>CM042090.1:39606720-40251334 GCA_023512835.1 Taxillus chinensis
AGAAATCTTTATATGGCCTGAAGCAAGATCCTAGAGCATGGTACAACCGACTGGATGGGTATTTAAAGCAGATGAATTTCAGCAAAGGCACAGTAGATCATAATCTATATATACTAAATTCAGCCAAAGGTCAGCTGGCTACCATAGTCTATATGGATGACATTATATTTAGAGGAAGTCACTCAGAATTATATGAAAAATTTGCTAAGAGAATGAGTGATGAATTTGAAATGTCTCTCATAGGAGAATTAACTTACTTCTTGGGATTGCAGATTAGGCAGACTGTTGATGGAATTTTTATATCATAGCACAAGTATGCCAAAGAATTATTGAAAAAGTATGGTATGAAAAATAGCAAGCCTGTTAGAACTCCAATGGCTACATGATGCAAACTACACAAGGATCAGGAAGGCAACAGTATAAATCAAAATGAGTATCGAGGCATGATTGGAAGCCTCTTATACATTACAGCCTCCAAACCTGATATGATGCAAACTGTGTGTCAGGCAAGTCGATATCAAGTAGACCCCAAAGAGTCTCACTTGCTGACAGTCAAATGGATCCTTAGATACCTACACAGTACATTAGAAATGTGGTTGTGGTATCCCTCTAAGGACTCCATTGAATTACAGGCATACGCTGATGCAGACTAGGCTGGAAATATTGATGATCGACACTCTACCAATGGCTGCAGTTTTTATCTGGGCTCTAAATGTGTTGCGTGGTTGAGTCATAAACAAAACAATGTGGCCTGCCGCACAGCCGAAGCTAAATATGTAGCTGCACATGCCACATATACTCAAGTGGTATGGATGAACACACAACTATCAGACTTGGGAGTGGATGTGACGTTGCCTGTTAACATTTGATGTGATAACCAGAGTGCGGTTAACATCAGCAGGAATCCGGTTCCACATTCAAAGACCAAGTATATTGATTATCATTATCACTATATCAAAGAGCAAGTGGAAGAGGGAAATGTGCAACTGGTGTATATTCCCACTCAGGAACAAACTACCAACATGCTCACCAAAACTCTATCCATCGAACTGTTTGTTCGTCACAAACGCGGGTTGTCTGTAAAGTTCCCTCCTCACCCTCATGCCTAAGATGCTATAGGGATTCCCCTACTTTATTTGCAATTGGTTGGGAAAGGGGGAGAAGAACAAACGAGTACAGTGTGTGGGGAGTACAGTGTGAGGTATTCAGGGGGAGAGCCTCAAAGGTTCAAAGGCTATGTTCACATATGTAGCTAACAATTCCAAAGGGGGAGATTGTTGTTCTCATGATCCTATTGGTTGTCATTGTTGTCAACATTATGTAGAATCGAATGGATGACGGGTCGAAGATCCATACTAGATTGGATAACTTCGTAGAGTGATATCTTAGAGTGAGCTCGTAGTGGGAGTCTAACCATGTACCTAAGAATGTCGAAGATCTGGGTCGACGACTCGTAGTTTACTGGGTCGAAAATCAGATAACTCGAAGATGTAGAGTCGAAAATCATCAGGCCAGCAGGCTCGAAGCACCACTGAAGGTACACAAGGTCGTAGACTCGTAGATCCACAAGGTCAAAGATTCGAAGACAGTAAGTGTAGAGCAGAATCTCAGAGACTCAAAGACTTGCAAACTCGAAGAACCGTCAAGTGTAGAGTGGCAATGTCGCAGAGTCGAAGCTGGTAGCCAAGGTAGAATGCTATTGTAGCTTACTCGAAACTGAAGACTCATAGAGTTCAAAAGCTCGTAGAGAGAAGAATTAACGTCAGTTGAGCACTGGTTCTAACTTAGCTTCCAAACCAGAATTCACAAGGTTCGAAGACTTAGACTCGAAGATTCATGCAAAGTCTCAGAGGTAGCTTGTAAAGTAACAACGAAGCTACAAGACACATATATCTTTAAGGCTGTGGCTAGTCGAAGGTGTGAAACGCACTAAAGGCAGCGCTTAAGTAAGTTATCACTCGGATGACATTTCTGAGCACACTAAGTACTGGGAAACACATGAATGACATCCGGGGCTAGCTTAACATGTTTTAACAGTGAAGATCAAAGGTGAAACATGCTTAACCCTAGTAGAAGGGTTTCCTACTGAGGCCGACCTATAAAAGAAAGGAATATGCCTTCAAAATGTGGTCCGGCTATCGTAGAATACAAAAAATGTATCTAGAGCGATACAAGACAAATGCAGAGTAGTTCGTACAAGCATACAGAGAGAGAGAGAGAGAGAGAGAGAGGAAGATTAAAAGCAAGATAACAATGAGTTAATCTGTTCTTCTTTCTTATACATTCGATGAACGGTGTGTAAGTTCAGGGAAGGAGTAGTTGAACGTCAAGCAGTGCAAACAATTGAGTGCACAGGAGCAGATTACGCTAGACAGTTCTTCACAATGAGTGAGTAATGAAGTAATACTGTTTTGTATTTGCATTTAAAAGAAGAGAGAGTTATTTCTGTTGTAACAAGGGGTAGACCCTACTGTAATGAAAGCATATAGTGGATTAGACTCGGTATAGGTTCATGATAACGATATTTCTACCGCTAAACCGCAAAGCAACAGCGTCAATGTAGTGTAGCCAATGATTGCGGGTCGATCCCACAAGGACAAGGGTTAGGAATTCCTAAAATTCTCACGCGCTAATTGTCTAGGCAATTGATTTTAAGATTTTGATAAATTAATTATTAAATAAAAGAAAGTAAATTACTTACATAAAATTCAGAAAATAATTGATTTAAAATAGAGAGAAATCAATGGAACAAATGCCCAGGGTTCATGGTTTCACCTATTCCCAATTTCCTATTCTTGCATTAAAAATAATTGGATTAATTCTCTTTTTACCTTTAGGGTGATTTATCCTTTTGCAATCGTTAACTACTTTCGTAAGAATAACGACGTATTTGAGTCTAACAACGTCCTACTTTCGTGGTACATTGAGATAGAATTAAACCCATTAAAATCATGTGATAATTAAAAAGTTTTCTCATTGGGATAGCGGTCTACTTTCATGCCACACAAAGCCCCAATTCTCATTCCGGGGTTCTAATAATTAATTTTCATCTTTCGATCCTTCAATTAATTATTTGAGATGTGCAATTTGTTAAAGTTATTTAAACAAATCACAATAATATTTTCATGCCATAAAGAGATAAAGAATTAGAGAGAATAATTTTCCAATCACAATATCATTACAAAGAATATTCAATTGGGATTGGGCTACTCCCAATCCCTAGACAAGAAGATTAGTCACACATGGCTGAGAATTTCATACAAATTAATGGACAAATTGATCCTCTTTTCTATTTTCACCTTTCTTTCCACCTTCCTTTCTCTCTAAAACGTTTTTAGATGGTCTTTTCTGAGTTTTCTGATCTCAAACCACGGACTGCACTGGTCCTTTTAATGCCAAAGGCGTTGCAAAAAATGGTAGAATATTAACAAGAAATAAATAAGAAACCATCAAAGGCCACGGCCACTAAAATATCCGGGCCCGCCGATGAGATCTTGAAGGTTTATGAAGGTCGGTGGCCATTAATTTTGCGGCCACGATAAGAACTTTGTCGTGAACAAAGAACCCGCCATGGTCAGCCATCGCCATGGCTTGTGTAAAGTGCTTTTTAGCTGTCCAACATTATTTGATGCTAGTTTTGCCCTTTTTCAACTCTGTTTGGGCCAGAATGGATGAAAACCTATAAAAACACACTAAAACGCACCAAACACACAAAAAAGAAGCAAAACAACATATATTTTTATACAAAGTATATCTAATTATAACAGAATTTGCTATCAAAAATGGGTAAAATATGGGAATATATATATATATAATGTTCTCATCAGTTCACCCTCACCACCGTGGAGTAGATCACATTGATTGAACCACGTAATCCGTGTGTCTCTGTCTTTTTCTTCCCATACATACCTATCATTATCTGATATTGCATGAGACACTAAGAAACCATCCTAACACCAATTACATCTGTAGAATACCTCTGGGTATCATACTACTTTAAAATTAAAAGAGAATAGTTTTAAGTATACAGATTCACCCCGCTCTCTGTATACAAACCCATATACCTATTTGATTTAGCTTGGATCTTGGGAATATCACAAACTATCTTATAAGAGAAGCTCCATACCCATAAGGGCATTAACGAAGGGGCCCCTTCAAAAGGACCACACTTCGGTGAGGAGTTTAGGAACCTTATGTGAGATATAACCCAAGGGGCATCCCTATTAACCCTCGCTAATCCCAAGTAAGATTAGAAAACCCAGGTATAGGGTTGAAGGGAGAGAGAAATGCATGTATTCACAAACAAGGCAATTATATAAAAAAGGAGAAAAAAAAAAGAAAAGGGAACAAAAGGGAAATAAGCAAGCAAATAGTCCACAAATAAGAGACCATGGTTAGACTCTCAAATGTCCCCAATAGAGTCACCAGCTATCATCACCCTGTGTCGTCCGGGCTCGTGACTGGCGTGAGATGCTCTTTTGGATAAGATTTTGTCATTGAGCCATCATTGCCACAGCTTACACAGAACCAAAAAAGAGCGATAAAAAATAGAGTCGCCACCAAACAAAAAATGAATGAGTGTTTGGCCACCTAGAAAGGTCTACGATTCCAGAGAATAAGTTTGGGAGTCGGTTACGTGTGGAGAAGGAAGAATGACTCATGCGCCCTCACAACGCTCAAAATTGATACCTAGTCTTTATCTATGGGTGCTTGCTTATTTTAATTTTCTTTTCTTTTTCTTTTTTATTTTGTTTTAGAAATGGGGTGGTTTTATTTAGAAAAAACTTTAAATACTTTTCTTCTATTTTATCTAGGAAAACAAAAAGAAAGAGGGTACTATGAAGAGCACAGTATGGAGCTCGAATTCAATACCACAGTCAATGTTGGCCGGGTGATGAGGATATGAGCATAGGGCTCAATCCTACAGCCACCGGGGCCTTGTTTGTTTTTAAAAGGAAAGCAGAAAAAGGCTTGGTAGCATGAAGAGAATATTGTGAAGCTCAGATTCATTACTACAGATAATGTTGACCAGGTGGCGAGGATATGAGCATGAGGCTCAATCCCACGGCCACTGGGGCCTTTGTTTTAAAAGATTTGGGGTTTATCTTAATGTCTTATCTAGGAAAACTATAAAAAGAATGGAAGAAAGAACCTGAAAGTAATGAGGCTAACGCTCATGATAATACTTGGCTTCTCCCTTAGAATGTTTGAGGAATAGCAAAAAGATCCGACAAGGTCTGGAAGAAGACATACTAAAGAGTGCTAATACTTGACTCTTGTTGTACTTGTCTCCTTGCGAATGCTTGAGGAATGGCGGAGGAAAAGCTAGCAAAAGGTGGTTGTAGATGGGCAAAGAAATAAGGAGATCGTCCTCCTCTCTCTTTTCCTTTTTCAGCACTTAAGCTCACACTTGGAAGAAGGGATGTAATTTCTGTGGATTATATGGCTTTTTCGGGTGATAGATGACTGATAGGCTCAATCCTGGGGCCTTTGTTTTAAAAGATTTGGGGTTTATCTTAATGTCTTATCTAGGAAAACTATAAAAAGAATGGAAGAAAGAACCTGAAAGTAATGAGGCTAACGCTCATGATAATACTTGGCTTCTCCCTTAGAATGTTTGAGGAACAGCAAAAAGATCCGACAAGGTCTGGTAAAAGACATACCGAAGAGTGCTAATACTTGACTCCTATTGTACTTGTCTCTGTCACGCCCCGGATTTCCAACCCGAGGAGACCGGAACGTGACCCTCCCTTTACCCAAGTTGGATAGAGGGGTTAGAATACAACATACACCTCACATTTTATATTCAGAGAACAACCTTATATTTATTGAGTCCAAACATAGCAAATACGTTCAAAACACACTTTTATTACATTGAACTCCACATTACAATCTCCCCACCAGGTTACAAAGTTACAAAAAGAAAAGAAGACAACCCAAAATAATGATGAGCAAGCCACAAGGAGGACTTCCACCTTGGTGTTCCCACCTAACGCCTTGTAGGTTCCTGTAAAGAAAACAACATGGTAGGAGGGGTGAGCAACCACACTCAATAGGGATCATGTCTCCCCAACCCATCCCATGCACCTAATATCTACATGCCTTGTGTACAAGTGTCGTGTCGTCTTACAATTATTCTACCAGATATAATTACCGGCTATAACAGCAAATACAATCATACACGGGCTGGTACATAAACACTCCCGGGCTTCCAGACCACCGGGTTCCAAGAACAGTCCCGGGCTTCCTGACCACCAGGTTCCAAGAACAGTCCCGGGCTTCCACTGACCACCGGGTTCCAAGAACACGGCCACCGGGTTCCAAGAACAGTCCCGGGCTTCCTGACCACCGGGTTCCAAGAACACCAAGACACATAGCCACACTTAGTCACACAATCATAACATCAAACACTTAGCATGCAAAGCCTCACAGGTATAAAACCAAGCAATTGGTGTGCATAAATTCACAGACTCATAAACCCAGCCGCACAGGCATTTTCTCAAACATGTAGCAGGCATGTCACACAGCATTTTATCGAACACTTTTCATGCATCACACGAACACCGAAACACACCAAAATCGCCATTGAAGGCCAACATTCATATAGGAGATCACACCTATATGAATTTACATGTAAGTATTATAGCAATAACAATGGAAACTTTACAAAATATCCACAGGGGCCTAACCCGGAACATACCAGGAAAGACGAACCCCTACCTCAAAGATCCTCCACGCTCTTGCCTCCACGCTTAATGCCGTCCAACCACGGGAATGACAACGACACCCACGAACCGGAGCCCTCTCTCTCAATCTCCCTCTCTCTCTCTCTGTGACGGCGTGCGGCTGACAACAAAAACCCTAACCCTAAAATAAAGAGAGCTCCTCTTTATATAGACCTCACTTATCAAAACGACGTAGTTTTGATAAATGAAACACACCATCAAAACGACGTAGTTTTGATAAATGAAACACACCATCAAAACGACGTAGTTTTGATAAATGAAACACACCATCAAAACGACGTAGTTTTGATAAATAAAACATGAACTAACCACTCCGCTTCCACACAGGACAAAATACCCACAATCCAAACATGGTCATTGTCACACGCAGCCTCTACACGCTCCCACTTGAGCTCATTACACTCTCTAACAACCAAGCCACGAAGACTCGTAGAAACACTCCTTCGAAGATTAGCTGGAAACGCGGCCTCGAAGATCTATCTCGAAGATCTAACTTTCGACCCTCAAACCTTCGAACTTCGACCATCGGTCTTCGACCCTACGACCCAAATCTTCGGGTCTTCCACCTTTCGACCCAAGCGTTCGCCCAAGGTATTGTTCATCTTCATTCCAGCTTGTTCTACCCAAAACACGGGTCATTACATCCTCTCCCCCTTAAGACTTTTCGTCCTCGAAAAGAAACAACATGCAAGAAAACAAACACATGCGGCCCATTTGCAAGACAGCGAGCCACAACGCCCAGGATGGATCACACAACATAACAGGACATCTCAAACACATTTTGCAATCTCAAAACACATCTCAATAAAAATACCGGTTTACAAGTAGAAATACAAATACACCAAAGCATGAACCACAAAAAAAACACATCACTACGACCACCTCCCCCCCTTAAGATTGTTCGTCCTCGAACAACTTTGGGTGTTGCTCACGCATCGCGGACTCACGTTCCCATGTCTCCTCCTCAATGCCACGGTGCTGCCACAGCACGCGAACCAAAGGAATAGCACGACCACGCAAAAGCTTCTCTCGCCGATCTAGGATACGGATAGGGGCCTCAACAACGGACATGTCATCCTCAATGTCCAATATCCCCCAATCGATGACATGAGTGGGGTCGGGTGATACTTCCTCAGCGGGACACGTGAAACACGTTGTGCACTCGACTCGGCCGCGGTGGTAACGCTAACCGGTAGGCCACAGGCCCCACACGATCCGGAATCTCAAAAGGACCAATAAACCGCGGAGATAGCTTGGAACCTCGCCCAAACCGTCGATGTCCACGACGTGGAGAGACACGAAGGAACACATGATCACCAAAAAGAAAACTCCAAAGGTCGCCGCCGCTGATCCGCATAAGATTTCTGCCGACGCGAGCGGATAACAAACGCCGACGAATCAACTTAACCTTCTCGGTAGCCTCTTGAACCAAACTGCGGTCCCAAGAGAGCTGTCTCCCCCACCTCGGTCCAACACAAAGGTGATCGACACGGCCGCCCATACAACGCCTCAAAAGGAGCCATCCCAATGGATGCCTGATAATCTGTGTGTAGGCAAACTCCACCAAAGGAAGGTGAGTTGCCCACGAACCCCCAAAATCTAACACACAGGCCCGTAACATGTCTTCCAACGTCTGATTCGTCCTCTCTGTCTGGCCGTCAGTCTCAGGGTGAAAGGCTGTACTCAAGTGAAGCTTGGTCCCCATAGCCGCCTGCAAACCTGTCCAGAGACGGAAAGTGAACCGCGAATCCCGGTCAGAGACAACCGATGATGGTACTCCATGCAGTCTCACAATCTCGTTCATGTATAGCTGACTCAAGGTCCCAATGGAGTCCCGCTCGCGAACAGCAAGGAAATGGGCCGACTTTGTGAGTCGATCCACAATCACCCAAATCATATCCTTCCTCCCGGTGGTGGGTGGAAGACCGATCACAAAGTCCATCGCGATGTGGTCCCACTTCCACTCCGCTATGGGCAACGGCCGTAACATGCCCGCCGGCCGCTGATGTTCCGCCTTCACCGTCGACACGTGAGGCACCGCGAAACAAAGGCGACCACATCGCGTTTCATCCCAGGCCACCAAAAATGTCCTCGAAGCGCATGGTACATCTTCGTGCCCCCCTGGATGCACAAGCAACTTTAGATTGGTGAAACTCCCTCATCACCTCATCCCTGAGGGAAGAAGCTACGACCAACCGCCCCCGAAACGACAACTCATGCTCGGGACCCTCTGTCCGGTCCTCGGATAGCTCCCCGGCCTCAATACGGGCACGGAGAACCTCACACTCGATGTCACCCAGTGTCCCTCCCGGACGCGCTGGTACAACTCAAGCACAACCACTAAAGGACTCGGGATTGTCCCACCATCACGAACAACAAGCTGCAGCCGCAACATCGCTAATGCTCCATCGACTTCCACTCTCTCACGGCCACCTCAGCTTTCCCTCTCTACTCAACGCGTCATTACAACATTACCCTTGCCCGGGGTATAGGCAAGAGTAAAGTCAAAGGTCCGCAAATACTCCACCCATCTCCTTTGCCTCAAATTCAAGTCCTTCGAGTAAAGATGTACTGAAGGCTCTTGTGATCCGAGAACACCACAAACTTTTCCCCCAAGAGGTAGTGCTGCCAACTCTTCAGGGCAAAGATAACGACCGCTAACTCAAGGTCATGAGTAGGATAATTCTGCTCATGAGGCTTCAACTGCCTCGACCCATAAGCGACCACATTGTGCTCCCGCATAAGCACACACCCCAAACCAACCCTGGGCGCATCACGGTATACCTCATACGGAATATCCTCCCTAGGCAACCTCAACACAGGTGCGGTGGTCAAACGGGTTTTGAGAGTCTCAAACGCCTCGCCGGCACTTGTCTGTCCACTCAAATTTCACTCCTTTCCTAGTCAACGCCGTCATAGGAGCCGCCAAACGGGAGAACCCCTCTACAAAACGGCGATAATAGCTGCCAAACCAAGAAAGCTACGAATCTCGAAAACATTGGTTGGCCTCTCCCATGATGATACCGCCTCAATCTTGGCTGGGTCCACCCTAACTCCCTCAGTGACACCACGTGGCCAAGAAAATGAACCTCCTGCAGCCAAAACTCACACTTGCTAAACTTAGCAAACAATGCTGGTCCCTCAAGGTTTGCAACATCTGTTGCCAAGTGCTCCACATGCTCTTTCTCGGTCTTGGAATACACCAAGATATCGTCGATAAACACCACCACGAACGAGTCTAAGTATGGGGCAAAAACTTGGTTCATCAAATGCATAAATACGCCTGGCGCATTAGTGAGCCCAAAAGGCATCACTATCCACTCGTAGTGCCCATACCTGCACCGAAAGGCCGTCTTAGGGATGTCTCCCTCCCTAACCCTCAACCGATGATACCCCGACCAGTAAATCTATTTTGGAAAACCACTGGGCTCCACTCAATTGGTCAAACAGGTCATCTATCCGAGGCAACGGGTACTTGTTCTTCACGATCACTGAATTCGACTTCCTGTAGTCGATGCAGAGACGAAGTGTGCCATCGCCTTCTTAGCAAAGAGCACCGGAGCACCCCAAGGTGAAGTACTCGGTCCGATATACCCCCTGGCCCACCAACTCCTCGATTTGCCTCGAAGTTCCCTCAACTCAGCTGGCCCCATACGATACGCTACTTGGGAAATCGGACCCGTCCCCGGCACCAACTCAATGGTGAACTCCACACTCCTCTTAGGTGGCAAACTCCTTAACACTTCAGGAAAAACATCCTGAAATTGGTCCACAACAGCGGGCCACACCCTCTTTTCCACCTTCCCCTCCTCCAAAGGTCGGGGCTGCCAACTGTGGGTAATGGCACCCCACCTGGTCCAACACTGGCCCGGCCCGACTCGCCTCACGGTCCCACTCCCCCGCAGGGTGCAAGAGGTCCCTGCAGGTGTCACGAAGGATACCTGCCGCCGATAACGAGTCCTATCTTGGCCTGGAAAGCCATAAGCCAATCCATACCCAAGATCAGGTCAAACGTACGCAAAGGCATCACATTCAAGTCAAAACGCAGCTCCACCTCTCCTATGGTTAACACACGATCCACGGCAAACACGCCACACCTCAATCATACCCCCCACCTGGAGACTCAACAACTAGGGGCTTCGCTGCCTCCACACAAGCTAACCCCAAGCTATCTATCACAAGCTCAAGAACAAACGAACACGATGCACCCGTATCGAAAAGAACAAGGCTAATGTACGGGAGATCAAAAGGGTACCTCTAACCACCGATGGTCCTGCTCCACCCTCACCTGGTGGGGGTGGTAGTTCGGCCTCCTCCGGGTACGTCGCCTCCAGCGCAAACACCCTCCCTTGGCCCGTGCCACCGGTCGGCTCACTCGGCGGGGCGCTTCCCGCCAAGGCGCCTCAGCCTTCGTCTCGTGCCGCTCCGGCCTCCCCCTTGAGGTCGGGTCCGATTCGATCCTTGCTCGACTAGCCGGCCACCGACGAGCTGGTCTCTCTCGCTGGTGCACGGAAACCGGCATCACTCCTTGTCCTGGATGTCATGCCTCCAACTCCCCTGTTGCCACTCCGGCAAACCCGGCTCAGATGGCCCTCTCGTCCACAACGATGGCATTTCCAGTCCTTCTTTGGACACTCCTTCCTCAAGTGGCCTTGCTCCCCACAGAAGAACAACCGCCGGGGAGACCTCTCCGCTGGACCGCCCCGTTCGCCACCGCCAAAGCTAGACCTCCCCTGGGTTCACCAATGTCCGTCCCCTGCCGCGGAAGGAACTGCTATCTCTCTCCTCAGTCTTAGGCCTCTTGGACCCCGAATCGCGTTCAGACCCACCTTGCAACTGACGACCCTGATGGACCTGCCTCCCATCCTCCAGCTCCCTCTCAGCTATACGTGATGTCTCAACGACCTCAGCATATGTCCTCAAACGTAGAATCGCCACCCTCTCCCTAAGGGCTGGCCTAAGACCCAGAGTGAACTTGTGGGCCTTCAGGTCCTCCTTTGCCACTGTCTCGGGGGCAAACCTACTCAGACTCCGGAACTCCCGCTCATACTCGGGCACCGTCTTTGATCCTTGCTTCAGGCTGCCAAATTCCTCTCTCTTCTGCCTTCTCAAAGATTCCGGGAAGAACTCATCATTGAAGAGCTGTAGAAACTCCTCCCAAAGCATGAACTGCACCACACGGCTCCCCGCGACACTCAACCACCACTCCAGAGCATCCCCTTCCAGCTGCCGAATGGCCAGTCTCACCTTATCCTCCTCCCGGGGTAGGAGAAAGGAAAACACATGCTCGATCTGCCTCAGCCAGTGCTCAGCTAACACTGTAAGGACCCGTACCTTGAGTTAGTCACAGTTTTACCTTTTGCCTTCTGAGTAGAGTTTTTCTAGATTTTGACCTAGTTAATGGACTCCAATAAATTCACGTGCAAAAGGAAAGATGCTTAGAATGATGTCTTCTATCTACCACAGAAGTTTCAGGCCAAACGGACGTGTATGTGAGGTGCACGTGATATGGGTCCAATTCACGTGCAAGTGTGGTTGTCTTCTACATGATGCAAGGAGGCTAGGGGTGAAGTTTGAGCAGATTTGGAGTGCATTTGGAGTTGCACGTGAATTGGGGAATTCACGTGCAGGCATGTTTTTGCATGGTTCCCTTGGTTTTGTCATTCTAATGATCTTTCTCCAAAGGACCATGTTGAAATTCTGAGTATTTTGGCCTATATGGGTGCGGAAAGGTGCTAACTTGTGTGATCAAAACTACGTCGTTTTGATCCTGGGATTCACTTAATCAAAACTACGTCGTTTTGATGTTGTGTTGTCTATATAAGGAGGAGAAGCCCCTCTGTTTTAGGTTTAGGGTTTGTTGCTTCACCAGCCGTCGCAGAGAGAGAGAGAGAGGGAAGGAGAGCTCCTAGTTGCTGCCGGGCGTCTTGCGTGGGTGGTCAGAGTCTCGTGGGTGGACGGCGTTCAGCGTGGGATCAGACTACTGCTGGGTTGTTGCATCTTACTTGAGGTAGGGGTTCTGTTCTTCCTAAACCCTCCTCTGTCCTAGGGTCCTAGGGCAGATCCCAGGGTCGTATCTGTTTATATATATATATATGTAATCCATATAGGTGTGATCTCCTATATGGATGTTGGCCTTCAGTGGCATGTTGGTGTGATTCTGTGGATTACATGCTATATGTTCGATGAAATGCCTATGTGAATATAGCTGTATATATATGCCCATTACGTGTTTGGTAATATGCCTGTGTGGCTGGACTTGTGGTTTAGTGTATGTATGTATGCTGGGTGTTTGTTCTATTTCCTGAATGGTTGGGTTTGTGCACTTGTGAACGGGTGCACACCAAGTGTTTGCATGACTGTGGTATCTGGCCGTGATGTATGTTGTGTGCATGACTGTGGTATCTGGCCTGAAGAGGCGGTTAAACTACTTTGCCTGAGAGGCGGTTAAACCAGTGGCCTGAAGAGGCGGTTAAACTACTTTGCCTGAGAGGCGGTTAAATCATTGGCCTGAAGAGGCGGTTAAATCACTTGTGTTTTGTGTGGTGGATAATTGTGACTACTGATGTGGTTTGTTATTGTTTGTTGAGATTGTTGTAACACGTCACTACACTTGTGCACATACATGTAGCCGCCAGGAGCATGGGAAGGGTTGGGGAGACTTGATCCCTACTGAGCTGTGGTTGCTCACCCCTCCTACTTTGTTTGCTTGTTTTCCAGGGACTTACAGGCGTTAGGTGGATACACCAAGGTGGAAGACCTTATCCATTTTACTCTCTTCCATTTATGTTGTTTTCTTTTATGGGAATTGATGTAACCCCAGTGGGGATGGGATTGGAAAGGATTCTGTTGTAATAAACTGGTTTGGATTATTTTTATGAACATTACTTTCTTGAATGTGATGTGGATGTTTGAAATGTAAAATTCTTGGTTTGTATCCTAACCCCTTTGCCCTCCGTGTGGGTAAAAGGGGAGTCACGTGCCGGTTTCCTCGGGTTGGAAATCCGGGGCGTGACAATATGGTATCAAAGCATGGTCTAGTTGGCCTAGGGTAGTGGGCGAACTTGGTTATCTTGAGTCCTTTGGAGGAGCCTGGAGGGACATGCCTGATCAACATGGTCCTCTTTGAGCCACCAAGGTGTACTTAAGGTAGTCCGGTCTTGTGGTAGGATTTTCATGCATTGGCATTAGGGCACTAGTTGCATTTGCTGTGAATGTATGCTAAACTGTGGATAAAATCATATGATTAAGTGAAATGTGCAACTCTGATTTGTTTGGCAATGTGTACTGAACTGTGCAATGTGGTTGATGCCATGTATGTGTGTGCAATGTGGTTGATTAGTGGGGTAGAGGTAGTGACGCGATAGATTATAAAAATTGTTTTGACGTTGTGCTTCTTACTTCGTGTAATAAGAATGCCGCCGAGGAGAGTGACACGTGCGTCTGGGGCAGTGGCTGATGAGTCATCTGCCCATGAGGGTCCGGGTGCGGGACCGTCCGTTGGAGGGCATGCGTTGTTACTGGCACAGCTACAAGAAGGCATCCGGCTGGAGGTACGAGAGCTACGGGAGGGACTCCGGCAGGACGTTAGGGAGGAGGTGCGCCGTGAGATAGCGGCACAGCAGGTGGTGCCACCACCACCACCACCAGTAGGAGAGCTGCCTCATGAGCGTGAGAGTTCGCTGGGTGGTGCACCGACCCGTGCAGAGGATGACGTGGTGACACGGTTCCGAAAGGAACAACCTCCGCGATTTAAGGGAGGAGAAGATCCTGTGGTAGCTGAGCAGTGGTTGAGGCAGATTGAGCATGTGTTCTCCTTTCTCCTGCCCCGGGAGGAGGATAAGGTGCGACTGGCAATTCGACAGCTGGAAGGGGATGCTTTCGAGTGGTGGACGAGTGTTGCGGGGGAGCCGTGCGGTGCAACTCATGTTTTGGGAGGAGTTCTTGCAACTCTTCCATGATGAGTTCTTCCCGGAATCGGTGAGATGGCAGTAAGAGGGAAGAATTCGGCAGCAAGCAAGGGATCCAGGACGGTACCCGAGTATGAGCGGGAGTTCCTGGAGATTGAGTAGGTTTGCTCCTGAGATCGTGGTAAGGGGAGGACCCGAAGGCCCACAAGTTCACTTTGGGCCTTAGGCCAGCCCTTCAGGCAGAGGGTGGCAATTCTACGCTTGAGGACCTATGCCGAGGCCGTGGAGACGGCCCGTATAGCCGAGAGAGAGCCGGATGATGGGAGGCAGGCCCATCGGGGTCGCCGATGCCGAGTGGGCCCGATCGAGATGCAGGGTCCAAGAGGCTCAAGACGGAGGAGAGGGATAGCAGCTTCTTTTCGCGGTCGGGGTCGGACATCCGTGAACCCCGGGAGGTTCACCTTTGGCGGCGGAAGACAGGGTGGTCCATCTGGGAGTCTACCTAGCAGTTATCCTGCTTGGTGGAGGCAGGGTCACTTCAAAGGGGAGTGCCCCAAGAAGGACCGGCGATGCAACAATCGTGGACGAGAGGGCCACTTGCGCCGGGTTTGCGGGAGTGGCAACGGGGAGCGGGGAGCATGGCATCCAGCGTGAGGAGTGATGCTAGCTTCCGTGCACCAGCTGAGAAACCAGCTCGTCAGTGGCAGGCCAGCCAGGCAGGATCCAGTCAGACCCGACCCCAGGGGAGGCCGAAGCGACAGCAGACTGAGGCTGGAGGCAACCTTAGCGGGAAGCGTCCAGTGAGTGAGCCAACCAGTGGCACAGGCCAAGGAAGGGTGTTTGCGCTAGAGGCGACGTACCAGGAGGAGGCTGGGCTACCACCCCCACCAGCTGAGGGTGGAGCAGGACCATCGGTGGTTAGAGGTACCCTCTTGATCTCCCGTACATTAGCTTCTGTTCTTTTCGATACGGGTGCATCATGTTCGTTTGTTGCTGAGCTTGTAATAGACGGCTTGGGGTTAGCTTGTGTGGAGGCCGCGAGGCCCCTAGTTGTGGAGTCTCCGGTGGGAGGCATGATTGAGGTACGGCGAGTGTGTCATGACTGTGTGTTAACCATAGGCGAGGTGGAGCTGAGTTTTGACTTGCATGTGATGCCTTTGAGGACGTTTGACCTGATCTTGGGTATGGATTGGCTTATGGCTTTCCAGGCCAAGATAGATTGTTATCGGCGGCGTGTGTCCTTCGTGACACCTGCAGGGACCTCTTGCACCCCGGCAGGGGGAGTGGGATTATGAGGCGAGTCGGGCCGGGCCAGTGTTGGACCCAGTGGAGTGCCATTACCCACAGGTTGGCAGCCCTGACCTTTGGCTCGAGGAGGGTAAGGTGGAAAAGAGGGTGTGGCCCGTTGTTGTGGACCAATTTCAGGGATGTTTTTCCTGAAGAGTTGAGGAGTTTGCCACCTAAGAGGAGTGTGGAGTTCACCATTGAGTTGGTGCCGGGGACGGGTCCGATTTCCCAAGTAGCGTATCGTATGGGGCCACCCGAGCCGAGGGAGCTGCAGAGGCAAATCGAGGAGTTGGGGGACCAAGGATATATCGGACCAAGTACCTCACCTTGGGGTGCTCCGGTGCTCTTTGCTAAGAAGGTCGATGGCACGCTTCGTCTCTGCATCGACTACAGGAAGTCGAATTCAGTGGATCGTGAAGAACAAGTACCCGTTGCCTCGGATAGATGACCTATTTGACCAATTGAGCGGGGCCCAATGGTTTTCCAAAATAGATTTACGGTCGGGGTATCACCAGCTCAGGGTTAGGGAGGAGGACATCCCTAAGACGGCTTTTCGGTGCAGGTATGGGCATTATGAGTGGGTAGTGATGCCTTTCGGGCTCACTAATGCGCCAACAGGTGTTCATGCATTTGATGAACCAAGTCTTTGCCCCATACTTAGACTCGTTTGTGGTGGTGTTTATCGATGATATCTTGGTGTATTCCAAGACCGAGAGGGAGCATGTGGAGCACTTGGCAACGGTGTTGCAAACCTTGAGGGACCCACGACTGTTTGCTAAGTTTAGCAAGTGTGAGTTTTGGCTGTAGGAGGTTCACTTTCTTGGCCATGTGGTGTCAGCTGAGGGAGTTAGGGTGGACCCAGCCAAGATTGAGGCCGTGGCATCGTGGGCGAGGCCAACCAACGTTTTTGAGATCCGTAGTTTTCTTGGCTTGGCGGGGTACTATCGTCGTTTTGTCGAGGGGTTCTCCCGTTTGGCAGCTCCTATGACAGCGTTGACTCGGAAGGGCGTGAAGTTTGATTGGACCGACAAGTGTCGGCGGCGTTTGAGACTCTCAAAACCCGTTTGACCACTGCACCGGTGTTGAGGTTACCTCGGGAGGATATTCCATATGAAGTGTACTGTGATGCGTCCAGGGTTGGTTTGGGGTGTGTGCTTATGCAAGAGCACAATGTGGTAGCTTATGGGTCAAGGCAGCTGAAGCCTCATGAGCAGAATTATCCTACTCATGACCTTGAGTTAGCGGCTGTCATTTTCGCCCTGAAGAGTTGGCAGCACTACCTCTTGGGGGAAAAGTTTGTGGTGTTCTCAGATCACAAGAGCCTTCAGTACATCTTTACTCAGAAGGACTTGAATTTGAGGCAAAGGAGATGGGTGAAGTATTTGCAGACCTTTGATTTTACTCTTTCCTATACCCCGGGCAAGGGTAATGTTGTGGCTGATGCGTTGAGCAGAAAAGGGAAAGCTGAGGTGGCCGTGAGAGAGTGGAAGCTGATGGAGCAGTTGGCAATGTTGCGGCTGCGGCTTGTTGTTCGTGATGGTGGGACAGATCCCTGAGTCCTTTGGTGGTGGTGCCTGAGTTGTACCAGCCGCGTCCGGGAGGAACACTGGGTGACATTGAGTGCGAGGTTCTCCGTGCCCGTATTGAGGCCGGGGAGCTATCCGAGGACCGGACAGAGAGTCCTGAGCATGAGTTGTCGTTTCAAGGGCGGTTGGTAGTAGCTTCTTCCCTCCGGGATGAGGTGATGAGGGAGTTTCACCAGTCTAGAGTTGCTGTGCATCCAGGGGGTACGAAGATGTACCATGCGCTTCGGGGACATTTTTGGTGGCCTGGGATGAAACGCGATGTAGCTGCCTTTATTTCGCGGTGCCTCACGTGTCGGCAGGTGAAGGCCGAGCATCGGCGGCCGGCGGGCATGTTACGACCCTTGCCCATAGCAGAGTGGAAGTGGGACCATATAGCGATGGATTTTGTGGACCGGTCTTCCACCCACCACCGGGAGGAAGGATATGATTTGGGTGATTGTGGATCGACTCACAAAGTCGGCCCATTTCCTGGCTGTTCGCGAGCGGGACTCTATTGGGACCTTGAGTCATTGTACATGAACGAGATTGTGAGACCGCATGGCGTACCATCATCGGTTGTCTCGGACCGGGATTCGAGGTTCACTTCCCGTTTTTGGGCCTGGTTTGCAGGAGGCTATGGGGACCAAGCTTCACTTGAGTACGCCTTTCACCCGGAGACCGACGGACCGAGAGGACGAATCGGACGTTGGAGGACATGTTACGGGCCTGTGTGTTAGATTTCGGGGGTTCGTGGGCAACTCACCTTCCTTTGGTGGAGTTTGCCTACAACAACAGTTATCAGGCATCCATTGGGATGGCTCCTTTTGAGGCGTTGTATGGGCGGCCGTGTCGATCACCTTTGTGTTGGACCGAGGTGGGGGAGACAGCTCTCTTGGGACCGCAGTTGATTCAAGAGGCTACCGAGAAGGTTAAGTTGATTCGTCAGCGTTTGTTAGCAGCTCAGAGTCGACAGAAATCTTATACGGATCAGCGGCGGCGACCTTTGGAGTTTTCTGTTGGTGATCATGTGTTTCTTCGTGTTTCCCCACGTCGTGGACATCGCCGGTTTGGGCGAGGTTCCAAGCTATCTCCGCGGTTTATTGGTCCTTTTGAGATTCTGGATCGTGTGGGGCCTGTGGCCTACCGGTTAGCGTTACCACCGCGGCTGAGTCGAGTGCACAACGTGTTTCACGTGTCCCAGTTGCGGAAGTATCACCCTGACCCCACTCATGTGCTCGATTGGGGGACATTGGACATTGCGGATGACATGTCCGTCGTTGAGGCCCCTATTCGTATCCTAGATCGGCGAGAGAAGCTTTTGCGTGGTCGTGCTATTCCTTTGGTTCGCGTGCTGTGGCAGCACCGTGGCATTGAGGAGGAGACATGGGAACGTGAGTCCGTGATGCGTGAGCGACCCCCGACTTGTTCGAGGACCGAACAATCTTAAGCGTGGGAGGTGGCTGTTGGCCAAGGGATAGTGATGTGTTTTGTGTTTTCTTGTATTAGTTGTGTATGATTTGGTGTATTTGTATTGTCTTTTAAAGACATGTGTTCTTATTTGTGATGTGTTTTGAGATGTGTATTCGTGACATGCGGACATGTGATATGCATTATTGTGGTTATGGATTATGGTGGTACTTTGTTATGTGCTGTTGTGCTGTGTGCGGTGTTTGACCCATTTGGGTGTGGTGGCTTGCCGGGTGGCAAATGGGTAGCTTGTGTTTGTTTTCCTTGTATGTCATTTCTTTTCGAGGACGAAAAGTCTTAAGGGGGAGAGGATGTAAGGACCCGTACCTTGAGTTAGTCACAGTTTTACCTTTTGCCTTCTGAGTAGAGTTTTTCTAGATTTTGACCTAGTTAATGGACTCCAATGAATTCACGTGCAAAAGGAAAGATGCTTAGAATGATGTCTTCTATCTACCACAGAAGTTTCAGGCCAAACGGACGTGTATGTGAGGTGCACGTGATATGGGTCCAATTCACGTGCAAGTGTGGTTGTCTTCTACATGATGCAAGGAGGCTAGGGGTGAAGTTTGAGCAGATTTGGAGTGCATTTGGAGTTGCACGTGAATTGGGGAATTCATGTGCAGGCATGTTTTTGCATGGTTCCCTTGGTTTTGTCATTCTAATGATCTTTCTCCAAAGGACCATGTTGAAATTCTGAGTATTTTGGCCTATATGGGTGCGGAAAGGTGCTAACTTGTGTGATCAAAACTACGTCGTTTTGATCCTGGGATTCACTTAATCAAAACTACGTCGTTTTGATGTTGTGTTGTCTATATAAGGAGGAGAAGCCCCTCTGTTTTAGGTTTAGGGTTTGTTACTTCACCAGCCGTCGCAGAGAGAGAGAGAGGGAAGGAGAGCTCCTGGTTGCTGCCGGGCGTCTTGCGTGGGTGGTCAGAGTCTCGTGGGTGGACGGCGTTCAGCGTGGGATCAGACTATTACTGGGTTGTTGCATCTTACTTGAGGTAGGGGTTCTGTTCTTCCTAAACCCTCCTCTGTCCTAGGGTCCTAGGGCAGATTCTGGGCTGTATCTGTTTATATATATATATATGTAATCCATATAGGTGTGATCTCCTATATGAATGTTGGCCTTCAGTGGCATGTTGGTGTGATTCTGTGGATTACATGCTATATGTTCGATGAAATGCCTATGTGAATATAGCTGTATATATATGCCCATTACGTGTTTGGTAATATGCATGTGTGGCTGGACTTGTGGTTTAGTGTATGTATGTATGCTGGGTGTTTGTTCTATTTCCTGAATGGTTGGGTTTGTGCACTTGTGAACGGGTGCACACCAAGTGTTTGGTTTTATGCTTGAGTGACCGTGATGTATGTTGTGTGCATGACTGTGGTATCTGGCCTGAAGAGGCGGTTAAACTACTTTGCCTGAGAGGCGGTTAAACCAGTGGCCTGAAGAGGCGGTTAAACTACTTTGCCTGAGAGGCGGTTAAATCATTGGCCTGAAGAGGCGGTTAAATCACTTGTGTTTTGTGTGGTGGATAATTGTGACTACTGATGTGGTTTGTTATTGTTTGTTGAGATTGTTGTAACACGTCACTACACCTGTGCACATGCATGTAGCCGCCAGGAGCATGGGAAGGGTTGGGGAGACTTGATCCCTACTGAGCTGTGGTTGCTCACCACTCCTACTATGTTTGCTTGTTTTCCAGGGACTTACAGGCGTTAGGTGGATACACCAAGGTGGAAGACCTTATCCATTTTACTCTCTTCCATTTATGTTGTTTTCTTTTATGGGAATTGATGTAACCCCAGTGGGGATGGGATTGGAAAGGATTCTGTTGTAATAAACTGGTTTGGATTATTTTTATGAACATTACTTTCTTGAATGTGATGTGGATGTTTGAAATGTAAAATTCTTGGTTTGTATCCTAACCCCTTTGCCCTCCGTGTGGGTAAAAGGGGAGTCACGTGCCGGTTTCCTCGGGTTGGAAATCCGGGGCGTGACAAACACTGAGTCCTCCCCCCCTTTAAATCGCGGAGGTTGTTCCTTCCGGAACCGTGTCACCACATCATCCTCTGCACGAGTCAGTATACCACGCGGAGAAACTTCACGCTCACGAGGCAGTTCTCCTACTAGTGGTGGTGGTGGTGGCACCACCTGCTGTGCTGCCATCTCACGGCGCACCTCCTCCCGAACGTCCTGCCGGAGTCCCTCCCGTAGCTCTCGTACCTCCAGCCGGATGCCTTCTTGTAGTCGTGCCGGTAACAACGCATGCCCTCCAACGGACGGTCCCGCACCCGGACCCTCATGGGCAGATGACTCATCGCCCATCGCCCCGGACGCACGTGTCACTCTCCTCGGTGGCATTCTTACTACAAGTAAGAAGCACAAACGTCAAAACAAATTTTATAATCTATCGCGTCACTACCTCTACCCCGCTGATCAATTCCACTATCACATGACATTACACACATACATTGCATCAATCACATTGCACGTTCAAGTACACATTGTTAAACAAATCGAGTTGCACATTTCACTTAATCATATGATCTTATCCACGGTTTAGCATACATTCACGGCAAATGCAACTAGTGCCCTAATGCCAATGCATGCAAATCCTACCACAAGACTGGACTACCCCAAGTACACCTTAGAGGCTCCAAGAGGACCATGTTGATCAGGCACGTCCCTCCAGGCTCCTCCAAAGGACTCAAGATAACCAAGTCCGCCCACTACCCTAGGCCAACTAGACCATGCTCGATACCATATTGTCACGCCCCGGATTTCCAACCTGAGGAGACCGGAACGTGACCCTCCCTTTACCCAAGTTGGATAGAGGGGTTAGAATACAACATACACCTCACATTTTATATTCAGGAGAACAACCTTATATTTATTGAGTCCAAACATAGCAAATACGTTCAAAACACACTTTTATTACATTGAACTCCACATTATAATCTCCCCCCTGGGGTTACAAAGTTACAAAAAGAAAAGCAAGACAACCCAAAATAATGATGAGCAAGCCACAAGGAGGACTTCCACCTTGGTGTTCCCACCTAACGCCTGTAGGTTCTTGTAAAGAAAACAACATGGTAGGAGGGGTGAGCAACCACACCTCGCAGGGATCATGTCTCCCCAACCCATCCCATGCACCTAATATCTACATGCCTTGTGTACAAGTGTCGTGTCGTGCTACAATTATTCTACCAGATATAATTACCGGCTATAACAGCAAATACAATCATACACGGGCTGGTACATAAACACTCCCGGGCTTCCACAGCCACCGGGTTCCAAGAACAGTCCCGGGCTTCCACAGCCACCGGGTTCCAAGAACAGTCCCAGGCTTCACACCCACCGGGTTCCAAGAACGATCCCAGGCTTCCACAACCACCGGGTTCCAAGAACACAGCACACATAGCCACACTTAGTCACACAGTCATAACATCAAACACTTAGCATGCAAAGCCTCACAGGTATAAAACCAAGCAATTGGTGTGCATAAATTCACGGACTCATAAACCCAGCCAAGACAGGCATTTTCTCAAACATGTAGCAGGCATGTCACACAGGCATTTTATCGAACACTTTTCATGCATCACACGAACACCAGAAACACACCAAAATCGCCATTGAAGGCCAACATTCATATAGGAGATCACACCTATATGAATTTACATGTAAGTATTATAGCAATAACAATGGAAACTTTACAAAATATCCACAGGGCCTAACCCCGGAACATACCAGGAAAGACAGAACCCCTACCTCAAAGATCCTCCACGCTCTTGCCTCCACGCTTAATGCCGTCCAACCACGGGAATGACAACGACAGCCACGAACTGGAGCCCTCTCTCTCTCTGTGACGACCCGCGTGGCCGACAACAAAAACCCTAAACCTAAAATAAAGAGAGCTCCTCTTTATAGACCTCACTTATCAAACGACGTGTTTTAGAAACCCACCATCAAAACGACGTAGTTTTGATAAATGAAATCCCACCATCAAAACGACGTAGTTTTGATAAATGAAACACACCATCAAAACGACGTAGTTTTGATAAATGAAACACACCATCAAAATGACGTAGTTTTGATAAATAAAACATGAACTAACCACTCCGCTTCCACACAGGACAAAATACCCACAATCCGAACATGGTCATTGTCACACACAGCCTCTACACGCTCCCACTTGAGCTCATTACACTCTCTAACAACCAAGCCACGAAGACTCGTAGAAACACTCCTTCGAAGATTAGCTGGAAACATGGCCTCGAAGATCTATCTCGAAGATCTAACTTTCGACCCTCAAACCTTCGAACTTCGACCATCGGTCTTCGACCCTACGACCCAAATCTTCGGGTCTTCCACCTTTCGACCCAAGCGTTCGCCCAAGGTATTGTTCATCTTCGTTCCAGCTTGTTCTACCCAAAACACGGGTCATTACAGTCTCCTTGCGAATGCTTGAGGAATGGCGGAGGAAAATCTAGCAAAAGGTGGTTGCATATGGGCAAAGAAATAAGGAGATCGTCCTCCTCTCTCTTTTGCTTTTTTAGCACTTAAGCTCACACTTGGAAGAAGGGATGTAATTTCTGTGGATTATATGGCTTTTTTGGGTGATAGATGACTGATAGGCCTCTTTGATAATGGATAATAACTTGTAGCTTAATAGCTTATCGCTCTCCCTCTTTGCTTGGACAAGTATTCCTTTTATAGAGGTTGAAGAGGGGACATGCAGCAATTAATGTCATGCCTTGAAAAGGGAAAAAAGCTTTTCATTAAATGCCTTGGAAATAGGGGAATTAAAGTTGCACCTTTGAACTCCAAAAGTTTGGCACACTACTCAAAGTAATTAATGTCTGGTCGGCTACCAATTCTCATATTTTGAAAAACTGAGTTTTGAGGTATTAATGAGAGTCAAATGGGTGAAATTAGATTTTTGTTGTCCATTCCGAGCCTTTGGAGAGTTAATCCGGATGATTGAAAGTTGATCTAGATGATTGAAGCTTAATCCAGATGATTGAAGCTTATTCCGAATGATTGAAGCTTAATCCGGATGATCAAAACTTAATCTAGATACTTAATCCAGATGATTGGAGCTTATTTTGAATGATTGAAGCTTAATCTGAATCGGTGGAAGGCTCGGATCTTTACTCTGCATCATTGAAGTTCACTCCGAACTAGTAAAAAGCTCGGAATCCTTACTTCGTGCTATGGGAAGGCTCAAATTCCTTACTCCATGTCAATAATCACTCGGTATAAAGACGATGTTTATTCCGAATCATGGATGTTACGGATGTTGACCCTGATGCTCTAAATTTGACCACGATGAGCCAAATTTGACCATTTTGACCACGATGCTCTTGATTTGACCAATTTGACCAATGGCATTTGATCGTCTTTTTTGCTAGATTGACTTTTTATGACCATAACTATTTGGCTATAACGTCTTCGTTTTAAGTTGGAATTGAGCTCAGTCAAGTGCATTGAGACCTTACACCCATAATGACAACCTGACCGCATAGACACACGGCCATAGCCAAACCTCCCAACCACTGCCATAGCCTATCCTCACACCAACACACTCAACCACAACCAGTCCCTACTTGATCACAACTACAGCCAGCATTCACACACACACACTGCACAGACATGGCCGAACTACACTCCACCCACTACATTTGTTAAAGAAATGGCAGTAGATGGTCCTTCGTCAAATTTTGTTAAAAGAAAAGTACATTGTTCACGAACGACCTCTTCCATGCCAAGAGCTCCTCCCCAAACCCTAAAAACTCCATCCGACAATGAGATAAAAGAGATTAGTGAAAGCTATGAACTTTATAACTCGAAGTACTCATCAAACTGAGATTTAACAAACAAAATCCCGAAATTCATTCTTAAACCAAATAAAGCTTACCAAATGAGTTTTTAACATAATTTTCTTGAAGGTTACGGAAGAAGAGGGAAGAATCAAACTCTTTCTAACATTAATCTACATTATCCTAAGCACCAAATTTATGGAGTTTTAGATTTATCAAACCTTTGAAAAAAATGAAAGTGAGAAATCAAGCTTCATCCGATGAGCATCGAGGTTCCTAGAAAGCTTGCTCAACCCCCGACACCATCAAAGTCCGACAAAATGTGTTCTCTTTGGCTCCTCATTGTGTCTAGTCGTTGTCATTCGTCATTAGTCCTCATCCCATACCGCTCTGGCAAGCATCAAATCTCTATCCCCCCTCTTTCTCTCTCTGTTACGGTGGGTTTTAGTGTAAGTGCATGATAGATGTTGGACCCCATTTGTCCGGGTAGGACATAACATTCATTTTTCACTTTATACATTAAATAAAAGATGTGACCGTCAATTTAAGGGGGTATTTTGATGACTTCTTTAAAAAGGCTTTCAAACACCAAAAATTCAGTCCCAAGTGATAGAGAATTAAATTTAAGGATCGACGCCTTCGACTGCGCACAAACCTGAGGTCAAACGAAGAAGTTATGGTCAAAACTATATTTGGACCGCTAACGGCGATGAACCAGCGGCCAATATTCAAAATGACACCCCGGATCAGGTCACAACCTTCCTTTTCTTGCTCCACTCGTCGTTATGAGAATTTTGAAGTATATATTGCATATATTTGCTCAAAGAGTTTATTTTCGAAAAAAAAAACTTTTTCAGCAATAAAGTGATTTAGGGACGCGCAATACAGTTTTGGTACAAAAATAAACTAATTTTCAAGAAAAACGGGTACGGGGTCACTCGTCGTGACGCCACGAGTCCAAAAATAATTGTTTCATATTTTAATGAAAGCCAGATTGTTTTGCCGATTCCAAAAACCCAAAACATCAGTTAAAAATTACAAAATTAAGCAATAAAAACTTTTTCCTTTTTCTTTATTATTTCCCGCCTACCCTTGACCACATGTCGCCTTTCCATTGGTTCTTAATTAAAAAAAATCAAATAAACAAAACAAAAACAAAAACCAAATAAAATTTAAAACAAAAAAACAACCACCACACGAATTCTTTCACCTTTATCTCTTCACCTCCCTCCCTCGTCGTCTTCTTCTCTCTCTCCCCACAATCGTGTCAGTCGGATAACCCACGCCAGAGGACCACGTCTCTCCATGTCTTCCCATGTCCTCTTCCTCCCTTACAGCTCAACTCTCCCCAAACGGCCACATCGTCTTCTCCACCGGGTCAGGACCACCACCACGATGCCTGGTAAGATCCGGTTCGATCATCAAGCCCAGGCCGCCGACCCGCCAGCCCAATCAAACCCTAAAACCCTTCTTCTTCCTCTATTTAAACCCAACAAAACGCAGTTACCAGGGGGGCTCTTTGAAAAACAAAAAAAAACCTACAAACAACCCTTCATCTTCTTCCCCTTCGACCCAGAGGGCTCCCCCGGCTGGACGTCACACCACCGACCGCCTCCGCCTTCACCCTTCAAAATCAGCCACCGTCGTCTAGCCACGATCCCAACCCTCGCACACTCCATTCACCTTACCCATTCTTCCCTTTCGCCACCACATCCTGCTAGGCGTCAATTCAATCCTCCCCGTCACCAAAGTAGCCTCCCAAGCACCAGGCCGCAATGTTAGCGATTCGAACGGCGACGCAGCACCTTCCCCACAATGCTGCCGCACTGACGAGCTGACGTATCCTACGCTGACCCATCGATGTCGCCCTTTCACGATCGACCTGACGCCTCCCCTCCATCGGCAATACAACACTGCCCCGACACGCCCTTACTACGCCCGTTAAACATCCCAGCATCGCCACCTCTACCATCCAGGGTCAATTGCTCCAACCATCGCTGGCCTCAACCCTCCAAAGGCGATGCAATCGAGATGTAACTTTGGCGACGATGATGCCTCCAGCCACGCACAAGTCCTCGCCACCACAAAGACGTCGCTCCCTACTGCCACAACGCTTAGTCCATTCATACCATCATTTTATCCCATCCCATTGATGCTAGCGCAAGCTTGAAGGAGTTTGGAGGTAGATTTGGTCCATTGGATTGCAAAAAGAAGTTCCTTGTTCGAGCTAAATGGTGAGTGTAGGTAAGATGGTTCATAATCTCGTTCTTGGTTGCTTCATTTAGAGGTACGTGATGGAATAAGTGGTGTTACTAGCTCTTGGCATTTTCCATCTTTATGCCTGCTGTCTTCATTACTTGTTGAGATTTGGTATAACCACAATTGATAGGGTTTGCCTTCCGACTATAATTCAACGTAGTGTTTGTTAATTTGACGTTTCCCCTAGTGTTCACTACCGGTTACGTTTTTTTATGTTTTCACTAACCACTGCTTAGTTTTTGATTTCTTTTCTGCTATGACTCTTATTAATTTGTATTTCATTTATGTTTAGTTTCTGATTTCGTTTTAGTATTTCACTTCTGCGATCACTGCTCAGTTTATGATTTTGTTTTTTCAATCCGCTAGAGCCCTCACCAGTCCTCATTTCTGGTTTTGTTTTGCTGTGCTTTTGTGCTTACCATTCATTATCTGCTTATCTACCTTAATCCAGACAGCATTCCATTTTGATTTGTTCATTGTATGTGGGTCTAGTTGTATGTTCTTCATTTATTTGTTCTAATGGTTGGTTTTGTAGGGTATTGCCAACTTTTGCGATTCTTTTCTTTTCGCTTGTATGCTTTTATTATTATCTTTTGTAATAAGGCGTAATGCCTCTCAATTGTAAGCTGTAAACAAAAATAAAATGAAAATAGTGGAATGGAGAGAAGAAGAAAAAGAAAGAGAGAAAAAAAAGGGAGGAAGTTTTTTTTTATGTCACTTTCACACAGTACACTTTTATTTGTATTCTTTTAAATGATTTTGTTATTATTTGAAAAAAAACAAAACAAAAAACAAAAAGCAAAAAAAACTAAAAACTAAAAAAAAACAAACAACAAACAAAAAGAATTTTTTTTATTTTCTTAACCATTTTATTTCTAAAAAAACAAAAACAAAGAGTTTCCTTGTATTTAGCAAAAAAATTTAGCATTTTTAGAAATTCTTTTAGAATTTGTTAAACAAATTTTAAGGACTAGTCTTTGGTTTGTAAATACTTTAATTTTTAAGATTTCCCTTAGACTTTTAGGGAATTTGATTTAACTTAATAAAGAATTTAGAAAAATAAAAAAGACAAACACTTTAAGCCCTTAGGAAAACAAATAAATTTAGCCCTAGATAAGTGAAAATTAAACAAACAGTTAAAACAAATTAGAAACCTCCAAAATCTTAAAATACGTACCGAAAGGGCGTCGTGGGGGTGCTAATCCTTCCCCACGCGTAACAAACTCTCGAACCCAGCTCTAGAAGGTAGACCATTTTTAGGTGACCAACTGCACCCCAAAAACTGTTGGTGGCGACTTTGTTCTTTTTCATCACCATTCGGATGAAGGGCGGGAGAACTATATCCCCGAAAGCGGGTATCCCCCCGGACGAAATCCGGTGATGACAGCCGGTGACTCTGCTGTGGACTTTAGAGAGTTAGGCCTACAATTAGGATTAGGAGGTTTCTTTTTTGTTTTGGCTTGCATACTTATTTTTATTTATTTATTTATTTAAGTCGCTTAAATTGTTGTTGTATGATAGTTATGATTTACACGCTTTGATGCCATGATAGTTGTATTTTACTATTTTTCCTAATTGTTGCATTCATGCATAACCCTATACCCGGGTTTTTGTCACAAATTAGGTTAGCGAGGTTTATTAGGGTGCCCTGCGCGTTGATCATTATCCGCAAAGGGACCCCGAACTCCTCAACTCAAGCTAGAGGTCCTTTTAAGGCTCGTCCTTCTTAGTTTTTGATTTCTTTTCTACTATGACTCTTATTAATTTGTATTTCATTTATGTTTAGTTTCTGATTTCGTTTTAGTATTTCACTTCTGCGATCACTGCTCAGTTTTTGATTTTGTTTTTCCTATCCGCTAGAGCCCTCACCAGTCCTCATTTCTGGTTTTGTTTTGCTGTGCTTTTATGCTTACCATTCATTATCTGCTTATCTACCTTAATCCAGACAGCATTCCATTTTGATATGTTCATTGTATGTGGGTCTAGTTGTCTATTCTTCATTTATTTGTTCTAATGGTTGGTTTTGTAGGGTATTGCCAACTTTTGCGATTCTTTTCTTTTCGTTTGTATGCTTTTATTATTATCTTTTGTAATAAGGTGTAATGCCTCTCAATTGTAAGCTGTAAACAAAAATAAAATGAAAATAGTGGAATGGAGAGAAGAAGAAAAAGAAAGAGAGAAAAAAAAGAGGAATTTTTTTTTGGATGTCACTTTCACACAGTACACTTTTATTTGTATTCTTTTAAATGATTTTGTTATTATTTGAAAAAAAACAAAACAAAACAAAAAGCAAAAAAACAAAAAATCAAAAAAAAACAAGCAAACAAACAAAAAGAAATTTTTTTTATTTTCTTAACCATTTTATTTCTAAAAAACAAAAGCAAAAAAACAAAAACAAAGAGTTTTCTTGTATTTACCAAATTTTTTTAGCATTTTTAGAAATTCTTTTAGAATTTATTAAACAAATTTTAAGGATTAGTCTTTGGTTTGTAAATACTTTAATTTTTAAGATTTCTCTTAGACTTTTAGGGAATTTGATTTAACTTAATAAAGAATTTAGAAAAATAAAAAAGGCAAACACTTTAAGCCCTTAGGAAAACAAATAAATTTAGCCCTAGACAAGTGAAAAATAAACAAATAGTTAAAACAAATTAGAAACCTCCAAAATCTTAAAACAGGTATCGAAAAGGCGTCGTGGGAGTGCTAATCCTTCCCCACGCGTAACAAACTCCCGAACCCAGCTCTAGAAGGTAGACCATTTTTAGGTGACCAACTGCACCCCAAAAACAGTTGGTGGCGACTCTGTTATTTTTCATCACCATTCAGATGAAGGGCGAGAGAACTGTATCCCCAAAAGCGGGTATCCCCCGGATGAAATCCGATGATGACAATAGAGAAACCAAATAAAAAAAAAAGGGAGAGAAGGGTTAGGGAAGGGGCAGATATAATTATTTTTAAAAATAATAAATTTATGGTTAAATGTTTTTAGTCTCAATTATTTTTTAAAATATAATTATTTTTAAAAATTATGAATTTAAATGAATTTTTATTACTCATAAATACTTTTAAATTTATTGGATTCATTATTTTAAAAAATAATACCATCGTCCCAAATGAGCTAATCTAAAAGTATTTATGAGTGATATAAATTTATTTGAATCCATAATTTTTAAAAATAATTCTATTTAAAAAAACTTTCGAAACCAAATAGGACAAAAAAATCATGTTTTCAGATTATGTGTTTTTTAAAAATTAAGTTAGCTGGCACATAACCATCACATAACTAACTAGGTCATGTACGGTTAAAAAAATAATAAAATTTAGGATATATTTACAACTTCTATATTCTGTTGGAATTCATGTTAAATTATAATTTTAAAATATTTTTGAGAATGTGTTTTTTAAAAGTGTGTATTTTAAAAAATTAAGTCTAAATTTTTTAAATAAAAAATAAATTTTAACGGACTCAAGTAATAAAATAATATATATATATATATATATATTTATATGTCCCGATCGAATTAAATTTAAATTTAAAAATAAAAATAATTTAATTCAATTTTAAAATAATTATGAAATTTATTGTTTAAAAAAATAATTTTTAAATTTAATTATTATTAAATTAAATATACCCCAAAGTAATTATTTTAATAAATAATCCACGATTTCGGACCAACCACGCTGTAGGTGCCTATAAACTTTCAAAAAAATTAATAAAATGCATAAAAGAATTGATAGCGTGTAAATAACCATCACATAACCATCCATTTTAGTGGTTAAATAAAACTAAATCAAACATGTAAACTTTAATAGCCTGTATTTGACTACCAAAATTGAAGGTCTTATACATTTTTAAAATTTTGTGTGCACATATATTTTATCATGCTCTCTAAATCTATATTTTTTTAACTTGATGATGTACACATGAAGATATTTAAATTTGTAATAGAAAATATAAATAACAAGAAATTGGAGCTCTTTTAGTCTTTGGAGATGAAAGGATAAAAGAGGTGTGAAAAGGATATTTTAAAATATATATGTGTATATATAAATATATTAATCTTTTGTCAAAGTGGTGTGATAATATTTCGTGCACTCGAATTTGTTTAAAGACATGCACATTCTGTTTCATTATTATTATTTGATTGAAATGTCGATATTAATATATAATTATGCATGCTTATGTACTTTAGAGGAGCCGGCCCCCTAAAATCTGCTCTTATCGAATCAACTTGGGAAAGTAGAAAGACAGCTCGGAGACTCTAAGCAGCACACCAAATTAACATTTGTCTTTAAAATCCTTGCAAATACTTTTTTCAAGTACTTTTTTCCAGTAGTTCTTTGGGCACAACTAAACTTACTATGCAACTCACCAAAAGTAAGCATTTAAACAGTTTTTGTGAGCTCGAGTGCGCGAACTATTTTTTTAAATGGTTACAAAACTTTCACATCTGACAGTACTTGCTTGATGTTTTCCTGGCTCTAAGTGATTAATGAAATCTACATTGTGCTTAAGTTTTGCTGGCAGAACGGCAAAGTAGTGGCAGTTCTCTAATCCAAAAAAGCGTAATTATAAGCCATATTATCGTACACATATTTTAGCAAAAATCAGATTCCACTCCCATATCTAACTCACAACACAAACCCTCTCAATCAAATAAAGAAGAAGAATATAGCAAGTCTCGAAAAAGCTTTTCCCAATTTAATGTTATGAGATCAAAAATAGAGATAGGGAAAAAAAAACGAACATGATCTCTACTCTGCCCATAAAGTTGAACCTGCAAGACACCATAAAGGAATTGATTATAAGAAATTCGCATAAACATCATTCTCTAAACATCATACCAGGAAAGAAATGACAAATAATCAAGTATGCATAGATTTTGCATGGTGCCAACTTCAATGCGTACTAAGAGAGCAGTAATTTAATTGCAACACAATTAGTCAGTGTTGATAAGATTTGACTTTTTCCTCTTTTTTCTTGGGAATATTCAGTTCTCTTATCTCAATCTGCAACTGTCCACACACCCCAAAATATTAACAGCGCTAATAGTTCTTGAACAAGCACAGCAGATATATGTAAGGAGGTCCTCATCCTTGGATGGAAACTTCATATGAATGCCTGCTTAATTAATACTCAATTCTCCAACCAATTAACATAAGCTGGTTTAATCACCCAATCCACAATTTGTTTCATATAATTAGTAATAGGATAAAACGCGCAAAGTATAATTATTTTATAACCAAAAAAAAAAGAGAATGAACTCCAATTACATTAGTAAAATTAAGAGGGAAACATCATCCCCCAGAGCATTACTACGTCAGCCTCTGTTCAACCCTCATTTCTATGTCATTTCCCCATTATTAATCATCCCCTGTTACCTTCATTGATTTCTTCGCAGCCTAATCTCTTCTATTTGTGAGGGTTCGTGTTTACATGAATAAAGAATGTCAAAAACAAAAAGTGTGACTTTCGATTGTGGTTATAAATTATTCTTGTAGGATCCTGTGTTATATATCTGCCGTTTGTCAAAGAAATGCCCTTTTAATACCTAGCATTATAAATGAACCTCTTCGACAATGTGGTCATTTAAGGTTTAATTATTGAACCCATGGATAAACATAAAACCTTCTATTGATGTTGTAATCCTATACATTTGATATTTATAAAGAGAAGCAAAAACAGAGAAAAGAAACTGGAATGACTTTCTTTTTGAATGATAAAAAAAGAAAATGATTTTCATACCATCTATTAGCCACCTATGCATATCATAGGCCTATTTGCTGTTTTTGCAATATCGAACATTCCAGCATGAGATGCTTTTTTTCTCTTGACCTGAATTAAACCAAAAAGAAATAAAGATTATTCAAAATATATTGGTAAGATATGATAAGGAGATGGAGGAGCATTCAACGATGATTTTATAGGCAATTTTATAGATTATATTTAGGATTTTCCCATTTGATGTGTTGTTACCTCTTTCGGCTGTTTCTTAAGTTTTAAATAGGTTTATATATTAGTAGAGTTAATTCAACAATTATAATTATCATTATTGAATTATTCTAACAATTCTCTCATGTACTTGCATTCAATATGCGTGCATTTGGGTTCAGCATGGGATAAAAGTGTCTAAAACATACAAGTATTGTTAGTACAGCGCTAACAATACTGAAGTTACAAACATAAGTTATGTTAAACCCATACACACTCTGTCCTAAATCACCTAGGCTGCTCCAAAGCAAAAGCAAAAGCGAAGTTACAAACCAAGATTAATTTCTCAAAGCAAGGCCCCTAATGCATCAACATCCAAAAAATTTGATGAAAACTGTTGACTTCCCTTAGTTGCAATTGGTACAAAGCAAGACCCTTTCATAAACTTGGCAAAATCTGTTGAGTTCCCCTAATTGTAATTATTGGAAAATAGGAAGAGAATTAAAGACACAGGACTCAGGAGATGCATCCTGTTAGCAGCATGCAAGGTTGAAAATGGCATTGAAATAAAACTCAATTAACAAACACACAGGATACAATTAGGGAACTCAACAGATTACCTAGTGCTGTTGTACCTGTGATCCAACCCAAAGTCTGAAGCCACACGGCTTGAAGTAAAACTTAACATCGAAACTAGGAGAAGTGAAAGCAGAGAAAAAGACGGTATTTAAGTTGAAGGTGCAGAAGGGCAAGTGATGTTATTCAAAGTCTTCTTTGTGTGACGATAATTGGTAAAAAAAAAAAAACTTTTTTGAATATGAGTTCAACCTGTGAACAATGCTTTATTCAACATTCTACACATTTTACTCACAAAAAAAAAAAAAACACTCTAAACAATTGTATGCAAGGACCATTGTTATAATTTGTCAGACTCTAACAGGGATTTTTTGGGTACTTAACTTGGGCTCATGGAAAAAAGTATATTTTGCATCTACAGATGGTCTAGAGAAAATATTCAGTTTGAGGTCAGGGAGAAAAAATGCAAATATGCTCCCAGAAATCATTTCTCCAGAATGGTCAAAGGGACTGTGAAGCAGCCTAGCATAACTCTAACAAACACCCCTTAATTGTGGGTAGTATAGAAATTCCCTATCACACTGGTTCTATGCGAATACTAATCTCTTCATTACTCTCCAATAGGGGTCAACATTTAGAGATTATTGATTCTATTTTTTTTAGAATTATTGTAACAATTTCAAAGAGGGTGAGGCAATTCATTGTTGCTGGCTTATCTGCAACTCATTGAAGTTACATCAAGTGTTAAGCAGAGAACTCTCAAAATCCTATTTACATTGGGGATGCAGAGAGTTAACCTTAGGTAGCAAAGTAGTTGATCCTATCCAAGGTTCAAAAGTATGCAAGGCGGTATTGTATGGTTCCTATGTTGTACAGTTATACGAGTGCCTCAATACAGTTGAACTTAAAACAAGCGTCACAACCGTGAATGGAAAAAAAAAAGAATTTTTTTTTAAATAAATGAAATAAAAAGAAATTTACACAATATTAGTTTTATAATAATAAACCATACTAAAAATACTCCTCTTATTTATTTTTCAAAAAAGGTACATTGAATATATTTATATTGTTTTTATTTATTTCTATTTCATTCCTGTAATTTTAAGCGGGATTCTTTTTTTGGCTATTTGCCATCACACCAAAAATTAAACTACACCTTGTTGACCAGACCCAAAACTGACTAGAATCAACTCGCATCCATTCATTATGGTTGGAGAGTAAAGATAGTTTAGTTCTTTCACATTAATATAATACATTATATATGTCTCACACCTCTGTATAAATACACGAAATATTTTCTAATACAATTATTTAACATGGTATCAAAGCCATTACGTCGCTCTTCTGTGACACAACGTGTTCTTTCAACGTCTTCGGTGGACAACTGTGACACAACGTGTTCTTTCAACGTCTTCGGTGGACAAAGACGCTCGTCGTGACATGACCTTGTGATGCGATCTTTGACAATGAACTCTGCAACAATGGACTATGACGTGACCCTGTGACACAATCCTTGACAAAGGCCCTATGACACGTCACCTCTTCTGCAGATGCAACCCTACTGAAATCACAAACGCAGCAGCCACACCAGGCGACGCAACCCAAATGTGACGCAACGGAACCCAAACACAACAACAGAGCTCGATGCCTTAGGACGACAGCAATGGTCCAAACCATCTACGTCACCGATGACAAGTGACAACGACGAACCCTGCCACGACGCGTCACATCATGTTCTCCAACAGATGTGGCATCGTTGGACAATGTTGTAGGTTTTTCTTGTTCGAACTGCTCGTGCCCCTTGACTGTGTTTATCCGCACGTTTAATATGTATATACATGCCCTATGGGCTTCCTATGTGACTATTGTTGCTGATGCATAATTCTATGATTGATCTTGCTATTGGTACATCAATCTGTAATTGATTGGTTGGTGATTGAACTGATGACAACTGCGATATATATTCCTACTTTGGTCCTTTGTATGTGGTGGTGGACATTGGCCTATTTTGTTGCTGTTTGCATTGCATTATGATAGCACATGCAGCATATGTTGGTGTTGATGATTCCCATGGACTGGTTACCTTATCTTATGCTGATTATGAGCCTTTGGTTGGTTATGCCCAGATGGTTATATCTTTAGCACATACTGCTACGTTGGCATTTCAACTATCAGGTAGTCCTTCTTGTTTGCTTACTTCCAAGCCTAATACCTGAGTCATATACTTTAGAGTCACTCATCACATAACTGGTAATTCTAAATTCTTATCATCTTTTCAATCTATGGCTCCTACATCATCTCATCTTTTTATCTTTACTGATGGTTCTCAAATCTCTAACACTGAAACAAGAACTATGCACTTAAGCACATCTCTTTCCCCTCCAACCATTTTGTATTTATCTCACTCACCATACAACTTACTATCTATTAACTCTTGTCTCTCAATTGTTATATAACCTTTTCAACTTTTGATTGTATTTTCTAAGATCTAGATGAACAATTAGTAGGGAAACTGAAGCTAATGATCTTTATTACTTCGATAGAACTGTTGCCACTATGGTTGCCTATTGTTCCTCTGATCACTTTTGATTGCACTATCGCTTAGGACATCTTTCTCTTAGTAAGCTTCAATCTATGTCACTGAAATAGAGCGTTTGTCGCACACACAATTCAAATAAAATTTAAACTAAGTATAGCATAGGGCTAACCTAAGTCGTTCACTAACCGGAGAACTTATAAAATTTAATTCAACTTATTCTTCAAGAAAAATAAAAAAAAGCTAAGTTAGAGAATTGAGAGGATTTTGTGTGAAATTAAAATAAAATTTAAAATATAAAAAAATTAATTAACTAAAGACGCAATTGATTCAACCTCTCACTTCAATTATTATTTATCATTATCTTCTAAAAATATAATAACATATTTAAGGCCTCATAATTCAATTAAACTAAGACTCCATGATTATAATTAAATTATGAATTCGCACTAAAAATCAGACTTGAACTCATACCAATCTAGGAACAATAATGTTTTACATTCGGAAGACCAAATCAAACACTATGAATAATAATCTTCACATCTCAAAATTAATTAACCACAACTGCGAAACAATTACAATTAAAAATCATGCTTTAAACAATTCACAATTAACTACAATTATAAATTAATTACAAATAGAGAAACGAATTACAAACCATAACACCTAAATAAATTAAGATGAAGAGCCAAGATTCAAAATAACAATTGAAGTTTAAAGTTAAATCAAATACATAAAATTAATTCATAAAAAATAAAATACAAGAACAATCCGCATGTCGCGTTGCCTTCTTTTCTCCCTTCTGCTGCCTAAAATACTACTGCGTGCATACTAGGTGCAGTGGAAGCTGCGTTGGGTGCAACGTGATGGAGCTGGGTGTTGCTGCTGTGAATGGAGAGATAGAGAGTTGAGCGAGCTTGGATCTTTTATGGAGGCAGCACTGGGCAGATGGTGTCGTGGGCAGGCAGATCCTCTTTGAGCTAGGCGTAGACAGAGGATCTTTAATAGGTAAAACAATTGCCTTTTTTGTCTTCATCAAAATAATGCATGGCACACATTAAATTCCTTCCCTATTTTTCTCTTCTTTCACGCCAAGGCCACACCATAATTGCTTCATACTTTATTTTAAAATACATGCAATAAAGCACCACCAGATTCTCACGTAAAGAAAGCATGCCCAACTCTTGTTTTCACATTAATAAAATAACCACATAACCCACAAGAAATTCATGTAAACCAATTTATTACACATATGCAACGTCTCAAGCTCATCCTAAACAGTAATATCACTTGTTGCATCAAATATATATAGAGAAAATTTCTTTTAGTCTGAATAAAATAAGTTTAATCACTCAATAAAAATTATAAAATAGCCCAAAGAATTAATATCAAAATTAAAATAATTAAATTAACAATAAAATTCACCAAAATTAATACCAATTTTACAAAAGTGATTAAAACAGTAAATAACTAAAATAAGGAAAAATTATTATAAAAATACATCAACTTAACAAAATATTAAATTAAAGCTCATAAATGATATGCAAATTTAATGACAAATTTGTAGTGATCAGTCACCCTCTACTACTTCTATTGAGTCTTTTTCATATAAAACTTGTGAGTTAGGTAAATATCATCGTGTGTCCTTTCCTTATTGTCAAATAAATTGGGTGACTAAACACTTTGAATTAGTTCACTTTGATGTATGGGATCCTTTTCCTGTATCAACTTTTTTCGATTTCAAGTATTTTATCACATTCGTAGATGATTATTCTCGCATGACTTGATTATATTTAATGAAAAATTAAACTGAAGTTTTCTTTTATTTTTAGTAATTTTATTACGAAATTCAAAATCAGTTTTAGGTCTCGATTGAATACTTGCAATCTGATAATGCCAAAGAGGATCTAAATACCTTTTTCGGGTTTCAGCCCTTTTTTGTCTCACATGGTATTATGCATCAATCTTCTTGTTCCTATACTCTTCAACAAATGGAATTGTTAAATAAAAGAATCGCCATTTATTTGATATTATCTATGTTTTCTTTCGCATATGAAACTTCTTAAATCTTTGTCGGGTTTTGCATTTCTTATAACTTGTTATTTGATTAATCATATTCTCTTAGTTGTCATATATGAACGCGTTTCCTATTCCATTCTTTGTCCTAATGTTCCTCTTTTCTCTTTTTCACTTCATGTCTTTGGTTATGTTTGTTTTGTGCAGTGTCTTAAACTTAGTCGTGATAAGTTAGATCCTCGTTCTGTTAAGTGTATTTTCATTGGCTATTCTCGCAATCAAAAAGGATATCAGTGTTACGACCCCTCGACAAGTCATATCTATGTCTCCACTAATGTCACTTTTTACGAGGATGAATCCTATTATGCTTTTTTCTCACATAGCTGACCTGCTCCTCCAGTTATTCCATTCCTCATTCCTCTAGTTGTCTCCTCTATTGAGTCAGTTTCAATTGATCTGGGTCTCTCACTTTTGACCCATTTACTAGGCACATGTATCATCGCGGGCCTCAAGCTCCTAAAGTTCCTCCCATATCAATCGATGCCTCGTCTTCCAATCCGACTCTAGACAATGACCTTCCTAATGTTCAACATAAAGGTACTTATTCTTGTGTCGGTCACCCTAACGGTTTTGTTTCTTACACTGGTCATGTCCGCTCTCAATATCCTATGTCTCACTTAGTATCCACTTCCAAGTTATCACCTTGCTTTTCTTGCTTTTGTTTCCTTTATTTCATCTTTAGTTGTGCCTCATAGTATTGTTAAAGCTCTTGCTCATATTGGGTGGTGCCAAGTCATGAATGATGAGATGCAAGCTCTTCATACTAATACCACATGAAATCTCACCAAGTTACCCGTTAATAAACATGTTATTGGGCCGATAGGTCTTCACCGTGAAAGTCCATCCCGATGGTTCTCTTGAACGATTGAAGGTTCACCTGGTGGCTAATAATTACACCCAAACTTAAAGTATTGATTTTGATGACACATTTTCCCCTATTGCCAAGATTCCCTATATCCGAGTGTTATTTGCTTAATTGTTCATTATGCCTAGATACTTTACTAACTTAATGTCAAGAATGCCTTTCTACATAGTGATCTTGCCAATGAGGTATATATGGACACTTGATTTTGTTACGCAGGGGGAGAATCTTGTATGTTGTCTTTGTAAAGCTCTCTATAGGTTGAAACAGTCTCTTCGGGCTTGGTTTGGCAAGTATTGCGATGTTCTCCTTCGCTTTGGCCTCCTCCAATGTGGTATTGATCATTTTGTATTCAGCTCCCCTTATGCAGGTTGTATCTTCTTGGTTGTTGATATTATTATTCCTGGTAGTGACAAGACAGGACATTCAGCGGTTGAAGCATTTTCTGCGATCCAAGTTTTCCACCAAGGATCTAAGCCGCTTACGTTATTTTTGGGGCATCAAAGTGGCTTATTCTAGACGGTCAATCCCTCTGTCACAATGAAAATATATTCTTGATATACTTGATGAGGTTGGGTACTTAGGAGCAAAACCTATTGATTCTCCTACGGATCCGAATGTCACATTGGATTCTGAACATGGTGACTTCCTCCAAAATCCTACTAAATATCGAAAGCTAGTGGGAAAGCTTAATTATTTAACAGTCACAAGACCAGATATTTCCTTTGCAGTGAGTATGGTAAATCAATTTAGGGGTACTCTTACTACCCACTAGAATGTAGCCTTACGGATTGTACTTAAAGGGTGCACCTGGACGTGGTTTCCTATTTCCCAATCAGGGTAATATTAACATTCAAGGTTATTCTAATGCTGATTAGGAAGGATGGCCAATGGATTTGAGATCTATTACCGGTTATCGTGTATTTCTTGGTGGCAATCTAGTAGCATGGAAAAGTAAAAAACATGTGGTGTTGAGGTCTAATGCTAAAGCTGAGTATAGAGCTATAGCTATGGCACATGTAGCAAGTGAACTAACGTGGCTGGAAATCCTGCTGGTAGAAATTAGCTTACCTTCTCAATACCCCTCCATGTTGCATTGTGATAGTCAATCTGCGATTCACATTGCTTCCAATCCAATGTTTCATGAAAGAATGAAACATATTGAAGTTGAATATCATTTTATACGTGAAAATGTACAAAGTAAAGCAATTGAGCTTGCACATATCCGAACAGAAAACTAACTTGCTGATATCTTTATTAAATTTTTAAAGGGTAACCATATAAGTTGTCTTTATAACAAGTTGGGACTATATGACATATAAGCTTCAACTTGATAGAGAGTATTGGAAAGCAAGGGTAATTTAGTCCTTTCATACTAATGGAATACAATATATATGTATGCCTCACACCATTGTATGAATACACGAAATATTTTCTAATAAAATTGTTAACAATTGTTAAATTGAAATATTGAATAACAAATTTAAATTCAATATTCATTACTACCCTCTCAGGAGAGAATAGCGAGAGATGGTGTCGAGTACAAAGTCGCATGTGTGGGACAAACACAAATGATCAAGATAATGAGCTGCAGTGAGACAGAGCAAGAGATGCATCACTGGGAAGGGAGAGAGAACAAGTGAGGAGGTCGAGGAGGTGGTCACTGGAAAGGGACATCGGAGAGAGGACGCAGCGACAACTAGCAAATGGAAAAGTCTATTTGCAGGTAGGTTGTGTAAGAAATCCGTGCAAAAACACTCTCTGCTGTTGAATTGGTATGAATAAAAAGTTTTAAAAAACAATAATATCAATTCAACGGTAATGAAGATGCCTTTACGCAAATTACCTGCACAATCTACCTGTATGTAGCATTACTCCTATCAAATTGATCAAAAGCCTACTTATTAGGAAGACAATTAATATATATACTATATCGGTCCTATACATTATGTATTTATATGGGGATCACCCCTTGAGTATAATAAGTGAAAAAACATTTTCTTTGCTCTCTTAACATGGTATCAGAGTCGTGTGAGTAACAACGGGCATTAACAATCAACGCCGAGCGACACAACGTCTCTCGCCAATGATCCTCTACAAAGCTGTCAGTGACGACAATTCCCCGTGACGACGGCAGTGTCGAGATCATCTCACGCTAACGATTCCTACAACGACGTCAATGCCAATCTCAACAAACAAACAGATAGCTCACGGCCTTGATGACGGATGACGGACGACAACCTCGACTGGCAATGACAGACAGACGCGACACGACAGAGGGCGACGCTTGACGATGATTGACGATGGACACGACGCTTGATGAACGCGTTGCGACGACTGACACAACGACTGACGAACGTGTTGCTCACGGCCTTGACGACTAACGACACGACGACTGACAATTGGTGCCTTGCATTCGATCTTCGACGCACGAGACAGGAGGCCTGCTTGCGCTGAAGAGAAACATGACCAAGTGATTGGTTCTACAGGTCTCTTCCTCTTAACGACTGGTACATTATTCGTATCCTGTCGAGCTTGTGCCTATACTGTGGTGGAGTGCTGGATGATTATTGCTTGTTTGATTTAAATCGCTTCTGTGACCTGTTTATTCACCCATTTCATACATATATATACATAGGCTTCCCGTGATTGTGATTGGTTGATAATGTTGCTCTCTCTGAGATTGATTGGTTAGTTATGGAACTGATGACTGGTCGGTGAGTGAAGTGGTGACAACTACAAAATTCATATTCCCGTAACTGGTTTGTAACTAGTTGTCTGTTTTGTTGCTGTATTGCTTTATGATGGCACACACAGAATATGATGGCATTACTGATTCTCGTGAATCAGTTATTTTATCCCGTGTTGATTATGAGTTCTTGATTGTTACTATCCAGATGGCTACAACTTCAACACATACTGCTACGTTAGCACTTCAACCTGTAGGTAGTCCTTATTGTTTGCTTACTTCAAAGCCTGATACTTGGGTTCTAGACTCTGGAGCGACTCATCACATGACTGGCAATTCCAACCTCTTGTCCTCTTTTAAATCTATGGCTTCCACCTCATCTCATCCAGTTGTTTTTGTTGATGGGTCTCAAACCTCTATCACTGGAACGGGAACTATGCACTTGAGCTCATCTCTTTCCCTTCCAACCGTGTTGCATTTACCTCACTCACCATACAACTTATTATCCGCTAGTTCCTTAACTAAAGCCTTCAATTGTTCTATAACATTTTCATCATCTAGTTGTATTTTCCATAATCTGAAGACTGGACGGACGATTAGTAGGGGAACTGAGGCTAATGGTCTTTATTACTACGATCGCACTATTCCTTCGGTTGTAACTACAGTTGCCCATTATTCCTCTGACCATTTCCGGTTGCACTGTTACTTAGGACATCCTTCTCTCAGTAAGCTTCAGTCTATGTCACCCTCTGCTGCTTCTGTTAAGTCTTTCCCGTGTGAAACTTGTGAGTTAGGTAAACATCATCGTATCTCTTTTCTTTCCCGTCAATCGGATCACGAAACCCTTTGAATTAGTTCACTCTGATGTATGGGGTCCTTTTCCTATATTAACTTCTTCTGGTTTTAAGTATTTTGTCACATTCGTGGATGATTATTCTCGCATGACTTGGTTATATTTAATGAAAAATTGAACTGAAGTTTTCTCTTGTTTTCAGCAATTCTATTATAAAATTCAAAATCAATTTTAAGTCTCTATTAAATACTTGCAATCTGATAATGCTAAGGTATATCTGAGTGCCTCCTCTGGGTTTCAACCCCTTCTTGCCTCTCATGATATTGTGCATCAAACTTCTTATTCCTATACTCCTTATTAGGAAGACAATTAATATATATACTATATCAATCCTATGTATTATGTATTTATATAGGATCACCCCTTGAGTATAATAAGATAAAAACATTATCTTTGATCTCTTAACATGGTATCAGAGCCGTGTGAGTAACAACAGGCGTTAATAATCAACGCAAGTGACGCAATGTCTCTCCAACAATCCTCTGCGAAGTCGTCAGTAATGACGGTTCCCGGCGACGATGGCAATGTCGAGATCAACAGCCAGCCCATGGCCTTGACGATTCCTGCGGCGACGTCAGTGTTGATCTCGACAGCTAGCCCACGGCCTTAACGACAGATGACGGATGACAACCTTGACTAGCAATGACAGACAGACGCGACGCGATGGGCGACGCTTACGACGGACGCGACACTTGACGAACGCATTGCAACGATTGACGAACGACTAACGAACGCGTCGCGATGACTGACGCGACGAAGGGCGATGCTTGACGACTGACGACACGATGACTGACGATTAATGCACGGGATGATCCTTTGCCTTGCGTTCGATCACAATTGATGCACGGGACGATCCTTTGCCTTGCGTTCGATCTTCGACGCACGGGACGGGAGCCCGCTTGCGCTGAAGAGAAACATGACCAGGTGATTGGTTCTCCAGGTGGAGTGTTGGATGTTTAACGACTGGTATGTTATTTGTATCCTGTCGGGCATGTGCCTATACTGTCGTATCCTAAGCCTATGTCTATACTATGGTGGAGTGTTTGGATGATTATTTTTGGTTTGATTTAAATCACTTCCGTGACTGTGATTGATTGATTGGTTATGCAACTGATAACTGGTCGGTGAGTGAAGTGGTGACAACAAGATTCATATTCCCGTAACTGATTTGCAACTAGTTGGTCTTTTTTTTTTTTTTTGCTATATTGCTTTATGATGGCACACACAGAATATGCTTGTGCAATGCCTTGGTCCTAGTCGTGATAAGTTAGATTCTCGCTCTATCAAGTGTGTTTTCATCGGATATTCTCGTACTCAGAAAAGATATCAGTGTTATAACCCCTTGACTGGTCGCATCTATGTCTCCATTGATGTCACTTTTTATGAAGATAAATCTTATTATGCTTCTTTCTCACATAGTCAACCTGCTCCTTCGGTTATTTCACTCCCCGTTCCTCCGATGGACTCCTCTCCTAAGTTGGCTCCGCTTGATCTGTGTTTCCCACCTGGTGACAGCTTCACTGGCCACACATATCATCGCTGACCTCCAGTTCCTAAAGTTCCCCCCACATCAATTGACGTCTCGTCTTCCAAGCTGACTGTGGCCCATGACCTCCCTATTGGTCAACGTAAAGGTATTCGTTCTTGTTTTGGTCGTCCTCTTGACCATTTTGTTTCTTATACTGGTCATGTCCGCTCTCATTATCCTATGTCTCACTTTGTCTCTACCTCCAAGTTATCTCCTTGTTTCTCTGCTTTTGTTTCCTCTGTTTCGTCTCTGGTTGTGCCTCGCAGTGTTGTTGAAGCTCTTGCTTATCCTAGATAGCGCCAAGCCATGAACGATGAGATGCAGGCTCTTCGTACTAATGCCACATGGGATCTCACTCGGTTACCCGCTCATAAACATGTTGTTGGGTGCCGTTGGGTTTTTACTGTGAAAATTCATCCTGATGGTTCACTTGAACGATTGAAGGCTCGTTTGGTGGCTAAGGGCTACACTCAGGTTTATGGTGTTGACTATGATAATACTTTTTCTCCGGTAGCCAAGATTCCATCTGTTCGGGTGTTTCTCTCTTTAATTGTTCATTATGGCTAGCCTCTTCATCAACTCGACGTCAAAAATGCCTTTCTCCATGGTGACCTTGCTAAGGAGGTTTATATGGAGCAACCACCTGGTTTTGTTGCTCAGGAGGAGAATCTGGTTTGTCATCTTCAAAAGGCTCTTTATGGGTTGAAACAGTCTTCAGGGCCTGGTTTGGCCGATTTAGTACAGCTCTTGTTGGCTTCGATCTTCGGCAATGTGAGGTTGATCATTCTGTGTTTAGCTCCTCTTCTGCTGCCGGCTGTGTTCTCTTGGTTGTATATGTTGATGATATTATTGTTACGGGAAGAGACAAGGACGGCATTTAACGTTTGAAGCATTTTCTCCAAACTAAGTTTTGCACCAAAGATCTCGGTCATTTGCGTTATTTCTTGGGGATAGAAGTGGCCTACTCTGGTTCCTCTATCTCTTTGTCGCAACAAAAGTATGTGCTGGATATACTTGATGAGGTTGGGTACTTAGGCATCAAACCTGTTACTTCGCCTATGGATCCAAATGTCCGATTAGATTCTGAGCATGGTGATTTGTTACATAACCCTGCTCAATATCAAAGATTAGTTGGTAAGTTAAACTATTTGACAGTAACCAGACCCGATATTGCCTTTGCTGTAAGCACTGTAAGCCAGTTTATGAGTGCTCCTCGCATTACCCACTGGACTACGGCATTGCGAATTATCAAGTACTTGAAAGGAGTGTAGGTCCCAAAATGAGTCTAGAGGGGGGGTGAATAGACTTTCTTCGTGTGCAGAAGCTAGACTGTTAGCTGGTTTGTGATTCTTCTATTGATAACTATGATGGAAGTATTAATGGAAAAGATAACAATATGGAATAAGAGTGATAATGAAAGTTATAATAAACTATCAGACAAATCTGAGATATGAGTAAATGCTCTTTGCTTAACAGATCTCAGATGTAAAAGAAATGATCTATGATAGTTTAGATTGTGGAAAACAACACAGAAATTAGACTCGATGATAGTGCTGAATCTTTGATAAACAAGAGTTTGTGATTAATCAAAAGGATTGTTCTTATTCAAATCAACACGGTGCACAACACTTAGAATATTTCTCTCAGAGTCTCTCTCTAGTGTTGGAACCCCTCTGTTGATTCTTGAAAAAGGATTAATTCATTAAGGTAAGCCAGAATCTTAGTTATTGTGTTCTGTGTTCCACGCTTTTTGAGAGAGAGGTTGACTCATATTTTTGTCGTTTTGTGTGTGAGAGATATATATTTTAAGATTATAGTGCTCGTGCACCTTGTTGTCCATCCCGACAGATTAACTTCCCAATGCTTAAAGTACGGGATGTCAGGGGATGGGTTGATCTGCTCTTATTAGCATATCAATTGCCCATAATGCGTATTTGCATGCAATCGATCTTGGAGGTTCATCCGTGGATGGTAGTTGGCAGACATTAATGCGACATTAAATGTGCTCAACTGCTCAGAACGGCGCAAGCATACTGTGCAAACCCTAGTTGCAGACATCACTAAGTTAACATACGTAGGGTTGCAAGTTTGCCTCGAAGGTGGGTGCCTCGTAGGTTTGGTGACTCAAAGATGTTGGGTAGAGCCTGTAGAAGTTGTGAATTTTGCTTCAGGCTTTACAGTGTTAATTTCTGCGAGTCTACGACTCACATATCTTCGAGTCTTCGAGGCTAGAGTTCAGGTTCGATTAGGTCTTTTGTGTCACTCTCTTATCTGTAAGTCTGCGACTCTCCTAATGACTCTTAGAGTGACTTCTTCGTAGTGCACCTAATCTACCCATTGTTATAGCTGCGAGTCTACGACCTACGGGTCTCTCAATTTACTTTACTTGACTAAGAGGCTCTTCAACCATCAATGGGTCAGAGTGAACAAAGGATCATTAACTCTACGAGTCTTTAACCCTGAAAATCTTTGACTCTACGAGTCTTAAACTTTGCATTTCGTCCTTATTCTTTTGCAGTTGCTCATAAATTGAGTCTCCGTAATCTTCGAGTCTTTAACTCTACGGCTTCAACCCTTCAGCTATAACTCTCAACCTTCAAGATCTTCGAGTTTGTGATGTTTGACAATTTCTTTAGATTAACTGTATCTATTTCTATGACCCTTGAGTCTACGACTCTACGATCCTTGAGTTTACGACTCTACGACCCTTGAGTCTATGACTTTACGAGTCTTTAAGCTACAGTTTCATTTTTGTTTGCCAGTCATTATTACATCGACTCTTCGACCTATGAGTCTGTGAGTCTCTATTTTGATTCTTAACAGTGTTTTAATGCTTCGACTCTACGACCATTGAGTTCTAGCGGTACTTTAAGTTCTATTAATTGACTTAAGAGCTTTTAGGGACTCTACAATTCTACGGGCTTCGAGTCATTTAAAGTTGATTACTGTTCTTTAGAATTCTTTGACTCTACGAGTCTCTGAATTTATCGTTGTTTGCAGTAACGCTCTCTTTTCCACATTTCGACTCTACGACCTTCGACCTTGGATCTACGAGTCGCCATGTGTTCTGTCACAACTTTGCTTCGAGTCTCCGGACTCTACGAGTCTACAAGTCTCTTGCCAATATGTCCTGTGACAGTTCTTCTACGAACTTCGACTCTTCGACCCTACGACCTTCGGATCTTCGAGTCTCCAGGCTTAGACTGTATTTTGGCAACTTCATCAAATCCTATATTTCCAACAGGGAGCACCAGGACGAGATCTTCTGTTTACCAAACAGGATAATCTCGATATTCATGGTTATTCTGATTCTGACTGGGCAGGATGTCTGATTGATAGAAAATCTATTACTGGTTATTGTGTGTTTCTTAGTGGAAATCTTGTAGCATGGAAAAGTAAGAAACAAAATGTGATGTCACAATCTAGTGCAGAGGCCAAGTACAAAGCAATGGCACATGTCACAGGTGAACTAACATGGTTGACAATGTTGTTATCCAAAATTGACTTATCTTCTTCACACGCCTCGGTATTGCATTGTGATAATCAGTCTGCTATCTATATCGCTTTCAATCCGGTGTTACATGAAAGGACGAAGCATATTGAAGTTGATTGTCATTTTGTACGAGATAAGGTGCGGAACAACGCTATTAAGCTCACACACATTCGAACCGAACATCAATTTACTAATCTTTTTACTAAGTCTTTAGGGGGTAATCGTGTACATGATCTTTGAAACGAGTTAGGTTGTTTGATATATATGCTCCAACTTGAGGGGGGGTATTAGGAAGACAATTAATATATATACTATATCAGTCCTATGTATTATGTATTTATATGGGAATCACCGCTTCAGTATAATAAGAAAAAAACATTATCTTTGCTCTCTTAACACTCCTCAACAAAATAGAGTTACTAAACGGAAAAATCGTCATTTACTTGATGTTACTCAATGTTTAATTATACATATGCAACTTCCTAAATCTTTCTGGGGTCATGCAATTCTTACAGCTTGTTATTTGATTAACCGTATTCCCTCGTCTGTCCTACGTGGACAGGTTCCCTACTCCATTCTTTATCTTGGTGTTTCTCTTTTCTCTCCTCCTTTTTGTGTTTTTGGTTGTGTTTGTTTTGTGAAGTGTCTTGGTCCTGATCATGATAAGTTGGATCCCCGCTCTATTATGTGTGTTTTCATCGACTATTTTCGTACTCAGAAAGGATATTGGTGTTATAACCCCTTGACTAGTCGCATCTATGTCTCCGTTGATGTTACTTTTCATGAGAATCAAGGTAGTCAAAAGTGCTAGGCACACTTAAGGCGCTAGGGGTACCCTATGTCACGGGGTCAGCCTTTATAGCAGCTTAACCCGTGCGGCACCTAGTTCCCACCCGTACGAAGGAACGCTAGGTCAGCCTAACTCGTCGCATTTGGATCGGAACCCATCGATCCGTTGTAAAGCAATTGTGTAGGGAAGCGCTTAGCGGAAGATCGATTTAAACGAAGGCAACAAACGATTGTATTGAATGCTTGAAAGCTTTACAACATCACTCCCCTACATATAGATGTTAACACGTTTTTGGCTATGTCGCCAGGAGACATCATATATGATCGAAATCTAAAATCTCTACAACTTACTCTATAAGCTAAGTACAACACTTTACAAAGGGGAAATACCCCAAAATGGCCTAAGTATGCTAGGGTAAGCCTCGGTCCGTGACATTCTCCCCCACCCGATTTCGCAGCGTCCTCGTTGCGTCTTGGCTTTCCTCGAACTCGTCGAACCGCTGGATGTAGCGTTCGGTTTCTTCCCGGTACTCTTCAATCTCTTTGGAGAATTGCCCCGGATCCTCTTCCTTCTCCCAACTTGCCTCTTCAACGGCCTGTTCTTCCATTGGACGTAGTACTCCACCCGGCTTGGTTCTACGCTCCTTCTTGGCACGACTTCTACGAGAGTGGATTTTCTCTATCTCTTTATCGTAGGTCTTGCCCGTTGATCTTGTTGGTGTCCGCACCACCCGTTGTCCGCTCGTATCTTCCAAGTCTTCGTGGTAAGGCTTGAGCAAACTAACGTGGAACACCGGATGCCTTTGTAAGCTAGTCGGGAGGTCCAGTTTGTATGAGACCTTCCCAACTCTCTTAAGTACTTTGAAAGGCCCCTCATATCGGCGCACCAAACCCTTATGCAATTGTCTCGAGTGCTTTGGTTTGGCGCGGAAGAAGTTTGAGCATCACCATGTCTCCTTCCTGGAATTCCAAGGGCCTCCTTTGTTGATCCGCCCACTTCTTCATCTTCTTCGCCGCTTTGTGCAAGTATGCCCTGGCCAGATCCGTCTGTTCATGCCATCCTTTTGCAAACTTAAACGCCGCGGGGCTTTTTCCAAGTGTACCCCCGAGTGATGGAAGTGGGCGTCAATGGTTCTTTGCCCGGTTGCGAGTTCGAACGGACTCTCGTTCGTGGACTCACTCTTTTGCAAGTTATATGAGAATTGGGCTATGTCCAACAACTTGGCCCAATCTCTTTGGTTGGCACTCACGTAGTGCCTCAGATACAGCTCCAATAAGCCATTGACACGTTCTGTTTGGCCGTCTGTTTGTGGGTGGAAACTTGTTGAAAAGTTTAAGTCCGAACCCATTATCCGGAACACTCGGTCCAAAACCGCCCGATGAATCGTGAGTCCCGATCACTCACAATCGTCTTTGGAATGCCCCAAGACTTCACCACGTACTTGAAGAATAGTCGGGCCGTGTCGTCGCCGTGCGATCCTTCGGAGCTGGAATGAAAACTCCATACTTAGAGAATCGGTCGACCACCACAATGATCGTACCGCATCCTTCGGATCTTGGGAGACAAACAATGAAGTCCATTGAAACACTTTCCCAAGGTCTTTCCGGAGTGGGCAATGGTTCTAACAGTCCCGCCGATTGCCGATTCTCTATCTTGTCTTGTTGGCACACAAGACAAGTCCTCACGTACACTTGAACGTCCTCGTAAAGTTGAGGCCAATAGTAGCTCCGTTCGACCAACGCCGAGGTACGATCGACTCCGGGATGGCCAGCCCACCGCGAGTCATGACATTCTTTGAGGATGTCTCTCCTCAAACTTCCCCATTTAGGAACGTACACCCGTTCCCCTCGAGTATGGAGCAAGTCATCCCTTAGCCAAAATCGCCGCGTCTTCCCAGCTTTGACGCATTCCACCAAGGACTTGGCTAATGGATCGTGCTCCATTCCTTCCTTCAGTTTGTCCACCAGGGGGAATTGTGGTTGGCTAATGGCTGCGAGTTCCGCCTTTCGACTTAGTGCATCGGCCACCACATTATTTGTGCCCGGTTTGTACTCGAGCACAAAGTCAAATTCCGCTAGGAGTCCTTGCCACCGTGCTTGCTTCGGAGTTAAGTTCCTTTGAGTTAGGAAATAACTCGTAGCAATGTTGTCCGTCTTCACCACGAACTTGGACCCTAGCAAATAATGCCTCCACACCCGAAGGCAATGCATAACGGCCGTCATCTCCTTTTCATGCACCGCGTACCTCCGTTCGGTGCCATTGAGTTTCCGGCTTTCGTATGCTACAAGGATGCCCCCCTGCATTAGAACTCCACCGATGGCAAAGTCCGAAGCATCCGTGTGAACTTCATAAGGCTTTGTATGGTCCGGCAGTGCCATCACCGGTCCGTTTGTCACGGCTTGCTTCAACTTCTCAAATGCCTCTCGGCAAGCATCATCCCACACCCAAGTCTTGTTCTTCTTTAATAGTTCCGTCAAGGGTGCAGCAATGTGGGAATAGCCACGGATGAATCTTCTATAGTAGTTAACCAAGCCAAGGAATGAACGCATCTCCGGGACTTTCTTGGGCGTCTCCCATTCCTTGATGGCTAACACTTTCTTGTCATCCATCTTTAACTTGCCGCCGCCAATGATGTGACCCAAGAAGGGCACCTCCTTCTTCGCAAAGTCACATTTCTCCTTCTTCACAAAGAGTTGGTTCTCCCTTAAGATTTGGAAAACCCGCCGTAGATGTGCCTTGTGTTCCTCCAAGGTTTTGCTGTAAACGACAATGTCGTCAAAGTACACCACGACGAATCTATCCAAGTATGGTTGGAAGATCCGGTTCATCAACGTACAGAATGTGGCAGGGGCGTTTGTAAGGCCAAAGGGCATCACTAAGAACTCGTAAGAGCCATATCTTGTGACGCACGCCGTCTTTGCCTCATCACCTTCGGCTATCCGCACTTGCCAATATCCCGACCGCAAGTCTAGCTTTGAGAACCATCTCGCAGCGCCAAGTTGATCAAATAGGTCGGATATGAGTGGGATGGGGTAGCTGTTCTTCACCGTAATCTTGTTTAGCGCCCTATAGTCAATGCATAGCCGCATCGACCCATCGTGCTTCTTTTGGAACAACACCGGTGCTCCAAATGGCGCTTTGGATGGCCGAATGAAACCGGCATCCAACAAGTCCTTCAATTGTTTCCGAAGTTCCTCCAACTCCGGTGGTGCCATCCGATAGGGCACCGCAGCAGTAGGCCTTGCACCGGCCTCTAGTTCGATCTTGTGGTCCACCTCCCGCTTCGGCGAAAGTTGTTTGGGGAGTTCAGGTGGCATAACGTCCCCAAACTCTTCAAGGACCGTCTTCACTTCGGTTGGGGGCTCCTCCCCAACACTTGGGCCTTCTTCCTTCACCATGGCAATGAAGGTTGGCTCCTGTCGTCCTAACTCCTTTAGACGGTTGGAGCACCGAAAGAGACTTTGCCTTGAGCTCTTCCTCCCGCATTACCTTCACCATGCACGTTTCCCCTCGTCCATGATGCACATTGTGTTGGTGCTAGGAATTGGAATTGCCCGCACCTGGTCAACGAACTCCATCCCCAACACCATGGGATAGTCGTCCATCGACACCACGGAGAGATTCACCTTGCCTCTCCACTCGCCAATACTTAGCTCGACGCCTCGAGCCACGCCATGGATTGACTGGCGCTGGAGTTCACCGCCTTCACCAGCCTCTTCTCTTCCTTGTAGACTATCCCCGGTCTACGAGCTTCTTGGACCTTGATGAAGTTGTTGGTCGCACCCGTGTCCACCAAGGCCTTAGTTTCAAGGTTGTTGGCCTTAGCGAGCACGTACATGCGGCCCTTCTGTCGTCCAGATGGTGGCACCTCCACCTTCGCCTTGATTGCATTGAGGAGTTGCAAGGAACCAAGTCGTGGATCCCTCGCATTCCTCTCTTCGTCTTCGTTGATCATCGCGGAGAGTTTGGAGCGCTTCGGGCACTCGAACGCCTTGTGAGGGCCTTCACAAAGGAAACAGGAGATCCTTGGCTTCTCCCCGTCCTTGGAACCATTCGCGAAGTGTTTTGGGCGAAAGTCCTTAGACGGTTGGAAGGGTCTCCCTTTTCCTTCACTTCGGTTGTCTCCCCCACGCTTCTCCTTGTGGAACCTGTTCGCCTTGGAAGTCGATGAAGAGCTGGTGGCCTTCTCCGGCTTCTTATATTCGATGAGTGATTCGGCCACCGCCATGGCCGACGCCAGGTCCTGTACATTCCTCCGTTGTAGCTCCAGCTTCGCCCATTGTTGCAATCCGTCCATGAAGGAAAATAGTGAATCCTTCGCGGACATATCCGGGATCTCCAATATCAGCTCGGAAAATTCACGGACGTACTCCCGCACCGTGCCCTTGTGGGTAAGGCGCCGAAGTTTCGCCCGGGACTCGTCCTCCGCGTTCTGGGGATAGAACTGGGCCTTGATCTCCCGCTTGAAATCCGCCCAATTATCGATAATGCATAAGCCGCACTCCTTGTCGGCATATCGTCGCCTCCACCACACCATAGCCGAATCGACTAAGTATAGCGGAGCGGTCTTCACCTTCTTTGCCTCGTCAACAATATTCAAGGCATCGAAGTACTGCTCCATGGTCCAAAGGAAGTTGTCTAACTCCCTTGCATTCCTAGACCCAGCATAGGTCTTAGGCTTTAGCACATCGATTTTGGAGCTGGAATGGCCGCCAACGCCACCTTGGGTGACCGCCATCTTACAGAGAGACCAATCCGCCTTGATCTCTTTGATTTCCTCTTGCATCGCCAGGATTTGGGACATGAGAGAACCCTTCAAGCCCTCAAATCGAGAGTTCATGTCGTCCATGACGGAGTTGAGAAGCCTTGCATCCTCCCATAGCTTTCCTCACCCTCCGAGTCCGGCTTTTCGATGCTTTCGGTGTGCTCCTCGACCACCTCCATCTGTTCGGCTAACGCCAACTCCAATTTGGCTAGCCGACTCTCCACGGACATGTTTCCCTCGAAACGGACTTGTCTCTCCTCCGTTCCTTAGCGTGGTGCTCCTTGTCGCGGCCTTCGTGGTCGCCACCACTAATGACAACAGATCCTCCGTTTGTCATTTTTGCACCGTCTCGAAGTTTTGATTGTTCCACCGAACTTTGGCACCAACCGTGCTCCGATACCACTTGTCACGGGGTCGGCCTTTATAAAGGCTTAACCCGTGCGGCACCTAGTTCCCACCCGTACGAAGGAACGCTAGGTCAGCCTAACTCGTCGCATTTGGATCGGAACCCATCGATCCGTTGTAAAGCAATTGTGTAGGGAAAGCGCTAGCGGAAGATCGATTTAAACGAAGGCAACAAACGATTGTATTGAATGCTTGAAAGCTTTACAACATCACTCCCCTACATATAGATGTTAACACGTTTTTGGCTATGTCGCCAGGAGACATCATATATGATCGAAATCTAAAATCTCTACAACTTACTCTATAAGCTAAGTACAACACTTTACAAAGGGGAAATACCCCAAAATGGCCTAAGTATGCTAGGGTAAGCCTCGGTCCGTGACACCTATCGCTTTAAGCGCAAAGCGCAAAAAAAAACGCTCACTTTAACGAAGCGAAGCGCAAGTTAGAGGAAAAACATATATATTATTCATAAATAACAATTCATCAAATTAAATGTTTACAAATTATTCTCATTACAACTACTATCATAAATTTACCAAATAAAATATTATTTTATTCTATCAAAATAATTTCATCCTCCAAAATATTATACTTCCAAACAGAATCTCTTTTGTTAATGTTGGAACTAATAGAATTGCTTGATGATATTGCATATTTGCTTTGACTTTCAGAATCCATATAACATGATTAATACATAATTTTATTTAAGATAACTGTATATATAATACTACACACAGACTACACGCCCAGTTAACATTACACACACTACACGATTTTTCAGTACACTAATTTATTAAACATAATTTAAAAAATTATTACAGTTACAGACCAGGCAGCGGCAGAGTCGTTGATCGCATCTTGCAGAGTCTTCGCCCAGCGTCGCGTCTTGCAGAATCGTCGCCCGGCGTCGCGTCTTGCAGAGTCGTTGCATCGTCGCATCTCGCAGAGTCGTCTCTCATCATCGCGTCTTGCAAAGTCGTCGCGTCGTCGCCCGTCGTCATCGCCGATTGTGGAGCAGAGGTGAAAGACGTCGATGGAAGTCACCTTCGTCTGTCGTCGATGGAAGTTCGTCTGTCGTCGCGTAAATATTTTATCTTCCTCTTTTATTATCTAGTCTTTCATAAGGGTGAAAGACGCGCACGGGGTGAGCGCTTCTCGCGTCGCCCAAAAGCGCATGAAGCGCGGCTTGGCGCGCACTTCCCTGAAGGCGCTGCACCTTACCCCCCGTGAAGCGATGGAGTCCCCCAGCACTGCGCCTGGTGCGCTTAAGCGCTGGGGCGCTCGCTTTTGACTACGCTGATGAGGATAAATCCTATTATGCTTCTTTCTCACATAGTCAACCTGCTCCTCCGTTTATTTTGTTCACCGTTCCTCCAATGGACTCCTCTCCTGAGTCGGCTCCGCTTGATCCGTGTCTCCCTGGTGACCGCTTCACTAGACACATATCATTGCCGAACTCCAGCTCCTGAAGTTCCCCCCACATCAATCGACGTCTCGTCTTCCGAGCCAACTGTGACCCATGACTTCCCTATTACTCAACGTAAAGGTACTCATTCTTGTGTATAATAAGTGAAAAAACATTTTCTTTGCTCTTTTAACACTACTCAAACTGTTAAAGCCTCAAAGCCTAGCAGCAGTTGATCAACGATGTGAGAGAGAGGAGGCAAACAATGTTTTAAACCTCTTTTTTCTTTTTCAAAGAAAAATAGGTCGTTAAGGTTTTCACCTCGGCCCACATTTGCTCTGAAGCAATTAAACATGCTTTGAGGCGCCTGCCTCACCCGTTTGAGGAGGGTGTTGACCAGATCATGGCTTGGAGTGTTCCACGAAGCCTAAGGCCCAAGGCGATGAAGCAACACCTTAGTTCATTTTTTTTGAACCATGATCCTATCCATATGGGACTATATAAGATCACAACAAAGTGAAGAATTGAATTCATTCGAGCAAATAAGAAAATTCAAAGAGAGAGGAGTAAGTGAACTAGTGAAGACTATCAAAATTGGAGATTGTAGAAGATGGAGAAAGACTCTTCAACATAAGTTCTTCCAACTATATATGATGGTTATAGACTGATCAATTAGAAGCAATCTTCAATCTTGAGCAATACAAGAAGGTCGTTTGTTTTGAGACAATCGAATGGGCTTTGAGATGCCCACCTCACCCGTTCAAGAGGGTGTCGACCAGCTTATGGCTTGGGGTGTCTGTTCCGATAAGCCTAGGGCCCAAGGCCCAAGGCGGTGAGACAACACGTCAACTCATGTTTTCGAACCATGATCCTATCTAGATGGCACTATATAAGATCGCCAAAGGGTGAAGAATTGAATTCATTCAAGCAAATAAAAAAAAATTAAAGAGAGACTAAGTGAAGACTATCACACTTAGAGATGCTTGAAGATAGAGAGACTCTCCAACATTGGTTCTTCCAACCATATATGATGGTCGTAGACTGATCAATAATGATCAATTAAAAGCAGTCTTCAATCTTGAGCATTACAAGAAGATTGTGACACGCACACACACAACAACAACAACAATAGAGCATTTTATGTTTGCTGGTAATTATTTGCATGTCAAATCATGGGAAAACCTAAAGTACATACCGCTGCTCCAATAATTTCCCCAAGTTCATCAACAGTAGCACCGTGACGAAGAGGATCTCTTAGGCTAACCTGCAAAAGATGAAGTCAAATAATAAATTTGTTTTAAGGAAAAAAAATAAACTAATAGCAAAGAACTAAAGTTTCACAAAAAAAAAGCAACATGTTTGTGTGTGTGGGGGGGGGGGCGCTGAAAGCTGTGTTCAATTAAAATCGAACTATCTGATTACATTATGCATTGGTGGCTACAGTAGGTTCTTACCAAGTAAAATTACCAAATGGAAAACTTTAACCCACCTCTTATCTCTAACAGCATACCAGAAGTTAAAAGAACTAAAAGCCATCATCTTAACACATCAGCATATACTTTGCAAGTAAATCGTGATTAATGGTGTTAGAATCAAAGAATGTTTCACCAAGACCACTAAATTTTGCAAGGAGCAAATTGAAAATAGCAATGCTACATCATGAAGTTATTTAATTTTTCCAATTATCTATGTGCTGATAAGAGTAGTTCAGAGACAAAAACTAAGTTTGAAAGAAAATGAAAGTGAGGTCAGCCTAATACTCAAGACTCGCACAGATTCAAAGCCACACCAACAAAGTAGGTTATCAGTTATCATACAAAATTGAACCTTTGTAATAAAAAAATTATAAAAATTAAGAAACCATTCATGTTGACAAAGAAGAATAGGGATTATACTCTTGCTAGAATATGTAGAGTTTTGTTGCTTAGGAATCAAGACAGGATTTCTCCTAGATCAATTTAGGATCCCTTAATTGGGGGTGAATCTCTCTAAAGATCTGATTAGAGAGCACATACATTACACATGTTTAGCTTGTTATGTATTTTTTTTTTTTTTTTTGATAAGCAAAAAAAAAAAAAAATTGGAGAATCTCTAGTTAGTCTCTAGTTGGAACATGAAATGTGTAAATCATCTTCTAACAAAATGATAACCTACTTCTATGTGTATTGTTCTCTCATGGAATACCAGATGCGATGCAATGTGTGTGGCTCCTTGATTGTTGTATCACAACTCCATTGGTACCTTAACAGAAAACCTAATCTCCACAAGTAAGCGCCTGATCCACACAAGCTCACGTGTGGTGTTTGACATTGCTCTATATTCGAACTCAACACTTGAATGGGATAAAACTATTTGTTCTTGCTCTTCTTGGAAACAAGATTTCTGCCAACAAATACACAATATCCTGTTGTAGATCTCCTAACCACATGGCTGCCCAGCCAATCTGCGCATTAGTAAAACCTTTCACCTGATTGTGTCCATACTTCTTGAAGAGAAGTCCTTGACTCAGGGCACCACTTAGATATCGCAAAATATCATAATTACTTCCCATTGTACAAGGTGAATTCATAAACTACCTAACAACACTGACTAGGAAAACAATATCAGGCATAGTAATTGTCAGATAATTTAATTTTCCAACAACTGTTTTGTATTTGAGCGGGGTTTCTAGAGCTTCACCATCATTAAGATTGAGTTTAGTATTTGGGTCCATGGGAGATTCTAGAGGTTTAGCTCCCGACATACCAATCTCAATAAGCATATCTAAAACATATTTCCTCTAACAGAATAATTCCCTTAGATGATTGAGCGAACTCAATGCCTAGGAAATATTAAAGCCTCCCAAAGTTTTTTTGCATGAAACTAGTTATGCAGATAATCCTTGAACTTGCTAATCCCTGTAGAATCATTGCCAGTTATCACAATATCATCAATATACACTACTAGAAGAATAACCCTTGAAATAGAGTGACAAAAGCTAAATGATCACTAGCAGTCCGAGTAAGCCCAAATTTGCAAACAACATCAGAGAATTTTCTAAACCAGCCATGAAGGGACTGCTTGAGAACATATAAAGAACTACAAAGTTTGCATACCAACCTTGACTCTCTATGAGCATCAAACCCCAAAGGTTTCCGTTCAAGAATGCATTATTAATATCAAGCTAGTGTAAATGCCAAAAGTGAGTAGTAGCCAAATAGCAATTTCATGGCCAGCACAAATCGTTCGTCTTATTTGCAAATCCTAAAAAGTATATGAAGAGGGGAAAAAAGGTTACTGAACTGCACAAGGTTCAAAAATACAGAACGCGATACGGTACGGACTTGTACCTGTACGGCAAGGCAGGCGCCTTGAGGCGGTTGAGGCGGGCGACTCAAAGGCGGATGATAAATTTTTTAATATATATATATAATATATAAAATTAAATGAGCAAATTTAGTTTTAAAATAATAAAATCATAGTACAAGTATGAAATAAAGTCTCACACTTAGTAAAATCCAAATTTAAGTCTAGTCATACATCAAACATAAAAATCTAATAACTTAAAGAAATAGGCAATCTAATGTTCTTTCAATAAGCTGTCATTTGTGTCTATTGGATGATAGTTTGGATCCCAATATGGTTCATCATCATCTTCATCTTCATTATTGGATAAGTCATTCAACTCTGGTTCCTTTTCCGCCTCGATGATAATGCCCTTTCCTTTTCCTACATCAAAACAATTTGATGTAACATAGAACTATATATAAACATTAATAATTATTGAACGTTAATAAACTTACGTGAATATCCAACTCTTTCTCCTTGTGTACTTCCACTTGGTTCACATGTATAAGTATTATCAATATCATCTTCTCCAACTATCCACTCATCATCGGAAGGCACATCAATAGAAACTAAAGGGTCAACATTATCGGGCAAGTTTTGTTGTTTAATGAATTTTTCCCTTAATTTTCTATTATACATCACATACACCAATGAATTTAATTTCTCTGTGGCCAACCGATTTCTTCTTTTAGAATGAATCTGGATATATTAATTAAAAAAAATTAGTATGAAAAATTCATATTAAATACTATATTAAATTATTACTATATTTAAAGTTTTAAAATGCATACGTACCCAATTAAATGCACTCCAATTTCGCTCACAACCGGATGATGAGCAAGTAAGACTTAAAACTCTCACTGCAAAAGATCTAAGCTCTGGGGTTTGATCTCCAAATTCAACCCACCAATCATCTATAATAATACCAAGGGAGAGTTAACAATTCATGTACTAAGAAAGTACATAGATAAGTAAACACTACTTGAAAGAGAATTTTACATACCGGGACAATTTTGCCAATTCGAAGCCAAACAATCCTTTCTTTTGTCTAAAATCTTTAATTTGTAGACAAGTCTTCTCTCTTTCCACATAATTTGGTATAAGCTTCTCCATGCATGTCAATAGTCCACTCTTAATCTCTGGATGATTAGACATATTCTCTGAATATTGAAATCTAGGATTCAAAAAATAAGCGACTGCGTGTAAAGGACGATGTAATTGAAAGTCTCATTTATGATCAATGATCTTCCAGATCTCACTATAAGCTCCATATTCATAATCTAAATTTTTGGCAATCTCCTCTTTAGCCACATTCATTGCTCCATAAATAAATCTCATTCCAGACACCTTATCCGAATCAGCCAATCTCAACACAGTAACAAGAGGTCTAGTTGTCTTTAATGCATAAGACATAGCAGACCAAAAATTCTCATCCCTCATAATAATTCTTTTCACCTCTTTCCCTTCTGCTTTATTCACCCATGTACTTTCTCTCCACTCTTGTGAAGTTAACATCTGCTCCAAAGGCTCTCACAATTCATATAGGCTTTGCAGTGTTAAGTACGCAATAGCAAACCTAGTAGGAGCAGGTCGAACCAAGTCCTTTTGAGTGAACTTTCTCATCAACGCCAATATCCATCCATGATTATAAAAAAATTGGCTCACCTATTAAAACAATTTAATTAGTATATGAAAAAAATTACTATAAAATATAGAAGAAATTTAGAATATATACAACAATGAAGTATACCTGCTTGGCTTTTCTCAAAGCCATTTTATGTTGGAGTAGTTCTCCAATTTTTTCAAGAATCAAATCTACACAATGTGCAGCACATGGCATCCACCATAACTGCTTCCTCTTCTTCATTAACATTTTTCCAGCTTTTTTGTAGTTTGAAGCATTATCAGTTACCACTTGAACTACAAGATTCTCTCCAATTTCTTCAACATCATCTAATAATGTAAATATAAGCGTTACATCTTTCACATAATCGCTGATATCAATAGAACGCAAGAAAACTGTGTCATATGGATTATTCACAAGAATATTGATCAATTGTCTACCCCTCATATCTTTCCATTCATCTGATAATATAGAAATTCTTGTTTGTTCCCATGTCACATCATGCACCATTTTTTTAGTGTTCTCTTCCTTGATTTCAAACCAATTCCATATCGACCAATTGCCCAACACATGCTAACAAATGATGGACTATCAATAACATTAAAAGTAATGGCATTGTCAAAAAAACATCGGCCGATCTCCATGCATACTTCATCACATAATTCTTTTGCGGTGAGTCTTTTTTTTTTCACTTCCACCTATGTCATTAATTTCCTCAACATCATCCCCCACAATTCCAAGAAATCTATCCATAGGTCCCCTACTTACCCTTTGGGTTGCACTATCACTAGTCGATCCCATTGCTAATCCACTATTTAATGTTGTGCTTTTATCAATCATCTCCTCCCTAACCATTTGATGCATTCTCTTTACCTTTCCGGTTTCCTCAAAAAATAATTCATTTCATTCCTAACTTCCGGTATAACTTTCGGACATGGGGCAACATTTCCTCTCTTACCGGCCAAATGTTCTTTTAATCGAAAAATTCCTCCCTTAGTTTCTTTTTCACAAAAGATACAACGAATATACTTATATCCTTTCTTTTTATCCAACTCCATTTCATTTTCATATTTCCAAGCCGAATCCCTTCTTTGATTGTTTGCCATTACAAAAAGTTAAATCTACAATAATAAATATAATTACAGTTTAAAATCATGAATTAAATTAATTAATTAGCTATTAATCAAAATAAATAAATATTGTGACTTAAAATCAAATCGCGACTTACCTCGACGGGGGCTGGAATCGACAGACGCTGGACGCGATGGAAGCTGGATGCGACAGACGCTGGACTCACAACGACGATCGATGCACGACGACGCTGGACCCACGACAGACGACAACGCTGGACGATGATCACGACGGATGACGACGCCGCTGGATGACATTGGACGACGATCGATGACGGACGACCACGCTGGGGACGACGCTACTACTGACGACGACAACAGAGCAACTTTCCTTCAACGGCAGAGGAGGAGGACGACGACGGAAGCGATAATTAGGTTAGCGCAATGTTTTTTTTTAACCCAATATATATTTTTTGAAGTCTCCGTGTCGCGGGCACCTCGTCCCTCGTACGGGTTGAGGCGGCGAAACGGGACACCTTAACCCGCCTCGCTCGTACGAGGCGGATGTCGGCAGAGGCGGGCTTCGACGCAGCGCCTCTATGCGGGTTGGAGCGCCTCAGCCCGTATTTTCGAACGCTGGTCCTACAAGGCTTGTATCTGGTCCTGCAAGGCTTGTATAGTTGGTTGGCTCGATACTTTACAGCAGAAGGTTGGGAGTACGACTCCAATGGCCAATGGAGTGAGGGGTGGGGAGGATTTTAGGTAGAATAGTAAATGGATTGTAAAAAAAATGAAAAAAAAAACTTAAAAAAAAAAAAAACAATTTAAGGCATGGAAATCTGATTGATTGACACAAGACTCCGACGACAAAAGCAGGAAGATCCAACAACGGAGTGGAAGTACCAAAAGAGATCCACAATTGGGTCTGGCACGAGCTGAGTTGCGACGGCTAACTAGTCTGGTTGGTTAATATCTTTTGATAAGTGAACAACAAACAGCAACAAGCAACAGGCAACAGAGCAGTGACAATCTAGCAAATGACAATTAGCAACAACTAATAGGCAACAGGCAATTAACAGCAACAAGCAAATAAGCCATATAGCAGCAAAGCTAGTGTGATCTAAACTCGATAGCGGGCCGATTGCTATGCAATGAGCAACAATCGACGACAACAGAAGCAGTACTAGGGTTCCTGGCATTCATGCTCCTCGTTTGTGTTTTTTTTTCCTTTTTGGACAGAATCCTCCATTCTCGATACCATACCATGTTGATAAAGAAGAATAGGGAGAGAAAAGATCATATTATTCATTATGCTCTTGGTACAATATATAGAATTTCTTGCTTGAGAATCAAGGCAAAATCTCGACACAATCAATCTAGGATCCCTTGCTCGGGAGTCAAGCAAGAATCTCTCTAAGATCAAATGAGGATCTTTCTGGTTTCAAAACAAACACATTTCATATGAAAATGCTTGAACAATATATGGAATGGAATTTCAATAAGGATAAGCCACAATATTCAAAGGCAAGGAATTGCAAAGATTGATGAGCACATTCGTAAAATCAACACTCCATATTGCTCTACTATGAGAATCTCTTCTGAATGAAGTAGTGACATGCATGTACATAAAGTGTTTCGTGAATTTTTTTTTATAGGTAATAATAAACTTTATTAAAAAGAAAGTGCACAAGAAATGCACTAAAAGATAAGTAACAAAAGAATAAGAAACAACAAACGAGCAACACCCAGCTCAAAAGGAATATCCATCAACAACATCCACAATAGAAGAAAAACATGAACCCGAGGCAGAGAGCCACCCAAGGTTTCGTGAACATTTTATACTGAATTTAAAGGGAATTGTATAACAGGACCACAGGGCCATTATTTTTTTATTAAGGTACAAAAAATAAGCATCAAGTTACAAGCCTTGCCACATGTGAGGCAGCTGTAAGTAGAGTTATGCCATCAAAGAGAGAAGGCCAAAACGGAAACAAAAAAAATCAAAAAAAAAATCAAAAAATAAACAAATTGCCACTTTCTATGACAATTATTACACTTTAAATAGAGATTAAAAAGGAGTATACTTTACCTCTGAAGGACCAAAGAGGCACACTTTGAAGTTCCCATCAGCAAGAAGTCGCAATCTATTGCAACCACCACAAAAATGCTCAGTCATCGATGTGATGAAAGATACAGTACCAGAGTGCCCGTTAATCCTGAAATTTTTGGCTGTATCTGTTGGATGATCGTGTAGTCTCTTTAGCCCTGGGAAATGTTTTACCTGCTCAGGAACACTGGGTAGATCAGTTCGGTGCATGCATCAACACTCATTCGGAAAGAACACATGAAATCGCACCTTTGGAGTTCTACCTTACCACTTTATCCAACATTTCTGCATAGGGTACAAGTTTCTTGGTGTTCCAAACATTTCCATCAAAAGGCATGAACTCAATAAACCGAATATTAATAGGTTTCAGGCGAGTCAGCTCTACAAAATCACAGATCTCATCATCATTAAACCCACGCATCACAACACAATTCACCTGAGGAAAAGGAGACATCAAAAGTCGAATCTCAATTCTCAGAGATTGAACTTACACTGTGCTTACAGCTAACGAAGCAGCATTATAACAGATTTGCAAAGAAATAATAACCAAATACAAACTTGGAAATAAGAAACATACTTTTACAGGATTGTATCCCAATTCTATAGCAGCATTGATAGACTCCACAACCCTCTCATGCCCTTTACGCCTGGACATAAATTCAAATTTTGCTGGAACCAATGTGTCTAAGCTAATATTCACAGAATTAAGGCCGCATTCCTTCAGTTTTGGAAGCTTCCTTGCAAGGGTAATGCCATTGGTAGTTATGGCCAGCGTTTTAAGCCCTCTCAAATCTGATAACTCTAAGCATATATCCTCAAGGTCTTTTCTAATGGTTGGCTCCCCACCAGTTAACCGGATTTTATTCACACCCGAGCAGACAAAGAGGTTTGCCAACTTCACAATCTCAATCCGGGATAGTAGTTGAGGGCTAGGGGTGAGCTCTACACCCTCATCTGGCATACAGTAATGACACCTCAAGTTGCAGCGCTCGGTCAAGGATATCCTCAGGTAAGTGTGGAGCCTTCCAAATGAATCAATTAACATATCAGAAACAGGGTTGTGTTTTGGAGGGTCTTCTGGTTGACTAGCACACGTTGTGTACATACTCGACTGGTAATGGAATCCACCCACCTGATCACCGCCAAGAAATCTGCAGTAGTAGTGAGTTTTCCAAAACCAAGATTCAATTTCACAAGTGACCTGGTGATCATTAAAATAGGGGATTGTTAGCTCGTTAAATTTCAAGCATAATGTCAATCTATGAATAGTCCAAGCGCGTATAATAGGACCTTCTCGCAAACAAACGGAAATTTCATAGAACTGAAAGTCATAAATCACAACCATTTAATATGCATACACGGAATAGAATACCAAACCAAAAAAAAAAAGGTATAGTAATTTTAAAAAAAAAAACATACAAATAAGGAATTGAGTCGCCCGCGGTAGCTCTCGACAACGCTTGAAACACATCGCTTCATAGCCGCAGCTGAAACCAACATATCTGGGTTCGAATCGACTAATTGCTCGAATATAATGAAATTTTCCGACACATCAGCTCAGTTCTGATTGGGCAAACACAAAAGACGAGACATTAGATTGATACGGTTGCATTGAATCTGCAAGCCAGAAAACAAAACCACCACAAATTTGTTTTTCTAAGGAAATAAATTGCCGAAGAAATGACAGGAGAAGTGAGGGTGGACAAACCAGGCCGCGCCGCGGGTACGTCGGAGACCAAGCGACGACACATATGGCGTGTCCACGGCACCCAAACAACCTCTGCTTCGCTCAGCACCAAAACTCAAACGCTAAAAGCATTTGGCTTTTGCCCAATACCCATCCTGCAAGCAAAACAACGCTTGAAGCCCACCCACACAAAAGGAAAAAACAAAAAAACAAAACCAAAAAAAAGAGCGACGACCGGGAAATTGAAAGCGAAAGTGTCCACAGCGAGAAAATCAGGGGAGAGAAGCTGATGAGCGGCAACCGCCCAATTTTTATTTGTTAAAATATTGTTTTCAAAATTTAAAAAAAAAAAAAAGGAAACTAACAAGAAACTTAATTGCTTTCCGTTGCCGGGACTCGAACCCGGGTCACTCGAGTGAGAGCCGAGTATCCTAACCAACTAGACTACAACGGAAAGTGTAAACTGTAAAACATTCAACCTATATATATTTTTCTTTTTTTTGCTCCACTTAAAATTTAAGCATAAGAGCACTAACAACAAATTTCCTTAAATTTACAATTTTAAACTACTTTTTACTTTCCTATATAAATATACATCACAATATATCTCCTAAATCAAACTCTATATTATTAAAATAATATTTTATATTACTTTTTTTATTTAATAATATTTTTTATAATTTAATATGAAATAAAAGTTAATGTTATAGGAAACGTGAATGAGAGAGGTGAGAGAAAATTTTTATATATAATTTAATAATATTATAGAGAGTAAATAGTGCTTCCAAATACATTACAAAATACTGTACAAACCCATGAAGAAAGTTAAATATAGGACATCTATTATAGGAATGATTTTACGACTTTTTAACTTTTTTTTCTTAAATATAGAAAAATAGACTTCTATAGGAAATCGCTACTAGTGCTCTAAATATTTCAAGGATAAAGTCAAACCCTATTGGTTAAGTGTTTTTAAAATATGATTTTGTTTTATAAACGGAATCGATAGACAAAAGCATATTTGGTATAGTTTTTTAAAAATTATATAATACTTTAATCAAATTTTGATTTGAAATCTAAATTCAATTGTTTTATACTAGATTTATTTTTAAAAAAATTAAAAATTATCCTCTACTTTATTGTTTAGACCCACTATATTTTATTTTTTATTAATTTTTGCTATAGTTAATTTAAAAAATACACTCTTTTTAAAACACATTAAAGCTATTTGATATGTGTTTTTGTTTTTTATTTAATTTTTTTATTTGAATCTTTATTAGAATTAGAGTTTTGAAAACAAATTTTGTTTAATAGGGAAGAAAATGTATAAACTTCCATGGTTATTGTTGGACCCCATTTTGTCCGAGTTGGACATACTAACCTCATTTTATATATTTATCGCTCATGCCATGTATTTAAGAGAGAGAGAGAGAGAGAGAGAGAGAAGGTGGTCAAATGGAACATCAAGGTCAAATTCGGAGCAAAACGTCAAATCCGGGAAATCATTAGTCTGGACTAAGGGCTCCACTGATACGGAGTAAGGATCCAAGCCTTCCATTAATCCGTACCAAGCCTCCAACTAATACGAAGTAAGGATCCGAGTCTTCCACTAATTCGGACTAAGCTTCCACTGACATGGAGTAAGGATCTGAGCCTTCCACTAATCCGGACTAAGCCTCCACTGATACGAAGTAAAGATCCGAGCCTTCCAATCATCCGGAATAAGCTTTAATCATCCGGAATAGCCTTCCATTGATCCGGATCCGAGCCTCCACCGACCTTTGACCCTACCGACCTTTCACATTCCCCCGATTAGCCTATTCACGGGTATGCACACCGTGGTTCACGGGCTTAGCTAAGAAGATGCTCTTCAATGCCTGTCGAACACAAGTGCTCACAACAAAACAAAAATGTAATCACAAGCTGCCTTATTTTTCGCACAGATCGTCCAACCACTAGACAAAGGCTAGAATCCATCAATAAAAAAGGGGCTTATAATCAATAATGAGGATGAAGCACATTGTATTTAAAGGGGAGCTCTCCCCAACGCTTAAGGGGGGAATGACAAAAAAAAAAGAGGACGAATCAAAAAAAAAGACTAGCTCTTGCTCTCTCTCTCTCTCTCTCTCTCTCTCTCTCTCTCTCTCTCTCTCTCTCTCTCTCTTACAAAATTGCTAAAACAAAAAAAACAAAAAACTTTCTCTTTCTTATTCTTGACTTATTCCCTTCCTTTCTCTTAGTTGTCAATCTTTAAGCCAAGAAAACCTGAAAAAAAAAATCATTAAACCCAACCATCTCCAATCCTTCCCGGGCCCATCCATCTTCGGCATTGATTTCACATTCCAACCAAACTCCGGTGCGTTACATAGCTCGAGTTCACAGCTTTCCACGGGATTTGGAGTTTCTTTCATCACGTCCGACGCCAACACGAGAGTTCGGACGTGGTATTGTTATCGGTTTCGCTACCCTTATTATTGTTTGTTTGTGCTATATTGCTCAATTTCACTTCTATTATTTGTATTTCATTGTTTTTTTCGTTTGAGCGATGTAATCGTTTTTTTTTTGTTTATTTTATTGTAAGTAATTGCAATATGTAAAAAAGCAAAGCAAAAAAAAAAAAGTGAGGAAAAAAAAAGAGCAAAGAGAGGCATAAAAAGAGATGAAAAAAAAAAAAAAAAAGAGAGTTGTATTTTAATTTGTGGATGTCACAATCACACACTTTACCTTTATTTTGACATGTGTGTTTTCTAAAAAAAAGGAGGGGTAAACAACATGTTTTTCTCTAACAAAAAAAAACAAAAAAAAGGGTAAAAACAATTAAAACAAAGAAAAACTGTTTTCAACAAAAAAAACAGAAAAAATAAAAACCAAAAATCCAAAAAAAAAAAAAAAAAAATCGGAACCTCAGGATTTCATTTTCCACTCCAAACAAAAAAGCAAAATCAAACTTTTAGAATTCCCTTTAGAAATTTAGGATAAATTAATTTTAACCATAACTTTGACAAACAACTTAGCCAAATAAAAAACTTAGACTTTAAGAAAATAATAATGTTTTCATTCAGGCTAAAAACAAAAAAAACAAATAGAAATCTCCTCCTCCTATAGGTACCGAAAGGGCGCCGTAGGGGTGCTAATCCTTCCCTACACGTAACTAACCCCCGAACCTTTATCTCTAGTAATGTAGATCACCCAAATTTTAGGTGACCAACTACACCCCAAAAACAGTTGGTGGTGACTCTATACATTTCATCATTCGGTTACGGCCCGGATAAAAAACCAGTGATGACAGTTATTATACCCTTGATTTCATAACAACACACAGGCTACTCAGAGCCTGTCATGGTTATGAGGGTTTAACATTTGAGGCCTCCGTGATTTTCCATTAATATGATGAATTAGCTTCAACCAATATTATTTGCATGTCATTAGCAATGGAAAAAAACAAATTTAAAACAAATTTGGCTAATTTGGAGTATATTGGGAGCTTAGTGGTAAAAAAAAGAATTCCCAAAAAGGTATCTCGGAGGCTACGGCCATGGGCAAGGAGCACATAGGTCGTGCGACCTATGGGTGAAAATGTTGTCATGGAGGTTGCAATTGCACCGACAACCATGATCATCACCATTTTGTTTTTTATGCCGCATTTTATGGCCAATGGTTGTGGCCGTTGTAATTTTTGTATCGTGGGGTTGCTACCTCCACACCCAATAGGGTTAGTGGTGGGTTAGAGTTTCAAGACTATAAGCTCAAGACTTTTGCTCCCCCCATAACTCCCTTTTTTTTCTCTCAAATTTTTTTTTGACACGCAATTTATTTTATTATTTCACAGTGAAAATATTACATAGGCAGGATCACACAAGCATTGCAACAAACATACAAATGATAAATTATTACAAGAAAAGGAATAAGAGCATTCTCTATGAAATACAAAATAATATAATACACCACAAGAAAAGTGAGCACAATCTTAACAAAAGAAAATATTTTTATAGAAACGAAAAAGAAGATTAGAAAAGAGCTATGTGAGAGAATGAGGATAATTATAGTGAATTTATAAGGAAGGAAAAGGGGTGGATGTTAGAGATATATCCATTGGGAAAAGTAATGGATGAAAAAGCTATTTGGGAAAATGCATCATATGGGAGTGTAACACTTGTCAAAATAGGGTGAGATATGGTAAACATACTTGATTGATGTAATACCTCAAGTTATGTATTATCTTATACTACTTACTTATTTATCAAACATGGGTCTGTGAAAATTATATTTTGTAACATACTATGTTACATTGAGATTATAGATGATTTTATTTAATTTGATATTTGAGAAAATGCATATTATTGGATTCTTGTTTCATTTGGGAAAATACAAAGGTACCCATATTATATAGCTATATAGGTAGCTTATATAAGACAACACTCGTGTAGTCTTCATAGATGCTAGTTTCCAACTCCTAGATCCTTTTAAGTGCAGGCATATGGAGTTATTTATCCATTTTCAGATTTTATAGATTATGGAGACATGACATGTGGGAAAGGTTAGCACCCTCATAGTGCCCAAAATTGGTACTTACCTTAGAAGTTAAGGATTTTATAAATCTTGCTTCTATGTTTGTTTCTATGTTTTTTGGTTTACCTAAGATGTAGAATCCATGTGTTATAGTGAATAAGACTTATTATTAAGGGGGGTATCCTTTATTGTGACTTTAGATCCTTTGTGACAATGATCGATTATCCTAACTTTGAGTTTTGAAATCAAAATTCCTATAATACCCTTTCCATATTTGATGTAGTCCGAGTAAATTAGGGAATAAACATTGGTAAAATCTTTTACACAATAATCCTATGAGTTTGCTTTAATTTTCTACAGGATAATTCTATAATTAACTTCATAATTTGGGATATTAAAAGTTTACTTAATTACTACAATTATTAATAAGTATCAATGGCCTAGTTTGGTAAGCTTATGCTTTTGAAAAAAATTGCATTTAGTTATGCTAGAAAAAATTGCTGTAAAAATAAACAAATAAGTGTTTAGTAAAATATGATTTTAAAAGTGTTGTAGATTTTAAAAGCATGCGATAAGTGTTTGGTAAATTAAAAACAAATTTGCTGTGAAAATTTAAACGATAAAAATATCTTTTAGTTGTATTACCTTTTTTTTAAAACATTAAAAACACGAAACACCTGTGAAGACCTGTGTTCTTGGTCCAAGGAGTGGAACTTGTGTTAGAGTGATAATTGAGATATATAGTATTGGAATACTGGAACAGGGTTAACGATTAACCGCAGAGAAAACGAATTTTAAAATTTTTATTTCAAACAAACAAACACCAAGATCTAAACATGAATTAATTAGTTTAATTTTGCAAAGAGCAAAAAGAAGAAACCAACCTGAAGATTGGTAAAGCAAGAACCTTCTTCTTTTCCTTCCAATAACGAACTCATGATCTCGCCTTTGATCGTCCTCAAGACCTCCTAGATTCAATCACCAAATAGCCTTCTCTGCTATTCACTTTCTCAAGGAGTACGAGTTGTGGCACCCTTGGATCAAAGAACAGAACACCACCTCTGCTAAGGTTGGCCGTCACCGCCTCTCTCTCTTGGTCGTCAACGATTGCACACACACCTTAACCTAGGAGGCTATGGATCTATTTATAGACCTAGGGTTACCCCTGTGCTATTACGCATATGCCCATTTAGTTAAATAATAATAATACATATTATTTAAACTTTTTAAATAATATAATTATTATGCAACGAAGCTAATTAAATAAATATTCAATATTATTTATTCATCAAATAAATAAATAATATAATTATTCATTTAATCACATTAAATGGATAAAATATTTATTATTATTTAGTTAATCTAATTAAATAAATAACCATATAATATATATTTAACTCTTAAATATATATTGATACACGTTAATTTATTAGCTCTTAAACACAAACAGAAAAGTATCTCACAATAATCCAAGACTCTCCATACAAGAATAAACGGTACTAGCAAGAGGAACCAAATGGACCCACTTAATCGAAGCTCCAATAAATAATATTAAATTAATTAATCTCATTAATTAATTATATTATTATTTATTAGTTTTAGTCCGAGCCACTATCATGGACTAAAACTGCACTATAAAATTAAGGAGATATAATTACAAGAATCCACAACAAAGGATTTGTCCATCGATATAACTGATTGCCATGTGATATGATCCTCCACTATGATATTCATAATTAGAAACAGGTATCAATAGATTGCATTCTACCTCTTTAATTATATCTTTGTCTATGTGTTATCATTAATTCTCCAATGGGCGACCTATTCATGATCCAATCATGAATTAGGATTTATAATAAATTATATCTAATATAATTACAAGCGCTTGATTCACCCAAGAATCCCGAATTAAACAACATGGGAATATCATTACTCTTCGTGATAGTGAAGCGATGGATTCCACGCACTGACTTGACGCTCCTACTATCTATAATATTATATCTTCAAGATATCGAGGTATTCAAGCACTAAGCCTCTCACTCATTGATAAGTCAAAATACACAAATTATAAATAAGAGTTAATCAAACAATCTAGATTAAGATCAATCCATAAATCAGTCATCTAGCGATAGAATATAAAGTTCTTCATACAATACAACGGATATTAGTTAAAGAACTTATTCTATCATGGTCCTGTTCAATATGTATGATTACATACTGACACTATTATTTGTAAACTCTCTACAATGATCCTAGACTAGATCAATCCCACTATGGAAATAGTCCGCACCACAATCTTATCAGAATAGAGCATCCCAAACTCCATTCACCGATTGTGAACTAATTTTATACTTAGTCTAATTAGTGGATTTATTGTATGTGTCCCATACATACCCAGTAATAGACTTTGATAAGTAATGAGATGTTATGATGCTCACCATATAAGAAAGAAAAATAATGCAATCTAATAAATACTTAAAACAAAATATATTTCAATTAATTAGAAATAATCTTTACATAATTAGGATTACACATTGCTTTATATAGTACTATTCCAACATATAGATGGGAGCATGTGATCGAACTTGAAAAATGATGAAGTTTGACTATACTTGTGCAAAGATTCATATTTGGGTAGTACTGAAAGATAGCCTTTTTCTGATGCAGAAAATATCTGGACGGTGTTATAGCCATCGATGTAAGCATTTTGACAGTACTTAGGCTCGATTTCGGGTCAGGGCCTCGAGTAGTCAGATTATTGAATTTCTTAGGGTTTATTAGTTAACCTCGCGTTTGAGCGGTCAATTGGGTTGGAAAATATCTAAATAATGATGTGCTCGTCATTTTGAGCATTTTGACTGTACTTGGGCTCAATTTGGAGTTCATAACCCAGGGAGGATATTTTATTATTTGTGGAGATTTATTGCTGTAATTATAGTAGAGATATAAATAGCATAGGAGAGAGAAAGAATACACTTTACGTTCGTCGTTGGAGCACCATGCAAGGGAGAGGAGCTGTGGAATTGGAGATTCTAATTTTGGATGTTTTGAGCCGATCCAATCCACAAAATAGCTTCCAAACAGGTGTTCTTAACTCCTTATATAGTTTAATTACATTGACTATGCTTGATTATGCTAGAAATTGAAAATTTAAAATGAACCCTTGAAATTGGGGAAAATGTAAATTTGGGCAAGATCAACTAAAATCGAGGTTTGTATGATGTTGTATATGTGATTGCTAGCTTATCCGTGTTGTTTCCATGCTAAACAACGAATTAAAATGGTTGATTTGAGGAATTAAAGTATGGATGTGTGCTTTGCGGATTTTTTTATGAAATTTCATATATGGTGTGTTTTAATTCACAATAAATTATGTTTAGGCTTCCTTAGCCTTAGGATGTTGTTTGATGTTGAAATTTGGTTTTAGGAACTCAAAATTAGGTGGATTTTGAGTTTAGGCCAAAATAATGGCTAGAAATCTAGAAAAAATGCAGATTTGGGGAAAAAACAGTCGATCGGCCGTGGCCGAGAAAAAGGCTAGCCGCGACCGACGGGTTTTGAGACCGGTGCACTAGCCGCGGCCGAGGTTTGCCGATCACGCCCAAACAAGGCAGATTAGCTCTGTTGTTTACGTTTTGCCTTTATTTTGCCCTAGATGCAATGTGGATGATTGTGGGGACTTTGAGGGTTGTTCCCCTAGTATTAATAAGCTATTTTGATAGTGTTATAATGTTTAGTTTGACCTTATAGTATTATAAATGTTGGTATTGGAAATAAAATGGAGTACCCATTTGGCAATGAGAGCCTAGTTAAGTTGTGTTGGGAACTTGTTACCTATATAGTTGAGATGTGTTGCCTATATCATGTTTTGTATGAGTGATGTGGTGTGATTGTAGAGCCTATGGGTCTGTGAGTTATATTATGAGTTGTTTAGCAGTGTTACGGTGTTAGTTTGTCTGCCGTATATGTGTTTAACTCCGACTTAGAGGAGGTTAGAACCTATGACTTAGGTTATTATTGGGGTTTCTATGGGGAATCCAAGTATGGGAGAAACATGATATTCTCTGGCCGTGGGTTGTTTGAGATAGTTTTGAGCTTAAAGGAGTCCATGGGATGCCAACGGGCACTATAAGAGCCTAGTGAGGTTGTGTGATGAAATCTTCATTGTTTGTCATGATTTGTTTGATATTATAGTTGGGCCATAAAGGCTAAGGTGCCAATGGGGCAATGAGGGTATGTTACGCCCCCAAATTCAAAGGAACCTAAAACTAGGAACGTGATTTCCCATTGCCCGCACTCGAAGGGTCAAGGGGTGAGTGACAAGCACCAATAAAGACTACACCGCAAGTGATGTCTCAATTATGCAAATCTATATAGTCATGCATCATGGGTAATCAGTACTTTTCCATACATCATTATACACACAATATATCAAACAATATACAAACATCACATCACAAACAATGTGTAAATACAACTATCTACAAACCCATGTCCGGGATATAATATATATGTAATGACCCGTGTTTGGGGTTCTGGCAATTAACCATGTGATGAAGTACACATCGAGGGATGTGAATATCGGACGACGACGTATGAATCAAATAGAGAGTACGTGAGTGGGCCCAATTTGGAGTCGAAGCCCCGAAAGGGTAATTTTGGGATTTTTGTGGTGTGGTCGGGTGACTTTATATTTGTGGTCTTATTTGGAAAAACAAATCTTAGTATAGTGATGTACTCGTCAAACGGAGTATTTTGACAAAGAATTGGGCTTGCTTTGGAGCCGAGACTCTGTGATGGTAATTTTAATATTTTAATGAATTAAATGTGGGAAAGTATAAAAACGACAGTGAAAACTCAAATCCCTTAGTGTTATACATGTTTACCTTTCTAGAGAGAGAAAGAGGATAGGAGAGAGAAAGAGAAGGGAGAAAGCAAAATTGACGATTTAGAGCACAAATCAACCAAAGTCGAGGTAAGGATTCATTCTTCTCACTCCTATGTCGTTGATTATGCTTGCTAAAGTATCTAAAACATGTGAATTAACTCCTAATTTGTAGAATTAGAAGTATGAACCCTAGAGTTTGAGAAACTCGATTTATGTTGTTTTTGGTATGAATTGATGTTGTTTTGGTAGCCTAAAATGGCTTAGATGAGTTAGGAAGCCATTTGTGGGATGAATTAGTGCTTAAAAATGGAGATTTAATAGGTATAATTGGGTTTTGGGACGAAACCCGGGAAGAACACAATCGACAGGCCATCGACCGGGGAACCGCTCGAGGCTAGCTTCGAGCAAAATGTCGAGCGAGCATCGAGCAGGAGCCTCGAGCATGTTGCTCGAGCTTAGAGTGTCGAGCAGCGTCAAGTAGAGCTTTGAGCAAGGTGTCTCGAGCGGTTAGACGGTGCGGTTGCCGGTGTATGTTGCCAGGGTGCTGGACCCATCCATTTACATTGTAACCATTAAGTCTTACTTAAGTTACAATGTAAATAATGAAATACCCCCATTTGGATTCAAAGAAAAATACTAGAAAACCAAATTCCCACTCCTTCAAAATGTGAAAATTGGGAATTAGTGCAAAATCCCGAAAATTTCAGCTTTAGTCCGAGGTGACCATTTGCGCACTTAGGTTAGACATCTCGAGAAAAATCTCCAAAAATCGGATTATCTTAGTTATGATATGGGAGTCAATGCCAGAACTTTTTATTTCAAGAAAATAGCTTCTACGAAAATCCTCTCTCTTGGTCAAGACCTGAGGATAGAGTTATGAACTCAAGTAGTCATATGGGCCTGCGAGGCTATCTTGGTAAGCATGGGAGGCTACTATTGAGGGTCCTGGGAGGTGAGAATTGTTCGAGCCCGAGAGGCTATCGTGCCCGAGAGGCACCGCCGTGTCCGAGGGGCGATCTGTGTGCTTGAGAGGCAATGTTTAGGATTACCTAGGAGGTTTTCTTTGATTTTAATGTGTATACATGATTGAGGTAGTGATGTATATGTAGCATTACACGAGCACATGCCTACACTAGTTTATGAGTTGGGATGAGTTGGGGAAACATAATCCCTACCGACCCGTGGTTGCTTACCCCTCTTGTTGTGTTTGTTTTTGTTTGTTTCAAGTGCTTATAGGAGCTAGGAGGTTCACTAAAGGTGAAGACCTTGTGTGTGTCTTTATTGTTTTGTAAACTATGATGTAACCCCATGGGGGAAAGAACATGTATGTATGTATGTATATGTGTGTGTGTGTGTTTGTCTTGTGCTTTGAAATGAGATTTCGTATATGTGTGATATGTTTTAGGGATGACACCCGTGCTAAAGTCCCTTTTCTCGGTGTTCTCACCAACCCCTTGTCCCTTCGGGTGCGGGCATGAGAATTCACTAACCGGTTTTCGTGGGTCAAAAATCGGGGCGTGACAATATAATCAATTCGGAATACAATATTGTATCATATATCGGAGTAGTAGGCACGTCCTTATGGAAGAAAGTCCTCCACTAGTCTCGGGTCACACCTGAAAAGGGTAAACAACAAAGTAGGCGTGAGCTACAAGCTCAGTAAGTGACCTCATAACTCCACATCACTCTACTATGCAAAACAAATAAGTTTATACTACATGCTCAGTGTACTCTTGCACGGTTTAGTGTATACAACCATCAGGACTCAGCCTACAAACAAACATCAGCACTCAGCCTATCCACAGCAGGATAGCTTGTCCATGATCCTCAATAGGATCCAAGCTCAGGGCACTCAACCCCAGCACCACGAGTTCAACAGCTTAACTCATGTCACAGCCTATCATCACAAGCTCAACAGCTTAACCCAAGCTTCAGCCTGTCACGTAAACCACATAGCATAACTTGTGCATCACGGTGAGAACACAAACAAGTTATAGAGGCAAGTAACACAAGTATGGCACCTCCGGAGTATGCCCTTCGTGTTTCACAACACTCCCTCTATAGCATAGGCCAGTCACCACAATTCTATCCTCATACCTTGACCAAGGAAGAGGATTTTTTTGTAGAAAGTATTTTTTTGCAATCAAAAGTCTCGTCAATGGTTCCTTATATCATAATTAAGATAACTTGATTTTTGTGGATTTTTCTAAGAGATCTAACCCCACTTTCGAAGTAATCACTTCTACCGAAAAACTGGATTTTTCTAAGATTCAGTGCTAATTTTCATTTTTCACATTTTAAAGGAGTAAGAATTTGATTTTCTAGTATTTTTTTTAAATATGAAATGGGGTATATTAATATTTAAATATAGAGAGGTTTATAGGTTTACAATATAAATGGTCCTGTTGTACTTCGGAAACCGTTGACCCGAAGTTATGAAACTACTTACCTGAAGACTCGAAGGTCTAACCCAAAGGGTTAACCCAAAGGTTTGACTCAAAAGGTTAACCCAAGGTTTGACCTTCGACCCTTTGACTTTTCGATACTCCGACCCTTCAAACCTTCGACTCTTATAATTTGCCAAAGGTAATTTTCATTGTCATTTTAGCCTGTTCTTCGTTTGAAATCAACCCAATGACCTCTGAACGCTCATAAACATATTTTTTACTCACCAGACTATAATATATACCTCAAAATGTATTCGAACGCCTCTAAATCACACGGTAACACAAAAATACACATATCTATATTTTCGGATTATATCCATTTAGATCTAGATCTAGATTTCCATAGTTGACTTTTCAACCCTCATGCTATACACAGTTATAAAAAATCTCAGATCATAGAAATACATAACAACAACTGTATATCACAAATCTTAACTACAGATCTTATGCTAAACCACTAGATCCAACCCAAAATTAGATTTCCCCCAAAACCAAGGGTTCATGCTAAATCTCATAAGTCATGGTGAATTCATGTACATCAAGAATAGAATCAAGATAAAAAATTCAGGAACACCTACCTGGTAAAGACTCACGGATGAACCAATCCCAAAACCCAAGCTTCAAGCTCCAAGCTCCAAGCTCCAAACTCTCTCGCTCTCTCTCTCTCTCTCTCTCTCTCTCTCTCTCTCTCTCTCTCTCTCTCTCTTTCACCAAAGTTATGCAACACAAATGACAACATGCTAGGAGTTTCTCTCTCACTCCCCCTATTTTTACTAATTATTTAATGAATAAACATCCAACATTACACAACTAGCCTTTCAGGGTCCCAAACTCCAAATTGGACCCAACTACAACCAAAACGCTTGTATCACCGAGCACGATACCAAAATGATACTGTCATTATTGTCATCACCCCGGTGTTGTTTGGGCTTGTGATTGGCGTAAAATACTCTTTTGGATGGAAATTTGGTCATTAAGCCATCATCGACACGGCTCGCACGTACAAAAAAAAAAAAAAAAGAGATAGAAAAACAGAGTCACCACCAAACAAAATGAAGGTGTGCTTGGCCACCTGGAAGGGTCTATGGTTCCAAAGAATAAGTTCAGGAGTCGGTTATATGTGGGGAAGGAATGAGAACTCTTGATCCCCCATAATGCCCAAAATTGGTACCTAGTCTTTGTCTATAGCTGTTTTCTTGTTTTGATTTCCCTTTTTCTTTTCGTATTTCATTTTAAAATGAGGGTGGTTTTATTAGAAAAATCAAATGTAAGAGTTGATCCCTTGTGGCAAGGAGGTAGAAGAGAATAATAAAAAAGGAAAAGGTTAAATGTGATTCTTTTGTTCTATCTATGAAAACAGAAAGAAAGCTAGTAGCATGATCGAAGAACATAGCATGGAGCTCGAATTTATTACCACGATCTATGTTAGCTAGGTGGCAAGAATATAAGCATGGAGCTCAATTCCATGGCTACCGGGCCTTGGTCTTTAAAAGAATTTGGGGTTTCATGTAGGAAAACGAAAGAAAGCTTGGTAGCGTGAAGAACATACCGTGAAGCTCGGATTCACTACTACGAATGATGTTGGCCAGGTAGTGAGGATATCAGCATGGGGTTCAATCCCAAGGCCACCAAGGCCTTTGTTTAAAAAAAAGGGTTTATCTTAGTGTTTTGTCTAAGAAAACAAGAAGATAAAAGGAGAAAGGAAGAAAGGACCTGGAAGTATTGAGGTTGATGCTCTACTATACTTGGCTCCTTGGAATGCTTGAGGAATAGTGGAGAACGATCTGGTGAAGGGTGGCAAAAAGTGGCAGAGTATACTTATTCTGGCCTCTTTATGTCCGTCCGATGCTCGAAATATGTTGCAGATGTTCTACCCATCGGGACCTCTTCTTTTATGATGGATCTCTTAAATGTTTTTTATTTTCATAAACACTACCTGGCCGGGGACTCCTCTTTGCGAAACTCTACCCCCTAGATACTTATTTCATCCCCTTTTCGGTCTAGGTGAGTGTTCTTTTATAGAGTTTGAGAAAGGGGATTGCCCGACCCTCTTGGAAATAGGGGAAGTGTTCTCATTAAATGACTCGGAACTCCCAGATGTCCCCACACTGTTCGAGGAGTATGTGATTAAATGTCTGGTTGGCTGCAACTAATTAAAAATGAGAGTTCCAGAACATCAAAAAGTGATTTCATGAAAAAGCGTGTCCCGAGAAGCTAAAGGGAGTGCATACGACGCAGTGATATTAAATCTGAATTTTGGAAGTAATTAGAAGTTAATCCAGATTATTGTAAGCTTATTTCGAATCACCAATGTGCGAATTATTCAGATTAGTGAAGCTGTGGACCGTTCTAGATCATTGAAGCTTGTTCCAGATCATTGGAGTTGCGGATCATTGGGGTTTATTGTAATGTCCCACATCGGCTGGGGAGGAGAACGAAGCAGGATACTTAGGTGGCTGTGGAAATCTCTCCTAGCATGAGGCCTTTTGGGGCCAAGGGCCTACCAAAAACAAAACCGTGCGGGCGAGGCCCAAAGCGGACAATATCGAGCTATGGGTGGGCTGGGCTGTTACAGATGGTATCAGAGCCAGGGCCCGGGTTGGTGTGCCAGCAAGGACGCTGGGCTCTCCGGGGGGGGGGGTGGATGTAATGTCCCACATCGGCCGGGGAGGAGAACGAAGTAGGTTACTTAGGTGGTCCGTGGAAACCTCTCCTAGCACGAGGCCTTTTGGGGGTCGAGGGCCTACCAAAAACAAAACCGTGCGGGTGAGGCCCAAAGCGGACAATATCGGGCTACGGGTGGGCTGGGCTGTTACACTTATTCCGGGCTAGTGGGAAGCTCTAATTCCTTACTCCGTGCTAAGGAAAGCTTGAACCCTTACTCCTTGGTAAGAGATAGCTCAGATTCCTTATTCCGTGCTAAGGAGAAGGCTTGGGTCCTTACTTCGTGCTTAGGATGGCTCAGATTCCTTATTCCGTATTAAGGATGGCTTGGATCTCTTACTCCGTGCTAGTAGGAAGGCTCAAATTTTTTACTCCATGCTAAGGATCGCTCGGGCCCTTACTCCGTGGTAAGAGATAGCTCGGATTCCTTATTCCGTGTTAAGGAGAAAACTCGGGGTCCTTACTCCGTGCTAAGGATGGCTTGGATCCTTTACTCCATGCTAGTGGGAAGGCTCGAATCCTTACTCCGTGGTAAAAGATCGCTCGGATTCCTTATTCCGTGCTAAATTTGGCTAGAATTCCTTACTTCATGCTAGTGGAAGGCTAGAATTCCTTACTCCGTGCTAAGAATTGCTCAGATTCCTCACTTCGTGCTAGTGGAAGGCTCGGATTTCTTACTTCATGCTAAGGATCACTCGGATTCCTTACTTCGTGCTGAGGATCGCTCGGATTTCTTACTCCATGCTAGTGGAAGGCTCACATTCCTTATTCTATGCTAGTGGAAGACTCGTATTCCTTACTCCGTGTCATTAAAGCTTCAGTATAAGGACGATGCTCCAGATTTGACCTGATGCTCCAAATTTGACTCTAATGATCCAGATTTGGCTCTGATGATCTGGATTATGATCCGGATTTGAGCTAATAATCTTGATTTGACCACAATGCTCCAAATTTTGTCTATCATTTAGGACCGGTCTTGAGGTATTTTGGGGTCCTTTAGAAATGGGCCTCCATTTTGGGTTTCCTTGCTGAGTTTGGTTGCGACCTGGCCCGATCAAAATGGGGTCCAACAGTTACCAAATAAAGACTATCTCATAAATCAACCCAAACATAAGTCTTTACAAGGTGGTTGGCACCATGAGAACATCATGGTTTATTTTGTTTGCTACTATGATTAGCTCGTACACATATGTGTATTGTGTGGGACCTTTGGGTCTGTTGTGATATGTTATGCTTACTTGTATATCTATGTGTGATATCTATGTGATATGTGGGACTCTTGGATCCATGTGATATGTTTGATTATGCATGGTGGCATATTCGGTTGTTGAGCTTGAGCTGAGTTGAGCTTGATGCGGATGTACCCTTGCATGGGTGTGATAGGTGACTAAGGCCCCTGGATTGTGATGTACCATGTTGGGTGAGGCTACGGCCTGATGAGCTCTGGATGAGATTGTGTTATATTGATAGGATCCTACTACAAATCTTGGATAAGTTATGTCCTAGTGAAGATATGATGCGTCTGGTTATTGGGATCTAGCTAAGGATCATGGACAAGCTATGTCTTAGTGAAGACAAAGCTACGTCTAGTTATTGTGATCCTAGAGAAGATCATGGACAAGTTATCCTTGATGGGGACAAGCTGCGTCCTGAGACTGATACAAGCTGTGTTTTGATGTGCGGTGGATCCTATTTAGGATTGTGGTGTATATGCTGAGTCCTTTTATGGATAGGCTATCCTGATGATGTGATTGGCTAATGATCCTTTTGGATTATGGGGGACATACTTAGTCCTGACATGGAGAGGATGTCCTAGTGTGACGTTATATCGATATGATGTTGTGAGGTTTCTGATGATAGGTGTTAGAGGCCCCTGAGATTTTAGGCCGGTGTTAGAGTTTGGTTGTCTTCGAGAAGGTGTTCCATTATATCGAAAGTCCTCTGAACCTGGTGTGGTTGAGTGGCGTGTCCCGTAGGGCGGCGGTATTGGATTGGAATACCTATCCCCCGGCACCAGGTGATTGAACCAGTATGCTGTGAGAGTTATTGTGAGTGTTAGATGCTTTGAGTTATGAATCCATTCCCTGATTTTAGTTTGCTTCAGCTGAGTCCTGATGTTTGTTATTTGTTTGGTTGTGCATTAAGCATGTATTGCATGGTAGGGTGTAGAGTTATAGGTCACCTACTGAGCATATTATCACAAAGTTAGTCTTACGAAGAGCTAACGCGCATGACACTTAGTCACTTAGCAGAAACTTCATGAACTAAGTAAGCCTTAAGTTCGAGTGAATATTTTTAAAGTCGAACGGGACAACGGACAATGATTAACGGAAGTTGTAAAGAATGTTTGAAAGTGAGAAAACTTATATTAGAACAAATGTTATCCAAATAAACAACAACAAATTTGTCAAGGAACGAATAAAATACCTTGTTCATTAGTATACAGAAAGTGGTTGGTGCATTGGTGAGGCTAAAGGGCATAACCAAGAATTTAAACGCTCCATATCTTATTACATATGTTGTTTTCGGCTCATCGCCTTCAACGATTTGGATTTGATAGTAGCCCGATCGAAGGTTTAGCTTGGTGAAATATATCGCCTTCCTGGAGTTGGTCGAACAAATCCGCTATCAAGGGTGTTGGGTATTTGTTCTTGATAGTGATTTTGTTCAATGCCCGGTAGTCGATGCACATTCGTAACCCATCATCCTTCTTCTTTTGAAATAGCACCGAGGCGCCAAACGGGGCTTTCGATGGTCGGACATAGCCCGACTCGATCAAATCCTGGAGTTGCTTCCATAATTTTGCCAACTCCGGGGCTGCCATGCAATAAGGAGACATGGCTGGCAGCTTCGTTCTTGGCTCTAGCTCGATGTGGTGATCCACATCTCGTTTCAGCGGTAGTTGCTTAGGTAGCTCTAAAAGCATTACATCTTGGAACTCTTTCAGTACCATCTCCATAAGTTCGGGCAATGTGGGAGAAGTCGTCGCCGTCCCTTCCTCATCCGTTAGTTCCCACATTGTCACTACATAACTTAGGTCCTCCTTGAGTCCCCTGTTTGAACTACACAACGGAAATTATTAGTGCACTTGACTTCTGCATGCCTTTGAGTGTGATCACTCGAATCTTCTGATTATTGAGGATCACAAGAGAACTTGATGCTAAAATAGGAAACACCAGCACTTGGCAAAAGAAAGCAAGGCCCAACACCATCTTGAAATCATCCATCGGAATGACGGTGAAGTCGAGCTTTCTATGCCATTCTCCGATTCTCACCATTATGTCCCTTGCAATACCATGGACTGGCTTGACTTGTAATGTAAAGACTCGTATTTAGGTAGTTTTGAGAGATAGCCATTCTATGGGAATGCAACTATCTGGACGGTAGTGTAGTCGTCGATGTGAGCATTTTGACTGTACTTGGGCCCGATTTCGAGTCGGGGCCCCGTTTGACCCAATTGTTGACTTTTCGGGGTTTATTGGTTGACTTTGCGTTTGGGCGGTCTTTTGGGTGTAATAATATCTGTTTAGTGTTGTGCTCGTCATTTCGAGCGTTTTGACAGTAATTGGGCTCAATTTAGAGTTCGTGACCTCGGGAGGTCAATTATTGCGTTCGGGTCAATTATTGCTGGGAGGCCAATTATTAGCAGCAGTATAAATAATTAAGAAACTGCATTATCCCATTATTTTTGCTTGGTGCGTGCGTGTTTGAGCAAGAGAGAGAGAGAGAGAAGGTGAAGAGCTTCCCTTGGTGATTTGGGGCGATTGGAGTTCGTAGATCGCAAATAATCTGTCCAGGTAGGTGTCCTTGAACCTCTTATCTCGATTCTGCCTTGGAATATGCGTGAATTTATCATGATTTATGAATTTGAGTATGAACCCTAGGTTTTTGGGGAAAAAACCCAATTTTGAGGTTAGATATGATGATTTAGCATAAAATCTATAGTTAAGAACCGATTTATAGCAATTTGCGTACGTAATTTTGTACTCTGTTTAGTAAAAACGCGTGTTTGTGAGTGCCTGGGGGTTGCTGGGTTGATTCCAGACGAAATTAGGCCAAAAACGATGATAAACAAGACTCGGGCGAACCACAGGTCGAAGTTCGTAGTCGTCGCAATCGTGGAGTCGGCCGTTTCATTAGTCCGGATCCGTAGTCCGGGCAATTAGTCCGGAGCAGTAGTCCGGAGCGATTAGTCTGGATCAAGAGTTCGGAGTAGTTAGTCCGGATCAGTAGTCCGGATCAAGCAGCAGTGATCCGTAGTTTTGCTCCGCAGCAAGTGTTTCCACAAGACGCTCGCAAAGACAAGTAACCGCATCGGATCGGACATTTACATTGTAAACCATTATGTCTCTCCACATTTAAGTATACTTAAGTTACAATGTAAATAACGAAATACCCCCATTTGAATTCAAAGAAAAATACTAGAAAAATTAATTCCCACTCTTTTAAAATGTGAAAATTGGGATTTAGTGTAAAATCTCGGAAAAACCCAAAAGTTCGTAGTGGTGACTTTTTGGAAAGTGGGGTTAGATATCTCAGAAAAATCCCCAAAAAATCAGATTATCTTATTTATGTTATGGGAACCCAATGCCGGGACTTTTAATTTCAAGAAAATAGTGTTATGGGTACTTCCTTCATAAATCAAGGATTTAGGATTTACTTGTGAAGAACTGGCTACGCTTCTAAAGGAAATGTTGAGAATGATATGCCATACTAATGTTAGTACGTTGGTGTGAGGTATTGGGGCATGGACTCCGTGACTTGTTGGGTTCTCACCGTGAGGTTAAGGCCTGTGTGGCCACTATGGCCGGGGCAGGCATATGCTCCGATGGCAGGCCCGTGTGGCGACCGTGGCCGGGCATATTGCGTGGCTGGGGACAGCTAAGGCCCGAATTGAGCCGTTGAGCTCGTGGAGCTAGGGCCGAGTGCCCCGAGCTGGGATCCCGTGGAGGATCATGGACAAGCTGTCCTATGTGGGCAGGCCGGGTCCTGATGTTGGTTTGCAGGCCGAGTCCCGATGATTGTGCACACTACACAGTGCACAAGTACACGAGAGCATGTAGTATAGACTTGTATGTTTGCATGATGTGGAGTGTTGGGGTCACCTACCGAGCTTGTCGCTCACCCCTACTTGCTGTTTACCTTTTCAGGTGTGACCCGAGACTAATGAAGGACTTTCTTCCAGGAGGACGCCCACTACTCGATGTATGATACAAGTATTATATTTCGTATTGTTTTATGTGTTATATCCCGGACATGGGTCCGTGGACGGTTGTATTTGCATACTGTTTATGATGTGATGTCCGTATGACTGTTTGACTCATTGTATGGTTGATGATATATGGGAAAGTACAGGATTACTCTTGATGTATGATTGTACAGATTGCATATTTGAGACAAAGACCCGCGGTGTAGTCTCCATTGGTGCTAGTCACCAACCCTTTGACCTTTCGGGTGCGGGCAAGGGGAAGTCATGTTCCTAGTTCCGGGTTCCCTGGAATTTGGGGGCGTGACATGCAAGTTCACCGCTTTGATCGTGCCGGTTTCTTCGGAGAGTTTGAGGCCCATCCGTTTGGCCTCTTGGAGATCGATGAAGTTGTGGGTAGCTCTAGTATCCAGCATTGCGCCCACAGTTTGACCCCTAACAAATATATCCGCATATAACAAGTTTTTCACCTCCGGGTCCTTCAGAGAGAAAAGCTTCGAAAGAGTGCTCAAGTAGTTGATAACACCCAAATCTACTTGAGACTCCTTGGCCTTCTTCTTGTTATACTCCACCACAATAACATTCATGACCTTGTGGCTCAGACAATCTCTGGTCCAATGCGGCCCATCACAAATGAAGCATAACTTTGGTGCCTCTTTCTTCGTTACGACGAATTTTTGGTTTGTAACTTGTCGAGGGTTTCAGATGTCCTCCATCTTTGTGGCCAATATCCTTCTTTGGTTTACCATTATCTCCCCCACTTTTACTACTGTATGGCTTCTTGATCATCTTAGATTGGGCGAGTAGTCGACCAATATCTCGGCGGCCCCAATGGTATCATCCAGTGTTTGCATATTACGCCTATCCGGCTTTACTCTCGCCCATTCCTTTAAGCCGTCCTTGAAGTAAAATAGGAAATCCGAATCGGACATGTTGTCGATTTTTAGCATAAAAGTAGTGAACTCCTTAATGTATTCAGGAACACTACCCGTTTGCCTTAGTCGACACAGTTTCCCCCGAACTTCGGTCTCCGCATTGTGTGGGACGAAGTGCTTGCATAGTCTGGCTTTGAATTGATCCCACGTATCGACTACACAAAGCCCTTTCTCCTGCTCTGCATGTTTCCGCCTCTACCACAGTTGGGCGGCTTCTCGAAAGAATATCGGGGCATTGCTTATCCGGGCAACATCATCGACAACGCCTATTGCCTTGAAGTATTGTTCTAGGCCAAATAGAATGCTTTCCACCATAGTGGCATTGCATGTACCATTGTACATTGTTGGTTTAGGGACTTTCAACATATGCCCTTGTCCGCCACTAGAAAAATTCGAGCCAGGTATTCCCCACCGATTGCGGACTGTTTCGACAGAGCACATCCATCTCTTTACGGATGTCGTAGATCTTATATTCCATGTATTTCCGTAGGTTAGCCAGATTCTCGTTGAGTACCTCAATTTATCCCTCGAACGATTAGCTACATTCACGGATCATGGCCTTAAAGGCCTTAATAATTTTCGCGTTTTCCGCAATCAAGTTATCAACTTGATCGCTTAGTTCCCCAGCCACGGAGTTCACGGCTATGAGACTCCCTTCCAGGAATGAAATCGAGCTTCCATAGGGTCCTTGAGCGCCATCTTGGACTTCCCACGTTTCAGCGGCACCTGGAGTGCGCAGCTCCTCACACCCACGACCATGTTGTTGCTCTATGAGTGGCTTCTCCGTCGCAACAAACCCTTCCTCGTGTGCCATCACCTCGACCCTTTCCACTAACCAACCAAATTATGACCGGATGTAATTGGCTCGATATCACCTGTCACAGAGTTAAACTTACGATGACCTAACTCACGCGACACTTATTCACTTAGTGGAAACTTTATAAACTAAGGAAGCCTTAAGTTCGAGTGAATGTTTTTAGAGTCAAACGGGACAATGAACAACGATTAATAGAAGTTATAGAGAATGCCTAAAAGTGAGAAAACTTATGTTAAAACAAATGTCAAGTATAAAGTTTTAACACTATAGCCTTGCTCTACATATAAAATTTAAAACAATTTTATAGCTAATACCAAGAGACATCAAGTCGGTGCGAGAGTACAAATCGCCTATAAATCTTCTAACTCATTTTATGAGATGTACAAACATTATAAATGGTACAATTATGTTACAAAATCGCGTCGTGAGGCTCTAGGCCGTGACATTATGGTTCACCCGTACTATTTTTTGTGGTTATTATTGTTGTCATTTGCCTTTCAGGTGTTTTTTGGGGCTTGTGGAGGCTTTTCATCCAGAAGGACTAAAACTCTTACAAAAATAATTACATGGAAATAAAATAAGAGAAAGAGAAAGAGAAAATTGGAGATGAAGATTTTTTTTAAATGCCACGTGGGCTATGAACAGTAAAATGAAACCTTGGACCTCTGGAAATGGACTTTCTTGGGCTGTCATAACAAGATGAGCCATAAAGTCATGGGATGTTCATTGTCATGGGCTTTGGGCCTTCATTTGTTTGATTTAGGCCTGCAGCCAAATATTATAGATAAATTTTGGACCGCATCTGAATGGGCTGCTGGGTTTGGGCTTGTCTTTAATACGGGCTATGCAATGAGATCGGACCATTGTGATTGGGCCTTATTTGGAGAGACATCTTGTCTTCTTTGGAGGCCATTGCAAATGGGCTTATATTGGATTTTTCGCAAATCCACAGCGATCAACGAATTTGATGAAGGCCCATTAGGCGTCGTTTGCATCTAATGAGGTGTAGTCATTTCGACCGACTACATAGGGTGGGATTTCATCATGGGTGGAGGTGATGGCGTCAAGGAGGTCCACATGGGATTTGTCTTCCTGCAGAGGGTTAGTCGGAGGAGCAATGATAGCATATGATTTTAAAATGTTAAAATTTTGAATATAGGGTTTTTATAAAAAAAAGGAAAATAAGATTTGGACTACTAGAAATATGATCATAATTGATTGTGTATAGTGTAATTAAATGAATGAAAGGGGTGCCAAAATTAACAGCATAATTGATATTTTGTAGGAAAACAAAGTTTGTTTTAATTTGAACATCATTATTGATTATAATGCCTTTGGACTCGGAAGAAATGGAAAGACTTTGATTGTTAGCAGCAACAAGACTCTAGCGGGAAGGGGTTTGGAGGAATTAATGTAAAGAATTGTGTTTGGGTTGATTTATAAGATAGTCTTGATTTTGATTTGGTAATGAAAATATTATTTTGGTATCATGCTCAACGATATGAGTGTTTTAACCGTAGTTAGGTCCAATTTGGAGTTCGGGACCTTAGAAGGCTATTTGTGTAATTTTGGGTATTTATGGATATTAATTAAGGAATTAGCAACAAATATAAATAGGTAGAGAGAGATAATCTCCCAGCGTGTGGTCGAGTAGTGGTGTATGACTTTGGTGAAAGGGAGAGAAAGAGTGAAGAGAGTTTGAAGTTTGAAGCTTGGAGCTTGGATTTGGGAGTTGGTTTAGCGGTGAATCGGTATAGGTAGGTGTTCCTATACTTCTTATCTTGCTTTGATATGCATAACTTTGTGCTATGATATGAAATTTAGCATGAGCTTTATGATTTGGTGGAAACCCAATCTGGGTCGGATCTGATGGTTTAACCTAAGATCTATGGTTAAGAGTATATATAGAGAGTTGTGGTTATGTATTTCGTGATTTGAGGGTTTTATAACTCGTATGGTATGAGGGTTGAGAAGTCAATCATAGAAATCTAGCTTTAGATGTAGATGAATCTAATCGGAAAGTATATATGTGTATGTTTGTTGTTACTGTGCGGTTTAAATGTGTTAGGACGCGCTCGGCAGTGTAATATTATAGTTTGTTAAGTAAACAAGGGGTTTGTGAGCATCTGGGAGTCGTTGAATTGATTTTAGACGAAGAACATGTAGAAACGACGATGAACAAGACAAAGGGTCGAAGATTGAGAGGTTGATGGTCGAAGGATCGGAGGCCGAGGGTCAAAGATTCGTAGCCAGGAGGGTCGAAGATTCGGAGATCGAGTGTCGAAGGGTCGGAGGCCGAGGGTCGAAGGGCCGAAGGGCCTGTCACGCCCCGAATTCCAGGGTATCCGGAACCAGGAACATGACTTCTCCTTGCCCGCACCCTAAAGGTCAAGGGGTAGGTGACTAGCACCAATAGAGACTACACCGCGGGTCCTGTCTCAAATATGCAACCTTGTACAGTCATACATCAAGGGTAATCATGTACTTTCCCATACATCAACATGTATATAATATGTCAAACAGTCATACAAATATCATATGACAAACAATATGCAAATACAACTATCCATGGACCTATGTCCGAGATACAATACGAATACGATCTGTATCATATATCAAAGTAGTGGGCACATCCTCCTGGAAGAAAGTCCTCCACTAGTCTCAGGTCACACCTGAAAAAGGTAAATAACAAGTAGGGGTGAGCGATAAGCTCAGTAGGTGACCCCAAAACTCCACATCATACAAACATACAAGTCTATACTATATGCTCAGTGTACTTGTGCACTGTGTAGTGTGCACAATCATCGGGACACAGCCTGCAAACAAACATCACGACCCAGCCTGCCCACACAGGACAGCTTGTCCACGATCCTCCACGAGATCCCAGCTCAGGGCACTCAACCCTAGCTCCACGAGCTCAACGGCTCACGAGCTTAATGGCTTAACACAATCCTCAACAGGATCTCAGCTCAGGGCACTTAGCCCTAGCTCCATGAGCTCAATGGCTCAACACAATCCTTAACAAGATCTCAGCTCAGGGCACTCAGCCCTAGCTCCACGAGCTCAACGGCTCACGAGCTCAATGGATCAACACACGCCTTAGCCTCACGGTGAGAACCCAACAAGTCATAGAGCCCAAGCCTCAATTCCTCAAATCAATATACCAACACCAATATGGCATTAAGGTTCACCATACTCCCTTTATAACTGAAGCCAGTCTTCACAAATCGATCATCATTCCTTGACCAAGGAAGGAGATACCCATAGAAGTTGTTTTCTTGAAATAAAAAGTTCCGGCATGGGGTCTCCATCACATAACTAAGATAATCTGATTTTTGGGGATTTTTCTGAGATGTCTAACCTCACTTTCCAAAAATTCACCTCTACGAAAAATTGGATTTTTCCGAGATTTTGCACTAAATCCCAATTTTCACATTTTGAAGGAGTGAGAATTTAATTTTCTAGTATTTTTCTTTGAATCCGAAAGGGGAGTATTTCGCTATTTACATTGTAACTTAAGTAATACTTATATGTAGAGAGACTTAAAGGTAACAATGTAAATGGGTCCAGTCTAGTGCGCTTACACCGCTCGAAGTCGTAGAATTGCCTGGCTCGAAGCCGCGGGATTGCGACTCGTAGCCGCGGAATTGTGGCCTTGAAGACTCGGAAGCCGTGGCCTTCGACCTGCAACTTTCGACCTACGACCTTCGACCTTTGACTACGAATCTTCGACCCTACTACTACGGGTCTACGGATCTTCGACCCTACGACTACGGATCTGACGGATCTTCGACCCTATGACTCAAAATCTTCGACCCTTCGACCCAAATCTTCGGGTTTTTGTCCTTTCAACCCAATAGTTCGCCCAAGGTACTATTCATCATCGTTTTTGCCTATTCTTCATCTGGAATCAACCAAGCGGCTCCTAGACTCTCACAAACACATGTTTTATGCAACATACTACAATATCTACCTCAAAATGGGATCCTATTGAGGATTTATGTTGGAAATCTTTATGCCTCTCCACACTTATTGGTGTTGGTGTATTGGTTTGAGTATTGAGCCTTGGGCTTGGTGACCTATTTGTGTTCTTACCATGTTGGATTGAGCTGTTGAGCTTGTGATAACATGTTGTGGCCTGAGCCGAATTGTTGAGCTTGTGGAGATAGGGCTAAGTGCCCTGAAATGGGATCCTATTGAGGATCATGGACAAGCTGTCTTGTGTCACTACTACAAAAAAAGCCCAAAAACGACGCTTTAAAAGCGTCGTCTAAAATAATTAACAACGCTTCATGAGGCGTCATCCATCGCCCTGTCGTTAGAAGATTTTGGGCCTACGATGACGCACCAGAAAGCGTCGTTGAATAATAAAATCAATGACACTTTTAAAGCATCGTTGCCTTATTTATCGACGACACTTGTAAAGTGTCATCGAATTATATACAACGACGCTGCTTCAGTGTCGTTTGAAGCGTCAACTAAGACAACGCTTTTTAAAAGCGTCGTCGAATAAGAGTCGACTCGTTTTAGTTTTTGATCGACGACACTTTAAAAGTGGCGTGCCTTTAATTGTTTTGAAAAAAAATATACGTCCATTTTTTAGCACTCAATTTCGCATGACCTCCACAAGAATACATAATTTCTCATTTAAAAGCACGATGCTTTATGTAGACTTACATTCACAGTATATAATTACATTTACATTTATGCAGACTTACAAAAAAAAATGTAAACTTACAGTATGCAGACTTACATTCAAGAAAATGTAAACTTACAGTATGCTTGTGTTCATCACATTTACAATATCCAAACTTACATTCACAATATATAATTGTGTTCATATTTACAGTATGCAGACTTACAAAAGCGAATTGAATTGAAAGTGGATGCAATGGCATCATCATCATATGAATTGGTGTTGGTCCCCTTCCATGAATCAAGGCTTGCTAAAAAATGCAGGTCACTATCAGAGAGAGATTCAAGAAACTGCAGAAGACTGCAATGGCTAGCTAAATTGCAAATGGAGGGAACGTTTAAAAACTATCCATCCATTCCACCAGTAACAGCCATGGAAGATTAACTAGCTGGATTATTGAAAGCACATGTCATTCACAGTACACTATTTTAAGTGCAACATTCTAAAATTGCCCGATAGATAATGTATGCTACCAAAAACTCAACCATCTCACGTCTGTGCCAAGAACTGAGAATGATTTTATTTAGGCATGACAAATTATATGCACGAGAAGGTATTTTTACATGTGTTAGCTTGGGAAAAAATGAAAGCTAAATTGCAACAAAAATGTAGAAACAATACTAATACGGCAAGCACACAATTTACCTGTGTGAATCCTGGGGCTCTATAGCCTGCACCTAAAACGCCATAGGCACCGCCAGCACCAAGCAAACCATAACTATTACGTGCTAGATATCTTGAGAATATTCAGCACAGGCATGATTATAGTAATCAATAAATGCGGAGGTACAATTATTGCTTTTGTTTTTCTCGTCTTGCAACCAAGCCAACAATCAATAAATATTTGTTCATTATTTCTTAACATTGTATTTGTCCTGCAACCAAGCTAGCACAATAAATATTTCTTAACATCAAATGGCAATATTTAAAAAAAAATACAACATTTTCAATTCTACAAACTCAAATTTTAAAAAAAAAAAAGAGAAGGATTATAATACCATTTTCACTACCCAAGTAATAATCTATGTAATAATGTTCCGGGCGTCTTTAAGATGCATGAAAATTTAAATAAGTATTAAATATATATACACAAACACAAGCCATGGAACAAAAACGACATTATTTAACCCCAAGTAAAACTCTCAATCATTTTCCTTTGCCGAACATGGACTTGTTATAATTAATCCCTCCCGGGGAGGAATGTTGTTTTCCTTTCACAACTGGACCGTCATCACTACCATTAGCCCCAAGCAATTGTGAGCTAGGTCTATTTATCACCCGAACTGAGGCACCTATTTTGTCATATTCATACTCAGTTAAATAAAATGAAGTAGCAAAGCCAGTATATTAAAAAGCTAAAATGATATCTCACGGGAAATAGAAGCAAACTGATCGAAGCATTTAACATATAAATCATAAAATATTAAACACAACATACCATTGACCTGAAGTTCAGCATATTGGGCCATTGCATCCTGAACGGAACATTTTCATTGAGAAGAACACACCACGCCTACACGAACAGAAGCAGTAGCTCACATGACCAAAACATTTGTAGTTGCTTAATCCAAAAGTAGTTTGTCATTGAGCGCAAGTACAGAAGTAACCAACCTGAACATTATACTCATGTTTTGAAAACAAGTCTTTGTCAAAGATGCGTGAGTGGAAATGTTTTCTCCACACTCTGTAAGGGGTTCGTTCTAAAAATTTTGTAATTAACAAATTTCAATATGAAAAAATAATTAACTAACGCAGGCATGCAAAAGCTCAAACACGAGAAAATCATGCATAATGAACTAGGTCAAAGTAAAGTAAGGCACAACCATTCTAATGTCCATAACATAGCATTTTTATGACACCCTTCGGACATGACCAACAAATTGCAAGGGTGCTTAAAATATGATTATTTACTATTAATTTTAAAATTAATATGAGACCACACAAATAAAGTACCGTGCCCAAATTCAGTTAAAGTGGTATCCTTATTTATCCTTGGATAAGCATTGTTAGTCTTGACTGAATCCTAGAATTTCATAGAACTAGAGTATAAGTTTTAACACCATTGTATAGTTAATTAGTTATGCATTCAAATTCATTACTGTAGCTTACTTATTAAATATTGGAATCCTACTTCATAGACAAGTAACAACCTTTTTTAATTGAGACGAAAATGGACTCCAAAAAAACAAGCACCACACTGAGGGGTAGATCATATTCCCAAAATGATATACAAAAACAATTTACGAATTGAAACCTCATAAATTGGTCAAAAGGTAGGTATACTCCCACTCTCTTAAAGTAATGGTCCACTTAAAATTTTGCATACAATAAATAATAATAATTGTCCACAATCTATTTTGAGCAGAGATTAAAAAAATTCCAAATAATGTCCCAACGTATCCCTCATTATTTCTACTCTTCATTCCTTTTCAGATTCTATTTCCTTCATTTAGTTTTGCAGAGCAATTAATGTGTTTTCCTAAAATCTACTTGTTCCCCAATGAAAAATAGAAAAACAATTATGATAACTCATGGAAATTTAGAATAAAATAAGGAGTTATACAAACATTTAATGAGAACAATTACTACATAATGTAAGGAGTAATAAAAATTAAAATTTAGAAACAATTGAAAACAAAATTTTGAAGCAATATGATCTTTTTGGTAAAAGCATAGTATCTATTTGCTACGACTCAATACAATTTCCAGTTAAAATTCACGAACTAGATTCAAAAACAAGATAAGAAGCACACCTATTTACTTCTCAAATCCAAAAAAAAAAAAACAGAGCTTTATGTAATCTTAGTATATTGCACACTGTACATAACCAATCTCATGCAAGCAGGCATGCAGATCTTAAAATTTGCTGCACTAGTAGAACATATCTAATTTGTAGCTTTTACCTGAACTATGACCTCCGTATCCAATGTAACACCACAAGGGCAACCAATATTCTTAATGGAATCATCAATTTCTTCTTTGGGTATCGTCTTACTGCCATCTGGAAAACCCAGTGACTGTCCCTTTGTTTCAAAATCAGGGGCTCCCGACACCCGAATTTTCCTAGAGATGACAACACAATTTGATTGGTCCAATTGGCACTATAATGAAAGAAATTGAATAAAATTGAAATTCATCATATTTGATTGAATAATAAATGAGAAAACAGTCAAATAATGATTAAATATTGAAATCTAGAGCAAAAACAAAAAATAGATTGGGACACATTATTAAATTATGCAGTTAATAGATACAGTGTACAAACCTGTAAATATCATCAATTAATTTGGCTACTTCTTCCTTTTCAACTGCCATTTTCTTTGGCCACATCATGGATACTGTATACAAGGCCCAACAAATATTTAAAAAAAATGAAATCAAAACCATAGTGAATTAAGTTCAGCAGCAACCAGGACAAAGCTTAAACAAAGATTTTTAAGAAACAATGCAGGAGCTACTAATAACTTATAAAATAGGTATACTATAGCCACGGTAAACCTCCTTTGAAGTAAATTTGGCCATAATATGAGCCAGCAGCAAGCCATGCTCTAAAGATCATAATCATAGTCAAACCCTAAATCTACCCACAACCAGAACTTGGAAAACAGATCATTTATAAAAGAGACGTGAACTACTCTCTCAAAACCTAGTTAGTCCTCTGGAATCAAATTAGGCAACAAAAACAGCATTTTATCATATGTATTTGAATGAATCTGAAAGAAAGAAAGAAACATTTCTAAAAATCATAACACATGCTCAAACCACAGGCAGAAATTTTGCAGTTTTTGAAAAAGAATACAAATAAAACTCTGATGCAGTTAAATACAAACGTATCATCTATATTTTGACAATAGTTATGTGCATTCTATAACATACAGGGAAGTTGTTGAAGGAAGAAAATTTACAAAGAACAAAAGTAAAGGACAAGGCAAATGGTATATTAAAGACTGAGTATTACATACTGAAAAACAGACCTAAGGAGTGTATTACCAGGTTGAAAACCATTAAAAGAAATCAAACACAATGGAGACTGTGGAATCTCATTTATATGTATTACCAAATGGGAATCTCGAAGATACAATCAAGCCACTGGAATTGCCTTCTTTGATGAGTTAAACACAATGGAGACTATGGATTGGATGCTGCATCTGAGAGGGAACAAAAAAGAAAAAAAAACTCAATTAGCACAAATGTATCTAGTATCGACAGTAGTAGTCTCCTAACCCCCAGTCTCCTAACCCCCATCAAAATTAATTACCAGAATAGTGTTTTGATATTTTTGTTAATTTAGAAAGTTAATTTTAATTTTCAAGTACTTTGAACTCTGATATAATGGGACTTAAAAGTATATATATACCTGTGTACGATTTATTTCCAATACAAACATAGGTTTATGATGCAATAGTTGGTCAGAAAATTAAATTCTATCTCTAGTCCCTATGCATGGTACATTAGGAACACTGGAAGGAACAAACCTTTAACTTGTATGTGTCGAACCTTGAATCCGAAGCAAGCAGGCAGTTATTCCCAAAATGAATCATCTATTGCAGTTGCCACTCTGTTTGGATACCCAAAACGAAAGGGACAGAAAAGATATTATTGATGTAATCTTTGTTTAGTTCATCTCATGCAACCTGAAATGAAGGAAGATGTTATTGGTAGAACAACTATATCCATTAAATCGTGAAAGTAAAGTTTTCATTGTGGAGTGTAGAATTTCACCTGACATATATTGGTAGATGTTATTTTCAGGAACATACCCATAAACCCAAAAGGCCCTCTGGCCCTTCAATGCTACAAACCAAAAGCTTACCAAGGTATATAACAGTGAAAAGAAAGCATATTCACTTAAAGAAAGTTACAAGGTTTTTTTGGAAGAGGATGCTTCTACATCAAAGTTTCACCTCTGCATAGTTCCACGAATTAAACAAATAGAAAGGTCACAACAACTACACACATAGTTAACTAAATAATTCAAAACCTCTCTGAAAATATGATCATGTTGAAAAAATGCAACTACAACACAACGTTGGGAAAATTTGCTCTGCTTCTCCACTTCCATGTTCTGATGATATATATATATATATATACACAAAGAATCGTAGGGGTGAGTGATGTCAAAAATAACAAATAACATGAATGACAATGTTCTCAATGTACAACAAGTGTCTTAATTACTACTACCAATAATACAAGTGAAGAAGAAGATTACAGTTGAAATTTTAATACCTGTAATTTTAATGCATCTCTCCCGAATTATGTCTCAAATCACATATGATCCCGTATGAATGCAATAAGTTCACTTCGCACTTCATTGATCATTGATGTGTTGTATGGTTTGGTATTGTGAAACTAAAAGTATTTTTTACAATATATATATACAAGTCAATACAAGTTTCCGTTAATGATATCTACAAAAGCTATAACTTAATGAGTTTATAGTGTGACTCACTAATGAAGTAAGGTGTGTTCCATGTGATTCTACAATATCTTTCATGTACCGCAACACATAGTACCCGCATTCGATAGACCCGGGTTGTGTAGGGCACTATAGTTACAAGAATTTGAAGTTATAAATATATACAACTACAAATTTTGAGTGATATAAATAAAGAAATCATAACTATTACCTTTATTGTCTCGAATGTAGGCAACTTCTTTGTTGACTTAAAATTGAAATTGTAATCTAAACTTTTAAATGCACCGCATATATGAAAGATCATTAGTAATACAAATCATGTGTAAATTTTACAATGAAGAGAAGGTACATTTTAATTAGACACACAATTTTAAAGTTGCTAGCAGGTGTGTGTCAATAGCATTGGCTAGTGGATCAAAATACCACACATGCCGCTTCTTTGGATGAACTACAGCCAACACCCAATGATAGCTGCATCACAATAAATATAATTGCTACATAAAGATCCGTAATAGAACATTCATACGACATAACATCAAGCAAAAAAATGCAAATCTTGCCCTATGTTATATGGGTACAAGAAAATGCAATCCCCTTTTGAACTCGCTGATGTATCCATATTGTAATACAAAATATCAGAATTACTCATCGCAGGATTTCCAAGTGTTCCCGCTAGTTTTGCAAATCTAATTGAGCTTTCCACTCCTAGATCTTTCGTCTGATTGAATAGGACACTTGGCATAAACATATAAATATAAAATGAAGTATTACTAACATATTATAGTTTAACTACCCGTAAGAGTATTATACTAATGCAACTAACAAATTCTTACACTCACCACATATATACTTTCATTAGACTGCACCCAATTTCCTCTAAATTAATTAAATGCAGGAACTCATCTTTGAAAAGTGGAATCTCATCCACTGTTTTTGAAAGAGGATCATTGCTTTGAAAAGTGTTTCCATCAACCGCGATAAGAACTGGAGCTTCAGAGTCATCTCTTGTAGCTTTCTCAACAAGTAGGGTGAAGTCTAAAATCAATTTTTGAAGATTATCATCCTCTGAGGGTGCCTTCACCTATTCATTCAACAAAAAAATAGCCTTATTACTAATCAATGTAATGAAAGTGTATGCTTACATTACATTAGGTTAATTGAGATAACTAACCTTGGGGTCCTTTAACACAACACGATCTTTCAAAATAACTAGCTTTCTTGGCCATGAAACAAATCCTCCAACCGCTTGAAATATTATCGGCGTTTACATTTGACACAGGAAGAGGCTCCTCTCCATACTCATCATTTATAAGACCAAGGACCGATACACGGACATTTCCCTCACCCCGTGCTACGCCATGAAGGATGTTGGCATCTCCCCACTCATAGACATATCCCCGTGCTATAACTCTCTCAATTGTAGGGTTTGCTAATTGACAAGGTCGAGCATTTGGCTATCAATTCAATAAATTTTTCAACATATTCATTAGTAAATCGCTTTTGTTTTACAATGTAAGAAAATATGAAATTATATGTTTACCATGTCATCTGGTGGCCATGCATCATAAACATCATCATCAACATCATTTTCTTCATTTAGCTGCATTAAAAATATAAATCATTTAATAATGTGTCCACAATGAAAAGTAATTTAACATATTGTAAAACTACTTCACCCTAGTAATAAACAAAACAAGACCTTATTCATTGTAGACAATGGTGAGGAATGGATTGCCTTTTTCCCAGCTCCCGTATCATGTGGGCCACTTGTCTCATCTTATAATACACAACATATTAAGAAACTATCAATTAAGTGCAACCATAACTCTATATAGTCATCCAACAATACACAACACTAAATTTAACATATTATAAAACTGCTTCACCCTAGTAATAAACAAGACAAGACCTTATTCATTGTAGACAATGGTGAGGAATGGATTACCTTTTTCCTAGCTCCCGTATCGTGTGGGCCACTTGTCTCATCCTATAATACACAACATATTAAGAAACTATCAATTAAGTACAACCATAACTCTATATAGTCATCCAACAATACACAACACCATATTTAACATATTGTAAAACTACTTCACCCCCAGTAATAAACAAGACAAGACTTTATTCATTGTAGACAATGGTGAGGAATGGATTGTCTTTTTCCCACTCTCCCGGATTGTGTGGGCCACTTGTCTCATCCTATAATACACAAAATATTAAGAAACTATCAATTAAGTGCAACCATAACTCTATATTGTCATCCAATAATACACAACACCATATTTGCATGAAGTATCAAAATTGGAAGAAAATATATACAAACGTACAAATATACCTATGTCCCCATGGCTAAGTTAACAAAGCTACCCTTCGTACTATTGGAACCCTTCCTCTCACAAGGGGAGAATGATGGGGATAATTTTGGGACTTCTAGCCCATGATGGCTAATAACAGTAGCCATCGTCTTCACATACTTCGTTAGTTCATCTATTGTCTTCACATACTTTGTTAATTCATCTATCTTCGTATGTGCAGATTCACATGAATGACAATTTCGGTAAGGGAAAGAGTCAAAGTATTGGGTTGGACTGACCAAGGCCCCAATACCCCGCACTCGGCCCCAACGCTCTTCGGTTCCTAACACCTGAGTCAAGACATTATTACTCCCTTCAATAGTCAAAGTGCCACTTTCAACTTCAGCGGCTACTTTGTCCTGAAAAAAAACCCATTTCTCATTTAATAACTCATTTAATCGGATTATCATATGTACATACATGTATAAGAAATAACTATTTATTCATATAACATATGCATAGTATGTGAAAATGTCATAAAATTTAACATAAATATAAACTTCACTCACAATTTTCTCAACTTGCTCCCTAACTTTGTCATTATTATATGATCCACTTTTATCTTGTTTGCCCCTCTTCCACAATGTATGCCTCTTAATGGATTCAATCGTATTTCGCTCTTGTTGCTTTGATAGACAATACAATGAACAAATTTGATGAGTATACATAGAAGTAATGAACCGAAGTAAAACTCTTATTATATTTCTTTTACTTACTATTTCTTCCTCCAAACCAAGATATCCTTTTCTAGCAATTCTATGATTGTAAATATTTTTGGCACAACTACCTTGCTCGTCTGCAGCACTTCTCTGAAAAAACATTTTACATTATAATATTAATAACTATTTCAAAAGACAACACACGAATCAATTAATTGGGGGAATAACATCTTACATTCCAAGATTTACTTGTTCTTTCTTTGACAAAATCAGTCCACCGATCCTGGGAGATGGTAGACCAAACCTCAGGTGCTTCTTTCCGTATGTTTTGTGCACATTTAACATAGGGCGTATGTATTGAGTATACAACTTATGCTTGAAATCACGGAATCGAAGACCAACTTTTCGAGGAGCTTCTTTTGTCATCCTTTAAATTTATCACAACAATAATTCTCCTGCACATCGAATGTCAATGAAACAAGTTGTTATATTTTGATAAACATATACATAAGTACGACAAAATATAATATTGTAAAACATTATATAAAATCAAATAACCTCTATCACGTCTACAATTTTATTCTTCACGCTTTGTGGCACTTGTTTCCAAGTTTTCCGACTAATTGGGACATGAGTACGACATATCTTTCCAACATCGGTAGATGTCAATACTCGAGATGGCCCTATTGGTTGTCCTTTGATGTTAAAATTGAGTTCATGTTTTGCTTTCTTTCCTTTTCTGTACCGATTGTGAGGTTTGTCTTTCCCCCTCTTCCTCTTTTTTTTGTTGCTTCTTCGAAGGATTGTCATTATTTCCACCGCTTTCTTAGCCATCAATTTGATCCATGTCACCTACAAAAAATATAGACGTAAAAATGATGCTTCCATGTCGGTTCTGAGATAAATAAATAATGAATATTAATAAAAAATCAATGATACACAATTGCTACCTTTTATTAATATTAACAATAATATATAGTAATACGAAGTTTGATTTTCATATCAAGAGCCTTTTAAGCATCCTCCCATTCTCCTTCAACTCCATCTCTTAACAACATCGACCCATTTTGGTCAATTCTTTCAATATATTCATCATCTGGCAGGACTTGGCTTATATCAATATAATCCACACAAACATCACTAACATCCTCTTCTTCTAGTTCTTCGTTAAGGTAATCTCTTTGTGGTACTGCAAGAACTACGACCAAGTTAAATCTAACTGATCTTGTACATAAAAAACCTTAGCTTGGGAAGCCAAAATAAAAGGCTCATTTTTATGACCAATTCTACCAAGTTGAACTAATGTAAAACCAAGATCATCTACTTTAATCCCATTATTACCGTCAACCCAATTACACTTAAAGATAGGAATTTTGAACATGTGATAATTGAGTAACCATATCTCTTTAATAACACCATAGTAGGTAGTCTCTGCAACCACTGGATTGTTATCCCGAGCACTTGCAACATGCATTGCAGTGGCAACTAAGCTAACACCACTGTTCTGGTTGACTCGCATCCCATCACATTCTTTAGTATGATAACGACAGCCTTTAATGATATAACCTGGAACTTTTAACACTTCATCGGATGGGCCATATGCTATCCACTCCAAATCTCGGTCTACTTTATGACCATGGCTTAAGAGGTCATCGATCCGCAAAACATTTATGGTTAAAACAAGCAAAATACTGAAGTTTAAAACACAAGGCAAGAAAACCTTGCTACAAATGTACCTTCTTACGAATCCAACCAATGAATGTGCGGTGGTGCTCTTCTTGAATCCATTTAGGCAACTTTGCTTTATGAGGATGAAGCTTTTTCAAATCCTCAATGTGCTCCCTATCAAGTTGTTTGGATATTGAACTTTAATAACACATGGTTAAACTTTGGCATCAAATGTATAAACAAATGTGAAAAAACTTAAGTACATATAACTCACATAATATAAGGTTGCATGGCATCCGTATTCTCTAACACATATCGATGTGCCTGTTCCCATTCAATTTTATTAACCTTAACAACCTTCCCACTTGTTATTGCTTGTCCAGTGTAAAATTCACCATCTATGTAGTTTCGATTTCTTGTAACACCGATTGCATCTAAATCAGAGAAGTATTCGGTGCAAAATTCAACAACTTCTTCAGCAATATAACATTCGCGATACAGCCCCTCCGGATGGGTTCGATTGCGAACATACCCTTTCAACACTTTCATATACCTCTCAAATGGATACATCCATTGAAATTGCATAGGTCCACAAAGTTGCACCTCTCGAACCAAATGTACGATCAAGTGAATCATGACATCGAAAAAAAGATGGCAAAATTTTTTTTCCAACACACACAGTGTTAAGACAAGTTCTTTCTGAATTACAGGCAATAGAGAGACATTACAACTTTGCTACAAATATTCTTAAAGAACAAACAAAATCTTGCAATTGCATGTCTCACATTCTTTGGCAAAACATTTCGAATAGCCATAGGCAACAAACTGTTGCATTAAAACATGACAAATCATGTGATTTTATCCCTTGAAGTTTTAAATCCTGCATTGATACAAGATTCTTTATGTTTGAAGAGAATCCTTTTGGTACCTTAAGTTCCAACAATGTTTTGCATATCATCTTCTTTTCCTCCCTGGATAGTGTATAGCTAGTTGGAGGAAGTATATGCGTTCACCCCTCTTCTCCAGGTTTAAGTTCTTCTTTCTTCAAGAGCTTAACCCAATCCCATCAAGCATTTTCTCCATCCTTGGTCTTGTTTGGAATGTTGAGTAATGTACCAACTATACTATCACAAACATTCTTCTCAATATGCATAACATCCAAGTTGTGGCGAACGTAAAGATGTTTCCAATATTCAAGTTCAAAGAACGTAGACTTCTTGTTCCAACATTTGGTTACTTCATTGTCCTTATCTTTCTTTCTCTTGTTCTTATCCCCCCATACATATTTTATCCCTTCAACCTTCCACAGTGTTTGAATCCCATTTAAGATAACAGGCTTTTTCCCAACATTATGCTTACCATAAAAACCCCATTTTCGTTTGCGATACTCATGTTCAAGTAGGGAGAAACCTTTGGTGCCCAACATATGCAATCTTATGACCACATTTCAATCTGATGGAATAAGTATCTTCCCCACATATTGGACAAGCTTTATAGCCCTTAACACAACAACCACTCAAATTTCCATAACCTGGAAAGTCATTGATTATCCAATCGCTATATGGAACAAATGGAATTTACAGCCCATAGGCGATAGCATATAAACCTCAAAAAAACAACATAGAATAAAGGGAGCATGAACAAACATCTGCTCTCCTTGGAGGCACAGATGTAACAACCACGAAATAAAGGAAAAAAAAAACCATTTAAGCATACGATTTTATAAACATATAAAGATAAGATTTTTAGCAATATATCTAGAAAATCAACTAAACGGTAAAGCAACACTCGCCTTCTTCTATCTTCCTCTAACAACCGGTGGGTCGTGGAGCTAAGAGTTGTGCAACAATGAAGGCAGGATACAACGGCGTCGCAGCAAGTGTGAGCTTCGGGCGGCGGCTCGTGGATCGAGGCGTACCGGCATCGGGAGAGAGATGCAGGGACGGAAGGCGATGTGCGTCATCGAGAAACCGCGGTGGCGTTAACAAAGCTCGGACGGGCGGCGACGTCGAGAGAGAGAACGCACCGGATCGAGCAAGCGAGCGAGGTAAGAGAGAGAGAGTGATTTGGGAATGATTGACTATAGCTAGGGATTTCGTTGTGGTATATTAAAGAGAGATTGACGACGTTTCATAGATAACATCGTTAATAACATTATCCTACGACGACGCTTCCTATGTAGCGTCGTTGTATAATATTATTAACGACGCTTTATAATAAGCATCGTTAATTTTCAAAATTCGACGACATCTATAAGAAAACATCGTCTTCTAATAATATTGACGACACTTTCATAAAGCGTCGTTAAAAGCGAAATTAAAAGCGTCGTCGTTATACTCTTTTGTAGTAGTGTGTGGAAGCCTGGGTCCTGATGGTTGTTTGCAGGTTAAGTCTCGATGATTGTGCATACTACACGATGCACGAGTACACTAAGCATATAGTATAAATTTATATGTTTTGCATAGTGGAGTGATGTGGAGTTTTTGGGTCACCTAACGAGCTTGTAGCTCATTCCTACTTTGTTGTTTACCTTTTTAGGTGTGACTTGAGACTAGTGGAGGACTTTCTTCTAGGAGGACGTGCCCACTACTCGATGTATGAGTTCGTCATGTATTATGTATTATATTTCGGACATGGGTCCGTGAATAGTTGTATTTGCATATTGTTTGTGATGTGATGCCTATATGATTGTTTGACATATTGTATGCATGTTGATGTATGGGGAAAATATAGCATTACTCTTGATGTATGGATGTACAGGGTTACATAATTGAGAGCACCCGCGGTGTGATCTCTATTAGTGCTAGTCACCAACCCCTTGACCTTTCAGGTGCGGCCAATGGAAGGTTATATTCCTAGTTCTAGTTTCCCTGGGATTCGGAGGCGTGACATTAAGCCAATTTGAAGACAATTTAGATCAGTACCAGTATCAAAAAGAGCAATTGTGTCGAGAATAAAGTTAGTATTAAATTTGTTGGACCTCATTTTGTCCGGGTTGGACATACACATTCATTTTACACATTCATTTTCCACTTTATACTTCTTTTCTATTTGTTAATCAGCTTGTACGGTTAAATAAAGAGACGTGACCGTTGATTTGAACGCGCAATTTCAAAGACTTCTTTAAAAGGATTTTCAAATGCCAAAGAGCAAGTTTCGGGCGATAAAAAATCAAATTTGAAGATCAATGCCTTCGATCGCGCTCAATTTGAAGTCAAACGAAGAAGTTATAGTCAAAGCGTGTTCGGACCGCTAACGGCGGTCAAATGACAATCGCCCTTCAAAATGGTACTCCGGATCAGGTCACGAACCTCATTTTCTTATTATACTCATTGTTCCGAGAATTTTGATATATATATTGCATATATTCTCCACCGGAACATTTTTCAAAAAAAATCAAAAAATATATTTTTTCGTAATAAGACATTTCGGGACACGCGGTGCGAATGCCGGCGTACAAAAGAATTCATTTTCAAATAAAAATGACACGGGGTCGCTCGTTGTGACGCTCCGAGTCCAAAAATATTTTTTTTATGATTTTTTGAAACCCGAGTTTCCTTGCCGACTCGCAAACTTAAAAACATCAGTTAAAAAACTAACCAATTGAAAATTTTAAAACCCTAGCCGCCACCTTTTCCTCTTTCCCGCTTAACCTAGCCCACGTGTCATCTCCCCATTGGTTTGATTTAAAAACAAAAACAAAAACAAAAACAAAAACAAAACAAAATAAATAAATAAAAAAACAAAAAAATCTGCACCAAAAAAAAAAAAAACGATTACCCTTTCTCTCTCCCTCACGCGTCTCGTCATCGTCCTTGGCACGAAGCAAGGTGCAGATCTGATTTGGGCATCGCTGCCTTCTCCTTTCCCCTTCTCTTCTTCCTCTCGCACTTCCCAATTCGGCTTTCCCTCCGCCATGGCTACCACCGCCGTCTGCAAACCTACAACCACCGACCCCGCCTCACCTACAAGATCAACCGGTGAGCTTCCACCATCTCGCCAGAACCCACGACCAATCGCGGCTGAACCTCATCCTTTCCCATCCTTTAAAAACCACCCAAAAACCATTCACGAGGGGGGCTCTCACAATAAAAAAAATCCTGTACAATCTGCAGTCTTATCTCTCATCTCCTTCACCCTCCATCAAGAGTCCCCTGGCCGGCAAATCCACCTCCGGTCGCCGCTACCTCAAAGCCACTTGCAGCCGGATGCCTCCACTTCGAAACCAACCCCTCACGGGCTCTCCCTTTCCAACGTAGAAACAAAAAAAAATACCCCCTTTTTCCTCCTCCCACCGAATCCAAACCGAGAGCCCGCTCCCCTTGGCCGGAAAACATGTTGCCAGCCACCGTGGAGCGTAACCCCTGTGTCCTCGGATTCAAACTAGGGGTCACCAATTTGTCGACGTCGCCAAACAGGTTCCATTTCAACCCACAACCATGAAAACCAGTCTCCGCTCTTCACACAAATAGCCACCGGAGTATGATCAAAGCCACCCCCGAAGGCCGCACCATTGAACCCGACTTGCCGCCGTCTCTACGTTGGTCCAAACAAGGGGAGTAACCGAGGGGGAAGGCTTACGATAAGGCATCCAAAGACCTGGCCGGTCAGTGTTCAAAAAAAAACAAAAGACCTAAGGAGGCACTCCCGATTCAGTCTCAAAGAAAGGAGCCACGTCGTAGGAGAGGAACTTCCTTGGTCGTGGTTGGTTCTCGTCTGGTTGAGTTTTATTCTGTTCATTGGTGTTGTGGGTTTCTTAATTTTCTTAGCTTTCTTTTTTGTTCTTCTATTTTGTTTTAATTTGCTCTGCCATTGGGTTTTATTTGGTGATAGCTTCTTTGGTTTTACCTTGCTGAACCTTGGATAGTATTGCGTGATACAAGCCGTCCTTTGGCTAGTTGATGATTGTTGTGGTTTCTTTTTGTTTTTGTTTTCTTTGTGTTTTCGTTTTGACGATTTTACACTTGCACCTCTTTGTCTATATTGTGGGTTTACAATTAGTCCTCTAGACAACTTGCTATGCTTGGTACATAATCCCGTTTGGGCCGTTCCTGACCCCCACGTTTTTGTCTATGCGAATTCTGATACATTTGTTTATGCAGGCTGGCCGTAGAGTTTATGCAAATCAGCTCACCATTTTTAATATATACACACACACTTTATCCTCTTGTTTCACATTTGAAAACTTGATCTGTTTAGTACTCCTATTGCTTTTTACATGTGCTTTATCTCCTTGGTTTGGAGTCCGATCCGTTTTAAACCCACCCATTTTCACACCCGGTTTTTTTTTTCATATACTAACTGTTTTATGTCAGTCTCATTTTGGCAATGCTTATGTTTTGAGGTTCTTAAAGTCTAGTTAAGAAAAAAAGAGCTTTTTGTGTTTTTTGTTTTTTAACCTGTTTCACCTGTCTATTTTATGTGTGTCGTTTGTTCCTCCTCTCGTGCATATTTAGAAAAAAGAAGGATATTTTCATTTGAAAAGTGTGTTTCAGCCCAAGTTGTGTCTGGTTCTCATGCCTCCACTCTTGCCGGTTCTTATTGTTTGTATTTATTCCGCTAATTGGTTATATTTTCATTCATTTATTTTGTTTGTCTTTCCCGATTTGGCTTGGTTTTTATTTTGTTGTTTCTTTGTTTTAGTTTGTTTGGCCTTCCCTACATTTCCCCTCTCAGTGCCGGTATCTGTGCGGTGATCTGTTTATTATGGGTTTATTGTTTTGTTTTATTTACCCATGTAAAATCTGTTAGTTTCATTTTCCTTTTTTCTATTGGCCTCATGAAAACATGTTAGCTTTGGGCCTATAGTAACAGATTGTGTAAGTCATTGTAAATTGTAAACAAAGCATATAGTGAAGAAAGAAAAAAGAAAACAAGAGAAGAGAAAAAAAAGAGAGAGAAAAAAAAAGGTGAGCTTATTTTCTTCGATTGGTGAATGCCACAATCACACACACCACTTGTGTTAATTTTTAATTATTTATGCATTTTGTTTAATATTTAAAAAAACAAAAACAAAAAAAAACAAAAACAAAAAAAAACAAAAAAACACATTTTACTTAAACATTTTCCAACACAAAAACTTTTCATAATAATAATTTTTTAAACACTTGAGATTTTAAAAACATGGGATTTTTAAACATTTAGAATTTTTAAACACTTGGGATTTTTAAACATTTGGAATTTTTAAACATTAAAAAAATTGAACAAACAAACATCAAAAAAAAATCTAAAAAGGAAAAAAGTGTTTTCTCATAAAAATAAATAAATAAAAATTCAAACATTTATGCTTTTAAACTTGATCTTTTAAATACGAATTTAAGTCTTGGGTTTTTTAGCATACCTTTACATTAGCGTGCAACTTAGAAATTAATCATTTTTTTAGGCTTCTTTAAATAACTTAGATGCTAACTAAACCATAGGATTAATTAGATATTCTATTCAATTTCAAATAAGTAGTTTAGAAACAGAAATAAGAAAAATTAAATTGCTAGGACAAATTAGATTTAATTATAACTTTAACAAATGACTTAGAAAAATAAAAATAGACTTTTAGGACGAATGTAAATTTTACCTCACCTTTAAACCAATCACATTTTAAGCAATTAGTTAAAATAAGTTAGAAATCTCCAAACTCCTAAGATAGGTACCGAAAGGGCGTCGTGGGGGTGCTAGCCCTTCCCCATGCGTAACCAACTCCCGAGCCCATCCCTAGCAGCTTAAATCAAATTCCTTTTAGGTGACCAACCGCACCCCAAAAACGGTTGGTGGCGACTCTGTATTTTTTTCATCACCATTCGAGTGAAGGGTGGGAGCATCGCATCCCCGAAAGCGGGTTTCCCTCCCGGACAAAATCGGTGATGACAGTGGCGACTCCAGGGGGGACCGTTGGAGAGTTAGGCCTATGATTAGGATTAGGAGGTTTATTCTTTGTTTTTATTCTTTCATTATTTATTTATTCTTTATTTAATTGATTTATTTACTACGCTTAATCGTCATTGCATGATAGTTTTGATTTACACGCTTTGATGCCATCATAGTCATGTTTTACCGCTTTTCCTAACTGTTGCATTCATGCATAACCCTATACCCGGGTTTTTGTCATAAATTAGGTTAGCGAGGTTTATTAGGGTGCCTTGCGCGTTGATCATTATCCGCAAAGGGACCCCGGACTCCTCAACTCAAGCTAGAGGTCCTTTTAAGGCTCGTCCTTCTAAGGCCCCCCTCCTGGTAAATCCCATGGCGTACGGAGCCCTCTATTGAGGTAGCTTGGGGACCGATGAATAAGATAGGTTTAATAGTAAAAGCTCATTAGGGGCATTGATCCACATATTGTTTGATCATTTTAGCATCCCTTTTGGAGAGTAGGTACATTCATATTATACCATATTATTTTATTATTACTCTCTTGTTGTATATTGTCCTGTAAATATTTTTGTTGTAATTGTTTGTATATTTTATTAATTCTTGTTTTGCTTGATGTATATTATTATTCTTTTTACTAACTTTGTATTATTGTATTTTCTTTTTGCTAACCTTATCTTGTATATTATTCTTTTAATTCAGTCTTCATTCATACAATTGTTCATATACTCTTAGGACATAAATACCGAACATAAATTTTGGTGTACATTTAAGCGTTCATTACTTAGTTTAGGGATAGTTGATACTAGTCTTCATTAATTTATATGTGTTCATGCATTTCATAACCAGAAAAAGAAAGACAAAAAAAGAGAGTGACAAAAAAGGGGAAATCATGTAAATAATACAAACCTTTAGGACTCATAACATACTTCATGCATCACTCTAAGAAGATAGGTATTTAAATCTCTCATACACATTCTTACATTCATGCATGCCTTTAGCATAAAAAAAAAGGGAGCTTACCGCATTTCACTCTTTCAGAAGTCAACATTGCGCACCAATACAACTTAAGATCCCGACGTCAACAACCAATCACCTCAATGGCAGAACAAACTGAAAATAGATTTGCTAGTTTAGAGCAAGGCCAACAAGAACTTCAGAATCAGATGAAGACCATGATGGAAATGTTGAGCAAGATGGCAACCGAAAAGGATAGGGGTTCTACTGAGGCAACTACTAACCAGTCTCCAAGGCAAGCACAAGAAGCATCACCGCGTCCTAATTTCATACTAGTACCCCCACAAGGATTTGGTCCAGCCAACATAAATCCCGGACCCTCTAATCAAGCCCAATTTACTTCACCTACTCCAGTAAATATGGCTGAAGCAATGGAGCCTCCTTTACCTCAAGAGGTGGATCAGGCGTTGTCAATGAAGAAACTGGAAGAAAGATTGAAGGCAGTGGAAGGAACAGAAGTTTATGGGTTGATCAGTCCTCAAGATTTGTGCCTAGTTCCTGGAATTGTTCTGCCACCAAAATTCAAGGTACCTGACTTTGAAAAGTTTAATGGATCTCAATGCCCCAAAACACACATCACCATGTACTGTAGGAAGATAGCCGCTCATGCCAATGATGATAAACTCTTAATCCACTGTTTCCAAGAAAGTCTGACCGGCGCACCACTCCGATGGTATATTCAGCTGGATGGAAGTCATATCAGGACCTGGAGAGACCTCGCAACAGCATTCTTAACACAGTACAAGCATGTCACGGAGCTAGAACTGGACAGGTTAGCACTGTTGGCTTTTGAAAAAGGGGTAAATGAGAGCTTTAAAATTTATCTTTGGAAGGTGGAGGGAAGCAGCTATGGAAGTTCAACCCCCATTGACCGAAAAGGAGTTGACTACAATGTTTATCAAAACTTTGAAAGGGGTATACTATGAGAAGCTAATTGGTAATGTATCTAGTAACCCATGAGACCTGGTGACTTCCAGGGAATGCATAGAAGATGGTATTAAGGAAGGGAAGCTTCATGGAGATACACCTGATCCACCAAAGAAGTCTCCACTGGGAGGAAAGAAAAAGGAAGCTGATACTCAGTTAGTTTGGCAGAATCCTCCCATACCTCAAGGAGGCTTTGGAGCGTATCCAGGTTTTTTTCCTACACCTGGATTTTGTGCGGGGTCACCTCCATTCACAGCCTATGCAGCCCCAGTACCCCAATTCCCAACATATCAACTACCAAGAGGGGGCCCTAGCCCTTTTCCCCCAGTCACTCCTCCGTCAATGCAACCAGGGCCCCAACAGACGTCTGTTAGGCCGAATCAAGCTTCCAACAGGACTAAACTAGAATTTGATCCAATTCCCATTACCTACACCGAGTTATATCCCCAGCTTTTGAAAGCCGGCATGGTGAGCCCTATACCTATGGGAGAAGTGAAGCAACCTTACCCAAGATGGTACAAAGCAGATGCCCGCTGCGCCTATCACAATAATGGAGTTGGTCACAATATTGAGGGTTGCATTTCCTTTAAGAAGAAGGTCCAACATCTGATCAATTCCAAATGGCTGGATTTCTCAAAGCAGGCTAGTGCACCGAATATCGATTCTAACCCACTACCAGAGCATTCCAACTAGTGAATGTGGATGTCACTGAAATAATAAGGAGGAGTAAATTTTGTGATAACCTAGGAAACTCTTTGGGAGTTTCAAACTTCTTCTTCTTGTGTTTGGTTTTTATGAAACCTATTTTTCATTTTGCCTACTCTTTGGAGTTCTGGAACTTTGTTCCTTTGTTTGGAATTTGTGAAAAAGAATCAAGTCTATCTTTTTAAACTAAGTTGATTTACTCATATTTTGCATGCAATGTCCATTATTACTTGTTTACTCTCTTGACATGGGTAATAAGCCCAACAGGGGCATACCGAACAAAGAATCTAGGCTTAGCTGAAGTCAAAAGGATGATCAAGGAGCAATTACCATTGAAATTAAAGGACAAGACTCAAGAGAAGCAACATTCACTTCAAACAGGGGTATTTGACACCAGGGGTTCCTTCTGCCACTGAAAGATAAGTTCATTTCTACTTTGAGCATTTTGAGACAAATTTTGATTGTTTAAAATGAAGAGAGGCCGTCTTTTCTTTCCTCGTAATACTACCATCGCTACCCCTTTTGAGCTTGAGTATATTTCTTTCAAATAACCCGATCCGTAGTTCACCCCACATTGGGGCAATAAGTGTCAAGGCCCCATGCTAAGGCAATTCTGTAAAATAATTCTTATACTGGGGGCAGTTTTTTAAAACCCCCTATAGATACATACCCCACAATTGGGGCAGTTTTTGTTTAAAAAAAAAAAGCAAAAGAAAAGAAAGAAGGAAAAAGCATAACTCTTATGTTGGGGCAGTTTTTAAGACCCCTCATAAAGGTACCCCACAATTGGGGCAAAAAGAAAAAAATATTTTGTAGCAGGATCCCGCATTGGGACAGTTTTGTAAAGTACTCCCACATTGGGGGGCATTTTTGTAAAGTATAGTCTGAACTATGGATCAATTCTAGCCTAGAATAGGTTTGAGCCACTTTATACCCTTTCTTGTTAAACCCAGTAGCCCAAGCCTACGTTATGGTCCTAATAAAGTCCTCTCGGATTAAACAATCAACATTATTTCTCAAATGCTCAAAAAGGAATGAGTCATGAATATCCAAGGCGGACTGGATGAAAACCTGCAAGGACATCAAGAGTAAAATACAAAGCTAGCTACAAGGCAGAATGAACAACAAGCAAAAAATAAGGCGGGCTTAGTGAAAACCTGAAGGGGCACTAAGGGCAAAATTCAAAGCCAAGAAAAGAAGGTCAAACATTCAAGACCAAGATCAGTTAATATCCTCTCCAATCAAGTCATTGAGCATCAAGACTTCGGCAATCCGATATCCTCTTATATCCAGCCTCCACGCATCAAGTTCAAGATTTGCAACTGAGCCTTTGAGCATTAAGGTCTGACATCATCCAACATTCCATTTGAGCAGCCGGAATCATTATCAAGTCCCTAAGCCTCAAGATTCCAACAATCAGACATTCTCTCTAACCTTGTCTCTAAATACCTAGATCCAAGCCATCAGATGGAATAGTCCATTGATATTTCCAAACCCTCAAATCCATGTAAGACCAAGCTGAAGGCTACACCTAGATAGTTTGGAAGGCTTCCCCTCAAAAGCTTTTGCCTCTCTCAAGCAAGCAAACAAGTATGATTCTACATTGCATATTCATGTTTTAAAAAAAAAATCATTTTCAACAAACCTTTATTTTTGAAATTCAACAGCCTTGTGTGCGTTGCTTTTAACAAAATGCTTATGCCCCAACTGAGTTTCCTAGGGTGTCACTCAGCAAGAATACCCCGACCAAGCAAGAATGGGTCCCCCGACTGAATGAACCTACCCCTCACCTCAAGGAAAAGTTATTGGAAATCAAGCGAGCCTCTCCAATGACCGGAGCACATTTGACAAAAGAGTTCTCCAGATGATATCTGAATCTCATTCCCCAGCAAGTCCAGTTGAATTCCAGCAGCACCAAATCCCCTAGCGGTTTAAGCTCCCTTTTAACATAAAATTCATCATGCATCCTAGACATGCACCCCATAGGATAATTGTATTCCATGCATCACTTGCATACATTTATCATTTTCTTTAATTTCAGGAATGTCGTCACCTCCGAAGATCCCAAGAGATCATCCTCGTAAGCTTCCCAAAATAACCAAGCTCTAAAGGCTTCTGTTGTTCAACCATAGAAGTTACTCGTTACAATTTCCCAGGCCATAGAAGCATCCATGACAATCAAATACACATCTTATTCTTTTTAGGTAACCTCATAGAGCGATCTCATTGAGTGAACTCGTAGAGGGAGCCCACATTGAATCATTAGAAAATTTCTTCAGCAATCATTGACTTCTTTCCAGGCCCTAGATGTCATTTCAGTCCCTCTCAACCTTAGAGGAAGTCCACCGGCAGGTCCCCAAAGACCTATCCTCGGTCTTTAAATTTACTTTTAGGAAGTCCGAGGCGGTTCCCCTACACCTATCTCATCCTTTCTTTTTAACCCTTTCAGGAAGTCCACCGACAAGTCCCCGTACCTATCCTCGGTCTTTAAATATACTTTTGGGAAGTCCGCAGGCGGTTCCCCGCACTTAACCTTTTCATTTTCTCTGTTTGGGAAGTCCGCATGCAGTTCTCTTGCATCTATCCCACCTTGTCTTTTCAATTCTCTTAGGCCCTAGATGCCTTCTTAATTCTTCTGTTTGGCCTTAGCTGCCTTTTTCATCATTGTTTGGCCCTAGATGCCTTTAACTTCAATCAAACCTTAAATGCCTTTTTAGCCTTATTCAATTTCCATTAACCTTATGAGCTCCTTTCCATTTCTTGGGGACAGACCGACCTTCCTTTGGCATCAGGTGAGCCAGGTAAGTGGTCCAACCCATCCAAACAAGTCCATTTTATCTTTGTGCACCGTTTGTACACAAACAATGTACAAAGAGGGGCAACTGTTAGACCTCATTTTGTCCGGGTTGGACATACACATTCATTTTACACATTCATTTTCCACTTTATACTTCTTTTTTATTTGTTAATCGACTTGTGCGGTTAAATAAAGAGACGTGACCGTTGATTTGAACGCGCAATTTCAAAGACTTCTTTAAAAGGATTTTCAAATGCCAAAGAGCAAGTTTCAGGCGATAAAAAATCAAATTTGAAGATCAATGCCTTCGATCGCGCTCAATTTCGAAGTCAAACGAAGAAGTTATAGTCAAAAGCGTGTTCGGACCGCTAACGGCGGTCAAATGACAATCGCCCTTCAAAATGGCACTCCGGATCAGGTCACGAACCTCATTTTCTTATTATACTCATTGTTCCGAGAATTTTGATATATATATTGCATATATTCTCCACCGGAACATTTTTCAAAAAAATCAAAAAATATATTTTTCTGTAATAAGACATTTCGGGACACGCGGTGCGAATACTGGCGTACAAAAGAATTCATTTTCAAATAAAAATGACACGGGGTCGCTTGTTGTGACGCTCCGAGTCCAAAAATATTTTTTTTTTATGATTTTTTGAAACCCGAGTTTCCTTCTCGACTCGCAAACTTAAAAACATCAGTTAAAAAACTAACCAATTGAAAATTTTAAAACCCTAGCCGCCACCTTTTCCTCTTTCCCGCTTAACCTAGCCCACGTGTCATCTCCCCATTGGTTTGATTTAAAAACAAAAACAAAAACAAAAACAAAAACAAAAACAAAACAAAATAAATAAATAAATAAACAAAAAATCTGCACCACAAAAACAAAAAAACGATTACCCTTTCTCTCTCCCTCACGCGTCTCGTCACTGTCCTCTGGCGCATAAGCAAGGTGCAGATCTGCTTTGGGCATCGCTGCCTTCTCCTTTCCCTTTCTCTTCTTCCTCTCGCACTTCCCAATTCGACTTTCCCTCCTGCCATGGCTACCACCGCCGCCTACAAACCTACAACCAGCCGACCCTGCCTCACCTACAAGCATCAACCCGTGAGCTTCCACCATCTCGCCGAACCCACGACCAATCGCGGCTGAACCTCATCCTTTCCCATCCTTTAAAAACCACCCAAAAACCATTCACGAGGGGGGCTCTCACAATAAAAAAAATCCTGTACAATCTTGCAGTCTTATCTCTCATCTCCTTCACCCTTCATTGAGAGTCCCCTGGCCGGCAAATCCACCTCCGGTCGCCGCTACCTCAAAGCCACTTGCAACCGGATGCCTCCACTTCGAAACCAACCCCTCACGGGCTCTCCCTTTCCAACGTAGAAACAAAAAAAATACCCCCTTTTTCCTCCTCCCACCGAATCCAAACTGAGAGCCCGCTCCCCTTGGCCGGAAAACATGTTGCCAGCCACCGTGGAGCGTAACCCCCCTGTGTCCTCGGATTCAAACTAGGGGTCACCAATTTGCTGACGTCGCCAAACAGGTTCCATTTCAACCCACAACCATGAAAACCAGTCTCCGCTCTTCACACAAATAGCCACCGGAGTATGATCAAAGCCACCCCTGAAGGCCGCACCGTTGAACCCGACTTGCTGCCGTCTCTACGCTGGTCCAAACAAGGGGAGTAACTGAGGGGGAAGGCTTACGATAAGGCATCCAGCACACTGGCCGGTCAGTGTTAAAAAAAAAAACAAAAGACCTAAGGAGGCACTCCCGATTCAGTCTCAAAGAAAGGAGCCACGTCGTAGGAGAGGAACTTCCTTGGTCGTGGTTGGTTCTCGTCTGGTTGAGTTTTATTCTGTTCATTGGTGTTGTGGGTTTCTTAATTTTCTTAGCTTTCTTTTTTGTTCTTCTATTTTGTTTTAATTTGCTCGCCATTGGGTTTTATTTGGTGATAGCTTCTTTGGTTTTACCTTGCTGAACCTTGGATAGTATTGCGTGATACAAGCCGTCCTTTGGCTAGTTGATGATTGTTGTGGTTTCTTTTTGTTTTTGTTTTCTTTGTGTTTTCGTTTTGACGATTCTACACTTGCACCTCTTTGTCTATATTGTGGGTTTACAATTAGTCCTCTAGACAACTGGCTATGCTTGGTACATAATCCCGTTGGGGCCGTTCCGACCCCCACGTTTTTGTCTATGCGAATTGCTGATACATTTGTTTATGCAGGCTAGCCGTAGAGTTTATGCATATCAGCTCACCATTTTTAATATATACACACACACACTTTATCCTCTTGTTTCACATTTGAAAACTTGATCTGTTTAGTGCTCCTGTTGCTTTTTACATGTGCTTTATCTCCTTGGTTTGGAGTCCGATCCGTTTTAAACCCACCCATTTTCACACCCGGTTTTTTTCTTTCATATACTAACTGTTTTATGTCAGTCTCATTTTGGCAATGCTTATGTTTTGAGGTTCTTAAAGTCTAGTTAAGAAAAAAAGAGCTTTTTGTTTTTTGTTTTTGTTTTTTTAACTGTTTCACCCGTCTATTTTATGTGTGTCGTTTGTTCCTCCTCTGTGCATATTTAGAAAAAAAGAAGGATATTTTCATTTGAAAAGTGTGTTTAGCCCAAGTTGTGTCTGGTTCTCATGCCTCCACTCTTGCCGGTTCTTATTGTTTGTATTTATTCCGCTAATTGGTTATGTTTTCATTAATTTATTTTGTTTGTCTTTCCCGATTTGGCTTGGTTTTTATTTTGTTGTTTCTTTGTTTTAGTTTGGTTGGCCTTCCCTACATTTCCCCTCTCGGTGTCGGTATCGTGCGGTGATCTGTTTATTATGGGTTTATTGTTTTGTTTTATTTACCCATGTAAAATCTGTTAGTTTCATTTTCCTTTTTTCTATTGGCCTCATGAAAACATGTTAGCTTTGGGCCTATAGTAATAGATTGTGTAAGTCATTGTAAATTGTAAACAAAGCATATAGTGAAGAAAGAAAAAAGAAAACAAGAGAAGAGAAAAAAAAGAGAGAGAAAAAAAAAAGGTGAGCTTATTTTCTTCGATTGGTGAATGCCACAATCACACACACCACTTGTGTTAATTTTTAATTATTTATGCATTTTGTTTAATATTTAAAAAAACAAAAAAAAACAAAAAAAAAAAAAATAAAAAAAAAACAAAAAAAAAAACACATTTTAGTTAAACATTTTCCAACACAAAAAACTTTTCATAATAATAATTTTTTTAGACACTTGAGATTTTAAAAACATGGGATTTTTAAACATTTAGAATTTTTAAACACTTGGGATTTTTAAACATTTGGAATTTTTTAAACATTAAAAAAAATCGAACAAACAAACATCAAAAAAAAAATCTAAAAAGGAAAAAAAGTGTTTTCTCATAAAAATAAATAAATAAAAATTCAAACATTTATGCTTTTAAACTTGATCTTTTAAATACGAATTTAAGTCTTGGGTTTTTTAGCATACCTTTACATTAGCGTGCAACTTAGAAATTAATCATTTTCTTAGGCTTCTTTAAATAACTTAGATGCTAACTAAACCATAGGATTAATTAGATATTCTATTCAATTTCAAATAAGTAGTTTAGAAACAGAAATAAGAAAAATTAAATTGCTAGGACAAATTAGATTTAATTATAACTTTAACAAATGACTTAGAAAAATAAAAATAGACTTTTAGGACGAATGTAAATTTTACCTCACCTTTAAACCAATCACATTTTAAGCAATTAGTTAAAATAAGTTAGAAATCTCCAAACTCCTAAGATAGGTACCGAAAGGGCGTCGTGGGGGTGCTAGCCCTTTCCCATGCGTAACCAACTCCCAAGCCCATCCCTAGCGACTTAAATCAAATTCCTTTTAGGTGACCAACCGCACCCCAAAAACGGTTGGTGGCGACTCTGTATTTTTTTTCATCACCATTCGAGTGAAGGGTGGGAGCATCGCATCCTCGAAAGCGGGTTTCCCTCCCGGACAAAATCTGGTGATGACAAAATTTAATAGTAATTCGGATAAAATATTTTTGTGTAGTGATTTCTCTAAAGAGGAAAGATAATCTTTTGAAGGGTGTTCAGGAGGATCATTTTGATTATCAAGAGCATTTATATGATAAAAAATGTGAAGATTTTGAATAACTTCATTTTTCCAAGTTTCAAGTTGTTCAATTTGTTTTTGTAATTTTAAAATTTCTTTTTGGAGACTCTCAAGAGAAAGAGTAGGAGATTGAGGAATATTTTGCCTTTTGAGAATGGTAGTTAAATCATGATAAGTAGGGGGGGAATAAAAGGTGACCTATTGGAATTTTGCTTGAGTGAGGGGATGAGTTTTTCAATTAATCGTTATCCGATTTGTGAATTGTCAACTTGTTGGGTGACATCAAGAATGGATTGATGATCCTTTGAAAGAACATTTAAATTATTAGAAGAATTTGGATTGACAAGTTCATCATTTTGGAGAGCCTAATTATCCTTAGAGCAACTAATGAATTCAGAATCATTAGAAATTTCAAGGAGGAGACTCACAATTTTGTTGACTAAATCTTTGTCTATACTTAATTCATGGAGTTTTGGGGAAACACGACAATTTTGGGCATAATGGCCGATTTTACCACATTTATAGCAAGTAACAGTTCTTGGTTTGGATTTGGAAGGATTTTTTGGAGATGATTTTGTATAAAACTTGTTTGTGGGGAATTTAAGAGATGTGAAAGGTAAGGGTTTGGATGGTTTTTTATGGAAAGATTTGTGGGGAGATTGTTTAGTTGTTTTGGAGCAACTTCCATCATATTGTTGTGGTGAAAGAGAAAAGGAGAATTCAACTTGTTGGCAAAATGAACCTAATTCTTGTTTTGTCTGTCTTATTTCTCATTTTAAATGTTTTTGAAGTTTTAAATCTTGACATATTTGGAGACCAACTTTTTGGTTGAAACTAATTAATTCTTCATAAGTAAGTAGATTGTAAGGGATGAGATTTCCTATGGTTTCTTTGATATGATTTCTAACACGTTCTTCTAAAAAGGGTAGTGTCACGCCCCAATTTCTTTCCACTTGGAAATGAGTAGTGACTGCCCATGCCCGCACCCGAAGGGACAAGGGGTTGGTGCAAGCACCTTAAAAGGACTTCGGCACGGGTCTTGTCCCAAACCCGTACAACCAGGCTAACATGCCAAGGGGCATGCTCCTGCTCCCAAACCATGCACACAAACACAAATTGAATAACAACATCTCATTTTATTTCATTTCAAAGACTAAATGTTTATTACAACCCGGTCGGGGGAAAAACCCCTATGAAGCCAGGTGTCTTGTTACAAATAAAACCAAACCAAATTCCAGGACATAAAACCAGAGTACAACAAAGGAAATAACATAAAACTCCCCGCCCTCGGGGACCTAGCTCCTCGGCCTTCACCTACCGCCCCGCTAAACCCTGCAAAAGGACGGTTTATAGGAGGGGTGAGCAAACCTTAGCTCAGTAGGGATCCGGTCTCCCCGGACCCGCCCCGCTCTACAACATGCATGATATGTGTATGCTTGTGCTCGTGTCGTGCCTAAGGCTAAAGCAGCAAACATCACCCAAGTAAACACTCTTTACCTAAGCCCGCACCGAAGGGCGAGAGGACACCCCGCCACCACGGCGACATGACATACCACATCCAGGCGAATGTTGCATGGACACCAATGCAACATTTTCCACCCGAGTCGATATGGTCAACCACCTCCTCGGGCGCCATACCTACCCTCAGGAATGGGTGTAGACTTAGCCCACCGTCGTGAGTGCTACACCGAGACTCGGGACCACGTCCTGGCCAAATCTCAAGGGGTCCAGCTATTGTGCCTGGCCCATATCTCAGCTCGGTCTCAAACAGACCAGCAGAACAAACATAGCATTACATCTCAACATGTAAACTCAAGACAAGTATTTACACTTTATTTCGAGAGGGACCAACATAGTCGGATGCAAGCCACACACATCAGCCTCACAGGCTTTTTATCAAATACAAATCAAACACAGTACACACCGTCACACAGGTATATCATCGACACTCATATACAAGGTCTCATAGACATTATATTGAATACGTGGCATGCAGGCCTCACAGACATTTTATCAAATACATAGTGTGTAGGCCTCACGGACATTTCATCAAACACATGGTGGGCATAAACAAACCCGAGAAAATCCTCAGGCCAAATTCAACATTAGAATCAACAGAACATGCCATCGAAGGCCAACATCCATATAGGAGATCACACCTATATGGATTTACATATATATATATATATATATATATATAGGCGAATGTCCTAGAAACAGAGGAGAGTTAGGAAGAACATGAATTCCTACCTCGGACTTTTGTCTTAACCTCTACGCTAGACACCTTCCAACGACGCGAACCACCACGGCAATCGCCCAGGAGATCCTTTTCTCTCTCTCTCTCTCTCTCTCTCTCTCCTGGCAGCAGCAACAAAGAAGAACACAAGAACCCTAAACTCAAACTCAAGCCCTCATTATATAGACACTACTCACATCAAAACGACGTAATTTTGATTAAGTAAATCCCAGGATCAAAACGACGTAGTTTTGATCACACAAGTTAGCACCTTTCCGCACCCATATAGGCCAAAATACTCGGAATTTCAACATGGTCCTTTGGAGAAAGATCATTAGAATGTCAAAACCAAGAGAACCATGCAAAAATATGGCTGCACGCCAATTTGAACGTGAATTCCCCAATTCACGTGCAACTCCATATGCACCCCAAATGCGCTCAAACTTCACCCCTAGCCTCCTTGCATCATGTAGAAGACAACCACACTTGCACGTGAAATGGACCCATTTCACGTGCACCTCACATACACGTCTGTTTGGCCCGAAACTTCGTGGTAGATAGAGGACATCATTCTAAGCATCTTTCCTTTTGCACGTGAATTCATCCGAGCCCATTCACTAGGTCAAAATCTAAAAAACCCTACTCGAAGGCAAAACCGTGACTAACTCAAGGTACGGGTCCTTACAGTAGGTAGATCGGCTAAAAATTTTTCTTTCCAAAATTGTTGATTTGAATCTCGGATAACTTCCTACAACGAAGGTTGGAAAGAAGTTCAACATTTTTGTTTTTGAGATGAGAAAAATCACCAATGAAATGGATACTTATGAAAAGAATTAAGGTGGTAACAACATCAAGAATTGTTTCATGTTAGTGATCAAGGATGTGAGTATGGCTTTCATAAGTTTTGACACTTGTAATAATCATATCTTTTTGTGAAGACGATAAATAGAAATCCCACCAGCCTTTGGCCCAGTTTGTGAATGCTTTTGAAAGACTGCTTCTGCTTATAAAATAAGCAGAAGCAAAAAAAAGTGTTTGGTAAAATCAAAATATAAGTTTCTACTTTTTTTTGCCCAAAAGCGAAGCAATTCAAGGGTTGCTTTTAGAAGTTGCTTTTTTTAAGAAGCAGTTTTTTAAAAATTAAAATGACAATATTATCCTCTCTCTTCATCCTCATCTTGCGTCAACGAGAGATGTGTGCACAGGAGTCCGACGGATCAGGGAGCACGGGGGGCGGGCGGCATGGGGGCGGGGCAGCGTCGGGGATGGGGGCCGTCGGCGGGGCGGTGTCGGGGGTGGGCGACATCGGCGGGGCGGCATCGGGGGTGGGTGGTGTAGGGGGTGATTGGGATGGGATCGGGAAGCGCGAGAGGGGGAGGGGCGGGCGGTGTCGGAAATGGGGGAGGGAGCAGGCGGCGTCTAGGATGGGAGAGGGGGTGGGGGGTGTGTGCAGCGGGATGAGGATGGGGATTGGGGTGGGGTTGGCAAAGGGAGGGTGCGGCAGAATGGGTAAGGAGGGGTGCGAAAGGATGGGGAGGGGAGGGATCAGGTTTTTAAAAAAAATTATAATATAATTAACAAGGATATTTATGTCTTTTACGTTTTCACAACACTTTTGTTTTTAATTTACCAAACACCTATTACCTGCTTTTAAAATTTAAAACACTTTTAAAATTATATTTTACCAAACGCTCACTTGCTTATTTTTACGAGACTTATTTTTCCAAAGACGGTTAAAATCAGCTTATTCTAAAAGCACAACATTACCAAACTAAGCCTTTGAGTTGACCAGAAAAATCCGAGATGAGGAGTTCTGCAATAGCTCTGTCAGAGAGATTGGTTTGGGTTTTGTATGCATTAGAGGCCATGGTCATTCGGTGAAGGCAATTGAGATATTGTATTCAGAAAGATCATCTATGTTCCATTCGTAGTGGAAGCATTGAACCGTGATTGGGTAAAAAGCCCTCAATGTTCAAAACCAATATCGAGAGCAGCTATCATGGGAATTGGTTTTGGAGTTGGCCAATTAAAATTATTAATTTGAGGAATAGTAGGTGGGAGAGAATTATCTTCTATGATTGGGTTTGAAAGAATAGCGCAGCTCTGTGGAGTCTCGGGAATTACCATGGAGGAGGATGCTTGTGGAGGAGGAGTTTTGGGAATATTTAAAGAAGCAGAGAATTATTGAAGTTTATTTAATTGTGTTTTAAGATAAGCTAATAATTCAGATTTAGATTGGTCAAACTCATGTTGACTATATATGGAAAGAGAAAAAAAGAAAGAAAGAAAGAAAAGGAATTCTAAAGAGAAAAGGAATATAGTGAATGCAATTGTGATCACATCCGATGGAGCAGTCTAAATCACAATTTCATTTAAATATAGTAGGATATTGTGATAGGTACTATAAAAAATAAACAATTAAATAAAATTATAATATAAATCATTTCATTGTATTCATTTTCCCTAATCATTATATATATGGTTAATAAAAAGAAAATGTGCACAATAAATGTAAGTGTAATTATAACTGTTCAATTATGATTGAACAATTTAGATCGCATTTTTATTTAATTATTCATTCACTATAGTACCATTGACAAAACTCTCTATAGCCAAATGAAAATGCGATTTAAGCCGTTCGATCATGATCAAACAATTGTGAATTATACTTGTGTTCATTTTATTTTTTATAAAAATGATTAAGAAAAAATGAGCATAAGCACGATTTAGAATACACTTAGAATACACTTTCATTTAATATTAAAAGAATATTATAACAAGTATTATAATATATAAAAATTTAAATAAAAGTATAATCTACCTCATTTGATTGAAATGACTATTTATGAATTATGATTGCAATTATTCACTTATTTTTTATTTTTTTCATTTGCGTCTATATATATATATATATTTTGATATAATAAAAATGTAAGGCTAACTTTAATTTGAATCGTTAGATCTTACGACCAATAGATTAGACTTTCATTTAACTGTAGTTCTGTTATAATAAATTTACTACAGTTAAAAATTTAATTTAAATTATTAAATTTTAATTTGATGTACAAATTAAAAATTATCGTGTCCCGTGAATATATATATATAAATTTGGCTAATTTGTAAGAGCATCTAGCTGGCTGTAGCTGACTTTCTATCTCCTTGGTTAAAAGCACGCAAATATGCCACGCCTGTTTCCTTAATTGCGTCAAATATTGCCGAATACTCAATCGATTCTCTGAGTTAAATATCGGCCCCTGGAAAAGTCACCAAAGCTTCAAAGCGTTTTTTTTTTTGGTTCATTCTTTAATTTCGAGGTTCCGTACGCTTCTCTCTCTTTCTCCCTTTCCCTCTCTCATCGACCTTAAAGGTACGATTCAGAATCTTCGATTTTTCAACGCAAATGATCTGGCGTGCTTGCGACTGTTCTTCGATTCGCAGTAGAATTACTATAATCGCAACGCTGTCATTTGTTTTCTCGATTTGCACGGCCGAGGCTTTAGTGTGACTCGAGTTGTTCGATGATCATTCGATCGGCCCTTACCATCACCTTAACCCTAATCTTCGGGATTGAAACGAGTTGATTTGTTAATGTAATCCAAGAAATTTACTGTTTGCGATTGAATATGTAAGCGCAAGCAAGCGCGCGAGCGACCCTGTGGATCTAACTGTGCTTGTTTTACGATATATATGATGTGATTGTTTCGTGCAGGGTCCTATTGTTTTGGTTGCCGTGAGCGATGGTGTTTTCCCGAAGCATTTCGGTGTTATCGAAGCTTCGCCGTTCTGGCCTGGTATGATTTGGAATTTATGAAGGCTTTCGAGATTTTATTTTTTCAGCTTTCCAAAATTTCCTAAAAAAATAAGTTCTGCTTGTCAAAAGGGGAAAAAAGACGGCATTTTGCTACCAAAAAAAGCTATTTGAGTCAAACTGGCCTAATGACTACTGTAGGAAAAACGTGATATATATATATATATCTATATTCATTTTTAAAGTTTGTTTTTTCAATCGAATTGGAACGTAAGCATGTTCAGGATTTAATACTATAATTGGTTGGATATAATTTTCGTTTTGTTTTCTTGTTTTTGTCGGGGCGGGTGATGATTGTTTCTCATTTGGAGGAATTTTGCAGGCTCAGCAATCTAGTCTCAGCAGTTCTATTCGATGGATTCAGACGCAAAGTTCTTCTGACCTTGTAAGCTGTGACTTCTACCTTATTTCCTTCCTTGATTAATTTCGGAGTCATCTGTTTTCTTATTTGAAAATGTCTGTTACCGCCATTTAGTAGCTCATGAGATATGGTTTTGCAAATAGGACCGTGTATAATGATAATTGAATTTTCTTGAAGATTTACCTAGATTTTCCTTTGCACAAAACAATATACTAAAGACTGGGGAAAAATAAAAGTTATGGTGGATGAGTGGTTAAAAAAGACTTCACTTGGATATGTACCATCAAAGCAAATTCTAGTTTCAATAATCAAATGATAAATTACTGTTATTATTGTTGTCAGGGAATGGTTGATCTGATGAAAGACTCAAAAGCAAAGGCATTGTAATTAGTGTTTATTTATTGGATAGTTGTTTTGTTAGATCAATAGAGTTTACATTTTTGTTTTGTTTCTTTAGTAGATAGAATATTTTGATTGTAGTTCTGGTATTATCACAGTAAATTAGATCTGCTGGCTCTAACAACCATCTGCATACCATCCATGCTAAATTTGACAGACATTGCTTTTTTACTTTCTCGTTTTTTTCTTTCCATTCGTTAGGCCCATGATACCCTTTTACTTTCTCGTTTTTTTTTTCTTGATTAATTTTTATTTTTTAATGACGGGTTTATTCATTATTGCTGATAGGGTACATCTCTTTTAATTTCTGTTTTAAATTGCCTTATTGTATTTATCCTGATGATGATTATGCAATTTCTTTGTCTTAAAATAGTATCAATTACTGTACCACCAGTGTTGCTCATATAAGTTATTTTATTGTGTAGGATCTTCATTCTCAGTTGAAGGAAATGATTCCAGAACAACAGGTTTGTATTACTTTTATAGTGTTAAAAAAGGGCATAACCAGTGCCAAAATATTTAGGTAGTCTTCCCCCCTGCTTTGTAGAAAGGATGATTTGAACTCGCGGCCACCAGTGCACAATGGAGCAACTCCACCAATGCGCTAGGCCTGCCTTTCTTCTTTATAGTGTCCCAAATTCAAAAAATTAATTGTTAAATGTGCCTATGGGGACTGCATTAGGTCTTCTTCCTGTAGTTTGTATTATGTTGGATGTTATTTTTTCAACATACCAAATAAGCACTTTGATACTATAATCTTGATGGTTGTGCATTTTTTGTTTGTTGTTGTGCTCCTGCATTGGACCTTTAACAACTCACTAAAGTTGTCTTGAATTTTCGACCACAGCCTGCCCAATGATTTATGTTAATTATTACTACTTGAGTTTGTTACTCTGGCTATTCATTTAAGTACTTTATTGTTTGATTTCATGTACTATTTTCTTTAGGAGCGGCTGAAGAAACTGAAAACTGATTATGGAAAAGTTCAACTGGGGAACATCACTATTGATATGGTAAATATTTATTTACAATTTTATTTTGTTGTTAAACATCAGTTTGATGGTTAAGTGTCCAGTAGTTACGTTTTTCTCCATATTGATTCTATATTTTTGGGAGCATGCAATATCAATACAAGGTATAATTTATAAATTTCTCTTTATGATGTTGCAATTATACAGGTATTAGGTGGGATGAGAGGAATGACTGGATTATTGTGGGAAACCTCATTACTTGACCCAGAGGAGGTTTGTGTTATTTCATTCAGGGCTTGTTGGTGTTGCTGCTGCAGTTCAGCTGTTTTTTGGAATATAATAATGAGTAGTCTAATATGTAAATATAATTTAAAAAATCAAAATATTTGACATAGAATAGCTGGTTTGAACTTAATTTTTTCATCTTAAAAATAAACTAATAAATAAATGAGCAAACCTGGTACATGGAGCTCTTGTGATTGTTGGGGTCCGGAAAGGGTCAGGCCACATGGGCCAATATGGATGCAGCCTTTTCACACAATTCATTTAATAATAAGAGGCCTGTTCGTGACTCAAACCTGTAATTTTTAGGTTGCGACACCATATTCTATTAATAAATATATATTATTAAATAATTAAATTAATGAAAAATTAAAATAAGTTGGCCATTGTGAGGTCAAGACAAGGCCTTGGCCATTTAGCAACACATTCACACCATAAAGCAAGTTTGTTTATTTTTCACATGAAAGACTTACTTTGTAGTTTCCAGGGAATTCGTTTTAGAGGTTTGTCTATTCCGGAGTGCCAGAAAGTTTTGCCAGCTGCAAAGCCTGGCGGTGAGCCTCTGCCTGAAGGTCTCCTTTGGCTTCTTTTAACCGGAAAGGTTGGTAATTGTTAATCTGCTTGAGATGTGTATCATGAAAGAAATCTGGCTGTGCTTGTATTATAATAATAATAATAATAATAATAATAATAATAATTATTATTATTATTATTATTATTATTATTACAGTTGATCTTGTAATATTGCAAGTAATGAAGCTTTCTTTCCTTAAATTTAGATTCCAAGTAAAGAGCAAGTACATACTTTATCAAAGGAACTTCAATCTCGTGCCACTGTTCCAGGTGCTGAATTACATTTTAAACATCATCACTATTGATCTGGTTGTCCCTTTTGAGTTGGTTATTGTCTTTTTGTTGTAGTTATACTTTCATATGTTTTCCGTGCGCTTTTTGTGTGTGATTTTTATCTAATAAAATTTGTCTTGCTAAAAAAAACTGCAGGATAATTTAAATAGTGAATTTTAATTTCATCAGTGGATAAGAACCTTTCAATATAGTTGATGTAGTTATCATCAATTGGGGTGATTGCCTTTATATTTAGCTGATTGTATTTTATTGTCATTTTTTTAATAGTAAAGTGAAAGAATGAGCAAAATCCATTATTGCTCTATTGGCAAACCTTTTTATTCCTTCAATTGAAGCTTGCATTTAAAATTCCTAGTTTACAGCTGTCCATGCTGAACTGCTGATTGGTCATCCGTGAATAACCCTCAAAAATCATCCTCCGTTCTTAATTATTCAAAACTTAATGAGGGCGTGTACCCTTGAAAGTTAACACGCCACCTTTATTTATAACAAAACTTATGGCTGTAATATGGACAGGATAAGAAATATTGAAATGAAATTGTTTTACATAATCATGTCATAATTTTATCAAGCTTAATAACAATCAAATCTCATGGTACATTATTTTTAACTGTTTGAAGCTTATAATGTAGTAGTAATAATAAGTACTGCCCCTAAAAATAATTACTCAACAGTTTGCACAAAAACCATAATTTTTTTGTTTAAGTTTCCTCTCGAATGCACATATTGAATATTTTATTATGCTTTATCCCCCATCATCGTGTGGTGGATTTGTCAAAATTTTCACGGACAAGCTAACAATAAATTAACAATATAATGCAATCATATTTATTCCTTGGATTTTTTTAATGTTTGCAGATTTTGTGTATAAAGCTATTGATAGTCTGCCTGTCACCGCTCATCCGATGACCCAGTTCACAACAGCTGTTATGGCACTTCAGGTTGATAAATAGACTTTCAGATATATATTGTTCTTTGCTTGGACTTTTGAGACAATTCAAGGCTGTTCACGTGTGGTTTTTGATTGTTGTGGTCAGTTTGAGTCATATCGTGGATGCTGATTATTCATTCTTAAGGCTGTTTTATATCATCATTTTTTCCATTTATTGTTTTGTTGAGTTGTGCGAAGTAGAATATAATGTTTCATATGCTGATACCTTGCCATGTGTGGAAAGGCATCATTGAAGAACTTCGGTGCCAAAAGGTTGTACTTGTGATGCACAAGTTTGTTCACTTTCTGCTTGATTTCCTTTCGCCATTTTCAATTTATTTAAAACAAACTCAGCCTCTACATGTTGCAGCTTATTTTGACTATAATGGGCTTTCCTACTCCTTGTTTCTAATAAAAACAAAAATGTGACCGGACATGCCCTCAGTATGCTGTTATTTTTTCGAAGGATAATGCTACACAACGACAAAGTAGAGACAAATGTAGTAAAAAGTGTGGCGTTACAATTATGATTTTTGGATATAAGATGCCTTTAAATGTTACAAGGATGATCATGTCACTCTACTCTTTCTTGAATTTGTCCTTATTTTGTCTCATTGTCTTGCATTTTGCTTTGTCCAATTTTAAACACACACTTTGTATATATTTGTCGTTTTCATGGAATCACTCTATTTGTTGCCTAGCTTCTCAACATGCTTTGTTTGAATTTGTTAGAGCATCGGGTCGGCCTCTTCAAATTTTTAGTTAAATTTGCTTATATGGAACAATATGAGCCACAAATTATACTCGAGATTTGTATTTTAAATACAAACTTTATTAAAACCCAAACATCGAAGCACCGGCTATTTAAATTTAACCAAATTTAGATAGTTGGTGTTTCGATGTTTGGGTTTTAATAAAGTTTGTATTGAAAACACAGATCTCGAGTATAATTTGTGGCTCATATTGCTCCATGTCGACAAATTTAGCTAAAAATTTGAAGAGACTGCACCTGATGCTCTTATGTAAAATATTATGTAGTTATGTAATATTTGTTATGTATTTTTGTTAGATCTATATTCTTTTCAATTAGAATACATTTTGGTCGCTTTGTTATTGCTTTATTGACACTATTGCTAAGGCATCCAAGCTCTCCCCCTAATGCTTTGGTTTGCCTTGATGCTTCGATAAGTATGAAATCACAAAAAATTATGACATACGAATACACATCCAAGAGAGACAGAATTTAGGTCCTTATCCTCTAGGCTTGTATATATTTGATTTCTAATCAACGTTTATGGTCTCTCAGGTCCAAAGTGAATTCCAAAAGGCGTATGAAAAAGGAATTTCGAAATTGAAGTATGTATTATCAAGTATTTTTGTTTTAGCACATTTCCTTCAGTTGTTCAACAACCCTATATATATATATATAATTTTCAGTTATTGGGAGCCAACGTTCGAGGATTCTCTTAATCTAATTGCTCGAGCACCGATTGTTGCTGCTTATATTTATCGAAGGTTGGTTAAACATATCTCTCATTCATAATTATTTGTTCCAGCAGTAGTGCATGTTTGGCTCAGCAACCTATTTACAATTTTAATCTGAAATTGATTCCTGCTCCAAACAGTTTTGAAGGGGATTTTTTAACCTAAAAACAGAAAGCGCCATTGCCTGCTAAGTTGATATTGTTTCCACCATTTTTGAATGACTTTTGATGTGTGATGTTATAGCTTTTTACTCCTGTCTCTGTGTCTATTCTAACAACCCGATGTTGAATTCATTATATCTGTTGAAAGGGATTATATACTGATGTAGTTATATGTGGATTTTCTGTCTTTTTTGAAGGATATACAAGAATGGAGAATTCATACCGAAGGATGACTCTCTGGACTATGGTGCCAATTTTTCTAAGATGTTGGGATTTGATAACCCCAGTATGCTAGAGCTTATGAGGCTTTATCTCACTATTCACACGTGCGTTTATATTGTTATAATGTGCTGTAGATTTGTGTACTTTATTTGCAGTATTTTCAAACTGCCAAGATTTAGTGAGCTTAGCAGTGATGTGCCTCATTTCCCCCCTTTGCTGCAGTGATCATGAAGGCGGAAATGTTAGCGCTCATACTGCCCATCTTGTAAGTGATTCTACTTTTGTTAATATCTTAGCAGATATTGTAATTTTGTTGTGTTCTGTGGCACTCAACTCTATTGGAAGCTTAAATTACATATTTCATTACATTTATACGTTATGGTCTTCACCAACCTATATGCTCATCTTAGGTTGCTAGCGCCCTTTCAGATCCTTACCTCTCATTTGCAGCTGCACTAAATGGTCTCGCTGGCCCACTTCATGGTTTGGCTAATCAGGTATATGCTTTTCTTCTTTGATTTGTTTTTTTCTTTGTATACCCTGGTCTTGTGGCAACAAAGTGCCTTAGATTAGTCGTGGTAAATAAACCAACCACACTTTGCACCAATAGTTCTAATCAAGTGTATGCCACTCTTCTTTTATTTTTTATTAATAATAATTTTATGTTGCCCCTTACCCTTAGTCCTTGGTAGTGATGCTCTCTATGGTGACTTTGCTGCTAAACCTTAAAAACTGTGATGAACTTTTATTTTTAATCAAGAATATTCATAATTTCTCACAAACTAGTGTGCCTTATCTTGGACAGCTATGCTAAATTTGTATGATCAATACTCAGTGTACTGTTATTTTTCATATATATATATATATATAATAATGTTATGCAGAGCTAGGATGTTTTCATATTGTGGAGATGTATACTATATGATGTAAATTTGTTTACACAAGAACAAAAAGAATATGATAGTATAATACATTTGTGGATTATGCATTACCATGTGCTACGTCAATCGTTATCAATCGGATGCTTTTAGTGAGAATTTGGGACTGATTTTGTACAAAGATATGCGCTGTAGTTCTTTACAATCAACCAATCACAAGAAATAGATTAATAAATAATGGTTAACATACTTTCAATGATGATTGTGTTTTGGTTGGTTGTGGAGTAGTAAATTATGAAGTAATTTTAAGATAATAAGAATTAATTATTTGGAGTGTAATTTTGAAAAAGAAAAAATAACAAGTGATGGTCGATAAATACAAGTCACACAATGTTTTAAGTGTTTAGGGTTAATAATTTAAAGAAACAGAGAAATTAATGGTTATCTCAACTAGTTCAATGTCAAGCGGCTTAAGTGGAAAAGTAAAAGGAGGAATTGATAGTTATGTCAACCATAAGATCAAAGTCGGATGGCTTAAGTGAAGAAGTGTAACATGAATTTTGTGGCTATAATATGTCATTGAGTTTGAAATGAAAATTTTATAGAATTGCCGTTAGACATTCTTTATTGTAAGAGTGTTTGAGCTAACAAAAAATCATAGTTTTCAAAGCATTGCCTAGACAACAAGGCACTTTCCAGCAGCTTGGGCATTGGGTCGCCTTGCCTAGAGAGAAAGGTGTATGCCCTGGCAATTTGGGCGGCGCCATGGCGAGTTAGACGACAAAGGCAACGCCTAGGTCTCGACTTTTTTTTAAAACATAAATATAAGGCAAGACGACACTGTTTGTGCCTCTTTTAATGCCTACCTAGTGTCCAGCCACGATATGAAGCCGGCGACATGAACTCTCCCCTCTTGCCCATCTTAGGCAAGGGTTTGAGTGCGATCTGTGATGTTGTGATCCCCATTTTAGGCGATCGCCATCGACACTACATGATTAATCGCACGATGACCCCGCATGACGAAGACTAAGCCTCCACTCATCCACTTGAATCGTGATTCATGAGTTAAACTGTTAAGTTAAGCTTAACTTAACAGTTACGCATTATTAGAAATATTTAATTTAAATATTTATTTATTTATGACATATGTATGATTTTAAAATATTTATTTATTTAAATATTTATTCATTCGTGATTCTTAATGTTTTAATTTTTTTTGTATTATTTAATTTCAATATTTATTTATGACATCTCTAAACATTAATAATTAAGTATGTTGTTCATCAATACTGTTATTTTTGTTATTCGTAATGATTGTAATGTAATAAAAATTCTTATAATATATATATATATATATATATATATATATATATATATATATTAGAAACGCGTGGACCGCTTAGGTGTCGTTTATGCAACGCTTGCCTAGCTCGGACTCTCAAATGCTTGGGTTGCCTTGGTGCTTTGAAAACTATGCAAAAAATAATATATACATGATTAGTATGACATGTGAATGTTAAGATGTATTAAGATTAGAATGGACAAGATTAGGAATGAAGATACTTACAGTGTTGTTGTGATAGTTTTGATTGAAAATAAGAAGAGAGAATTTTTTATGTTGGTTTGACCATCTAGGATGTAGGTCATATGGATGCAAATTGATATTGAATAAGATGAAATTTTTTTAAAATACCGAAAATGATTTGAATGAAGGTGATAAATGAAGTAAAATTATTAGATTTGAAAGAAAGGAAAATAATTAATAGAATTGTTTGAAAGAGAATAATCTGTGTATCGAATTGAATATAAACTAACTATATATTTTGGTTCATATGGCTGATTCTATCTTATTGGAATTAAGGCTACTTGTTTTTAGTTTAGTTTTTTTAAGAATTAAATATACCTTAGAAAGAAATAATAAAAAGAATGGTTGATGCACATAACAACACTAGCGTTCTTTGCTCTTGGCCTTAACATATTTATATTTTACACGAGTCCTTGAATTCTTTGGATTTGAAAATGTTTTCAACAAAGTGATTCTTATTTGATTTTCTTTTCATTGCAGTATGGATATTATTTTCTTTACTTGACATTATGTGAATACAGGAAGTTCTGCTATGGATCAAATCTGTGGTGGAAGAGTGTGGAGAAAACATGACTACAGAGCAGTTAAAGGACTTCGTTTGGAAAACATTGAAAAGTGGAAAGGTAATGGGATGCGCTTTTGTATGTTGCTTTAGTTTGGCAGATATAGAGGATGATCAGGGTACACTCATTGTTGCTGAAGTATAAATTAGGGAAATGGTGTTGATACTGGGGCGGTAATGACTTTCTTGAATTTGCATAAAGGTTCACTGTCCAATACTTACCACATGTTTTTTGCTATGCTGTTGCAGTCCATAATATTCCATTAATCTGATAGCAGATTGTTACTGAATTTTGTGGCAGTGTAGAACTTTGTATTAGTGTTGGTTAGCTAATTTTGAAGCAGCCTTTTAGTTTTCTTTTTTGTAGTGTATAAATCCACTCTGGCACTCTATTTCTTGGTGCTATGCACACATTGAGCTTGATTAGCATAATAACATACTATGGGTTGTTGAATTGATGCAGAGTTAAATTAATTCCTTCCTCATACGTAGGAAGATTTTTTTTGCATTCACGGTGAAGGAAATTGTTCTTTCTCATCATGTTGAAATTTCAAGCCCTCTTTGAAAAATTAACGCCGTGCTCTTCCATTCTTGATATGGAATTTCAGTAACACCCCCAATGCTGCCTCTATTGTCATTGCCATGCTACCTGATTAGTCTGGCTCATAACCCAGCACCACAACAATGGATGGTTTTATATACTAAAAGGAATTACGCTTTATTTAACACCTCTGCTGGAATCCCTCAGTCATAAGTCCTGACCTATGGCTTCATTAAATGTGTTATAATAGTATTATTACTTGTACTTTACCCGTTTTTCTAATGATTTCCTATGGAGTAGGTTTTTTTCGGTTTGATATTATGGTGGCTGACAGTTGATTCACCTCCTGATTTTCTCTTTCCTTCGTCAAAATAATTTAGGTTGTTCCTGGGTTTGGGCATGGAGTTTTGCGCAATACAGACCCAAGGTATTTATGCCAGAGGGAGTTCGCATTGAAGCATCTACCTGATGATCCATTGTTCCAACTGGTAATCATCCATTACTTCAAATTTATAGTTGATTATTGTGCCATTTTACTGTTATTTGTTTCATATTGTGTGACTTGCTTGCCATTATGCAGGTTTCGAAACTTTTTGAAGTGGTGCCTCCCATCCTTACCGAACTTGGCAAGGTAACTAATTTCGCTGTAAAGGAACCCAGGTCGCCTTTCAATCTCATTTATGTTTCCTAAAGAAAAAGATATTTATTCAGTTCCAATTGTTGTTTTAAGTACGTTGAATGCAGTCTGTTGAGACTGTAAATTTCTATTCATGTCTTCCGGGTTAGTTTTCCATATCCAAAGATTGCATGTGAGGTAATCTAAATCCGTTGCTCGGAGATGAATCTGATAGCATTGTTTTCATGTTATGGGATTCTTGCAGGTTAAAAACCCATGGCCTAATGTTGATGCTCACAGTGGTGTGTTGCTGAACTATTTTGGTTTAACCGAAGCAAGGTAGGGAGTCTGATCATATATATTAAAGTATTATACATAAATCGTCTAGAATGTTACAATGGATTTCAATTTAGCTCAATGCTACAAATTTGTGGATGTGGACAGATACTTCACAGTTCTTTTTGGCGTATCAAGGAGCATGGGGATTTGCTCTCAGGTTTAGTTTTTCCTCTACCTTCTATTTTCCCAGTAGTTTTTAGGCTTCACATTTTTTGTATCCTAAGAAACTTTTCTCTTCCCTTCACAGCTCATATGGGATCGAGTACTTGGGTTGCCGCTTGAGAGGCCGAAGAGTGTCACAATGGAATCGCTGGAAACTTTCTGCAAGAAAGCAGCCTAATCCTTCCAAAAAAAAAAAAAAAAAAAGAAAGCGTAAGCAATGGATTTTTCGACTAGGATTTGAGGGAGTAAAAATAATTTGGTTTGAGGGTAATTTATGTTTTTTTTCATAGATTACGAGCTCCACGGTCGCCAGGTGTTCTTTTTTTCTGTTAGCGTCTCTTTAATTTATCCTGGTCCATTCATTGATGTAAAATAAAACGAAAATGCCCTTGTTGCTGGGCCATTTTTGTAATAAACTATTGTCGGGTCATATTTTAAGTGGTCGTATCTCCAATCCTGAGTTGGGAGTTGAAGTTAAATTTAATTTGCTACGCTATTAACAGTACATTATTTATATTTATATCAAAATTTAATTTTCTTTGATTATCCACTGAGTTGGCCTCTCCAATGCCTGATATAGTTCTTGCAGAGCCGCAACTGCAAGAAAGAGTAAATTGAAATTTAGTTCTTCTTTGGCTTCAACAAACCAAACATTGATTTTTCAGATAAGAGGATAAACCATGGCACCCATATCAAATAACTATCCAGTACCAGTTTACTAATATGGGTCTTATGAATTTGTATCCCTTGGATTTTCTTGTGTGCTTGTTGGTGATGATGGCACCCTTGAGGATGTCGCTGAACTGGTTGAAGTAGCGGTGCATTTCTGCGGGATTTGTCTCCCAAGCCAGCTCTCCGACGAACACCTTGGTGAAGTGTTTCTTAATTGCTTCCTGAAATTATGATAATTTGTGGCCATGGCCAATCTAGCTTGATTGCAGCAGATTTTAGACCCTGCCCCACAGCGGAAAAAAAAAAAGCAGTCCTTGAAAATGGATTAAGACAGGAGCTAGGAAGTGAGTGCTCCTAAATATTCTCAATTGATTGGTTGAGAATATGGGACTTCTTTCTTCCTGCATCCCCTCAGGCCTTAGTGTCCTTCCTTGCAACTCAGAGGAGAGTACTAATTCATAGAGATGATGGATCTGTAGAGTCCGTTGTTAATTGCAAGCTTGTTGGTTCAAAATGCCGCGCGAGTAGAGGTGTGTCGCGGGAGCAGAGAGGCCTAGGGGGGGGATGGTGGCCGAGCAGTTTGACATGCAACCAAGATCCAAAGGAGATGGCAGCGAGCTCGAAGATGCATTCCTTGCCAGGCGTGGCATGTTGTTGCCGCTAGATGGAGAAGCGAAGCTGGCAAACGGAGATTGCCTAGGTGGAACAAAAATTATCATTGTTGGGTTTGTGTTGTTTTGAGTTAGAGGAACGTGAGGTTGAGAGAGTAAACAAGGGTAGATGTGTAAATTGATATCATTTGATGACATCATTGGTCAAACCAAAAGTTAGTCATACTTTTTTTTTTTTTTTTTGCATTTACTAATAGTTTACCTAATACATTGTATATGATTTTTAGTTAAATATAACTTTTGTTTTTGCTTTTATTTTTTTTACCGATGGTGATGTGCCATAGCGGGAGAACGTAATGGAAAAAGGCAGGAATGGGTATCGATTAAAGTTTTTTGTTGTTTTATTAAAATGATTAGATAGGTATTAAAAAAAATAAGTGTCGGGTATATTGTAGAGATAATTTATGTAGTGAATGATGGTGTTTTTTGGAGGATGTACCTATCCAATGAATTCATATTACTCTTTAAAAAAAATTACACATGTAAAAAAAAACTATTTATATTGCCGTTTTAGGGTTTTTTTTCCCAATATTCTATTGTGTCAAATTTCGTTTAGAAAATACCAGTTTGATAAGATAGGTCTATGGAAATTGTTTTACTCGTCAAGTATCTTATTTATGTAGTGTGTTTACAATTGGCAATCAAACACTTTTTTTACTAGCTATTATTTTTGTTTTTAAAGTATTCAGGGTGAGTGTGTTTGTGTCTTCCCTTTATTATTTATTATTATTTTAATTTTAAAATATTATACGAAATCATAATAAATTTAAAATATTGAATTAAGTATATGTTATGAAAAAAAGTTAAATTAAAATAATGACAAGGCTAGAATTAATATTTTTAACGAGATGATTTCATGTGATTTATGTGTTTGTCCAAGCATGTTATTCCAATGAAGCATCTAGTATAGGATAGTATTTAAATCGGTTCGGTTCAAGAAAAGTTTTAGATTTTTCTAACCGAAGTACTATTCTACGCATTAAGCACGTCATCTCGCCAAGAGAACCGACGAACAAACTAAAAAAATGCAATAATTTGAGAATAATTAGGATTTAAGGTGAAAGAGTGTGTTTTTTGAAATTCGAGAGCGGCAAACTCCCTTTGACGGTTTGGACATTGTAGCTCTTGTTGATAGCTACAAATAAAAAAAAGACCCAAAATGGTCTAGTGTGCGTAAAAATATGTTCATTTGAAGATTTCATCAAAAATTACAATTTACAGGACTTAGAAACCCATAGAGGATGATGATTTAATTTAGTTTGATGATTCGGTTCAAGAAATAGCAGTATTTCTTGAATAAAAAATCTATTTTTCGAACCGAAGTCCTTATTTTTCGAATCGAAGACCTCTTTTTCGGACTCAAGTCCTTATTTCCTAAAGCGAAGTCCCTATTTTCTAAATTGAAGTCCCTATTTATCATTGAAATCCCTATTTTTTGAACCGAAGTCTTTATTTTTCGAACTGAAATCTCTATTTTATGAACCAAAGTCCTTATTTCCCGAAACCGAAGTCCCTATTTCATGAACCGAACTCCTACTTGTTCGAATCGAAATTCATCCAAAATCGAAGTAAACATATCACTTCGTGAATGTAACGATTGATAGACATAAATGGATAGAACCGAAGTTTATCAAACCGATTTAAACACGTTATATGCCATGAATGTAATTAATAATTCCACACACTCATACATCAGCTGCTACCTCAATCCGAATGATGAATCCGACAGACAATTCCGGTCCAATATCAAACCCCAACAAGCTACTACAAAAAAAATATCAAATTATTATAAAAAGCTCTACAAATAGTATGTCTTTATTTTAGCACATGAAATAACAAATGAATATTAATGATAGAAAAGGTAAAAAAGAAATACATTTTTTAATAATATTCAAAAAACATATTTTTGAAGGTAAATCATGATTCCATACAATTTTATTTTTGATGAAATTTCAGTTTGCAAACCAAACATGTCCTAAGTCAACTAAAGAAAACAATAGTAATACACAAGGTATGTCGTTTTTATTGTTGCCCACCTCATCTTATTGGAATAAATCACAAGATATTAAACTCTATTTTTTTTCGGACTAGATATATATTTAATCTTTTAATATTTTATTACACTTGCCTATTTGACATTACTATTGTTGTTGTTGTTGTTTCTTTTATGATATTATTAAAAAAAAGAAAAAAAGAAAAAGGGTTGGTGTTATCGTCTATTATTCTTATTATTATAAAAAATTTTAAAAATAAAAAAGAAACTCAAAAAGAATTTTTTTTGACCCAAGCCCAAAATCAAGCTCATGTTCTTTATTAAAAGCCCACAAGTTTTATTATTATTTTCATTATTATTATTATCATCATCATCATCATTATTATGATTATTATATTTCATTTATTATTATTATTATTATTCATTTTCATTATTTAAAAAAAATCAAAACATGATCTTGCCATAGGTAGTCGTATTGTACGTCTTCCATATGTTGCATGCTGTATCACTAACAATAATAATAAGGGATAAGGAGAAGAGTGACAGCATGACTTATGAGGGGAGATCTTTTATCGGGGTCCTCCTCCTCTCTTTTCATCGCCGTGCATGCCAAAGGAGTGTCACCCTCCCGTTTGTCAACACCAGGCCCAAGTTTCTCATCTTTTGGAAGAGGCAAATCTATAGTATGTATGCCGAGATTTAAGGAGTTCAATCATTAAAATGAAACTTCTGCAAGAATATAAATTTAAAAAAAGCACAACAAAAAAAACTATATAACATAATATTTTTAATAGAAATTATTATCTTTATTAATAAATGAAATAAAATAAAATAAAATTTTAATTTTGTCTTCTTATGCAATTCAAAAAAAAAAAAATAAATTACAAAAAATAAAAATGTGCATAGATTTAAACATGATGGTTTATCTTTTATTCATCCTTTACCGAAATTAGATTAATTTTCTAGTCTCTAGCTCTATCTAGTAAACTTTCATCTTTGATCTTAAACATGATGGTTTATCTTTTTTCATATTTTACTTAAAATATAATTGGTCATCTTTGTCATGCCCCTGAATTTCAAGGAACCCAGAATCAGGAACATAACTTTTCTTTGCTCACACCCGAAAGGTCAAGGGGTTGGTGACAAGAACCAAGTTAAACTATACCATGAGTGTTATCTCAATCATGCAAACCTGTACAATCATACATCAAGAGTAATCTTATACTTTATCATACATTATTATGTATATCATATGTCAAACAATCATACACACATCACATCACAAACAGTGTGCAATTACAACTATCCACGGACCCATGTCCGCGATACAATACACAATCAATACAACATGCTAGGGTTTACACACGACTAGATCACTCAAAAGAGGTTAGTTCATACATATGTGTTGGGTTTTAGATAAAAAGGGAAATTTGAATTAACATAAATAAAGAAATTGGAATGAATGATTTGCGTCAATTGAAACCTGATTCCCTAATTCTACCATAAGATCATTTATAGTAGCTTTGTTAATTTCATTTACAAACTTTAAACTATTAATTTTAACAAAAACAAACTTCAACTTGATTCAATGAATTACAAAATGAACTCTTCATTTATTCACCTTCCCTTGGTTTCGATATTCGGACTTTAAGTCCACTTTATTACTTAGAACGATTCATGCACTTGTGGAAATACTAACAAGGACAAGACACACCATGCAATGGGAAGAAAAAGGATGCCCCATCATGCTACCATCTCCTAAAGGCCATTCACGACCATCCCATCATGCCTAGACCACAACGTAGCCTCCATCACGCCCAACGCAACATCCATTCGTAGCAGCAATTGAGAGAGAGAATTGGAGAGAGAAATTGCAGCAAGCATTAGAGATTTAGATTGAATTTAAGATCGAATATTTAAATCTCTGCAACCTATTTTTCTTAATTTACTCTATTTTTGTTGTTCTAATTTTCTAAACATATTTATGATTTTTCTAACCCATGGAATGGTAAGTATTTTGTAATCAATTTAGCGTAGCACTTTGGATGCTTGTTTTTAATCCATGTTTTAATATTTATTTCGGTATTTTATGTGCTATGAATTAATTCGCCATTTCTTTGATTTGTTGATTAAATATATCGGTTAAGTATTGATTTAACAATTCATCATGCATTAATACTATATTTGAGTAGAAAAATTTATTTTGTAGAGAACGGAATAGTCTTTTGAGAATTAATTTGTAATTATTCTGGTTGAAATAAATTTATAATTTAATTCTATTCATAGTGTCTTGATGGATTTAAATTATGGATCCATAATTTGTTTAATTTATCTCTTGGGATAGTGATAAATAATATTAAAGTGTGAAGTTAAACCAGTTAGATCTTTAATTAATTAAATTTCTTAGTTTAAAATATTTATTTTAATTATTTTTAATTCAATCAAAGCCTCCCTCCCAATTTAATATTTATTCTTTTTCATTAGTTTTTGTTAAATAGGTACTTAAATAAGTTGAATTAAATTTTATAAGTCCTCTAGTAGAGAACGATTTAGGTTAAGCCACTAGCTATACTTAGTTTAATTTTTATTTGGAGTGCGTGTGTAATAAACGCCTTTTTCATGTACATAGACACATGACTAGTTAGTTATTTTATTAGTCCATAAATATAATGTGTTTTATCATGGCAACAAAATCTACCTGACATAATTGTAGATTATGAAATTTTATTAGAATGGTAGAAAACAATTGACATTTATACAAAAATCATGTTATAGAACATTTTAGGCAGCATAGAATAGTTTTGAACTGGGTTGTCATGTCTCAATGCATTACTAAGGGCATTTTCTACTCATTTCTCTATAACTCTTACATCAGAATTGAGTAATTTTCATGTATCATCTTCAACTCATTACGCTAAATCTTACTTTATAAAATATAAATATTTTCTTTATTTATTGCCGCAGGAGATATGAGACTGAAGACCCACTAAAGAGAGAAAAATTAGAAAAAATCGTGTGTACTAACTTGGAAGTGCCCAGAGGTGGAGTTGGTGGCCGTAGAATTGGCAGGGGGGGTGGAGAGGAGAGTCCCCTTAGCGTTCTTACAAATCCTCATACCAGATCTAACCTCCTGACTCAGACATCCGGGCTATCAGGCTATGTTTAATGGCGCAACAGCCGGCGACATTAATGTCGGGTCCCTTAGCATTGTCATCATAATGGTCCCCTACTACCTTGAGTCTATTGTGATTGCCACCTTCCATGTAGTATATATATCGCATTGGCCCTTGGGTGACCATCGTCAACGCATATATATATATATATATATAAAAGTTTTGTTAAAATGAAAATGTAAAGTCATATTAGAATTTTTATCTAGACCGTTTAATGTTATAATTAATAATTTTAGACTTTTATTTAATTATAAATCTGTAATAATAATTTAAGTTAAATAAAAATTTAATTTGAGTTATTAAATATTAATCTAAAGATTTAAAAAAAATCTCAGAAATAAGGATGGCAATGGGGCGGGGCGAGTTTTTTGGTCGCCCGTCTCCATCCCCAAAGGAAAAATACACCTCGTGCCCCGTCAGGTATTAAATGTTTTGCTCCATTCCCGCCCCGCTAAGGCACGGGGCATGGAGGGGATTCCCTGCCCCACTTGACGGCCCAAGCCCATCCACATGCAAGCCCAATCACGAGACACTATACGGTCCAAGCTTGGCCCACCTGCATGTACCCCCGGCCCACCCGCCCTCAGCCCGTGCGCTAAAAATCCTGACAAAATATTACCAGGACTAATAATTGAACCCAAGACCTCCCCTTTACAACAACTCACTCAACCATTAGGCTAAGGTATCTTTGTTATACATACTTATATGTTTAATATATATACTCATAATATAACATAAAAATAATTATAATAATAATAACACTATTATTATTATTATTATTATCATCATTAATGATATTATTATTATTATTATTAGTAATGATAATAATAAAAAAAGAATGTATGATTTATTTAAAAAATAATAATAATTACAAACTATATGTATTTATATTAGAATAAAAACTAAAGGTACTATTAATATTTTAATATTAAATACAAATTAATTAGATTTAAAATTAGTTTTGAAGTTATAATATATTAGTTCATACTAATATACTATATAATTATAAATTATATCACTTTCTTATATTTTATATTAAAACATTAATATTACTTTTAATAAATATTTATTTTTATTTAAATATAAGTAAATATACTTTGTAAGTGGTATTATTTTAAAATAAAACATTTACTCATTACTTTTATTAGTAGTTGTACTATTTTTGCTACTAATATTATTTCTATGTTAGATTTTAAATATATACACTAATTATGTAAATATAGTAAACAATATTCATTCATGATATATATAATATTATCGGCAAACTTTTTAACATCGGTTATTAAACTCTAAATACTCAATAATTATCATATTATTTATGTTATATATATAGTTATATATATATATATATATATATATATATATATATATATATATATATATATGCATGTATAAATTCTAATCAATAAGTAATAATTTAAGTAACGAGTAGTGATAATCTAAGTAATATAATTATCATCGATAATAAGTGATAATATGAATAGTGATAACCTAACTAGTATAATTATATATCATGGTTCTCATATTACTTATGTTATAAACAATACAATAGTCCAGAAGTCGTATTTTTTCAACTTATTTCCCTCAATGTAATTAAAATGATCAATAATAAATTGTTTATTAATTTTAACTCAAACTCTCACCATGTATTTTATATTATATCAAAATGGTTAGTATTGTATAATTAACCAATAACATTGATTATAATTAGAATAATGTGTGTGTGTATATAAACTCACGTTTAATAATTATATTAGTGATTATTTTAATTACGTAGGGAAATAAGTTAGAGAAACATGACTTCTCAAACTCTTGTATTGTTTATAACATAAGTAATATGACAACCATGATATAAAATTATATTAGTAAGGTTATCACTACTCTTGTATGGATGCATCAAATCCATACTATGTTCATTCTTCAGACCACCCTGGTCATGTTCTCGTTCCATCAAAATTAGATGGCACCAGTTATCCATCTTGGAGTAAATCCATGATTCATGCCCTCACAGCCAAGAACAAAATTGGCTTTGTCAATGGATTTATTGCACCACCATCAGAAATCGAAAAGCCTGTAGAATATGCTCTATGGAATCAATGCAACAATTTGATTTTATCCTGGTTTGCCCACTCCGTGGAACCTGATCTCGCCAAAGGGGTTGTCCATGCCAAGACTGCTCATCAAGTATGGGAAGATTTCAAAGATCAATTCTCACAAAAAAATGCTCCAACAATTTATCAAATTCAGAAGTCCATTGCCTCTCTCACACAAGGTACCATGACTGTCTCAGCCTATTTCATAAAACTTAAAGGCCTTTGGGACGAATTGGAGACATACAGAACGCTCGGCCATCACTTGCAATGAGATGAAGGCACACAACGAAGAATGAGATGCAGACAAAATGATGCAATTTCTCATGGGCCTTAATGATACATTTAGTGGCGTTCGCAGCAACATCCTCATGATCACACCATTGCTAAAAGTCTGTTAGGCATATTCACTTGTTATTCAAGATGAAACACAACGACAGATGACATCGGAAACTACTGAGCCCTTTTCTATTGCTGCAGCTATCCAAAGTCGTACAACCAGTTCCCAAAATAAACATTGCGATCATTGTCGTTGCACTGGTCATGTAATTTCCGATTGTAGGCAATTAAAATTCCATTGCAATTTTTGTGGTCGGAATGGACACATAGAAGACACCTGCCGATTCAAAGATGGAACTTACACATCGAATGGCCAGGGACGTCCGAATAACAACCACAGGTTTAATCGAGGTGCATACTCAAGTCAAAACTCTAGTTCTTCTAGTCGTAACATGCGCAACTTCACATCGCAACCGGTGGTGCCTCATGCGAGCTCATCCTTCCCATCGCCCATGCGGCCAAACAAGTTGACAATTGGCCACAAAATGCAATTCAAGCACCTGATTTTTCGGCTCAAACCATATTGAATGGACTTACCGTCGAGCAATATCAACAATTGGCCACAACTATGTCGCATGTCACCACCAATGCATCTTCCTCCTGGTGATAACCATGCATTTGTGAATGCAACAGTCTGCCTACTTCTCTTAATTTCGTTTGTACCTGGCCTTGGATCCTGGATAGTGGGACTATTGTCCATATTACATCCGATTCTACACTATTCACACAAACTCACCCATCTCATACTCCAATTATTAATTTACCCACCGGTTCTTCTGCACCAATTACTTCAGTTGGCACAATACCTTTCAATAACACCATCACCTTAGATAATGTTTTGTGTGTTCCTTCTTTTCATTTGAATTTAATGTCCGCCAGGAAATTACCAACTCACTCAATTGCTTGTGTTATTTTGTTTCCCACATTTTGTGTCCTGTAGGACTTGGCTACGGGAAGATGATTGGTATGGGTAAACAGCGTGGTGGTCTATATTACATGTCACCTTTGCCACAGGTACCTGTTTCCTGTGAAGCTTCACAAAATTCCAATTTATGGCACCTCCGTCTTGGGCATCCTTCACATGCTTTTTTCAATTAATTTCCTCATTGCTTCCTTCAAACATTGCCTCTATTGACAATAATTGTGGCATTTGTACTTTGGCTCAACAAACCAGAATTCCTTTTCCCTTGAGTTTTATCTCTTCCCGTTTAGCATTTGATTTATTACATTGTGACATTTGGGGTCCCCATAAAATAGCTTCTTATTCAGGAGCTCATTTTTTTTCTCACTATTGTCGATGACTTTACTCGTTGCACTTGGGTTTTCTTGATAGTTCACAAATCGAAACACAAACTCTTATGAAATCTTTTTTTACCTTTGTCAAAATTCAATTCACTTTCCATGTTAAAGCCATTCGTATCGACAATGGTTTAGAATTTTTATCCATGAAAGAGTTTTGCAAACCAATGGCATTGCACATCAATGATCATGGGCTCACACTCCCCAACGAAATGGAGTTGTTGAGCGCAAACATTGTCATATTCTCAATGTTACTTGTGCTCTATGCTTCCAAGCCAATTTACCTCTCAATTTCTAGCGGGAGTGTGTTTTAATCGTTGTCTATCTCATCAATCGTTTGCCCAAGACATTATTGTCTAGTAAATCCCCTTTTGAATTACTCTATCACCATCCACCTACACTTCACCATCTTTGAGTTTTTGGATGCCTTTGTTATGCCACCGTGACTCATCCCATCCGAAATTTGATGCACGTGCTACACCTTGTGTTTTTGTTGGATATCCCATGTGTCACGGACCGAGGCTTATCCTAACACACTTAGGCTATTTGGGGGTATTTCTCCCTTGTAAAGTGTTGTACTTAGCTTACAGCGTAAGTTGTAGAGATTTTAGATTTCGATCATATATGATGTCTCCTGGTGACATAGCCAGAAAAGTGTTAACATCTATATGTAGGGGAGTGATGTTGTAAAGCTTTCAAGCAATCAATACAATCGTTTGTTGCCTTCGTTTAAATCGTTCTTCCGCTAAGCGCTTCCCTACACAATTGCTTTACAACGGATCGATGGGTTCCGATCCAAATACGATGAGTTAGGCTGACCTAGCGTTCCTTCGTACGGGTGGGAACTAGGTGCCGCACGGGTTAAGTTGCTATAAAGGCTGACCCCGTGACAAGTGGTATCAGAGCACGGTTGGTGCTAAGTTTGGTGGAACAATCAAAAACTTCGAGACGGTGCAAAATGACAAATAGAGAATCTTTTGTCATTAGTGGTGGCGACCATGAAGGCCGCGACAAGGAGCACCACGCTAAGGAACGGAGGAGAGATAAGTCCGTTTCGAGGGAAACATGTCCAGCTGGAGAGTCGGCTAGCCAAATTGGAGTTGGTGTTAGCCGAACGGATGGAGGTGGTCGAGGAGCACACCGAAAGCATCGAAAAGTTGGACTTAGAGGGTGAGGAAAGCTTTGGGAGGATGCAAGGGCTTCTCAACTCCGTCATGGATGACATGAACTCTCGGTTCGACGGCCTGAAGGACACCTTGATTTTTTGCCCCGACCGGCTTGTTGTACTCAGGTGAAGGCATGTGAGTGGCATTTGGTCGACTTCGTTGTCCGGGCTCCCGGCTCGTTCTGCGAACCGTACAACTCGTCTCCTCCCCATTTGGGCCTTGGTTTCCCAGGCCTCGCCCTTGGTTCCCGTATTGTTTGCCCTGCTTGATGGCATAGTGCTCCCTGTCCTCCTTTGCCCCTCCTTGTTGCCTTGCCCGGTGCACCTTGGCTTGCGGATTCTCCCTCCCCTCCTCTTGTGACTTGCTTTGGCCTGTCGTTGGGTCTGGCGCTAGCCCTTGGCTCGCCCTTGGCCTACCTATGCTCCTTGCTAGGGAAACTCTGGATTCTTGTGGGAGTGGGGGATCTGCTTACGATCTTGGTTATGACTTATTTTGCGACCATCGGGCTTTGTCCCTCGTATGTTCGGTGTCCCCTTTATGGGCCTCCATTCAACATGTGGCAGCTGTTGGGAGGGGTGTGGGGCCCATGATTGCCTCCTTGTTCTTGCCTCGTAAGCGTCCGGTTGGGCACACTACGATTTCCCGCCTTCACCGGGGGATTTCCACCTGCCCAGCGAATTGGGGCAGATTCACCCTGCTTTCGCCACCGCCTGCTATCTTCAGGCTTGGTAATCAAAGTGTGGGGCCTGGTGGGGCACCTCTTACCCCATCGCCCAGCGGGTAACGACTGTTGGGCACTGCGGTTACTTTTTCTGTTGCTACAAAAATAAACATTTGAGGCACCGGCCCATGACCCGAGATCATGCTTTCTGCCGTCACCGGGGTTGTGCTCTCCCTCCCGGGGTGGCTACGGCCGTGGGGTCACTACACCCCCGGTGCGGGGCTTTTGCCCCCCTAACGTGACCGCTTTCGCTCCTCCGGTGCCTCCAAGCGAGGTGCCTTCTCCCAGCCCCTCTCTTGCGGTTGTTGTTGGCTCGTCTGTTGTCGCGGAGTGTCCTCGCCTTCCGGCGGGCGGAGTGAGCCGGCCGGTTAGCTCCGTACGTTCTTCTTGTGACCGTCGGTTTTCGGCTTGGACCCGTCCTTAATGGTGCCCTCCCCACCCTCGCAGGTGGCCCGTTCTTGGCGTGATGTTGTTACCCGGCCTTCGTGCCCTCGTCTGGCCGGAGGCCCTACCCGGCCGGTCGATTGTCCCTCCCCCCATCCGTTGCACGTCTTTAGCTCTCTTGCCTCCCCGCCCCCGCCTGTAGCTTTTGCGTCATGATCGGATTGTGTGTGTTTGGAATGCGTGGACATCTATCACGTCGCTCCTTCGGCGACGAGCTCCAACTTTGTTTGGGGGCCCTTTGGGGTCAAGTGTCCAAGTGGACCAAAGTGCATGATTCCTGGCGCGATGACTCGTTTCGGTTCGATATCTTTGCTCCCGCCGCTTCGATCTCGGCCATCATTTCCCGGCTCGGACGGGCGGCTCCTGCGTGGTATGTTTGCCCCCACCTCCCCTTTTTGTCCCGCGCCCAAGCACGTCTCGCCCCACCTACACTGCTGCACCGTGTCTCTCGTCCTTGCACCCTCCGTTTAGTCGGATTGCAACTTGGAATATCCGTGGCTTTCGGTCCAAGCGGTTGGATGTTCTCCACACGGTGCAGCAGGAAGGGTGGGGTATTTTATGCCTCCAGGAAACGCTAGTCTGGGATACTAAATGGCCGGTGTCCTTACCCAACTTTCGAGTTTTTCGATCACGTGGCTCTCGTCGCGGCATTGGTGAACGGGGTCTTGCCCTCGCCGTCCATGCCCCGACCTTCGAGGCCTTTGAAGTGGGTATCTCGGACTCGCACCAATTGTGGGCTCATGTTTCTTCCCGGCGCCTCGGGAGCGTCCCTTGGGTGGTTGGTGGTGTCTACATTCCGCCGAGATCCGGTGTCGGTGCCTGACACCAACCCTGGTGCCCCGCTCCTGGTTCTCGGGGATTGGAACACCCCGGCCGGGAAGTTGGCCAAATGGGGCTCCAAGTTTGGCCTCAGGGTTCTATCGGTGAATGGGTCCCCTGGAGACGTTCCACTCGCGTAAAGGTTCTGGCATTAGTTCTATTGACCATTTCTTGGTTAATCCTCTTGCCGAGGGCCCGCTCACTAGTGCGTCCGTGTGCCGCCACATTGATAGTTCCGATCATTGGCCCCTTCATACTGCGTTCGGGGACTTCCACGTCTCTGCCGTAGCCGATGTGGTTGCTCCTCCCCGCCCCCCCGGGGACCGCCGTCGAATTACGGTTTGTTCGACCCGATTCGTCTCTCTAACCGGTGGGCGCTCTTGCTGCCTTGGCGGAAGACCCGATGTCCGACCCCTGTCTCCCTAGTGACTCGGTTGGGGGTCACGACTCAGGAAGTTGCAGGGGACCTCACGCCGACCTCTTCAGGGCAGCGGCGGGGTCGCCGATTGCTACGGGTGCGCCCGCACCTTCGACGCTTGATTGCGAGGCGGCGTCGTTACTTCTCTGAAGTTCAACGTCTTTCTCCCGTTTCTCCTGGCAGGTCAACGGGCTGTCCGACGTTGGGTGCAGGCAAAGGCTAATGCAAAGCAAGACTCCGGCTTGCCGAGCGAACCTGTTTCCACCGACAAGTTGAACGCGATCGTCGTTTCCTCGACCGTCGCGAACCCCGCCGTTTGGCGCCGCTACAGGAGTTCGCTTGTGTTGGTACGTTGGGCCCTCGGTCCATCCAGCCTCTGTGCGACAGTGATGGTCGGTTACTAGTTGAGCCCCCTGCTATTCTTGATCGTTGGACCTCCCACTACCGAGCTCTTTTGGACACACCCAATGAATACGCCGAGGACCATTATGCTGCCCTTCTTTCCCCCGCCTGGCAAGCCATCGTGGGTCTCGATTCCACCATCTCCTGGAAGGAGATCAAGGCGGTGGTCCGGAAGCTCCGCCTTCACAGGCGGCCGGCCTGATGGCCTGCCCCCGGGCTTCCTCAAGTGTATGTTGGGTGGTACCAACTCTCATCGGCGTAGTCGTGGGGTCCGCCGACGCCGCCGTCTCGACTGTAGTCCCATGGTGCGTGCGCTCACCTCACTGTTTAACGTGCTTTGGCGGGGTGCCGTTGTTCCTGACTCTTTCAACACGGCTGCTCTTGTCTCCGTCCCCAAAAAAGGTGATCTCACGGACCCGGGGAATCACCGCGGTATTTCTCTCATCAATGTCCCCCTCAAAGTCTTAACAGCGGTGGTGGCCCATCGTCGCTCCGTTGCTCTTGAGCTTTGGGGGTTTTTTCAACAAGGGACAGGCTGGTTTTCGTAAGGGAGAGGAATGTCTTGGTCATGTCTCGGCGCTCCATGAGGTCGCTTTCGTTGTAAGTCCGTGCTAGGTCGGCCCACCTATGTGGCATTCATTGACTTCCGTAAGGCCTATGATATGGTGCCCCATGGGGCCCTCCTAGCCAAGCTTCGGGCCGCGGGGATTGGTGGCCGCGCTCTTGGTTTCTTTCGGGCTCTCTATGCCAGCTCGTCAGTCCAAGTTAAACTAGGTCACCCGATGTCCGACACGATAAGGGTTCGTCGGGGTGTGCGTCAGGGTTGCCCCGCCTCTCCTCGCTTTTCAACATTTTCATTAATGATGTGTTGGCGGCGGTGGAGGCGCGCCGTGGAGTGGTTGTCCCGGGTCTCCCTGACCGTATCCCTGGCCTACTTTTTGCCGATGACCTTGGCCCTTCTCGCGGACACGGTGGCGGACCTAACAACGCAACCGAGCAGGGTGCATACTTGGGCCTCTTCTTGGGGCATGGCGGTCGGGATTGATAAATGCAAATGTATGACTTTGCTTGGTGATCCGGCTCATGATTTACTAGCGGGTGCGGACCTTCGGTTGGGGCAGGAATCCGTTGGCATCGCCGCCTCTTATCGGTATCTTGGGGTCCTTATTACCCCCGACCTCTAAGTCCGCCCCATTGTCGGTGACCGTGCGCTTGCGGGGCACAAGGCCCTCTACGGTTTGCGGCACTTTCTCACCTGCCGTCGGGTGCCCATTTGGCCTCGCATCCTGGCTCTCAAAGTGCTCGTGTCCCCGGTCCCGACCTTTGGTGCCGAGCCGATGGGTATGCATGATGTCAAACTTCTTGCCCCACTCGAACGTATCTTCCTTGAAGGGATGAAATGGCTTGTTGGTGTTCAGGGGCGGTCGCCTCTTGTCGGCGCTGGTGTGCTCCACCGGGAATTCAATATCTGCCCACTTCCGGCCTTTCGTGCGGCTCAGCGTGCGCGTGCCTTTTTCAAGTACGTCCAGTGTAAGACGTGGATCGCCGACCTCTTGTCCCATGCTCCGCCCCATCAAGTTGGCCGCATCTGGACTTGGGTCGTTCGATCGCGCTTTTGGTTGCGTAAACATGTCCCAGCGGCTACTTCCGCACAAAAGGCCCCTTTAGTTCATTCGGTTGCCTGGCTACAGTGGGATGCACGCCACTCTACTCCGTCACTCTCGTTCTATACCAAGTTCCATCTCGCCCGTGGCCGTCGGGCCCTCTACCGTTCTTGGGTTGATGGTTCTATCTCGAGTAGAGAGGCATTTCACTTGGTCTGCGCCCGTGTTGGTGCGTGCATTCTACCTGATCGGGCGGTCCGGCTGGGCTTCTACCGCTCCCCTGGGTGGCGAGGTTGCCCTTTTTGTCCCGCCCCCCTTGCCGACTTGTGCCACTTTCTTCTCGACTGCCCTGCCCCGACCCTGCTGGCTCTCCGTCAGTCCCTGGCCCAAGTTGCCCCTTGGATCCACGGGCCTTGCCCACGGGTCGCGTCGGTGCCCCATTTTCGTGATCGTATCCTCGCCTCTCTCTTAGGTGGAGATGGGGGGTGTGGTTCCAGAGTAGGAGGTATTGGGAGTTGGGCCCCGCCCCGCTTTGCCGCGGTGGGTTCCCTTCTTCTACAAACCACGGTGTTGCTTCAGGCTGCGTATACCGCCTCCTGGGCACCCAGGTCAGACGGGACGAATCTCACCCACGAGCCGACGCCTATCCAGGTAGGGCCTGTCCTCATAAGGGACACGCCTCTGGAGCCTCGGTAGTGTTGGTGGACGCCGGCTCTTTCCCTTGCGGATTCCGGCGGGGCCTGGTTCTCGGCGCCCCAATAAGGCACTGGGCCTTTCACCCCCACAACTAGGCCTTTCACCGGGAGAATTCCCCGGAGTATGGGTGTCCTTGCACCTGTCGGTACCCAGCACACCGGTGCTTGCACCTCTGTGGATGCGCAGCCTCGGCTGTAAGTGTCAGGTGAAGGGAGCTCCCTCTTGACGCCTCTGGTTTGCCCCTTGGCCTACCTTTGCTCCAGTTAAGGAAAACTAAGAAAAACTAAGCACCAATACAATGTGCATCATGGACGAGGAAAAAACGTGCATAGTGAAGATAATGAGGGAAGAAGAACTCAAGGCGAGGTCTCTTTCGGCGCTTCAACTGTCTAAAGGAGTTAGATGATAGGAGTCAACCTTCATTGTTATGGTGAAGGAAGAATGCTCAAGTGTTGGGGAGGAGCCCCCAACTGAAATGAAGACGGTCCTTGAAGAGTTTGGGGACGTTATGCCACCCGAACTCCCCAAACAACTTCCGCCGAAGCGAGAGGTGGACCACAGGATCGAGTTAGAGGCCGGTGCAAGGCCTACTGCTGCGGTGCCTTATCAGATGGCACCACTGGAGTTAGAGGAACTCCGGAGACAATTGAAGGACTTGTTGGATGCTGGGTTCATTCGGCCATCCAAAGCGCCATTTGGAGCACCGGTATTGTTCCAAAAGAAGCACGATGGGTCGATGCGGCTATGCATTGACTATAGGGCCCTCAACAAGATCATTGTGAAGAATAACTACCCCATCCCACTCATATCCAACTTATTTGATCAACTTGGTACTACGAGATGGTTCTCAAAGCTAGACTTACGGTCAGGATATTGGCAAGTGCGGATAGCCGAAGGTGATGAGGCAAAGACGGCGTGCGTCATAAGATATGGCTCATATGAGTTCTTAGTGATGCCCTTTGGCCTCACAAATGCCCCCGCCACATTTTGTACGTTGATGAACCGGATCTTCCAACCATACTTGGATAGATTCGTCATGGTGTACCTTAATGATATTGTCGTCTACAAGAACCTTGGAGGAGTACAAGGCACACCTACGGCGGGTTTTCCAAATCTTAAGGGAGAACCAACTATTTGTGAAAAAGGAAAAATGTGACTTTGCGAAGAAGGAAGTGCCCTTCTTGGGTCACATCATTGGCGGCGGCAAACTAAAGATGGATAACAAGAAAGTGTTAGCCATCAAGGAATGGGAGACGCCCAAGAAAGTCCCAGAGATGCGTTCCTTCCTTGGCATGGTTAACTACTATAAAAGATTCATCCGCGGCTATTCCCACATTGCCGCACCCTTGACGGAACTACTAAAGAAGAACAAGACTTGGGTGTGGAATGATGCTTGCCGAGAGGCATTCGAGAAGTTGAAGCAAGCTGTGACAAATGGACCAGTGATGACACTGCCGGACCATACAAAGCCTTACGAAGTTCACACGGATGCTTCAGACTTTGCCATCGGTGGAGTTTTAATGCAGGAGGGGCATCCTGTAGCATATGAAAGCCAGAAACTTAATGGCACCGAACGGAGGTACGCGGTGCATGAAAAGGAGATGACGACAGTTATGCATTGCCTTCGGGTGTAGAGGCATTACTTGCTAGGGTCCAAGTTTGTGGTGAAAACGGACAACATTGCTACGAGTTATTTTCTAACTCAAAGGAACTTAACTCCGAAGCAAGCACGGTGGCAAGGACTCCTAGCGGAATTTGACTTTGTGCTCGAGTACAAACCGGACACAAATAATGTGGTGGCCGATGCACTAAGTCGGAAGGCGGAACTTGCAGCCATTAGCCAACCACAATTCTCCCTGATGGACAAACTGAAGGAAGGAATGGAGCACGATCTATTAGCCAAGTCCTTGGTGGAATGCATCAAAGCTGGGAAGACGCGGCGGTTTTGGCTAAGGGATAACTTGCTCCATACTCGAGGGGAATGAGTGTACGTTCCTAAATGGGGAAGTTTGAGGAGAGACATCCTCAAAGAATGTCACGATTTGCGGTGGGCTGGCTATCCCGGAGTCGATAGTACCTTGGCGTTGGTGGAACGGAGCTACTACTAGCCTCAACTTTATGAGGACTTCCAAGTGTACATGAGAACTTGTCTTGTGTGCCAACAAGATAAGATAGAGAATCGGCAGTTGGCGGGATTGTTGGAGCCGTTGCCTACTCCTGGAAAGACCTTGGGAAAGTGTTTCGATGGACTTCATTGTTTGTCTCCCAAGATCCGAAGGATGCGGTACGATTATTGTGGTAGTCGACCGATTCTCTAAGTATGGAGTTTTCATTCCAGCTCCAAAGGATCGCATGACAGACGACATGGCCCGACTATTCTTCAAGTATGTGGTGAAGTACTGGGCATTCCAAAGACAATCATGAGCGATCGGGATTCACGATTTACTGGGCGATTTTGGACCGAGTTGTTCCGGATAATGGGTTCGGACTTAAACTTTTCAACAATTTTCCACCCACAAACAGACGGCCAAACTAAACGTGTCAATGGATTATCGGAGTGCTGCACCGAGGCACTATGTGAGTGCCAATCAAAGAGATTGGGCCAAGTTGTTGGACATAGCCCAATTCTCATATAACTTGCGGAAGAGCGAGTTCACAAATGAGAGCCCGTTCGAACTCGCACCGGGCAAGCAACCATTGACGCCCACTTCCATCATTCGGGGGTACATCGGAAAGAGCCCCGCGGCGTTCAAGTTTGCAAAGGGATGACATGAACAGACGGATCTGGCCAGGGCATACTTGCACAAAGCGGCGAAGAAGATGAAGAAGTGGACGGATCAACAAAGGAGGCCCTTAGAATTTCAAGAAGGAGACATGGTGATGCTCAAACTCTTTCCGCATCAAACCAAAGCACTTAGACAATTGCATAAGGGTTTGGTGCGCCGATACGAGGGGCCTTTCAAAGTACTTAAGAGAGTTGGGAAGGTCTCATACAAATTGGACCTCCCGACTAGCTTACAAAGGCATCCGGTGTTCCATGTTAGTTTGCTCAAGCCTTACCACGAAGACTTGGAAGATATGAGCGGACAATGGGCGGTGTGGACACCAACAACATCAACGAGCAAGACCTAGGACAAAGAGATAGAGAAAATCCATTCTCCTAGAGTCGTGCCAAGAAGAGGCATAGATCCAAGTCGAGTGGAATACTACGTCCAATGGAAGAACAAGCCGGTTGAAGAGGCAAGGCGGGAGAAGGAAGAGGATCTGGGGCAATTCTCCAAGGAGATTGAAGAGTACCTGTGAAGGAGTCGAATGCTACATCAGGCAGTTTGACAAGCTCGAGGAAGCCGAAGACGCAACGAGGACGCTGCGAAATCGGGTGGGGGAGAATGTCACGGACCGAGGCGTATCCTAGCACACTTAGGTTATTTGGGGGTATTTCCCCCTTGTAAAGTGTTGTACTTAGCTTACAGCGTAAGTTATAGAGATTTTAGATTTCGATCATATATGATGTCTCCTGGTGACATAGCCAGAAAAGTGTTAACATCTATATGTAGGGGAGTGATGTTGTAAAGCTTTCAAGCAATCAATACAATCGTTTGTTGCCTTCGTTTAAATCGTTCTTCCGCTAAGCGCTTCCCTACACAATTGCTTTACAACGGATCGATGGGTTCCGATCCAAATATGACGAGTTAGGCTGACCTAGCGTTCCTTCGTACGGGTGGGAACTAGGTGCCGCACGGGTTAAGTTGCTATAAAGACTGATCCCGTGACACATGGATAAAAAGGGCTACAAACTCTTTGATCTGCACACCTCCAAATTTTTCGTCAATCGAGATGTTCAATTTCATGAACATATTTTTCCTTTCTCCACTATCTCACCTCCATCTGTTCCCACAACTCCTCTTTTTCCTCATTCACATTTCGACATTACTACTATCCCACCGACCCTTCCACCGCCCACCGATGACACCCCATGTCTATCTCTTGATGCCTCCCTTACCGACTCCTCCCAACCTTGCCCTGCCACCACTAGTCCAGTGGTTTCCTCACCTCCAAACCCGTCCTCTGATTCCACCATGCCACTTCCTCCTTCCCCATCTGACCCAACATCACTTAATTTACCTCCTTCCTCTCCCACCGCTCCCACTCGTCATTCCATTCATCCCTGGCAGGCTCCCGTCTGGCACCAACATTACCACATGTCCAACCATACCTTTTCCTCTGCCCGATTGCCCTATGCTGTTCCAGGTACGTGATACCCACTTTCTCATTTCTTGTCTTATTCTCGTCTTTCCTCACTTCATTATACTTTTTTAGCTCAACTTTCAGCAACCACTGAACCCACCAGTTACGCTCAGGCTATCCTTGATCCTCATTGGCAGTAGGCCACGCAAACATAATTAGATGCTTTGGCCCAGAACCATACTTGGACTCTTGTTCTATTGCTGCCTAGTCATAAATCCGTCGGTTGTAAATGGGCTTTTAAGATCAAATATAAATCTGATGGCACTCTTGATCGTTATAAAGCCCGGCTTGTGGCCAAAGGCTACACTTAGGTGGAAGGAGTTGATTATACAGAAACATTCCTCTCCTACGGCCAAACTCACCACACTGCGTTGTCTTCTCACTGTTGCTGCTGCTCGTAATTGGTTCATCCATCAGTTGGATGTTTAGAACGCCTTTCTTCATGGAGATTTACATGAGGTCGTCTACATGGACCTTCCTCCTGGACTTAGCCGACAGGGGGAGAATACTGTTTGTCGGCTCCATAAGTCCCTTTATGGCCTTAAACAAGCTTCCCGAAGTTGGTTTTCTAAATTTTCTAGTACTATTCAACAAGCTGGTTTTCAGCAATCAAAGGCCGATTACTCGTTGTTCACCAAGGTTCACCATAATTCTTTTACCACTGTTCTTATTTATGTGGATGACATCCTTCTCACAGGAAATGATTTACATGAAATGGGGCGTCTCAAATCATTCCTCCTCAGGCACTTTCACATCACAGATCTTGGTGATTTAAAATACTTCTTGGGTATTGAGTTCTCTTGTTCCAAGAAAGGTATTTATATGTCTCAAAGGAAATACGCGTTGGACATATTACGCGATGATGGTCTTTTAGGCTCTCGCCCTGATAAGTTTCCCATGGAGCAAAATCTCAAACTCACACCCACTGATGGAGCTTTACTCAATGACCCTATGAAATATCGATGGTTAGTGGGATGTTTGATTTACCTTACTGTAACACGGCCAAACATAGTATATTCAGTAAGGACATTAAGTCAATTCATGCATGAGCCTAGAAAACCACATTGGGATGCAGCACTCCGTGTTCTCAAATTCATCAAAAACTCGCCAGGTCAGGGCCTATTATTTCCTACATCGAACACGCTTGCTTTAAGAGCTTATTGTGATTCAAACCATGCCAGCTGTCGCACCATAAGACAATCTGTCACGGGCTTTTGTATTTTTCTGGGAAATTCTCTCATCTCGTGGAAATCCAAAAAGCAATAACACGTTTCTCGTTCATCCGCAGAAGCAGAGTACTGAGCCATGGCTAATGCTTGTTTGGAAATTACTTGGCTAGGATACATACTTGATGATTTGAAAGTCTCTCAAGTTAACCCGGCTCCATTGTATTGTGACAATCAAGCTGCTTTATATATTGTTGCGAACCCGGTATTCCACGAGCGCACCAAACATATTGAGATTGATTGTCATATTGTTCAAAAAAAATTACTTTCCGGACTGATCACTCCTTTATATGTTCCTTCCCATGCTCAGTTGGTAGATATTTTTACCAAACCCTTGGGAAAGAATGACTACACCAGATTAAGTAACAAGTTGGGACTTTATGACATTCACTCTCCAACTTGAGGGGGAGTATTAAAGTCATATATTGTAATGAATATGTAATTATTATAATATGTTAATCATAGCTATACATATAATAGGTACTTGATATAGTAAAATTCTATTCCTAGAATTAAGGATTACGTTAATGTCAATTACATAAATTATGATAAGATGATTGTATATATTATGATGTATTTTATTATTGCATCAATAAGAAATATTTTTCAATACGTTAATTCTTTACATTATCATTAATAATAATAACAATAATAATAGTGTTGTTATTGTTATTGTTATAATTATTTATATGTTATATTATAAGTATATATACTAAATATATAAACATATATAATAAAAACAGATTTACCTTATTGGTTGAGTGACATATTGCCTCTAAGGGAAGTCTTCGGTTTGCCCTTGGTTGGTGACATAAGTGACATATTGCCTCTAGGGAAGTCTTCAGTTTGATTTCTCATCCTGACATTATTTTGCCATCCCTAGTCATAGCGCATCTTGAGTTGGATTTCTCATCTTGGCATTATTTTGCCATCCCTACCATAGCGCATGCTATAGCCCTTCATGAAGCATTATTTTCTCGTTTTTGCACTATATACAGCGCTTTAGCGCTTGGAGTTGGAGAGGCACTATATAAAGGGTCACCGACTTCATGATTATAAATCCACCATTCATGCGATGAAATGACAATCTAGTTATTGGGATATTAATAATGTTATTATGCTTTATTATGTACAACGCTCTAAAAGCAACTCATTGTAACGATACATTCAACATAGGAAACCAGATCCAACGGCAGGTCTCAGTCAAATCATTGCCATCAAATGTGTCCATTACGCGATTCCTGCAACTTACTGCTTGCATTTTGTACGTCCATTGACGTCAGAATGTAACCAGGTAAACATAATGTGAATAGATTCTAGTTTGGCGCTAATCTAATCATTTGGGGGAAAGATGTGAACATATTTGTTTTTTCTTCTTTTCTTAAATTCTAAACTTGATTAAAGATAAATAGATTACAAAGACATGGGAAATTACCAACTAGGCACTGGGCTAATTCGAAAATGTTTCTGAAAATAATAATATGTGGTAGTCAAAATAGAAAAGAGTTTAATACCACTCGTTTCATCATGAATATCATTGACTCAGCACTTGGAATGAATATATCTCTTACTGTTTCTTATGAATCACATCAACAATGGAAAATTTACTTAACCTATTGCAAGTAGGCACGAGGAGTTAATTATAAACAAAAGTTGAAAAACTTCTATAACCCAAGATGAATTTTTTTTTTTTGTTTGTTTGAATCAGGTTGCAAGCATACAACTACGGGTGATACCCGCCCTAGCGGGAGCATGGTCTATCTATTACTGCACCCTGCCTCGCCTAAGCAAGTAGTGAAATTTTAAAATCATACCCCGCCCCATGTGTAGGCGGGACGGGGTATCCCATCCAATAACGGGGTCGGCGGAGAGATTACATCCGCCCGCACCCCGCTACCGCCTCATATATAGAACAATAAAAATTTTCTCCTAAAAGTTTGGTAGGCAAAAAAAATCAAAAATAAATAAATAAATACTTTAAGCAACCAAAAATTATCTGATTGCTTAAGTTGAATGAAGGTAGACAATAATGATGAAAGCGGATTTCATAAGAGACATTACATTGCTCCATCAAAGTAAAAGTGCAAATTGGTTTTAAAAAATTGACAATACAGGGTATTGGGGAAATTTCAGACAGTTAGAAAGGAAACCCACACCGTAAGAACAACATTTGAAGATATATTCTGCATAAAAGTGCAGATGAGTTCCCAGAAAAACAAAATCAAAGCATATTGTTGTTGAAAAGAAGAACATTTAAGTTCTATCAGAGCAGTGGAATCAAAATTTGCGGCTTTTTCTTCCCGGTCCTTTTCCTCTAAGATTAGCATATATAGTTATGGACTCCAAATTATTGATGATAGCATCAATAATGGGTTCTAAGATTTCTTGAAAGCCCGAAAGGAAAATCAAGGAACCAATTTTCACTCTGAGACTACCATATCATCAACCCATCGCATCTCATCTCATTTCACGCTGTCACATAGCACCAGACCAAAAAATTGCATCACAAATCACATTAGAACCAATATAGGATTGAGCAATTGCATAAACGGACAAAATAACTAGTGTATTATATGCACTCTTATAGTCTTACTCTTATCATCCCCAATAACTATAACGAAATAAATTACTACTGGATTAAAAAATAATAAAGCAACAGTGACACTAATTGAGATAGGCGTGAATGAACTTTCTTCCTACTAGAATCGAACCTTATGTGCATGAAAGTGGAAGGAAAGGACCGAAGCTGTTGTGACTTGTGTGGATGATGGTGGTGAAGTGACGATCTCCTACAGCTACTTGTAGGGAAACGACGAGACGAGTAGGCGAGGACTGGAGAGGCGCTGGTCCGAGCCACCGGCGACAGATCCAGAGGAGGGAGGAGGCGTCGCCGCGTCGAGGTGAAGCAGTTGAGGGTTGAGGGTGTCGCTGCGGTGGTTCGATCGGCAAAGGAGGGAGGATCGATCGGCTGAGGAGGGAGGAGGCATTGCTTGCGCCGATCCGATCCGTCAACGAGAGATCCAAGCAGACTGTCATGGGTGAGCTACCTGGCAAAGGCTACGTAGCTGTGGATGCCGAACGGTGAACCAAAAGAGTAAAGATGCATAAAGAAATTAGGGATTGTGTAATTTGTGTTTATTTCTCATGACCTCATCTCGCCATGTGAAGATGCCAGGGATACATAGGAAGAACCAAGGAAGATGTGTACCTATAGTGATACGACGGAATGGGGTTTTACAGCAACAGGATTTGTGATATACCGCCCCTGCCCCCACCGTCTACCATATATGTGGACGGGGTAAGCTCCGTTGAGAATGGCTGAACGGATTAACCCGTTACCGCTGTGCGGGACGGGATGGAAACCATACGGGTCAGCGAGTGCGGTCCCTGTTGCCCACCCCTACGTACAACCGTAGAAATGTTACAATCAAATGAAAAAAAAAAAAAAAACAAACTATTGTATAATTTGCGTTGCCGCAAGCAATATAGGAAATTACTTAAATGGATGCAATATGGAAATTGATCAGGGCTTGCTTGTAAATGTGAGATATTTTTATCACAAAGCATGAGGGAATATGGATATTTTAAAACAAAGAATAATAAAAAAAACTAGAAGCGACATTAGCTCCTAGAGAGGGTGTGCCGGTGTAGACTCTTTAATAATGAGAGACCCTAAGAGCATCCACAATAGGTTTTCTATAATCTAATTTTTCCTATAATTTAAGAAAAAAACATACAAAATCATCAAAAACTCATTTGTAACAGGTTCCCTAAAATTGGATATAGGGATAGAAAATAAATAGTAAATTCTTAAATATATGAATTTACTATTCATCCCAAAATGCTTTTCTTATAATTTTTTAATATATATATATATTAAACTTGTAACTTTTTGATTGGTTATAATAAATGAAAGAATGATAGAGAAATAATATAAAATAAATTAAATAATAAATATAGATATAAATGAGAAATGAGATGTTTGATGTTTTTGAAAATTAAGCAAATTTTTTACTATTCATCCCTAAAATAGGAATAAAAGTACCAAAGTTGATTGAATGCTCTGATAAGCAAATCAATTAGCAAGAACCGTCTCCTTTGGGTTCCTGACAATCTTTGGCTGCCAATGCTGAAAATATGCGACGTTCTTCGGTGGTAGCTGTGATGACCGGCATCCACACATCTGCAGTGTTACTCAAAAGGGTTCGCACCTGAGGGTCGGTTGCCATGGTTGAAGATATCATCTCGTCAGCATCATCTAGTTTTGCAGATAATTTATCCAACTCCCTGGCTATGTCCAGCTAGATATAAAATATAATAGTAGACAACGCAGGATACAAAAACAGACAGAGAAAACAATTAGATTTCAATTGTTACACACACTTGTGGAAAAAGGAGAGGTGCAACTCAAATAACACAAACAAACAATATTGTGACATTCACGCCACTGGCAACTTGGCCTCGAGAAAGACTACTACCTCGTCGAGATTATGTGCGGACTTTGAAGGAACTTTTGTAACCTCTGATCCAAGGGCTTCAATTTTAGCACGCAATTCAACTTCTTCTTGATTCGTTATTGACTCCACCTAATATGCGAACAAAAAAAAAAAGACCCAAATCGTAAAATGCATTAGTGAGAGCCGACCATGAGCGCAGGGAACACTCCGTCTCCCATTAAAATTTAATAAGAATGACATTAGAATCCCAACTTTAAATCACAATGACATGTTGACAATGTAAAGATCGACGCAAATTGGTGCCTGATTCCATAGTACTGTCCCAAAAGTTGTGCCTTTTGCCCTTCATATTGCGATAAATCTATAAAAAGGAAATCCCTATGGAAAAATTATGGAACAGAGAAAAATCTGTAAAATCTAGACCTACAAATCCTAAAAGTGAAAAAAGTGAAATCTCATTTCGATGCACAAAACGTGAGAGATGGGTCCAACATAAGAGTAAAGGAAACCTAGGAGGTGGGTATAGCCAATTCATACACGGATCTGGATGCCCACTATAATATTAATCAAGACACGGATTTTCCTACCCAGATTACAAATCATCATGAATTGTGTCTGAAATATAAATTGTTGATCAGGTTCAGACAATCGAAATAGGCTCTGGCTTTGAAAAAAAACAAAACGATGGTGTACCTGGACTAGGAGATCGGAGAGGAGCTCAAACAGCTGAGCATCTGGTTTTGGGCCTTGTTCTTGTTCCGCCATTTTGCGTTCGTTATTTCGTTGGTATGCTTGTTTCCTGGTGCGGGATCGTTGTCGTTCTGTCTCCTGTCTCCTGTCCTGGCCTCTGCAGCTCAACAGCTTTTATAATGTGAAACGCAACGACGTGTTTGATTTACCTGCTTCATGGAACAAATAAGATAAAGAGTTCGTGAATATAGAAGTCGCATACTCGCTTATTTTATTTTAATATTAATTAAAATAATTCATGCATGTTTATAGTTTTAAAATAATAATTTTAATTCAATTCTTTCTCTATAATATGTTTTGTAATAATTTTTTATGTTCATGTATTATTATACCAAATCTCATATAGTTAAAAATTTGTCAATTTAAAACAGTCATATTACTTGTGAACAATATTCAAAAATATTTTATAAATAATAAATTATTTTTAATTTATATTATTATTTTTAATAGATAATGTGTATTATTGTTTTTATTCACCGACGTCATTGATTTTCATCAATAAATTATTATGTACGGTTAATTGCGTGATGTAAGTAACGCATATATTACAAAAGTTTTGCTGAGTTGCATGTACAAGAACAAAAATGTCTCAAGCAGACATATATACAAAACATCGAGTACGTGCACTTACAAGTGTACAATAAGTTAAGGTACAATGACCACTCTTTTCAAATCACATTAAAAAATGATTTGATTAGAGTTAACTTTCAAAGTGAGTTTAAGTAAAGAGAGTCTAAGCCATTGAAAGGCAAAGTGGTAACTATCATATCAAGAAGTAAGCTGAACTTAAAAAAACTTAGTTTTCCTTAGTTTTCCTAGACTGGAGCATAGATAGGCCAAGGGGTAAATCAGAGGCGTCAAGAGCAAGCTCCCTTCACCTGGCACTTACAGCCAAGGCTGCATGCCCACGGAGGTGCAAGCACCAACGTAATTGGGTACCGACAAGTACAAGAGCACTCATACTCCGGGGAATTCTCCCGGTGAAAAGCCTAGTTGTAGGGGTGAAAGGCCTAGTGCCTTATTGGGGCACCGAGAACTAGGCCTCGCCGGAATCCGCAAGGGATTGAGCCGGCGTCCACCAACACTACCGAAGCTCCAGAAGCGTGTCCTTTATGAGGACAAGCCCTACCTGGATAGGCGTCGGCTCGTGGGGATGACACCCAAACTAGTGAAATGGAATTGAATTATATGTAAATATGTATGATTTGTGTAATAGATAGGTGGGGATGACACCCGTATTAAAACTATCTTGTAAATTTTCTTGGAATTGTGTTAAAATTGTCTCTTCGGGTGCAGTAATATAGATTCACTAACCGATTTTCTTGGGTTGAAAATCTAGAATGTGATAATTTGAAAGTTTACTCAATAAGGCTTATTCAAAATATAAGTCCAAAAGCCCACTCGGCAATGCTTATTTTGAAAGGTCATTTGAACACTAGTCAGAACATTCAAAATAACACTTGAAGAGTTTTCTCTTTCAAGCAAGTTGATAACATTGAGCTTGGAATAGTGCTTTGCTTTGCTCAAACCTATTAGTCTAAATAAAACAAAAACAATAGTAATATGATCTCTTCGTGACATGATCTAAATGGTTCATTCTTATAAAACCAATAAAATTAATGGTTGAAAGAAAAGGGTATGAAACAAAATTCATAACATAGGCAATATCTCATATTTGGTGGGGGTAGCTAGTTAGAGATATAGTTGATACATACTTTAAGGGATTTACGTGCCTCTTTATCAAAATTAAAGGCGGAAAACTAGGGCAACACAAGGTCGCATATAAAATAAAAGGCATACCCTAATTCTTAATGTATGTGAAGTGTGTATAGAACTGTTGAAACCCATTCATATTTTGAGAAGTTCATAACAAAGAATTTAGGAAATTAATAAAAGTGTTATTGTAAAGAAGATACAACAAGGAAAGTAAAGTTAAATAAAAAGAAACCACAAGTAAAGCATTAAAGGCGATCTAAATCAACCTTGTGAATCACCTACTATTACAATAGCTTTCTAAAGTCAACTATTTATGTAGGAGCATTTATTCGCTTGATTGTACTTATGAAACAATTGGTAAAAAGGATTTTGCAAATAAAAGGATTTTGCGAACCAAGTGTGATCATTTTAATAAGTTTAACTATGATTTTGTACAAACCTAAATTGGTAGTGAACTTGCAAAATTATAAACAATAGTAGAAAATCCTCCCTATATATAGATATAGAATACATGTGTTTGTTTCAAACTAGGATAAGTTTTGTATACACATGGTTCTCCTACATTTAGTTATCTTATTGTTCATTCTTTTTTAAAACACATGCAGGAGTATTATTCTTGAACACTTTGTCATCATTGGTTTTCATTCGGGCCCATCTGGGGTATGTTCAGCCGAAACCAATGGTGAGAAAATTAGAGTCAGCACCAAATGGTTTTGGAGTATAGTTAGATACCCTCTACCTTGAGTAGTTAAGATGTAGTCTACGTTACTAGAAAAGGGTTTGGGAGTTGGTTACATGTAGGGAAGGATTAGCACCCCTACAACGCCCTTTCTGTAACAGCCCAAGTCTCCCGTAGCATGATATTATCCGGTTTAGGGCCCAAGCCCAATCCCCGGTTTTGTTTTTGGTAGTATCATACAGGCACCGCAAAAGGCTTCGTGCCAAGAGAGGTCTCCACGTCCTCTTAAGAGGCACGCTTCGTTTCCTCCCCAGCCAATGTGGGACTTGCAAAATCCTTAGACTCTACAATCTACCCCCCCCCCTTAGGAGGCCCACGTCCCTGTGGGACTATGGTGTAGGTTCCATGCGCAACGGAAGCGTGCCATTCGGGTCAAAAACGGCCGTATAAAATTATGAAATTTTATACACGACATCCTAAGAGGTGGAACCTTCATCTAGAGGTGTTTAATTGAAATTTTAAAAAATAAAACAGAAAATTACATACTCGTAATTTCCGGTAGTATCTGTGCTCGTCGGTGCAGAAACTCCAAACCAGGAGCTCTATAGAGCAGTCCACGTGCACCGGCGGTCCACGAACGTCCCATCCCTCATTCAGGTGCTAGCACGAGCGTAGAGACTCCACGGATTCGTCCGTTTGATCAACCTATTGCTCCACCTATTGCAACGTACAGCAAAACAGGCTGTTTCCTGCTTAATTTACAACTTAGAAGCAAAGGGAAGAAAAAGAGAGAGGAGAGAAGTGGGAGAATGAGTTTTTTGTTCTTCAAATCACCCAAAAAATCATCCCCATGAATTTCCTCTCACTCCCCTTAATAATATATGTCAAAGTCCCATTATTAATAAAATAATACTATTTTATCATTTCTTTTGTTTTATTAGCCACCTATTTCAAACCTAGGATGTAACCCTTTGAAAATAGGCCCTAATAAACCAAAAACATGGGCCACCCATGTTTCCACATGGTGTGACATATGTCCCCTCTCGTCTTATCTCGTGTGGGCCCCATCTATGCCCGTGTGGGCCTCACTGGAACCCAAGCGCCGAAAAATCCCAAACTGGACACGTTCGACCGTGGCAATCTCCTAAACTTGGATATGCCCTCGGAAGTCCCAAACGATGATCCGAATCACTTATTCTGGCTCGAATAGTGATTTTGAGTTGATCTAGCAATCCGGGCTCTTATTGATTCCGAACTTGAATCAAACTGGACCGATTGCTTTGTGTAGTTCCACTGAACTACTGGACCTACCAAATACACTATTGTGTGACCCTCTAGGTTCCTCCTTAATGGCTATGGTCCCACCATAGTCCGTGAACGTTGTCTAGCAACACGACACGGCGACCAAAAAGGATAAGATATATCGTATAAGTCGACAGCCTCCTACAAACGCTCACTGTGTATTTTAATCCTTTTGTCTCAGACATCGCAACAAACGGAATGCATACCTATGCCATCAGTCCTATTGCTTGTTATATTTTTCTTTGACTTTCTGATGGACTTGTCTGGAACACCATGGCCATGGATTTCAAAGATTTACACTACCATCAAGTCAAAGGGCCAGCGATGTCATCTTCCATAACTTGGAAGGGACAAATTCTCTCTTGACCCATCTGTTATTGTCATACCAGTCATGACTTACCTAACACAAGCTACCTCGCCACGAGCATCTATGTCATGGTTTTCATCATGTATCAAAGTATGCGATCCCTGGTATACAATAACAATGGTCTCAAGTCAGAGGACCAATACACACGTCTGTAGTTGAGAACGATCAATGGCATCTTGATGTACCGTTCTCATTAACGGGTCAGTCCTCATGATCTCCCAAACTTGGAGATCACCAAGTGCGAACACTATGAGAAAGTGTCTCAATGATTATGAGCCCCCAACACCTGATAGTCAGACATCTTCTGTGTCCAATCAGAGAGATGTATCTAGACCATATGACATATAGTTTAAGCTATTGTCATAACATCCAATAGGTTCTCATTATAGCGGGGACTGCTATAACCGATTGATGCGACAATATACTATGGACATTATCGTGTATGTGAACGCGGAAGAATAATAAACATACACTGATAAATATATAAACACATAATGTGTAATACAACGAAATCCCAAGATATACATGTACAGTGGTTGGGTCTAGGGCACTCAATCCAACATATGGCACACCAACCCGGTCCTTAGCTCTGATGCTATCTGTAACAGCCGAAGTCCCCCGTAGCACGATATTGTCCGGTTTAGGGCCCAAGCCCAATCCCGGTTTTGTTCTTGGTAGTGTCACATAGGCACCCCAAAAGGCCTCATGCTAGAAGAGGTCTCCACGTCCTCTTAAGAGGCATGCTTCGTTCTCCTCCCCAGCCGATGTGGAAGTTACAAAGTCCTCAGATTCTACACTTTCAGTACCTATTTTAGGAGAAGGAGGTTTTTCTTGCTTGTTTAAACTTGTCACGCCCTCAAATCTCAGAAGGATCGGAAATAAGAGTGTGACTTCCCCATTGTCACGGGGTCAGCCTTTATCGCAGCTTAACCCGTGCGGCACCTAGTTCCCACCCGTACGAAGGAATGCTAGGTCAGCCTAACTCATCGCATTTGGATCGGAACCGATTGATCTGTTGTAAAGCAATTGTGTAGGGAAGCACTTAGTGGAAAAAAAGATTGAACGAAGGCAACAAACGATTATATTGATTGCTTGAAAGCTTTACAATATCACTCTCCTACATATAGATGTTAACACTTTTTTGGTTATGACACTAGGAGACATCATTTCTAACTGAGCATTAAAATCTCTACAACTCACTCTATAAACTAAGTTACAACACTTTACAAAGGGGAAATACCCCAAAATAGCCTAAGTGTGCTAGGATAAGCCTCAGTCCGTGATATTCTCCCCCACCCAATTTCGCAGTGTCCTCGTTGCGTCTTTGGCTTCCTCGAACCCGTCGAACTGCTGGATGTAACGTTCGGTTTCTGCTTGGTACTCTTTAATCTCCTTGGAGAATTGCCCCAGATCCTCTTCCTTCTCCTAGCTTGCCTCTTCAACCAGCTTGTTCTTCCATTGGACGTAGTACTCCTCCCAGCTTGGATCTATGCCCCTTCTTGGCACGACTCTACTAGAGTGGGTTTTCTCTATCTCTTTGTCGTAGGTCTTGCCTGTTGATGTTGTTGGTGTCTGCACCACCCGTTGTCTGCTCGTATCTTCTAAGTCTTCATAGTAAGGCTTGAGAAAACTAACGTGGAACACCGGATGCCTTTGTAAGCTAGTCGGGAGGTCCAGTTTGTATAAGACCTTCCCAACTCTCTTAAGTACTTTGAAAGGCCCCTCATATCGGCGCACCAAACCCTTATGCAATTGTCTAAGTGCCTTGGTTTGGCGCGGAAGGAGTTTGAGCATCACCATGTCTCCTTCCTGAAATTCCAAGGGCCTCCTCTATTGATTCACCCACTTCTTCATCTTCTTCGCCACCTTGTGCAAGTATGCCCTGGCCAAATCTATCTGTTCATACCAACCTTTTACAAACTTGAACGTCACGGGGCTCTTTTTAGTGTACCCCCGAGTGATGGAAGTGGGCGTCAATGGTTGCTGCCCAGTTGCGAGTTCGAACGCGATCTCGTTCGTGGACTCACTCTTCTACAAGTTATACGAGAATTGGGCTATGTCCAACAACTTGGCCCAATCTCTTTGATTGGCACTCACATAGTGCCTTAGATACAGCTCCAGTAAGCCATTGACATGTTCTGTTTGGCCATCTGTTTGTGGGTGGAAACTTGCTAAAAAGTTTAAGTCTGAACCCATTATCCGGAACAGCTCGGTCCAAAACCGCCCAGTGAATCGTGAGTCCCAATCGCTCACGATTGTCTTTGGAATGCCCCAGTACTTTACCATGTACTTGAAGAATAGTCGGGCCATGTCGTCTGTCGTACAGTCCTTCGAAGCTGGAATGAAAACTCTATACTTAGAGAATCGGTTGATCACCATAATGATCGTGTCGCATCCTTCGGATCTTGGGAGACAAACAATGAAGTCCATGGAGACGCTCTCCCAAGGTCTTTCTAGGGTAGGCAAAGGTTCTAACAATCCCGCCGATTGTCGATTCTCTATCTTGTCTTGTTGGCACACAAGACAAGTCCGCACGTACACTTGGACGTCCTCATAAAGTTGAGGCTAATGGTAGCTCCTTTCCACCAACGCCAAGGTATGATCCACTCCGGGATGGCCAGCCCACCGCGAGTCGTGACATTCTTTGAGGATGTCTCTCCTCAAACTTCCCCATTTGGGAACGTACACGTGTTCCCCTCGAGTATGGAGCAAGTCATCCCTTAGCCAAAATCGCAGTGTCTTCCTAGCTTTGACGCATTTCACTAAGGACTTGGCTAATGGATCCTGCCCCATTCCTTCCTTTGTCCACCAGGAGGAATTGTGGTTGGTTAATGGCTGCAAGTTCCGCCTTCCGACTTAGTGCATCAGCCACCATATTATTTGTGTCCGGTTTGTACTCGAGCACAAAGTCGAATTCCGCTAGGAGTCCTTGCCACCGTGCTTGCTTTAGAGTTAAGTTCCTTTGAGTTAGGAAATAACTCGTAGCAATGTTGTCCGTCTTCACCATGAACTTGGACCCTAGCAAGTAATGCCTCCGCACCCGAAGGCAATGCATAACTGTTGTCATCTCCTTTTCATGCACCGCGTACCTCCGTTCGGTGTCATTGAGCTTCTAGCTTTCATATGCTACGGGATGCCCCTCCTGCATTAGAACTCCACCAATGGCAAAGTTTGAAGCATCAGTGTGAACTTCATAAGGTTTCGCATAGTCCGGCAGTGACATCACTGGTCTGTTTGTCACCGCTTGCTTCAACTTCTCAAATGCCTCTCTGCAAGCATCATCCCACACCCAAGTCTTGTTCTTCTTCAATAGTTCCATCAAGGGTGCGACAATGTGGGAATAGCTGCAGATGAATCTTCTATAGTAGTTAACCAAGTCAAGGAAGGAACGCATTTTAGGGACTTTCTTAGGTGTCTCCCATTCCTTGATGGCTAACACTTTTTTGTTATCCATCTTTAACTTGTCGCCGCTAATAATGTGACCCAAGAAGGGCACCTCCTTCTTTGCAAGGTCACATTTCTCCTTCTTCACAAAAAGTTGGTTCTCCCTTAAGATTTGGAAAATCCGTCGTAGGTATGCCTTGTGCTCCTCCAAGGTTTTGCTGTAGACGACAATGTCATCAAGGTACACCACGATAAATCTATCCAAGTATGGTTGGAAGATCCGGTTCATCAACGTACAAAATGTGGCAGGAGCATTTGTGAGGCCAAAGGGCATCACCAAGAACTCGTAAGAGTCATATCTTGTGACGCATGTCGTCTTTACCTCATTACCTTCGGCTATCCGCACTTGCCAATATCCCGACCGCAAGTCTAGCTTCAAGAACCATCTCGAAGCACCAAGTTGATCAAATAGGTCGGATATGAATGGGATGGGGTAGCTGTTCTTCACCGTAATCTTGTTCAGTGCCCTATAGTCAATGCATAACCGCATTGACCCATCGTGCTTCTTTTGGAACAACACCAGTGCTCTAAATGGCGCTTTGGATGGCCGAATGAACCTGGCATCCAACAAGTCCTTCAATTGTTTTCGAAGTTCCTCTGACTCCGGGGGTGTCATTTGATAGGGCACCGCAGCAGTAGGCCTTGCACGGCCTCTAGCTCGATCCTATGGTCCACCTCCCGCTTCAGCGGAAGTTGTTTGGGGAGTTCAGGTGGCATAACGTCCCCAAACTCTTCAAGGGCCGCCTTCACTTCCGCTGGGGTTCCTCCTCAACGTTTGGGCATCCTTCCTTCACCATGGCAATGAAGGTTGGCTCCTGTCGCCTAACTCCTTTGGACAGTTGGAGCACCAAAAGAGACTTCGCCTTGAGCTCTTTATCCCTCATTACCTTTATCATGCATGTCTTTCCCTCGTCCATGATGCACATTGTGTTGGTGCTAGGAATCGGAATTGCTCGCACCTGGTCAATGAACTCCATTCCCAATACCATGGGATAGTCGTCCATCGATACCACGGAGAGATTCACCTTGCCTCTCCACTCGCCAATACTTAGCTCGACACCTCGAGCCACGCCATGGATTGGACTAGTACTAGAGTTCACCGCCTTCAGCCAGCCCTTCTCTTCCTTGTAGACTATCCCCAGTCTATGGGCTTCTTCCACCTTGATGAAGTTGTTGGTCACAACCATGTCCACCAAAGCCTTAGTTTCAAGGTTGTTGGCCTTAACGAGCACGTACATGTGCTCCTTTTGTCTTCCAGATGGTGACACCTCCACCTTTGCCTTGATTGCATTGAGGAGTTAGAATGAACCAAGTCTTGGATCCCTTGCATCCCTGTCTTCGTCTTCGTTGATCATTGCGGAGAGATTAGAGTACTTCGGGCACTCGAACGCCTTGTGAGGGCCTTTGCAAAGGAAACAAGAGATCCTTGGCTTCTCCCCGTCCTTGGAACTATTCGTGAAATGTTTTGGGCGAAAGTCCTTAGGCGGTTGGAAGGGTCTCCCTTTTCCTTCACTTCGGTTGTCTCTCCCACGTTTCTCTTTGTGAAACCTATTCGCCTTGGAAGTCGATGAAGAGCTAGTGGCCTTCTTCGGCTTCTTGTATTCGATAAGTGATTCGGCCACCACCATGGCCGATGTCAGATCCTGCACATTCCTCTGCTGTAGCTCCAACTTTGCCTATTGTTGTAATCCATCAATGAAGGAAAATAATGAATCCTTCGCGGACATATCCGGGATCTCCAATATCAGCTCGAAAAATTCACGAACGTACTCCCGCACCATGCCTTTGTGTGTAAGGCGCCAAAGTTTCGCCTGGGACTCATCCTCCGCATTCTGGGGAGAGAATTGGGCCTTGATCTCCCGCTTAAAATCCACTCAATTGTTGATAATGCATAAGCCGTACTCCTTGTCAGCATATCATCGCTTCCACCACACCATAGCCGAATCAACTAAGTATAGCAGAGCGGTCTTCACATTCTTTGCCTCGTCGACAATGTTCAAGGCATTGAAGTACTGCTTCATGGTCTAGAGGAAGTTATCTAACTTCCTCACATTCCTTGACCCACCATAGGTCTTAGGCTTCGACACGTCAATTTTGGAGCTGGAATGGCTGCCAACGCCACCTTGGGCAACCACCATCTTACAGAGAGACCAATCTACCTTGATCTCTTTGATTTCTTCCTGCATTGCCAGGATTTGGGACATGAGAGAACCCTTCAAGCCCTCAAATCGAGAGTTCATGTCATCCATGATGGAGTTGAGAAGCCCTTGCATCCTCCCATAGCTTTCCTCACCCTCTGAGTCCAGCCTTTCGATGCTTCTATAGTGTGGTCCTCAATCACCTCCATCTAGACGGTTAACGCCAACTCCACTTTGGCCAGCTGACTCTCCAGCGGACATGTTTCCCCCAAAACGGACTTGTCTCTCCTCCGTTCCTTAGCGGTTTGTTCCTTCTCGCTGCCTTCATGCCCACCAACACTAATGACAATAGATCTACCGTTTGTCATTTTTGGACCGTCTTGAGCTTTTGATTGTTCCACCGAACTTAGCACCAAATTGTGATCTAATACCACTTGTCACGGGGTTAGCCTTTATTGCAGCTTAACCCGTGCGGCACCTAGTTCCCACCCGTACGAAGGAACGCTAGGTCAGCCTAACTTGTCGCATTTGGATCGGAACCCATCGATCCGTTGTACAACAATTGTGTAGGGAAGCATTTAACGGAAGAAAGGTTGAACGAAGGCAACAAACATTAAAATTAAAATCTCCTGTATGACACCAGGAGACATCATTTCTAACTGTGCATTAAAATCTCTACAACTCACTCTATAAACTAAGTTACAACACTTTACAAGGGGGAAATACCCCAAAATAGTCTAAGTGTGCTAGGATAAGCCTCGGTCCGTGACACTATGCTTGCACCTGAAGGGTCAAGGGGTTGGTGACTAGCACCAATATGGACTACACAGTGGGTGCTGTCTGAGATATACATGTACAATCATACATTAGGGGTATTCCTGTACATTTTCACGTGCTATGAAGCCAATAAAAATAATCTATTAATAATAAATTCATGGTACAAATCCAATACAACTTTCACGGACCCTCGTCCGAATACTCAAATAATAAAACCAATTATATTATACAAATCCATAAGCCAAGTTATACAAAATGCAAATTAAATAACAATTAACTTCGGACCAGCCTTTAGCGGACGGGTCGATACCTGAAACATGTCAATAAAGTAGGGGTGAGCACAAATGCCCAGTAGGTGATTTCCATCTCCTCACCATCCTATAACATAAAATCCTAAATCTACAAGATCGGTGTATGCTTGTGCCAGTACAGTGTCCTATTTTATCACAATAAGCTCACATTCAATCACAAAATATAACATCACATACATTACAATTCATTCATTAAAGGTTCGCACCGGCAATCCAACCATCCACAGGACCCCCGCTACCAACTCCAAGAATCCTAGTCACTACCAGATAGCCATATGTGGGACTTGCGGTGTCCTTAATGACAACCTGCCACATATGAGACCTGGGTTAACCAGCCACATAGGGGACTTGCGGCCTCTTGCCAGCCTTATGTGAGACCTGCGGTTAACCCAACCAGCTCCACCACCACCAATTCCATATATAATTAATAAATAGTTATTTCAAATAATTATTATTTAATACAACAACTTTATAAAACATTTAAATTGCTAAACCAACAAATAACGTGTCACAAACGACAATTAAATCGCCAAACTGATAATAACAATCCAACAATATTTATTTAACTAAACTAACCAATTCAAGCCCGGATAATATTTATAATATTTAACAATGTCAAGCTCAAATATTATTATTTAATTAAACTAACTCAAACAAGCTCAATTAATATTTAAATTGTCAACTATCATTATTAAGCCCAAGTAATATCTATTTATTTAGTTATTTTTTAAAGGATATTAATTTAATAATATTACACTACAAATAACACTCCAATGTCGATCAATAATAATAAGCCCAATAGTATTTATATTATTTACACTATAATATTATGCCCAACAGTATTTATATTAGACTATGAAACTCAAATAATATTTATATTATTAAACTAACCATATCAAGCCCAAATAATATTTCTATTATTAAATTATATCATTATAATTTTTTTTGTTTGACGTTACTATTACAACGGTATCAAATAATATATTTTACTAATAAAACAAGTTTAAAATTTATTTATATATCTTGATAATTTTAATGCAGTAATTCAGGACTAATATATATATATATATATATATATAACACATATAATATATTATATATATTATAATATATATAATATTGAAACATGTATATAAATTGACAATGCACAATTTGTATAAAGATGCCCCTTTTTTGTTTAAACTTATAAGTAAAGTAGTAGAAAAATAATAAATAGGTAATGATACCCTGGAGTCATAGAAACAATAATAAGTAATAGAAAACGAATGCCCTTGAGTTACACTGGGCGTACAGATCGTGGTGGATTTCGTGGGAAGAGAAGCAGGCGAGGCTAGAAATAACAAGGTTGTCTTGTTGCGCACGGGCGAGTTGACCTAAATTGAATGTTTATTATTATTGTCCTTTCCAATAAAACAAATGACATGCACAATTGAAGCTAGTAAATCGCCTCCCCCTTCCATACGACTGACCAGGCTGACACTCGACAGCTGTGCACTGCTGCTGTGCGGAAGAGACCAGGCCGACCGGCCTGGTTGAAGAATTTATAATAATAATAATAATTAAGTAATAACTATTAAATAATAAAAATGATTATGATAAAAGTTAACATGTACAAGTACCACTAAGATTCGGACATAAAAGAAAGAGAGTTAAATATATATATATATATATATATATAATAACGAAGAATTAAAAATCATCTACTTTGATCTAATCTCGAAATATCAGTAGAACGTGATTGCTTCAAACCCTATGCTCCTCTCTCATCAGGCTCTGCGCAGACACACAACACATATAGGGTATCTATCCTAAATTCCTCCCCTTTTATACTTATTAATATTTTATTCCTTATATTATTCAATTTTAACAATAACATTAATAATAATATTAATAATACTAATAATAATAAGATTTGTATTTCTAATAATAATATTAATAACCTCAATAATTTTATTAATAATAGTAATAATAATAACATTAATTATTATAACAATAATAAACTCAAATTACTTAAATAATTTTCCTAATATTATTATAATAATAATAAACTCAAAATGTTAAAATACTTATATTAATAATAATATGAACATATTATAATAAACTGAAAATATTAAAATAATTATATTAATAATAATAATAACTCAAAATGCTCACGTTGACTTACAATGTCACTCGAATACGAGTCCTTACATCCTTCCCATCTTAGAACTTTTCGTCCCCGAAAAGTCAACTAACTCAAATGACACAACTATCACCATCAGACATCATATACGTCAATATCCAACCAAGCTCACACTCACGCAAATACAATTATTGCCACATATTTTGACACACCCAAACCATCTTACAAATTTACTAACCCACAAGCGGCGAGCTGATACAATATCTACCATAAACTGAAACTAGCATGTACTCTCAAGCAACGAATAAACACATGAGAATATAGTTATGAAACAACATACAACAAACAAAATAGCATATAATAGACACTATAAAATGACATAAATCAAACAAAATATCATAAAACAAACACTCATATAACATGATATTAGGATAATCTTTACATTCTCTCCCCCTTAGGACTTTTCGTCCTCGAAAAGACGAACCAACCAACATTCCTAATGATAAAGGTCTCTAACTGCAATGTTAGGATCCAAAAACCCACTTAGACACTAACTATTTGTATTGTTAAGGTAACGCTTGGTCCACCAACTATTAACCAGCACAACGCTTAAGGACATACCATTTACCATTTCGAAGCAACAATACATTCACCGATTCATATTCCCTTGAACTTACAATTCATCTACTAACCATTTAACATAATGGGGGAAGTTATCATCCTTTTGTAAACTATTTATGATCCCTTGCCAACGCAATAAGGCTGAGTCACTTGGAATGCCGCATAAACTTGCCCATCACAACAACAAGGTTAAACGGACACCTAAACATGGGCAAACTAACACCTTAACATAGATCGCCGGATCACAGTCGATATGATCACCTATGAAAATCCAATCAACAACTTGCACCACGCACAACTGTTGCATGCCTAATACCCAATGTTAAACCACTACCAATAGCCCCTTGTAATTAACCCACCAAATAACCATCCTAACAAATTGTTAACGAAATAACACCATACCAACAACTCCCCAATTGACTACATACTACCTTAAAATGACTTAAACTGGTACCAACATCACCATCAAAGCTAACCAATCTAATAGCACACAAAACAATAAGGATTAATACTAGAACCCAAAAATCAATCAAAGCACTATTAACTCAAATTAGCAGGATAAACTTGTTGCCCTAATTAAACATTGTATAACAAAAGTCCAACAACTTACTCCCAATTAACCAATAGCCCGCAATAAGTGCAACAAGGAAACATTACCTCACAAATCATGATCACATATTATAAATATATCAACCATATAATAATCATAAATAGAGCACAAAACAAAACAACATCAACATATCAACAATCATGCAAATATCTATTCCCATGCATGGAAGGAAGGTCACCCCCAAGTAGGCTCCACCAAATAGGGTAAGACGCCGCTGAATCACAACCGAGTCCCCTTACAAAGATGGCTCCATAAACAAGCAACAAGCTTGGCTATCACAACATCTCACAATGACCTCACCGAGGGAGAGCTCACCACGCTAGTCCCACCATAAATGACCCACCAGTTCCACATCATCATGCTTACCACCAACCAATCAGGCCAACAATCAAGAAACAAGGTCTATCCCAGTTTCACCACGGGTCACCATACAAAATAAGAATTCATGTAGTTGTCAACAACACAATCAAGGTGGAACAATGCAACAATAGGAAGTACTATCATGCTCACATATCGTAATTCCAAACACGATACATAACACGATACACATCTCAATCACATATCGTAATTCCAAACATCACAGGGTTCATTAACCCCTAGCAGAGTCATATCACACAACTATACCCTAAAACAAGGCAAAAGCCCACAATATGTCATTTGCATACCATATCATACGAAGAATATCCAAACAATCATATAGTGTGTTAATCTACATTGACATGAATCAACATGAATCACAACGATATTTAGCACAGAGTCATTATTTTTTTTTATTAGTATTATTATTTATTTACTATTGTTATTAGAATTGTAAGTGTATTATTTTTATTAGTTTTATTGAACACCTACCACCCTATTACTAACTGGTTACACCCATTAGCAAGGTCCACCAACATCAACCAATAATTTATAATAGCAGTGAACCAACCAATGCCATACAATAAGGTCACATCAACAACATATCATACAACTAACTACATTAATCAATATGCTCTTTTTTGTTATTTTATTATATTATTATTATTATTTATTCATTTATTTGTTATTATTTTATAACACACAGAGTTAATATTCAATTGTATTTTAAAAACATCATCACTTGTTTAACAAGTTACACAATTCAAATCTAGGGAAAAAAAGTATTCTCACTTTCCTTTTATGGTATTCCTCCAAGACCATTTCCGAAACCTCTGATAAAGTCATAAGAAACATAACTCCATATGATTCTCAGATTGTTTTATCACCTCCTAATCACTTACTTACTAACATTTTGAAAAGACAAATTATTAAAATATATTATCTAACGGAAACGAATTCTTCACCCTCATTCAAAAATATTATGTCATCACTATATCCCCCACTAGTTGGCACTTGAAAACTTTCGTTTGGCTTAAAATGAAAATGAACCATTATTAAATCTAGCAACTCTATCATTGTCTTATCATAAGATTTAAGCCTAATATCTTATCAATATATATTATTAGTCGTAACATTTACTAGTTTTTTTGTATTATTAAATTTATTGTACTATTTTATTTTATTTTATTTTTTGGAATATTTTATCTCATCTTTTACCGTTGTTTTACCGTATTTTTTCTTTTATTAAGTCATATTTTCCAACCATCTAATACCTTTGCAAATACGTTATATATCATATGTTATACTAGCGGAATCTAACAGTTCATCACTCGAGGCAGTTAAATGTCAGAAGTGTACTCTAAGAATATATAAGATGTAGATTTACGATTGTGTGTGTGTGCATATATAATGATTGATGTGTGTTGCTACTTGCCATTAAATAAATATGATACTATTATTCAACCAATTCACATCATAGCAAAAACATTCATGACCCGTAGGTTCACAACAAACAAACAATAGAACTCTAACACCGTTCTCAGGAAATAATCACAAAAGACATTACCTCACTCGTGACCCATAAGTCTACACCACATAGAACTCATAAGTCCCAACAGTCATCTATGGGACATTGCCCCTCACCTATACACATCCATCAAGCAATCAACCATAACAAGCATGACCCAATAGGTCCTTATCATATCATAGTGGGGTCCATTTTCCCCACAAAATCCATCATATTTGCCCAACTATGTAACTGGCTACCCAAGCCATCAAACAATTGGTAGGGTGTATATTTCCCTTACCACAACATCATAACAATATCAAACAAAAGGTAATACTCTAGCATATAGTATTTGAATCAGCTTAGAACAATATAGGTCAGTTGATAATGTGCATTTATGCCATTATTCTAGTATATATTTAGGGCATTAACGAGCATGACTAGAGCTTAATTTACCCATATTTCATAGATATTTGCTCTAACCCCTTAGGAAGACACTACTTGTTCTAGATGTGTGTTTTTGAGTTGTTTTGGTAGGTTTTTAGGTGATTCCTTCTCAAAAAAATCAGCTAGACCATCTTATGTACTAAATAGGAATCTTGTGGCAAAATATGAGCTCAAAAGGAGGCATTTTGAAGGCTACAAGCGACAAGGTTGCAAGAGGCCTCTTCACAGATTCAGTGTTGAGTAAGCACATTTTGATTTATTTGACCATGAATATGACCTTACTAATATTACATGAAGAAGGGAAAGTTGCTCCAAATGATTCCCTCTACCTACCATAAAAATTTCAAAGCAAAAGGACAACAAAAGATTTTGCACGTGATATTGGGATTTGATTTTTTTGACCTTGTAGAAGGCTTCATATGATCTCACATGCAGAACAAAAGTTGCTCCAAATGATATCATCTACCTCTCATAAAATCTTCAGACCATTTGGAGGTTCCGATGACAATGACCTTTGTCACGGGCAATGATGTTTTTGCATTGAAGGCTTCTTTTTATCTGATGTGATAAAGTCTTGGGTGAGTTTTCAGAGCAAATGGAGATGCCCGTGACAATGACCTTTGTCACGGGCAAGAATGTTTTTGCATAGTCACCTTTGCTTCGTTATGCTAATGATCTTTTCCTAAAGAACCTAGTCCATATCGTGCTTGGTTTGCGTTGTATAATGGCTGGAAGGTAAAATCACCATCACTTATCAAAACTATGCCATTTTGATTAATGACGACAGCTGGCGGCTAGGGCACAATTTACATAGCAGCCTCCTCTATAAATAGAGGGGCAGCAGGCCCTAAAGGATATTCTTGCACAACAATCTTGAGAGGGGGGCACGCCTAGGGTTCTTCCTCCACCTTAGAGGAGAGGAGAGCAAGGTTAACGGATGGAGAAGGGATTAGAAGAGCTGGACTTGAAGAGATCAAGCACTGCTGCATACTCTAGAGATTAGGGCTAGAGACAGTGACCATCTATTTCTTCCCCCCTTCTGTTCATGGGTTTGTGGATTATTATTGAGATTATTTTGATTATTATAAGTGTGTAATTCTCTTTTCTAGGGGAGCAATGTAGCCCCCTTATGCTATTGTGATGATTTTATGAATTCTGGGTTTGGTATTTGATAATTTCATGTTTTTATAAATCTGTTCTTCAACTTTTAAGATCTGGGGTGTACACCTGGGTTTTCTTAGCCCTAGTCTAGGGTAGACATGAGATTCATGATATGCTTATGATTGGTGTGACCATTATCCTCTTGTATGTGTGATATATTGGCTGCGTATGCCGCTGCTATGATGACCATTCAAGTAGTCAACACTTAGAAGGTCTGGCAATAACCATTTGCAGTGCCTTGATTAATATATAGCATGCTGTCATCAAAACAACTCCAAAGAACCATAAAATTAGTAGCAACAACATAGGGAGGTGAACTTGTGACCCTAGAACCTCAATCCCTTGGTATCAATTCTAAATTTCTGCTGTCTGAAAATTACAGAAAACAAAATAAAAAATTAGTTCTTAGTTTAAAAGTTTATTGGTTTACCAAAACAATTTAGCAAGCATTAGTAAATCAGTGATTTAATCAGACTTTTATCGAAGCAATCTCTGTGGGTTCGACCCCTTACTTGCTACTACACTGTGGAAAGCATCTAGGGATTAAAAATATTGTTTGGCATGGATTTAAACGACATTAGCTAAACTCTGTTAGAGAGAGGTTAAAAATCTGTCTGTCATCAGTTCAAAACAATGTAAGTCATTAACAAGCAACTACACAAATCATTCCATGTAATTTCAAGAAATTTCACAACTGTAAGTTAAACTATCATTGGAGTATCAAGTGCAACCGATTCTAGTGTCTATAATGCACAAGCAATGTCATGTCATGTATGCACCCATCCTAATGCATCCTAAGATGATCTGACTAACACTAAGGTAACCAAGGACACCATTAACGACTGCATTGATCAGGCGCCCTCCCTAATGTTTCCCAAGCTCCAAATTTTCAATCTCCCTACTATGCTAGGTCCACTAAATCGACCGCTCTGATACCAACTTGTCACGCCCTCAAATCCCGGAAGGACTGGAAATAAGAGTGTGACTTCCCTATGCCCGCACCTAAAGGGTCAAGGGGTTGGTGACTAGCACCGATATGGACTACACAGTGGGTGCTATCAGAGACATACATGTACAATCATACATGTCATCACCGGATTTCGTCCGGGGGGAAACCCGCTTTCGGGGATGCAGTTAACCCACCCTTCACCCAAATGGTGATGAAAAAAATACAGAGTTGCCACCATCTGTTTTTGGGATGCAGTTAGTCACCTAAAAATCATCTACGTTGCCAAAGTCGGGTTCAGGAGTTTATTACATGCGGGGAAGGATTAGCACCCCCGCAACACCCTTTTGGTACCTATCTTAGGAGTTTGGGAGGTTTCTAATTTGTTTTAACTATTTGCTTAAAGGTGATGTCAAGAATGGCCTAAAAGTCTAAATTTTTTTTTTGTTAAAGTTGAAATTAAACCGAAATTCTTCTAAGCCTCTAAGGGATATCCTTGTAAAGACTCGTATTTAGATAGTTTTGAGAGATAATCATTCTATGGGAATGCAACTATTTGGACGGTAATGTAGCTGTCGATGTGAGCATTTTGACAGTACTTGGGCCTAATTCCGAGTCGGGGCCCCGTATGACCCGATTTATTTTTGACTTTCCCGGGAGGTTATTAGTTAGACTTCGCTTTTAAGAAGTCATTTAAGTGTGATAATCTCAGAATAGTGTTGTGCTCGTCATTTCGAGTGTTTTGACAGTAATTTGACTCAATTTGGAGTTCGTGACCTTAAAGGTCAATTATTGCTAGGAGGCCAATTATTGGCAGCAGTATAAATAATGAAGAAACTGCCTTATCCTTTACTTCCTCGGTGATTTGGGGCGATTGGAGCTCGTAGATCGTGAAGAATCATTTCAGGTAGGTGATTCTAACTCTCTATATGATTCATAGTAGGCTTAGCATGCTTCGGTGAAATCAGGGAATTTGGGGGTGAACCCTAAGATTTGGGGGAAACCCAATTTTGGGTTGAATCTTGTGATTTAAATGCATAAGAGGGGTATTTATGTTGATTACATGAAATTTAGAGTTGTTTAAGACGTGTGTTGGGGTGTATATCGAAATAAATGTGTTTATGAGTGTTTGGGGTTGCTGGGTTGCCGTTCTAGCTGAGAAAATTGGCAAAAATGACGGTGAACAGTGTTTTTTCGGGCTAATGAACAGTTTTCGGGTTAGTGTTTCCGAGCTAGTGAACAGTGATTTTCTGGGCTAGTGAATAGTGATTTTCTGGGTTAGTGTTTCCAGGCTAAGTGAACAGGGATTTTAGAGGCTAGTGAACAGTATGCTTTCGGGCTAAGTGAACAGGGATTTTCCAGGCTAGTGAACAGTAATTTTCTGGGTTAGTGTTTCTGGGCTAAGTGAATAGGAATTTTTCGGGCTAGTGAACAGTGCTTTCCCGGACTAAGTGAACAGTGTTTTTCAGGACTAAGAGAATAATGTTTTTTCCGGACTAAGTGAATAGTGTTTTTTTCAGGCTAGTGAACAGTGTTTCGAAAACAATGTTATCGGATGAGTGTTGGGCCTGTGAGGCTATCTTGATGAGCCTGAGAGGCTACTGTTGAGGGCCTATGAGGCAAGATTTATATAGAGCCTAAGAGGTTCCTATGTCTGAGAGACAATACTGAGGCTAAGATGCACTATGGTGCCTGAGAGGCAATACTATTCTTGAGGAAATATTTGTGTGACCAGGGAGGTTTGCTTTATATGTGAATGTGTGATTTTATGATTTAGTTGGTGATATATATGTAGCATTACACGAGCACATGCCTACACTATTTTATGAGTTGAGATGGGTCGGGGAGAAAGAATCCCTACTGAGCTGTGATGGCTCACCCCTCCTGTTGTGTTTGTCTTCATTTGTTTCAGGTGCCTACAGGAGCTAGGAAGTTCACTAGAGGTGAAGACTCCATGTGTGTTTGCTTGTTTTGTTGGGTTGTAATAACATTATGTAACCCCATGGGGGAAATGACATGTATGAATGTGTGTTTACATTGTGGATAAAAATGAGATTGTTGTATTTGTATGATATATGTGTGATATGGTTCAAGGACGGCACCCGTGCTAAGGTCCCTTTCTCGGGTGTTATCACCCCCTTTGTCCCTTCGGGTGCGGGCGTGGGGATTCACTAACCGCCTTCGCGAGTCGGATTTCGGGGAGTGACAGATGGTATCGGTAGCATGGTCTAGTTGGCCTAGGGTAGTGGGGTGATTGATTACTCTTCTAACGTCCTTTCGAGGAGCATGGAGGAACGTACCCCGATCAACACGGTCCTTTGTGAGCCTCCGGGGTGTACCGAGGGTAATAGCTTATGGTGTAATGTGCATTTATGAACAGAACTAGTTTGCATTGAGCATGTGAAATGGATTTGATGTGTTACATGTTATGATATCATGAATCGTGTGGCAAGATAGATATGTGTGCTTGTGTGATAACCTATATATGTGCATGTGTGACTTGTGTTTGTTGGTGTGAGCCTTAGATGTGATCGACCCATGTGATGGGGACTGAATAGAGATTGAACCCTTGTTCTTTGTGTAATGAAAATGCCTCCGAGGAGAGTGCCACGTACGTCTAGTGGCATTGGCGATGAGTCTTCCAACCATGTGGGGCCAAATGCGAGGCAGTCGCCATGGAAATGAGTTGTTGGCACAGCCTGTGGCCCAAGAGGGCACCGAGGGAAAGTATGGGGATGGAGGGTCCGGGAAGCGGTGCGTGAGTTAATCGACGCAGGGTTCCACCACCACCCCGAGAGGAGGAGTCCCCAAGATGAGGATGGGTTCCACGTGAGGTGGTGACCCGACATGTCGATGAGGACGTGGTTACGAGGTTCCAAAAGGAACAACCGAGTAAGTCCCGGGGGAGGAGGTGATCCAGTTGGCCGCAAGCTCCGGCGAAGTGATGTACGGATTTTTAGCCTCCCTAAAAGAGTTTGCTAACGTCGTTAAACCTCTCTTCAAGATAATTAATTCCCTTAGTTTGCATTAAAGAGACATAGTAGAAAGTAATGGGTCAACCCACAGGATTAGTCTAGTTCTTTAGTTTTTTAAACCAAACCACTCAATTACTCTTGCTCTATAAAATGTCTTGACAAAACGAATTCTTTTTATAACTAAAGATCTAATTTTTATTTGGTTTTGAATAAACAAAGAAAGCATATTGATTTTAGGATTAAGATTCAAGGATTAAGGGTCACAACTTCACCTCCCTATGTTATTCCTACCGATTTCAAGATTCTTGAGATTATTTAATTGATAACATGCTATAACTAAGCCAAGTATTGCAATTGGTCATTGCCAATTCCTTCTAAGTGATGTCTTCCTCAATGGTCATCATGACATCAACATGCAAAGCCTAATTATCATACTCATGACAGGATAATGGTCACACCAATCACAAATATGTTATGAATCAAAGATCAGCCTCGACTAAGGCTAAAAACCTGTGTACACCCCAGATATTAAAAAAGATAAGAACAAATCCATAAAACATGCAATCTCAATTAAACAAACTCAATATTCAATTAATCAGTTTGACAACATAGAGGGCTACATTGCTCCCCTAGATAAAGGAAACTACTCACACATGTTCTTGGATAAACAATAAGAAATAAAGAACATCATCCTCAAGGAAAGCAAAACTCCAACTTTAGGTCTTCTCCAACCGCCGATCTCCTAGGGTTGACAGCTCCGAGGATCGAACCCTAGCCTCCAAAACCGTCTCTCTCTCTCTCTCTCTAAAAACATGCCCCCTCTCTACATGCTCCAAAAGGGCTGCCGCCTCCTCTATTTATATAGAAAACTATGAAATGAGTGCCCTAGCCGTCAACAGTTGCCACTTATCAAAACGACGTAGTTTTGATAAGTAGTTTCAATTCTTCTTCCAACTTAAGTACAACTTGAACCAAGCATAATTTGGACTAGGTGCTTTAGAGAAAAGGCTTTAAAATAACGGAACAAAGCAATCGATGCAAAAATCCGCAAAGACGCAAGACATTGCACGTCATATGGTCATACGACGTGACACCTCCAAATGGTTTGAAATTTTGCTCCAAGCTTCCTTGAAATGTGAAAGACAGGTCCGTAATAAAATCCTTGCACGTCATAATGGTCCATATGGCGTGCACTCTTATTTGCCCTAGGCTGCCCTATTTTACCACAAGTCCCTTCTTTGATAAATGAAGTGAATTGGCTGGTGTCCATAAGATGAAATTGCCTAAAACCTACCAAAATAGCTCAAAAACACATATATATAAACCAAGCAGTCTTCCTAGGGTGTTAGAGCAAATATCTAAGAAATATGGATGAATTAAGCTCTAATCATGCTCTTTAATACCCTAAATCTTGCACTAGAATAACGGCATAAATGCACGTTATCAAATACACCACACTTCAACCATGCTTGTCCTTAAGCAAAAACATACAAGTATGCAAAAATAAAATAAACACACAATACACCGGAATGAAAATAAGATAAATAAAAATCAAAGAGAGTCATGGTTTCCTAGGCATGCAACTCCATCATGATGAAACGAGAATTTAAGTAACCAAATGAACTATAATTTAGCTCATTCATGTCCATACCCTTAAGTCCAACAACCATGCAATCTCATCACTTGAAAATTCAAACATTAGCAAGCATACCATGATAAAACAACACCTAATTTCCCTTAAAGTTCTCACCTAGGATAAAGCTGCCTCACTCAAATATAAACCTCATTTCTTCCACACAAGCCCAAGTACCATACCTAACATAAAATCAATGGGTGGAAAGCTCCTCCTACATTCTCCACTAGTTATTAATTAAGTACTTGCCAAGCAAACATGAGAGTTCCCTATTGTGCTCATCAAAGGAAACACACTCTCTATTCTACTTTGTTTGAAAACTCACACACTATTCTAATGACTGATAAAACACACCTTGAGCCAAAGAAATGAGCTCAACACTCTAAATAAACACAACTCACCATTATGGCTTTTATTCTAAAAAAACTTTTTTTTTTTTTTTTTTTCACACTTCTTTTAAATAATAACCTTACAAGGTTGCATTTTATGCTCTCCCTTGATGGATTATTCACTCTTTTTTTACTCACATAACACATAAATAAGACTGATTTTTCTAATGCATACCCCTTGCCATTTTGCTACATAAGGAGAGACAGGAAATTCATTGATGTCTCACATCCCATTATCAAATTAAGTGATGGCTTTTTCACATTCTATATCACAACCTTTTTACATTTACAACACAACAAAACAAAAACTAGGATACATAGGAAGTCAAAGTGACTTAAATAGCCTTGTATCACTAAGAACACACCAAACACTCGAGCACTAATAAGTAATCATCATGCTTACTTAACTCCTACCATTTAATAACTAATGATAAATGCAGAGAGGAGCATCAAATCAAACTATTACCCATAAACCATAAATGTCACTCAAGGGCTAGAAAGAGGTTTTCTCATTTTCCTTTTGGATTTTCTTTCACTCAACTCTAAGGGTCACTAAATGTTATCCTAACATGTTATGCTCAACTAATATTCAAACTTCGACTCCAAAAACATGGTGATATCATTCAAGAAGTAAAGACATGCTTAAACCAAATCATAACACACCTTAATTACTTTAACACCCTTATTACAACATGATACTAATGTGGCTTAAAATTAAAATTTAAGCCAAAATTGCATACCTAGTATCCATGCCTCTCCACACGCAAATCACAACAATCAAGCAACTTAAACAATCACACAAAATTTAAAGAACATTATAACTACTAAACAAACCAAAACAAACCAACACATACAATTAAGCAAAATAAAGGACAAACAAGTGGCTTGAGCCACTCCCCACACCACACTAAAAATATGCTATGTCCTCATGGCATGGTAGAGGTTAAGAAGAACCCGACCTATATCTGTTGGTAAGCTATAATAAGAGATAACTTGGTCCACCAATCTCCGCACCCGAGCCACAAAATCGGTTGAAGTTTTACTGCGTATGGTCCATGTATCTCGCTGTCGCAAAATAGCCAAGATATAATAACAAACGAAAATCCCACAACCGAATCGATCAGTCTTCGAGGAATTCCATTTTCGTGAGATGAATAAGAGGCAATTTGTCCCGGCAAAGAACCCTCTTTCTTTATTGCATCCTTGATTCGTTTTATGAGGCCGTGGACGAGCTACCGCTTCCTTTTCCCGAATCCATGTCCTTAACCGGGATCATAAAGCATTGCGTGCCCCTACACTCAAATCCAAATGCAATAATACAAAGTGGTGGTCAATGTGTACAAGTATTACTACCTCATGCATGGTGCGCCAGGGTCGGTGGCCTTCATTCGTACCATTCATGCGCCGATGCAGAAACAGTTTCAAACAAAGGTTGCTCGTATAACTCGCATACAAGATAATAGATGTACCGGGCCAACGGATAATCATGAGGCTCAGCCTCCACTACGAATCGAATCGTCCCGCAAAATAAATCACATCATCTCGTGAATAAAAATTCATTACCCGAGATGCGCCGAGGAAGTCGAATGTGAAGACATCCATGTCCCTTGCAAAACGAGCTAGTAACATCGTAGGGTCAATGAAACTTGCAAACGCCTCTTGAGCCGCGGGGAAGAGAAAGCCGGATTAATCCGCAAATGCACCGGTGCTCAAGGAGATCTTGAGGTTCTACGGCATATAAGGTCCCCATGAAATAGGTTGCACAATGGGCACGATGGCCTGAGAATAGGAAGGATCCACAAAAGGATCAAATGGAGGAGTATTGTGGTTCCGGTGCAACGTCCCTTCGAAATGGATGATAATCAATGTACTCCTAGAATGGCCCTGGTGGAGGGTACTCTTCTTGGGCAGTAGGAACCTGTCGTATGTCTGCAGTACTAAGGAGAGTCCTCATGTCTGGAGGTACATCCTCATCGATATCTCCACCACCTGGAGATTTTTTTAACTTTTGCTTGTTGCTCAAGGCCCTCCAAATTTTTTCCAACTCCTTTTATTTCCTTGTTGTCTCTCTTCGACTCTTCTATCGCACGCGTTGTTCCGGCTTGATCCCTTCTCAGCTCTTGAGTTTCTTGCCTCCATGCATCATGAGTGGCGCAGAAGCAAGAGCCGTTGAGCTTCCCATGCCCTTGCCGACGGTCTAGAATGGGACTGCTGATCTTGCGAAATAAGTGACATTAACTCGTAAATTGGGCACCATTGATGTGACCATTTGTAAATGCCCAATTTATAACTTCCACCTCACTAACCACTTGGCCACTAATACCTTGAAAGAAGTTGAAAACATCTTTCTTATGCACATTAAACTGCATGTACATGGCGGTGAGCCTGAAGAGGGTCCGCTTTCTTTTATCTAATGGGATGGAGGTGTCTCGCGCAGCAGACTTCGTTGGTCTCTCCATATGAACACCGTGCCTTGATGGCCGTGGTTCATCTTGGGGAACATTCCCCGTTGCCTCTAGAGCTTACCCCTAAACCTCCTTCGGTTGCAATACTCTCAAAAGCCGAGATGGGAAGGGGGTGCTATCTAAAGAGGTAAAATGTCAGGCATATTGGTTTTGAAAAATGACACATAGCATTCTTCCATATACTCTCTTTGTTAAGTTTTTCGTCCACCATTTGAAAATGGCGGCACCTGTCCACATCTAACATATGGTCAATGCTTTACATGAATTCAAGATGGGTCATAGGCATACCATCCTTTCCACTAGTTTGCAACAACAAGCACTTTCCTACGGGATGAGCTAAACATCTAAATTTACCCACAAAGCCATTTTTAGTAAACTACCTCCTCTTCTCGGATCGTTTTGCATAGTTGAAGGTCGTACCATACTCCCCTAAGGTCGGGTGAGGGAAGTGATCGATAGGGTACAACAAGCGCTTCATTTAAAGTCCAGAGCTGAACTTAAAATCGCTCAAGAAGGCTCAAAAGAGAGGGAATCAACTATCTCCCTCGTGTTGGGTCATAATAAGTTTCAAACTTATTGCCATTAACCCAAAATTTCTTGTCATCTTCACTTAGAGCTCAAAGCTCCCATATGGCTCTTATCAGTTAGCATAAATGGCCCCATCCATTTTGATTGTAGCTTTCCTGGAAACAACCTTAGCCTAGTGTTGAATAACAAAACTTTTTGTCCCAGGCTAAAGATCCTGTATTAAGTTGCCTATCATGCCATTTTTTGGTTCTTTCCTTATAAGTTTTAGCACTCTCATATGCATCCATTCTAAACTCATCTAACTCAATTAGTTGAGTCATCCTCGATTCCTTGGTTTCTTGTAGATCAAAGTTTAATTTCCTCAAGGCCCATTGAGCCTTGTGTTCTAATTCCACAGGTAAATGATAAGACTTCCCATATAAGATTCTGTAAAGGGACATTCCAATGGGAGTCTTGTAGGTTGTCTTATAAGCCCATAAGGCTTCATCAAGCCTTTGAGACCAATCCTTTCTATTCCCTCCAACAGTTTTCTCAAGGATAACTTTGATTTCCTGTTGGACACCTCGGCTTGTCCATTAGCTTGTGGGTGGTAAGCTAAGGACTTCCTATGGTTGACTCCATACTTTGTCAACAACTTGTCAAACAATTTGTTACAAAAATGACTACCCTTATCACTAATAATAGCCCTTGGTTGCCCAAAACGGCTAAAGATGTTTCTTGTGAGGAACTTAGTCAAGACTCAGCATCATTCACTCTTGTTGGGATTGCCTCTACCCACTTAGACACATAATCCACACCAATAAATGTATGAATACCCATTAGAAATGGGAAATGACCCTATAAAGTCTATGCCTCAAACATCAAAGATTTCAACTAGAAGGATTCAGGTTAAGGGCATCTCATTCTTCCTAGACAGACCACCTACCCTTTGACATCTATCACAAGTTTTAATGAAGACATAGGTGTCTTTAACCATGTTGGGCCAATAAAACCCACATTGCATGATCTTAGCTACTGTTCTTTGCACTCCAAAGTGGCCCTCATAATGTGATGCATGATAGCATCCATCTCCTCCTCAGGGACATACCTCCTAATGATTTGATCAAGACACCGCCTTATAGAGGATAGGATCATCCCAAATATATTTTTTTGCATTCACTATGAACCGCTTCACTGGTGGTAATCAAATCCCTTAGGTATAAACTCAATGGCTAAATAGTTTACTATATCGGCAAACCAAGGAAGTCTGGCTTTACTTGAAACATTGCCTCATCAGGGAAGTCATCGGAGATAGGTAGAGACTTAGGTGCATTCTCAAGTCTAGAAAGGTGATCTGCAACAGTGTTTAAAGCTCCCTTAGTGTCTCTAAACTCTAGATCAAACTCTTGTAAGAGGAGTACCCATCTCACAGACGTGGCTTAGCTTTTTTTTGTCAACAAGTACTTTAGGGCTGCATGATCAGTATAAACAACAACCTTAGACCCCAATAGGTAAGATCTAAACTTGTTGCAGCCATACACTACAGGTAAAGAACTCTTTCTCAAAGAGTGGTATAGTTCTGTTGGGCATTATCTAGAGTCTTACTAGCATAGTAAATCACCCTAAAAATTTTCTCTCTCTGCCCTAGAACTACCCCTACAAGATAATCACTCGCATCACACATAAGCTCAAATGGTTGTTCCCAATCAGGAATAACTATGACAGGGGCATGAACTAGCTTTCGCTAAGGACCTCAAAAGCTTTTAAACACTCTTCATTAAATTCAAAGGTGATGTCCTTCTCCAACAACACACTTAGGGGTTTAGGTATTTTGGAGAAGTCCTTAATAAATCTTCTATAAAACCCAACATGTCCTAAGAAACTCCTCACCCCTTTCACATTGGTTGGAGGTAGCGAGGGTTTCAATTGTGAATATCTTAGCTTTATCCACCTCCAAACCTTTTGCGGACACTTTGTGTCCTAGGACTATGCCCTCACTTACCATAAAATGACATTTCTCCCAATTGAGGACAAGTTCTTTCTCTTCATATCTCTCTAGGACAGTATCTAGGTTCTTTAAGCAATGTTGGTAAGAATTACCAAACACAAGAGAAATCATCCATAAATACTTCCATTATTTCCTCCACCAGGCCCTGAAAAATGGCCATCATGCACCTTTGAAAGGTCGCAGTGCATTACACATCCAAATGGCATCCTCCTAAATGCAAAGGTGCCAAAAGGGCAAGTGAACGTTGTTTTCTCCTGGTCCTCGGGTTTAATCATGATCTGATTGTAACCGAATACCCATCTAAGAAACAAGAATGACTATACCCAGCCAACCTATCAAGCATCCCGATCAATAAAAGGAAGGGGAAAATGGTCCTTCCTAGTGGCCTTATTTAGCCTTCCTATAGTCCATACACTCTCCACCCCGTCACGGTTTGGGATGGAATTAATTCATTCTTTTCATTTCTAATCACCGTCATGCCCCCTTTCTTGGGCACAACACGTAAAGGACTAACCCACTCACTATCGGATATAGCATAAATTATCCTAGCATTTTTCCATTTTAGAACTTCTTTCCTAACAACTTCTTTCATATCGGGTTCAATCTTCGTTGTCTTTCAACGGTGGGGTGAAAATCATCATTCATTAAGATTTTATGTATGCACAGCCCTGGAATAATGCCCCTAATATTTTCAATATTCCACCAAGTGCTTTCTTATGTCTCCTTAGAATTTCTAGCAGCTGTTCACATTCCCAAGCCAGTTAAAGTGGATGCAACACCATCGGAAATCTATTTGTGGAATCAAGAAATTCGTACCTCAAGTGTCCAGGAAGCTCCTTCTGCTGGCGCTGGAGTTGTTTGCTCGTCATGCTCCTCCTTAGCTTGCTCCAATGGACTTGATTTTAGTTCCTCCTCGTCGGTGATCAAGTCCCCGCCTCTTGCTCTGGATCGCCGATGTGTGAAGCACTTCATCTTCTTGTTACTCGATCCGCTCATTTAGGAAGTCTTCCACTAAGTCCTCAAAGTTTTCTATCTAGAGACAACTTCCCTCTTCTTGTCCTTGCAAAGGTCTTTCTATATGAAAGACTAGGGTATCTTCATTTATCCTCAAAGTTAACTTACCTTGAGCTACATCAATCAAAGCACACCCCGCCCTCAAGAAAGGTCTTCCTAGGAGTAACTGAACTCCCATAGCTTCTTCCATTTCTAATACCACAAAATCAGGCAGGAAAAATAAATGATCCCACTTTCACCAAGACATCTTCTATGATTCCCTTAGGCCTTCCCTGTGGACCGGTCTGCGAACCGTAGTGATATAGAAGTGGGCTTCATTCCCGTTAACCCAAGCCGCTGTAGAGGGCGTATGAGATTAAATTAATGCTAGTCCCTAAATCACATAGGGCCTATTGTTGTGGTGCATCTCCTATTACACACGGAAGAGTGAAACTACCCGGATCTTTATGCTTTGTGGGTAACTTCTTCGAACCACATTGCTCACCTCATTAGTGACAACAATCTCGTGGTCTCCATACTTCCTCTTCTTCATCATGAAGTCCTTCAAAACTTTCTTGCATCTGGGCATCTGTTCCAGGGCTTCTATGAAATGAATGTTTATTTCAGCTTCTTGAATATCTTCAAGAAGCGTTCATTTTCTTCTTCCACCTTTTGATTCCTCATCCTCCGAGGAAATGGCCTCGTAGGCCTCACTTCCTTTGGCCTTTGTTCTTCAGCTGGTTGAACCTTAATTGGTTGCTGTTCTTGGTTAACTCCCAACTATTTCGCTTCCTCAATAGCTCTTTCCTGATTTTCAGCTGCTAAAGGCTTAAGTTGTGCTTCTTGAATGGCCTTCTTCTTAGGCTCCTCAGCTTCCTTTAACGCCTTACCACTCCTCAAAGTGATAGCTTTGCAACTTTCCTTGGGATTAACTTTAGTATCACTTGGAAAGGATTTGGAAGAAACTCCCAGGTTGGGATTTTGTGCCACACTCACCAATAGCTTCTCAATATTTTTAATAGAGCTCTCCATACTTCCTACCCTTTCCTTCAAATCTCCCACTTCTCTTTTGGTTGTCTCATCCTTAGTCTGATAATTTCTTCTCTGTTGCTGAGGGTGAGGCTGTTGTTGCTGCTCAAAACCTGGAGGTGGTTGCAAATAATTATCTGTAGCATATGGATTTTGCTTCATTCCTGGAGGGATATATTTATACTGATTTGAAGTGTCACCTCCTCTATTCGATTCTGGTTAAAGGCATTTTTTGGTAACCTTGGTTGGGATTTTGTTCTTGATAGCCTTGACCCTGGTTCTATTGGAAGAAGGGTTGCTTTCCGATACATACCCTTTCCTCCAATAAAGTTTGCTTCTTGACTCCACTCCATGCTTGTTCAACTATTGGTGGAGCTTCCTTGTGGTCCTCCTACCTTAAGAGCCGGACTTCCACGCTTTTTGCTAGAGCCCGTATCTGCTCTTGCATGTCATTGGAAGAGTTATCAACTAAAGCTATCTTCTCCTTTGGCCTTGAGGTTCGAATATTTGACCACCGCCAATCGCCTAATGATAGTCTCTCTAAAAGTTCAGCTGCTACATCAGGTTCTAAATTCATTAAACATCCTCCCATAGCTGCATTCACCTTGTCTTGTGAGTGAGACCGAAGACAAGTGTGAAGGATTCGATTTGAATCCATTGGGGTCTTCCATAGTTAGGGCATCTTCTTACCAAGTCTTTAAATCTTTCCCAAGCTTCATGAAGAGTCTCCATCTCGTCTTGCCTAAATCGGTTGATTTCCCCTCCGAAGCCTGGATCACCTTGGAAGGAGGGAAATACTTAGACATAAATTTAGTCCGCATCTCCTCCCAAATATTTATAGAACCAGCTGGTAGACTGTTGAACCATCTAAGAGCTCTATCCCTTAAGGAAAAGGGAAAAAGTCTTAACTTTATTGCTTCCTCCGACACATTGTTGAGCTTGATTGTGTCACACATCCGAAAGAATCTCATCAAGTCTGATGTGGGTCATCCATCGCTGTTCCTCCAAATGTATTATTGCTTACCATGTTGATCAATGCCGGTTTCGGCTAAACTGTTTGCTTAGACTCTTGCTTGCCTAATCCCTAAGTAATGATCCGACATAGTTAGCCTTGCATAGTCCAAGAAAGTCCTGGGCCTAAATCGTTACCCTCATCTTCTGGATATTGCCCATTATAATTGGCCCCTCCTTCTTTGTAATCGCCATCAGGTTTTATATCCTCCATAATGTTTAGAACCAGTATCCTCTAAACCTCGCAGTGCTTCTTGACTTCCCTCGCGGCTTCCTTAGCCGCCCCTACGACGATCTCTAATTATCCATTCAGGTTTTGGATTAAATGGCACAAGTTCCCTTCGTTGCATACACACATTGAGAATTTTCTCAAACACCTTGGTGAACGTTCCTAAAAAACAACAAGAACACACCCAGCGACTCCGAATAAGACAAAATAAATAAATAAAAATCAAAATAACAGAAAATAAAAGATAGAATTAAACACCAAGATCAGAATTCAAACAATTTCACTCAATGTTGATTTTGAAAAACTAGTTAACCGTACAATCCCCAACAGCGCGCCAATTTGATGACAGATTTTTAGCCTCCCTAAAAGAGTTAGCTAACGTCGTTAAACCTCTCTTCAAGATAATTAATTCCCTTAGTTTGCACTAAACAAAATAGTAGAAAGTAAGGGGTCGAACCCACAGGGATTAGTCTAGTTCTCTAGTTTTTAAACTAAACCACTCAATTACTCTTGCTCTATAAAATGTCTTAGAAAAAACGAATTCTTTTTATAACTAAAGATCTAATTTTTATTTGGTTTTCTGAATAAACAAAGAAAGCAAATTGATTTTAAGATTAAGATTCAAGGATTAAGAGTCACAACTTCACCTCCCTATGTTATTTCTACATGATTTTAAGATTCTTAAGATTATTTAATTGATAACATGCTATAACTAAGCAAAGGTATTGCAATTGGTCATTACCAGCCCTTCTAAGTGATGTCTCCTTGAATGGTCATCATGACATCAACATGCAAAGCCTAATTATCATACTCATGATAGGATAATGGTCACACCAATCACAAATATGTTATGAATCAAAGATCAGCCTCAGACTAAGGCTAAGAAAACCCAGGTGTACAGCCCAGATATTAAAAAGATAAGAACAAATCCATAAAACATGCAATCTCAATTAAACAAACTCAATATTCAATCAATCGGTTTGACAACATAGAGGGCTATATTGCTCCCCTAGATAAAGGAAACTACTCACACATGTTCTTGGATAAACAATAAGAAATAAAGAACATCATCCTCAAGCAGGTGTAGAAAACTCCAACTTTAGGTCTTCCTCGACCGTCGGATCTCCTAGGGCCAGCGGCTCCACGATCGAACCCTAGCCTCCAAAACCGTCGACCTCTCTCTCTCTCTCTCTCTCTCTCTCTCTAAAAAATGTGCCCCCCCTCTCTACATGCTCCAAAAGGGCTCTTGCCTCCTCTATTTATAAAGAAAACTACTTGTGAAATGAGTGCCCTAGCCGTCACAGTTGCCACTTATCAAAACAACGTAGTTTTGATAAGTAGTTTCCATTCTTCTTCCAACTTAAGTACAACTCGAACCAAGCATAATTTGGACTAGGTGCTTTCGAGAAGAGTGCTTAAAATAACAAAACAAAGCAATCAATGCAAAAAATCCGGCTGCACGGCACATTGCACGTCATATGGCCATATGACGTGCACCTCCAAATGGTTTGAAATTTTGCTCCAAGCTTCCTTGAAATGTGTAGAAAGTAGGGCTATAATAAAATCCTTGCATGTCATAATGGTCCATATGGCGTGCACTCTTATTGTGCCCCCTCAGGCTGCCCTATTTTACCACAAGTCCCTTCTTTGATAAATGAAATGAATTGGCTGGTGTCAATAAGATGAAATTGCCTAAAAACCTACCAAAATAGCTCAAAAACACATATATATATATATAGGCCAACCGGTCTTCCTCCGGTGTTAGAGCAAATATCTAAGAAATATGGATGAATTAAGCTCTAATCATGCTCTTTAATACCCTAAATCTGTACTAGAATAACGGCATAAATGCACGTTATCACCGAGGCATATAGAGCACCTATTCTCCTTTCTCCTACCACGAGAGGAGGATAAGGTGAGATTGGTAGTCCGCCAGTTAGAGGGTGAGGCCCTAGAGTGGTGGCTTAGTGTTCCTTGGGAGCAGTGATGTGCGGCAATACTGTGGGACGAGTTCCTTCAGCTATTTCATGATCAGTTCTTCCCTGAGTCCGTGAGGTGGCAGAAGAGGGAAGAGTTTGCTAGTCTAAGGCAGGGGTCGAGAATAGTGCCTGAGTACGAGCGGGAGTTCGAAACCCGAGTAGGTTTGCTCCAGAGACCGTGGCGAGGGACGACTTGAAGGCCCACAAGTTTACCTTGGGTCTTAGCCCTGCCCTCAAGTAGAGAGTTGAGATGTTTCGTCCGAGGACATATTCGGAGGCGGTTGAGACATCCCATATCGTTGAGAGGGGTCTCGACGAAGGAGACAGGCTCATCAGGGACGGCAGCTCCATAGTGGATCTGATTCTAAGAGGCCCAGGATAGAGTCAGGAGGCAGTGGTTTTGTGCATGCTAGGAGTCAGGATTCAGTGGTGCCAGCGAGGTCCCACCTTAGTGGGAGATAGGGGGTTCGACCAAGTGGTCCACAGGGAGGTTGTTTGTGTTGTAGGGATCCAGGACACTAGAAATGGGAGTGTCCCCGAAAACATTTGACATGCCGCACTTGTGGTCGAGAGGGACATCTCAGCAGAGTGTGTCGTAGCAAAGCTAGTCTTGCGGGTGCTAGTGGGACAGCCCGAGTGCCAGGGGTGACACCCGGTTCCAAGCTCCGCTGAGAGGTTAGTTCGTCCAGTGGCAGAAAGCGGTTAGGCGGGATCTAGCCAGTCTAGACCTCAAGGTAGGCCAGAGAGACAGCCACAGGGAGGTGGAGGGGCCCAGAGCGGGAACCGTCTAGATGATAGAGGACAGAGGAGCGAGGCTATTGGAAGTGCAGTTCAGGGCAGAGTGTTTGCCTTGGCCACGACACCATTGGAGGGGGCAGAGCTTCCATCTCCACCCGCGGAGGGTGGGGAAGGACCATCCGTTGTACGAGGTACCCTTCTGATTTCTTGTATGATAGTATCTATTTTATTTGATATTGGTGCATCATGTTCCTTTGTTGTTGAGTCGGTAGTGAATAGCCTTGGCTTAGAGAGTGGTGAGATAGAGAAACCTCTGTTCTGTCGAGTCACCGGTCGGTGGCAGGTTTGAGGTGCGACGGGTATGTCGCGATTGTTTTCTCACCGTGGGTGATGTGGAGTTGTCTTTTGACTTATATGTGATGCCTTTGAGGGCATTTGATTTGATTTTGGGCATGGATTGGTTGATAGCCTTCCAAGCTACTATTGATTATTATAGACGGCGAGTGTCTTTTGTGACACCGACAAGGATTCCTTGCACCTTATTAGGTGAGTGGGATCGCGAGGCAAAGGCCGATGGTAGAGTAGTGGGGCGCCATTACCCATAAATTAGCAACACTTACATTCACCGAGGGGAATGTAGGGGAAGAGAGTATGGCCAGTGGTCGTGGACCAATTCTAGGACGTGTTTCCAGAGGAGCTGTGGAGTCTACCACCTGAGAGGGGTATAGAGTTTTGCATTGAGCTGCTACCGGGGATAGGGCCTATTTTGCAGGTGGCCTATCGAATGGGACCTGCAGAGTTGAGAGAGCTGCAGAAACAGTTAGAGGAGCTGGAGGGCAAGAGATTTATTCGGCCGAGTACTTCGTCGTGGGGAGCACCAGTGCTTTTTTCCAAAAAGGCAGATGGGACATTGCGGTTGTGTGTTGATTATAAAAAACTGAATCAGGTAACGGTGAAGAACAAGTACCCATTGCCTCGGATAGATGATTTGTTTGATCAGTTGAGCAGGGCTCAGTGGTTTTCAAAGATAGATTTCAGATCAGGATATTATCGGTTAAGAGTCGAAAGGAGGATATCCCCAAGACAGCTTGTCACGCCCGGATTTCCAACCCGAGGAAACCGGTACGTGACTCCCCTTTTTACCCACACGGAGGGCAAAGAGGTTAGGATTCAAATCAAGAATGTAGCATTTTAAACATTCACAACACATTCAAGAAAAATAAAGTCCATCAAGGCAGTCCACAGACCAAAACGGTCTTTATTACAAAGTCTTCTTTTCAATCCATCCCCATTGGGGTTACATCGATTCCCATAATAAAATAACATAAACAATTAAATAAATAAGGTCTTCCACCTTGGGGTTCCACCTAACGCCCGTAGGTTCTTGTAAAGAAAACAACATGGTAGGAGGGTGAGCAACCACAGCTCAAGCAGGGATCATGTCTCCCCCAACCCATCCCATGCACCTAACATCTACATGCCTCGTGTACAAGTCTTTGTGTCGTGGTACGATTATTCCACCAGATATAGTTACAAAGCTATAACAGCAAACACAAACATACATGGACTGGTACATAAACACTCCCAGGCTTCCCGACCACCGGGTTTCAAGAACATCCCGGGCTTCCACATGACCACCGGGTTCCACAAAACATCCCGGGCTTCCACGACCACCGGGTTCCACAAATCAGTCCCGGGCTTCCACGACCACCGGGTTCCACAAATCAGTCCCAGGGCTTCCACACCACCGGGTTCCACAAAACAGTCCCAGGCTTCCACGGCCACCGGGTATACAAGCAAACACGCAACACACATGGCCATACAGGCATAACATCAAACACTTAATATGCTTAGTCACACGGGAATAACGTCGAACTCTAGCATGCATATATTCACAGGCTCACAAACCCAACCACACGGCTATTATTCCAAACACATAATACGCATAGCCTCACAGGCATTATTTCAAACACGTTCGAGCATACACACAGGCATATTCATACAGGTATATTCACACCGACATTTTATCAAACACTTAACATGCACTAACCACCCAACCTCGAAATCACACCAAAACGCCATCGAAGGCCAACATTCATATAGGAGGTCACACCTATATGAATTTACATATAAATAATATAACAGAGATATCTCATATTTCGCCCTAGGACCCTAGGACAGAGGAGGACTTAGGAAGAACAGAATCCCTACCTTGAAAACGTCCTCCGGCTCTTGCTTCCACGCTAGACGTTGTCTTCCCCACGCACGACGCTCCCGGCAAGCCAGCCACTCTCCTTCCTTCCCTCTCTCTCTCTCTCTCTCTCTCTCTCTCTCTCTCTGCCGACGGTGAAAAGAACCCTAACCCTAGAACAAGGAGTCTCCTCATCCTTATATAGACCTCCCATTATCAAAACGACGTAGTTTTGATTAAGTGAAACCCAGGATCAAAACGACGTAGTTTTGATTACACAAGCTACAACCTTTCCGCATCCATACACACCAAAATACTCACTATTCCAACCTGGTCCTTTGGAAAAAGATGATTAGAATAACAAAACCAAGGTAACCATGCAAACATATGCCTGCACGCCAATTTGAACGCCAATTCCCCAATTGGCGTGCAGCTCCAAATGCACTCAAACTTTACCCCAAGTCTCCTTGCATCTTGTAGAGGCCTGAGAAGCAAAAATATGCTTGCACGTGAAATGGGTGAATTCACGTGCAGCTCCAAATGCTCTGAAATTTCTGTGGTAGATAGAGGACCTCATTCTAAGAAACTTTTTGTTCTTGCACGCCAATTGTTTGAGGCCATCTACTAGGTCAAAAGTGAGCTCCAAGATCAGCCAAAACAATTTAAACCGCTCAGAACGCATAGCATCTTCCTAGGGCATAAATGTACGCTATCGCTTGACACATACACCTCTCAAAAGTCCCCTCTTGGGCTCATCTCTTACCTTAAACTTGTGTACCAACATCCAAGGTGTTTGTGGTTAACTCCTTACACACGGGTTACACACGGGTCATTACATCCTCTCCCCCTTAAGACTTTTCGTCCTCGAAAAGAAATGACATACGAGGAAAACAAACACAAGCTACCCATTTGCCACACGGCGAGCTACAACACCCAAATGGGTCATACACCGCACATTGTACACCATAAAGACATAACATAGTGCCACCACATCCATAACCACATGCATCACAATCTATGGAAACACATCCACATGTCACAAATATCCATCACAAGCACATTTCATTAACACATTCAATATAAATTAAAGTCAAAAGTCGAAAGGAAATACAAATACACCAGCCAACAACCACCCCTCCACCCTTAAGATTGTTCGTCCTCGAACAACTGCAGGGTTGCTCACGCATCATGGTTTCGCGTTTCCATATTTCCTCCATAGGACGTGTCGTCCGCGAAAAGACAATACACTTTCCATAATGCACATGCTGATGCACATCGTCCACAACTATTCACATACCCGCGAATGAAGATATCACACAATAACACACATGAAGGCACGTACCCACGGACCCAATACAACACGACATGATAAGGAAACACATATTCTAATCTCACCAACAACCCTTGTTCTCCTCACCTAACACATGTCACAAGTATTCACGTCATGACGGTGTACGACATATACGCCCATCCCCAACACGTACGTTTAACAAATCACATAAGTCACAGACCAACTCACATCATAAACACCACTACAAGGAACAAGGCATAAACAAAACACTACTACACGTTTAACGTTCCACCGCCTGATCGCCAATACCATACAAACGCAGCCGTTGGGAGTTTCCTCACACCCGTCCCACCTTTAGACCTTTCGTCCCCGAAAAGGGAAACCAAATAGTAAACAACGCGATAAGATCAAAGCAACACATAAGGCAAGTCATTACCACAAATGTTGGAGATGCCAACTCGCGGCACGATGGGACCAACACTCCACAACGTAAAATACCCAACAATTGGGATTTGAAGTCAACGCGACCGCACCCATAGGTAGACCTCACCCTAACAGCAAGCACAATGAGGTCACAATGAAACACAAACAAATAGGATAGCATTATGCAAACCACAATCACATTCCCACACAGGGAGCTCATCTCAGCGGCACCAAGATCACTACGAAAACCACCTCACTCAAGTAAGGAACATTGAAACCCCACCAACGCCAATGGGGACGCAGAACGGAATACAAGCCTAGACATAGAAACACGAGAATGGAGTGTGCCCTTAACCACTCGGTTGCGGTCAACCTGGCGCCCAACGAAGTCCAAGGATGCACTAAAAACGATAAATGCAGCACCACACACACAACCATGGTAAGACCAAAACCCACTATCGGGCTATCACTAATCACCGACTTTGAGAAGCGACCTCCTTGATCACGGCCAAATAGAGATCCGCCAAGGTCCCACATTGCCTTCACAACTAAGGCTTACCGTATGCCCAAGGGATGATGCCTTACCAAGTCGGCCAGACGGACCACACGATAGGAATCCCTTGACGCCGAGTAGCCGTGAACAACATAGTCCCCCCCCACACCGAAAACTCTCCTATCTCGCAACCCGACCACAATGGAATCCTCTATGTCACCACTCACAGGTCACAAGAAAATCCCTTGCCTCCAAGACATACTCCACCTCATGGCCCACCAACTCCGCTATATCAACTATTACGTTTTATCTCAACACACCAGCAAAACACTCAAATGGACCAAGAAATACTCAGGCTCTAACCGCAGCCTTAATATGGTCACTGCAATTCCTCCGGGTAGGCACAAGAAACGAGGCATGCAAACTCCTTATTCGGGACATTCATGTAGCTCCCAAACACACCAACACTTTGATGGCGTGGACCATCTCACTTACCGCATCAAAACGCACACGAAAGACTTTCAAGAAGAACATATGTAGCATGAGGACCCCATGATAGCCGCAGGACACAAGTCTCCCCCAAAGGGGTAGCATTAATACCCCTTACAAGCAAAACTCACATCCGACTCCATTTAGTGAATCACAACGCATCAATACTTTCACACTTTAACTTAGCATGCCATCACATGTGACAAGGAATAACATCAACATTACACATAACACCCCTCTTCATCCCTCACCGCACATAATATGCGCATGCATCACCTCTTACTCCTCTGCATATGAATGCCACGAGACCCACACATAAGAACTTTGCTACTCCTTTAGCACATATGTAACACACACAACAAAACAAAGCAACCACAACACACGAAATAAACTACGTGTAGAACACATGTAAGAGAGGACATACTAGTCCCCACCTCCTCGCCTCTTTTAAGCCTATTACCCACACGACATGGATTAACGGAATGGTCCCACCACCAGGAGTACATCCTCAACCCCTCGGAAGGTGTCTCCCAATTATGAGGAAAAACCCAAACAAGGCCTGCCCAATCTCACTCGCTTGCGCTTGCACCGATTGGGTTCACCGGGCACGATCCTATAAACTCACTCGTAACCTAGTTCCAAAACTCATCACATTTTTATACATACGCAAACCCATTTCACCACATATCCTATGAACATTACCCAAGGTCTTTCACACACCACCAAAGCATGACACGTGGTCAATGTTTGGCCACCCAAGAATTTGCAGCCATTTCCATAGGACACCCATAAGAATCTTAAAACCATATACCACTCTCGCCAATCAATTTAGATTTCAATGACTCAAGGGGTGGGTTATACTAGTGGCAATTTCCTCCCTCAACCTTGACACTTGGAAAGGTTACCTGAAGAACATCCTTCTTAAGTAGCACATCTACGAAACCTCTACTCACATGAAAACACATTTCTATTACTCAAGGTTGCCATAGCGGGGTCACACACTACCCACAAGCCACTAACTCATGCCTCCGACTTCCTAGGCTAGCTAGGCCAGGAGGTAATCTCACCTACGCTAGAGTATTAGGGGTAACACAGTAACATTTATTACTTTCCTCACACACGGGCGCCCAAAATTGACTACCACACAAAGATACAATTAACACTTTAGACCATATTAAAACCACCAACTCTTTCCAACAACTGTTTATAACCATTAGTAATTTATTAGTCTTTTGGTATCATATGTATATTTTTTATTTATTTTACTCATTTATTCTCCAGTAGGTCCCAACTACGTCCATCCAAAATGGTAACTCAAACGACCTTCTAAGCCTCACCTAGCATAAAACAGTGGCTCAAGAGCCCACCCAGCGAAAATATCCCTCTATCACAAGTGTCTTAATTAAATTGCTAGAAACGCAACAATCAAAGGTTCACCCAGCCTCACCTAATCCAGCACGAGACTCAACCGATCACTATCATTAAAGGAATATGATACCACCACTAAACAACAATCTTAACATGCGAGAATCAAAATCGTACCCTTGACTAAGGAAAGTTCTGCCATGCTCTTCTCCTAGCCTCACTTGAATTTTGCTTTATTCCTAGCTCGTTGGGCCGTCTTCTAGCACCAAGACTTGCTTTACCAAAAACAGTCATTCGGAGATGTCCTACTTTTCCATAGACGCGACACTAGTACTTCTTCCTGCCATACTCTTTTCCAATGTCCCGGTTGTCCACTGCAAGAACAACCCCTTTGGGAAACGGTCTCTACCTCTTGAGCCCCTTCTGCCGATCAGGACAACTATGCTTCAATTAATCTTCACCCAAGATCCCCCCGATGATGTGGGTTGATAGCTCTCGACGTACCTCGCTCTTAATCGGTTGTCGAATCTCATCCTTCAACTCTTAAATTACCAGGCTTAAGATGCCAACCTCTGCCATGATTATATCATTACTTACATCCTCAGCTCTCCCACTTGCCCGGCTGGGGGCGGGCTTCTTTGCTACCTCAATAGTCGTACCGGTCACAATTTTCGGAGACATTGGCTCCACGAAAAGGCAGCGCTCTAGGTTATCACTCAATAATCTCAATACCATTACCGACTAGGCATTCGAACTATAACTAACCTCAAAACATGCATTATCACCACACAAATTCATGGATGCACATCACAAACTATACAAGTTCACACCCTTACAACAAGTTCACACCTTTTCATTGCCCATATAATTCTATACTTAAGTGGATATCTCATCGTTTTGAACACAACATCGCTTCCTCCACACAACACCATACAAAGGCACATACTCAATCATTCACGTAACACCAACATTATTGTATTTTATTTTATTTTATTTTATTTTTGTTCGTTCACATTTCACAAGCTTCACGTTCACAAACGCCGTTCCAATACCACAAATTCTTTTCCATGTTTTCATGCTCGAATCATCACAAAATTTCGAGTTGCACAATTGAAACTTTATCACATTCAACCATTTATCCATACAATTACACACACCGCACACATTTTAGTTCTCATTAAACCACATTGCACAAACAGCAATTCCACAAGCACACAGCTCAAGTTTGTCATAAAATCAGAGTTAATCAGAGTTGCACAGTTCTCACCTTATCACATTATTCATATTTTTTCTTTTATCACAATTAATTTTTTTTTTTAATAATTTTTTTTTTTCAGGTATCCACACCTTCACATACAACAACCAATGCAACTAGTGCCCTAATGCCAATGCATGCAAATCCTACCACAAGACTGGACTACCCCAAGTACACCTTGGAGGCTCCAAGAGGACCGTGTTGATCAGGCACGTCCCTCCAGGCTCCTCCAAAGGACCCAAGATAACCAAGTCCGCCCACTACCCTAGGCCAACTAGACCATGCTCGATACCATATTGTCACGCCCGGATTTCCAACCCGAGGAAACCGGTACGTGACTCCCCTTTTACCCACACGGAGGGCAAAGAGGTTAGGATTCAAATCAAGAATTTAGCATTTTAAACATTCACAACACATTCAAGAAAAATAAAGTCCATCAAGGCGGTCCACAGACAAAACAGTCTTTATTACAAAGTCTTCTTTTCAATCCATCCCCATTGGGGTTACATCGATTCCCATAATAAAATAACATAAACAATTAAATAAATAAGGTCTTCCACCTTGGGGTTCCACCTAACGCCCGTAGGTTCCTTGTAAAGAAAACAACATGGTAGGAGGGGTGAGCAACCACGGCTCGGTAGGGATCATGTCTCCCCAACCCATCCCATGCACCTAACATCTACATGCCTCGTGTACAAGTCTTTGTGTCGTGGTACGATTATTCCACCAGATATAGTTACAGCTATAATAAGCAAACACAAACATACATGGCTGGTACATAAACACTCCCGGGCTTCCACGACCACCGGGTTTCAAGAACATCCCGGGCTTCCACAGCCACCGGGTTCCACAAATCAGTCCCGGGCTTCCAACCACCGGGTTCCACAAATCAGTCCCGGGCTTCCACGCCCACCGGGTTCCACAAAACAGTCCCAGGCTTCCACGACCACCGGGTATACAAGCAAACACGCAGCACACATGGCCATACAGGCATAACATCAAACACTTAATATGCTTAGTCACACGGGAATAACGTCGAACTCTAGCATGCATATATTCACAAGCTCACAAACCCAGGCCACACATCTATTATTCCAAACACATAATATGCATAGCCTCACAGGCATTATTTCAAACACGTTCCGAGCATACACACAGGCATATTCATACAGGTATATTCACACCGACATTTTATCAAACACTTAACATGCACTAACCACCCAACCTCGTAAATCACACCAAAACGCCCTTCGAGGCCAACATTCATATAGGAGGTCACACCTATATGAATTTACATATAAATAATATAACAGATATCTCATATTTCGCCTAGGACCCTAGGACAGAGGAGGACTTAGGAAGAACGGAATCCCTACCTTGAAAACGTCCTCCAAGCTCTTGCTTCCACGCTAGACGTTGTCTTCCCCACGCACGACGCTCCGGCAGCAAGCCAGCAGCTCTCCTTCCTTCCCTCTCTCTCTCTCTCTCTCTCTCTCTCTCTCTCTCTCTCTCTCTCTCTCGGCGACGGCTGAAAAGAACCCTAACCCTAGAACAAGGAGTCTCCTCATCCTTATATAGACCTCCCATTATCAAAACGACGTAGTTTTGATTAAGTGAAACCCAGGATCAAAACGACGTAGTTTTGATTACACAAGCTACAACCTTTCCGCATCCATACACACCAAAATACTCACTATTCCAACCTGGTCCTTTGGAAAAAGATGATTAGAATAACAAAACCAAGGTAACCATGCAAACATATGCTCGCACGCCAATTTGAACGCCAATTCCCCAATTGGCGTGCAGCCTCCAAATGCACTCAAACTTTACCCCAAGTCTCCTTGCATCTTGTAGAGGCTTGAGAAGCAAAAATATGCTTGCACGTGAAATGGGTGAATTCACGTGCAGCTCCAAATGCTCTGAAATTTCTGTGGTAGATAGAGGACCTCATTCTAAGAAACTTTTTGTTCTTGCACGCCAATTGTTTGAGGCCATCTACTAGGTCAAAGTGAGCTCCAAGATTAGCCAAAACAACTTAAAAACGCCCGTAGAACGCATAGCATCTTCCTAGGGCATAAATGTACGCTATCGCTTGACACATACACCTCTCAAAAGTCCCCTCTTGGGCTCATCTCTTACCTTAAACTTGTGTACCAACATCCAAGGTGTTTGTGGTTAACTCCTTACACACGGGTTACACACGGGTCATTACACGGCTTTTCGGTGTTGATATGGGCATTATAAGTTCTTGGTGATGCCTTTTGGCCTCACTAATGCACCCGTGAGTGTTTATGCGGTTGATGAACCAGGTTTTTGCCCCTTATCTTGATTCATTTGTGGTGGTGTTCATTGATGACATCCTTGTGTACTCCAAGACCATATTAGAGCATGAAGAACATTTGGCGGTGGTCTTACGAGACTTTGAGGGAGCATCTCGTTATATGCCAAGTTTAGTAAATGTGATTTTTGGACGCAGGAGGTGCATTTCTTTGGCCATGTGGTATCAGCAGGAGGAGTCCGAGTGGACCCAGCCTAAGATTGAGGCGGGAGGGCGGTGAATGTGTTTGAGATCGGGAGCTTTTTAGGCTTGGTAGGTTATTATCGGCGCTTTGTGGTGGGGTTCTCCCGTTTGTCGACGCCCGACGCGGCCTTGACCCGAAAGGGGGTTAAATTTGCGTGGACCGACAAGTGTTAGCAAGGCTTCGAGACTTTGAAGGCCCGGTTGACCACCGCGCCGGTGTTGAGTCTACCATGAGAGGGGGTGCCTTATGAGGTGTATTGTGATGCATCTAGAGTTGGTTTGGGATGTGTCTTGATGCAGGAGCGCAATGTGATTGCGTATGGTTCGAGGCAATTGAAACCTTATGAGCTGAACTATCCCACGCATGATTTGGAGATGGCGGCGGTGATCTTTGCCTTAAAGAGTTGGCAACATTATCTTCTGGGGGGCAGGTTCGTGGTGTATACGGACCATCGGAGTCTTCAGGTATATCTTTACCCAGAAGGATTTGAACTTGAGGCGGCGTCGGTGGATATAGTATCTGCAAATGTTTGATTTTACCCTTGCGTATACCCCTGGTAAAGGGAATGTTGTGGCAGATGCCCTGAGTAGGAAGGGCAAGGCCGAGGTGGCCATGAGGGAATGGAAACTGATGGAGCAGTTGGCTATATTGCAGCTCCCAGGCTAGTACCTCCGAGAGAGGCATGGTTTTGAGTCCTATTATTGTGGTGCCCGAGTTGTATCGGCGAGTCCGGGATGGACAATTGAGAGATATTGAGTGCGAGGTACTCCGTGCACGGATTATAGCTAGGGAGCTAGAGGAGGCCGGGCCGAGGGTCCCTGAGCACGAGTTAACTTTTCAGGGGCATTTGATTATGGCGTCTCCTCTTCATAGGGATGTGATGAGGGAGTTCCATCAGTCCAGAGTTGTTATTCATCTAGGAGGCACCAAGATGTACCATTCTCTTCGAAAACATTTTTGGTGGCCTGGGATGAAGAGGGATGTGGCAGAGTTTGTTTCTGCATATCTTACCTGTTAGCAGGTAAAGGTTAAGCACCAGTGTCCAGTGGGTCTGTTGCAGCCCTTAGCAGTGGCAGAGTGAAAATGGGACCACATTACTATGGATTTTGTGACAGGACTTCCACCCACCTCGGGGAGGAAGGACATGATTCGGGTTATTATGGATCGGCTGACGAAATCAGGCCATCTCGGGGAGCGGGATCCCATTGGGGCTTTGAGTCGGTTATATAACAGCGAGATCGTTAGGTTGCACGGGGTGCCCTCATCTATTGTATCGGATAGGGATGCAAGATTTACATCCCGTTTTTGGGTAGGTTTGCAGGAGGCTTTAGGGACAAAGCTGAACTTGAGTATAACTTTTCATCCCGAGACAGATGGTCAGTCTGAGAGGACGATTCAAACCTTGAAGGATATGCTACGAGCATGTGTGTTGGATTTTGGGGGTTCGTGGGCCACTCACCTACCTTTGGTGGAGTTTGCTTACCTCACGCACGGACACCATTGGGATGGCACCATTTGAGGCATTATATGGGAGGCCTTGTCGGTCTCCATTGTGTTGGACCGAGGTGGGTAAGGCTGCTCTATTGGGACCACAGTTGGTCCAGGAGGCCACTAAGAAGGTGAAAATGATTCATCAGCGTTTATTGACAACCCAGAGTAGGCAGAAATCCTATGCGGATCGGAGGCAGAGGCCTTTAGAGTTTTCAGTGGGTGATCATGTATTCCTCCGTGTGTCCCCGAGGAAAGGACATCGACGGTTTGGAAAGGGTTTCAAGCTATCGCCGAGATTTATTGGCCCTTTTGAGATACTAGACCGGATTGGTCCTGTGGCATACCGATTGGCTCTTCCGCCACGATTGAGCGGGGTGCACAGTGTGTTCCACGTATCCCAGTTACGGAAATATCATCCCGACCCAACTCATGTGATTGATTGGGGTGATCTGGATATTGCTGATGATATCTCTGTTGTTGAGGTTTCTGTTCGGGTGTTGGACAGGCGGGAGAAGCTTTTTGCGAGGCAAAGTTATCCCTTTGGTTCGTGTCTTGTGGAGCACCTGTGGCAAGGAGGAGGAAACATGGGAACACGAGGCGGAGATGTGGGAGTATTACCCGAGTTGTTCGAGGACGAACAATCTTGAAGGAGCGAGGTAGTGAGAGCCTTATATGGTATGTGTATGTATGCTTATTGTGTGTGTTCTTGTTTTATCATTCCGTATGGTTGGGTGTATATATATGTGGCATTATGCATAAGTGATATGCGGTGTTTTGAAAGCCGTGTTGAAAATTTGGGCTTTTGGGCTTTACGGATTTATGTGTTGCACATATGAGATATGTGGCTTTGTGTTAACCATATGGGATGTGGGTTTGTGTTGCATTTGTGATTGTGTTGCATATATGAGATATGACATTAGTTTGTGTTTTGTTTCACATATATGATATGTGGTGTTAAGTGATATGTGGTGTTAGTCATATGTGATATGACGTTTTGTGGTGTGGAATATATGGGATATATGTGGTCTAATTGGTTATATATGATATGTGGGTTTCTTGTGGGGTTGTTTAGGCTTGTTTTGGTTTGTTGTGAGCTGTGAGCTATGTGATGGGTGACATGTGGGTGGCATGTTTGTGAGTTTTGATGTTATGTGGGGACTTTGTGTTTGGACTTTGCGTTTGAGTGTAACTTTGTGTTGTGGTTTGACCCCTACATTTCTTAGTTAAAATTCTTTGCTTTAATTAGTTTTCATTAGTTTTCATTCAATCAAAAATCCCCCCAATTTGATATTTATTCTTTTTCATTAGTTTTTATTAAACAGGTAATTGAATAGATTGAATTGAATTTTATAAGTCCTTCGGTAGAGAACGATCTAGGTTAAGCCACTAGCTATACTTAGTTTAAATTTTATTTGGAGTATGTGTGCGACAAATGCCCTTTTCAATGATCATGGCAGACCATGAACATTCTCATACGAGCCTTCCACTGGGAGAAAAGCTCTGGTGTGAATTTGGGTGGCTTCGTCAAAGTGAAGCCAGAACTCCGTAGTTGAGGAGCAGGGGCAGCAGCAGGTTGAGGTGGATCAACATTTTCACTGCTGCTTCGATTTGCAAGGGGCTCTTGTGCTCCTCCGGAGTTAAGGCGAGTGTTGAATAGCATGCTGCTTTCTTCGGCTATTATTGAGAGTGAAAGAGTGGGATCTCTATTAGAACTAATAGAACGATGCTCTGATACCACTTGTTGGTCCCTAGTAGCCTAGAGGTCGGTGAATAGGCTTAAATCAAAACTCTTTTTCTCTCAAAGGTATAACATAATCTGGTTAAAAGATATAAAATCAGTGCGGAAGATAACCAGATAGTGGAAGTATTTTTCTTTATTATCTGATGATAATTACAACAAAATAAGCGACAATTACAAGTGATTACAATAGCACTCGGTTTTGAGTTACACACACTGGCGTTTTTAATCTCTATAAGCTCTTGTACAACAACCTTTCTCACGCGCGTAATAGTTGTCTCTTTTGTATGTATACGCACTATTAAGTGTACAACACTACAGATATATATAGACATCCTAGGAATCTAACTTGGAACCGTATTTTCGAGCACCTTGTATAAACATTAAGTTCTTCTCGGAAAATGCTTCTGCTATAACTGCTCCGGATGTGGAGCTCGAAATATTGGAAGCATAAGTGAATTGAATTACTTCGCTTGATTCCAATTGCATTTGGGACTGCATCCACAACTCCGAGTGCTCCACGTGTAAGACAGTTTAGATCTTCAATGAGTTTGTCTTACATTGGAACACAGCGAGCTGATATCATAAATGCGGTATGAATAAGTTGAAGTAGCGTCTTTTTAGTCCGGTGTAGATTTTCTTACTCTGTATCAATGAGGCTCGGATCTTTACTCCGTGTCGGTTGTTGCTTACTCGTGTATATGAAGTCCTGAAATCCTTATTCCGTGCCGGTGCTTCCTTACTCCGCATGAGGTAGATATACGGAATCCTTATTCCGCATGAGGTAAATATGCGGAATCCTTATTCCACGTCAGTTGTCCTTACTTCGCAATAAATCTCTCTTACTCCGTACGAGGTGGAGACTCGGATTCTCATTCCGCATAAAGTGACTTAGTCCAATCAACAATAAACGCACGGATTCCTTAGTCGTTTTGTTGAGTGATTAGTCCGTACGGAGAATCCTTACTCCGGATGAAGACTTGGTTATTTACCAAGTATTTGACGACACTCATGATAATCCGGATCGGGATTATATATCCTGTCCTTTGCTTTGCTCTTACGAAGTAGGTCCGGATTAAAGTTTTATCTTCCGCACGAGACTTAGAATAAACATGAAACATCTAAAATCAAATTACATAGGGTTTGATCCGCATCATCCAAATTCTAGGTTTGATCCAACACTACTTGATATTCAAGTTATTATTTATTGATTATAATTTATAAATGCATATATATTATCACGCCCCAATTTCCTTTCACTTGGAAATGGGTAATGATCGCCCATGCCCGCACCCAAAGGGTCAAGGGGTTGGTGCAAGCACCTAAAAGAAAAAGGACTTGACATGGGTGCTGTCCCAAACTTGTACAACCAGGCTACATGCCACGGGGCATGCTCCTGCTCCTAAACCATGCATACAACCACAAATTAAATAATAATCATATCTCAATTTATTACATTTCAAAGGGGCCCAAAGTCCATTACAACTCAGTTGGGGAAAAACTCCCATCAAACCATAATATATTCCGTTTACAAACAATCCAAACCATAAAAGCACAATTCCACAAAAACAATGAAATTAATAAAATCTTGACCTCGTAGCCTACCACCACAGCTCTTTCACCTACCTTTGCTAGACCTGCAAAAGAACAGTTTATAGGAGGGGTGAGCAAATCATAGCTCAGTAGGGTTCCAGTCTCCCCTGACCCGTCCCACTCTACAATATGCATGACAAGTGTATGCTTGTGCTCGTGTAGTGCCTAAAGCTAAACAACACACATCACCCACTAACACACCATTTACCTGTGCCCACACTGGAGGGTAGAGGACACCCCGCCACCACGACGACATGACATACCACATCCAGGCGAATGTTGCATGGTCACCAATGCAACATTTTCCACCCGAGTCAAATATGGCCATCACCTCCTCGGATGCCATACCTACCCTCAGGAATGGGTGCAGACTTAGCCCACCGTCGTGAGTGCTACACCGAGACTCAGGACCGCAGTCCTGGCCAAATCTCAAAGGGGGTCCAGTAGTTGTGCCTGGCCCATAAGTCATCTCAACCCACAAGTGTTTGGGTACTCATTCTCAAATACAAGTTCACAGCATCTCAGCAAATACATTTCAAGTACATCTCAGCAAACACAGCTCAAACGCAAGTGTAACTCAGTAATGCAACTCAGGCATACATCTCAACTCAGTACAAAGTAACTCAGAGAGCACAACTCAAATATATCAATGCAACTCAGCAAGCATAACTCAGATATATCAATGTAAATCAACAGTGCATTCAGCTCATACTGTGCAACAACATTCACTAACATTCACAGTTTACAGTTCTACCAACATAGGTGTTTTTGAGCTGTTTTGGCAAATTTTAAGACAAATTCAACTCATGCTTATTACCTAAATCACTCTATTTTTCACACAAGGGACTTCTGGCTAAATGGGGCAGCCAAAAGAAGCAAAATGAAGGGTGCACGTCATATGGGCCATATGACGTGCAGGGGTATTTTTGTCTCCCTACATTCTACACACCTCAAGGATGTCCGGGGTAAATTTTCAGGGTAATTGGACTTGCACGCCAATTGGGGATATGGCGTGCAAATTGGCGTGCAGCCATGTTTTTGCACAATTTTCTTTGTTTTGTTATTCTAAAGACTTCTCTCTAAAGAACCCATCTCCAATTCCGGTTAGTTTGTAAATTATTAGGCGTTAAACCTAGGATACAAGGCCTATTTTCAATTCCAGCCTCTAAACTCATGCTTAACCACCCATCCGGACAAACCCGGGTCATCCAAATCAATTTTCCCTCGGATATCTATTGAAAATCTCATAATAAACCAACACGCGCTTATATATATAGGTATATACTCAACATCACATCCATGACAGGTAAAAATACAAAATTTTGTGAGAGAGTTTTAAGGGTTGATCAAGAAATCCCTACCTCAAGAATTTGGGAATACAACAGATCGTTGTATCCTAGCTACCTCGACACCTCCGGTCTCCCGTCGTCAGCAGAAACCTCAGATCGTCGGCCTTGGATCGTCTCCCTCCCTCTCCGGCCGTCTCTCCCTCTCTCTGGCTGTCTCTCTCTCTCTCTCTCTCTCCCTGACGGCTGCTAGGGTTTGCAAATGAGAAATGCCCTAATTTTTAACCCTTTTTTTCTTTATATATTATCCCACATAATCAAAACGACGTAGTTTTGATTAATTAAAAGCCCAACATCTAAAAAGCCCAAAGGCCAAGGTTTTCTAACCCATCTCTTAAGCTCAACAGCCCAATTCATTAAGCCCAACAAATATTTAAAATAAATCCCTCAAATAAATATTATTTACGATATGTGAAATTTCCAAAATACCCCTCAGGACCTCGAACTCCAACTTGAGCCCAAGTATAGTCAAAATTCTCCATTCGATTAGCACATCAGCTTTCGATGTTCATTCTCTAAGACAAGGTCTCTTACTTAAGGCTAACTCCAAGAACTCCTCAAACACGGGTCCTTACATATATAGTGACAATTATATAACTATATATACTATATATAACATAAGTAATATGATAATTGTTGAGTATCTAAAATTTAATAAGCGATGTCGGAGAGTTCGTTGATAATTATATGTCATAGATTATTATTATTAATATGTTTACATAATTAGTGTTTATATTTTAAATGTGACATATAAATAATATTAGTAGAAATAATAATAATAATAATAATAACATTACTATCAGTATTAATGATAATAATAATGAGTAAATGTTTTACTTTAAAAAGAATATCAATTATAAAGTATATATACTTATATTTTAATAAAAATAACATTAAGAAGTAGAAGTAATATTTTAATATAAAATACAAGCATATAAAATACAAATGATATAATTATATAATATAATTAGTATGAACTAATATATTACGTATGACATAAGTAATCTTTAACTTTTGATATTTTGTATTTCATATTTAAATTAAAAGTAATAAAATATGTAAATGATATTTTATTGGAATTGAAGTTTGAATTATGAATTTTAAAAACATTTACTACTTAGTAGGAAAGAGAATGTGTTTAAAAAATATGTATTTTTTTAAAATTAGATTTAGAAAAATTAGATATATATATATATATATATATATATATATATATATATATATATATATATATATATAATGGACTCAGGTAAGAAAGTAGAGGAAAGCAAAAATAAAAAATAAAAAATAAATTTTAGTGTCCTGCTAAAATGAATTTAAATTTAAAAATATAAAATAACTAAAAAATTATTTTTAAAAATAAAAAAGCTATTTTATTCAAATTTAAATTATGTTTTACTTTATTTTTAAAATTATGAAAAAAATTATGAAGACAAAAAATAATTTTCAAAAAAAAAAAAAACAAGTACCCATCCCATCCAAAATGTAATTAGGTTTTATATTAATTTAATAAAATCTATGCGATTCATCCCGCTCCAGTGAAATCTTATAGACAACGCTAGAGTTCCTGCCATCCCCAATCTCCATAAATATGAATTGGTGCAGGTGCTCCGTGCAACTAATAAAGGTTCGATGCACGAGTTGAAATGTTGGATGATTTGCACTTTTTTTTAAACGCCTAAGATTTGTTTGTGTTAAAGTAATAATGCACTTGGACGGAGGGGTGATATATTATATATCCGGTACACAAACTCGGAAAAACGAGAGATGAGATGAAAAATATATGAAAACACCAAAAAAAACATATATCCGTTTATCATATATTATGATATATCCGTTTATCATATATATCTGTTTATATATTATATCCGTTTGATTAATCTGTTTTATTTTTTAAAATATAATTATTTTTAAAAACTATAAACCCAAATAAATATACATCACTCAAAAAATTTACTACTGTGCCATGTGCCATTTATCTTGTTTGAATCTATATGAATTTTCAAAAATATCATTTTCAAAAAAAAATTTATTTTAAAAAATAATATCAAACGGCTCAAACATTCCATCTACGAAACGGGCTCAGAAGACACACCCCCATGGCTCAAATAATATTAACTGAGTTTTCCATTTTTGGCTAACGCGGACGCTTTTTCAATAAAGAGATAACAGAAGACAACCCCCATGGCCCATGGATATAGAAGATTCGGGCTGAGCAGATATGATTGAGAACTCTAGTCATCGTTGATACCACCAACTCAGCTAAACCCCAACCCCATTAGAGCAAAACTTGCCACCTTCCTCAATTCGGTAAAACATTGAAACGCTCATAAATTAAAATAAATTCTTACAACCAACACGTGAATCCAAAGAGCCCAAATGCAGCTTATAACAAGAAAATTATTACAGCTTTCAACATCATACCCCCGTTAGAATACCAAATTTACCGCAACCTTCTTCGCCTTGGCCCACGAGACACTCCACTTCCAGCTTCTGTAGACCTGGAAGCAGCAGTTCTTCTCCTGGAAGACAAAGTAGACTGTGGCATTGTAGAATTTATTTCAGGAGCAGTGTCTGAAGTTTGAGCCTCAGAATGTACAATGGCAGCAATGCTCGAAAAGGAGTCCCTATCATCACCTGCTAAGGGTGACAGTGGTGGAGTCCTCTGATGGCTAAAATTAATATCAGGCTCCCCCTCGACAGAGTTCAGTGCAGATGATAATAATTCTGAATCCCCATAAGGGTTTCTTCGACCACCACTGACTTCTTCTGTTGCAACATGCAGAACTTGGGAAACACCTGGACCTTCCATAGAGCTGGCAACATCAATAATCTGTTGATGCAACTCCCTAATTGCGCTAATTCTGTTGCTGAACAGCGCCATTGCTTCCTCTATTGGATAATCGCGCATTCCCCTAGTGACTAGCTGCTGCCTAACACTCTCAACCCTGCGTGCTTGTGGACGCGGAGGCACCATCAAACCTGCATTCTCTAACATCATGGTCTTGCTTGTGTTGTCCCCGTTCCCATAAATGGGAGTAATGCCTGTATCTGCCACTTCCCCCTTGCAAACCGGGCACTCCTTTGCATTGGAGAGACCATCGCTGGACAACTGGTAGAAGCACGGCCAACAAAACAAGTGACCACAACAAGTTAATATGGGATCGCTGGCCGTGTCCAAGCAAATATTGCAATCGAAAAAGCTCCCCTTTCCCGTGTTCTTATCATCAACACTGCCCATTGCCAATGCCTCAGCCACCAAATCCGCACAATCCCTGTTGTCATTTTGATCGCCACCATCAACAGCAACATCCTCCACTGCCCTTTCATTCCCAACTGGACTCGGACCGCTCTGGCGGCTGGGTTCGCTGCCATCGCCATGCGAATCGGACACCAAAACATTGGGGGCTTGGGAGGGCGATCGAGGCAATCTCAACACCTGATGCTGTTGAGCCACGAAGATGACAGCCCTAAGCCTTCGGATTCGCTCTTCGATCCGTTCATGGGCTTCGATTTCTCTGAGCAAAGAACCTAGAGCCGTGGTCAACGAGCCACGACCTGGATTCGTAGGTTCTTCGTTCAAATCAATGTCTATAAACCCATCCCCCCATACCCAAAAAAAAAAAAAACTATCCTTTGGCAGTAATCAAAATCAGCCTTCGGCTTATAATGATGATTAAGGTTCTCCGATAGCAAGAAATTAGGGTTTTTAGAGACAGATTGAGAGCATGTCATTCAAAAGAGACGATTTAAGTCATGGTACGAAGCCAGTGGAATGTGATTCACCTGAGAGATGTCCCGTCTAGGGTTTTGCGAACGTTCATCGCTTCTGCGTGTTCGTGGACATCGACGATGAAGCAGGCACAAAGGTCAAAATCGTGGGGTGTGTCGGAAGAGAGACCCACGGTTTTAGACTTTTAATGTCCTTCATTGTAACTTATTATTTTTAATAATTTGTTGTTTCTATTTTAGTTTGGCAAGAGGATATTAATATTATTATCATGCTCGCCCGCCCGGGCCGGCCGCATATTTGTTAAGTTAAATATTTTTTTTAAGATTTTTTATTTAACACCCTCGCTTTTTATTATATTCAAAATCCTAGTATTCTCAAGAAAGATTTGAGATTACATTAACCATTATGTTATTCTATGGGAATTAAAACAACATTGACTCTACAATTGAGCATTTTGATCAAATTATTGAGCTAAATACAAAAAAATTCTTACATTCAACTTAACAAAAGTTTCTATAAACGTTAAGTGTGAATAGTATTAGCCAAATTTGATTACCTATTGTAGCACTTGATAAATAAAAATATTACTATAAAAATCATTGAATATGTGTGTTTTAAATGAATGCTTTAAATGAGTAGAGTCATATTAATATTTAAATGATAAAAAATAATATTTAAATGAGTATAAAGTTTAAATATTGAGTTTGATGTGTGTGCTTTAAAAAGGTAAGTAGTTGAAATAGATAAAGGTAATTTTTTTTGCTAAACTAACCAAATATTAGACAAGTTGGATGTGAATAGTCTTAAGTTAAATAGTTCATGATTGGTACGTATGAGTATTTAATTGATTATGTAAAAATATTAAAACATCGCCTCATCCTTATATTTAAAGGGACTAAAGAGTGATATAATGATCCGTATTTGATGTAGGATGGTAAGTAGTTTGTAATTGAAGTAAATAACTCGTATTTGAGTTTAGGGATATTATTTTAATGATGTGGCTGAAAATGAAGTTGTTTTGACTATAATTAAGGTTTATTTGGAGTTTGAATTACCAGAGATATTATAGTAATATATAGTGGCAAATTAGATGGCTAATTAGCCAATTCGGTTGTTTTATGATTTAATATTATTAATATTAAAAGAAAATTCAGGATTTAATTAACTAAGGGCTTTTTTTGTACTTATTTTGGCTTAAAAAGGGTTGCTTAGCTGATAAGAAAGCAAAGGTATAGTGGAATTAGAAAACCTGATAAAAGAGATTACTTAATGAGTAAGAAATTAATATTATAATAGAATTATGATGAGATTAGGGCTCTAAAAGAGGGAGAGATTGTTTCTATAAATAGGGATGCCGTCCTAGGGTATTGGTTGATGATCCTTCACGTTGGGAGAGCTATAGTCATCCTAGCAAAAAAGAGAGAGAGAGGAAAAGGTTAAAGCTTGAAGATTTAAGATGTTCGGGCGTTTCTAGCGGGTGTAGCCGGTTTATACGTGTTCAAAGTAAGTGGTTCTGTCTTTCTACAACTTCCGTAGAACTTGATTACGTCTAACAAAGATAAGATCTAGGTTGAACATGACTGAACATAGAACAAATGATGATTGCATGTAACCGAGATAGGAAACCTAGGTAATGATGTTTGATGTTCAAGTTGGCGGTGAAGATTTAGAAATTGAGGTTTAGTGATAGAGGGCAAATAAATAAAGCATGAACATAGCGAGAGGTATAGGACAATGCGACCAGCGGCTAGAGGAGGGTAGTGCAGGTGTTCATGGTATATTCATGTTGTTGAGGGGTACTACATGCAACACCACGTGCATGGTACTTGTGTAACGCCCCCAAATTTGGGACCTCCAAACCGGGTGCGTTAACGGAAATCAAATATACAAATTTTATATCAATTTCAAACTATTACTTATTTCATCAACCAAACCATTAATTATTACAAATTTCAATCCAAGATCTTTAAGGTTTAGGGGTTTAGAGACTAAGTGTCCTTAACCCATCATTACATAACAAGCACATGAGCAATCAAACTTATAAATCTTTAAAATTTCACACAACTTTATTTCCAAGCACTTCTCGACTCCTTATCTTAGTTTCTCCATTTCTTTAATTACCTGGGGTTGGAAAAGAAATCATAAAAAAGGGTGAGCTCAAATAGCCCAGTAAGGGTAAACATAAGTGGGTAAGGAAAATCATGAAGATATCGAACATAGGAAATACCATATAACATTTGCACATCATACATGATCAACATTTCACAAGGGAATCACAACATGGAAGATTATGTTTGGACATCGTATCATAACATCATGATCCAGGTTAACTACCCCGGATACCATATCATAATATAACATATTATCACTAGATTGACACTCTCCGGTGATGTTCTTTACCCAATGCATTGGAGGTCTTTCTGGAACCACCCATCATAGACTTACTTTGTCCAAACATAAGAGGTTATAACAACTTTAACATACATAACATGAGCCATATCATAGAATTCCAATAAAACATTCATGTTAAACAAGGATAACCACGAATATCAAAATGGTTACCTACCCCAATCAATAGCATAGATTATCAAGAGAGAGATTAAAAAGAGACTAATGTTTTCAACAATAAATTGGAAATAGAAGAATAAGAAACATAAAACTCTTACAATAATAATTCTAAATAAAACAAGATAAAGAGGAAAAGAAAAGAGAGAAAAATAAAAGAAAAACCCTTACAATAATAATGAAATATAGACTATAATGAAAAAGAAAAAGGGGATGATAAAAAAACCCTTACAATCCGCTTGTCATTCTCCGCGTTTTAAACCTTAAAAAATATCAAAACACTAAATTAGCATTAATGTTTGAAAAGTTCAATATCACACATATCTCCTTTTCATATATATATATATATATGTATATATATATATATATGTGTGTGTGTGTGTGTGTGTGTGTGTGTGTGTGTGTGTGTATATATATATCATACTTTAACTTATATCTTTTAATAGGCATACCTTGCTTGTGGGGTTGAATATTAATTTGGGTTCCCACTTTTATTACTGTTCCATCTCCTATTTTGATCCCATGTATCATAAGCCTTGAGTTGTGCAATAACTATGTTACATGCCTTGAGAGTTTTTTGAATAAGATTTACTTTTTGTATTGGGTGAACGGAAAAGACGTTCGATAAGCTTATTTTTCCTACGTGTCTTCCACATTAACCATGAGGGGATATTAGACATGGGTCTAAAGGGAAGATCTAGAGGAGATAAGGATGGGGATAGCTGTGAGGTTGAAGTATTAACAATTGGGGTTGCGGAAGAAGAAGGGCGATTGTCGGAGGAATTCATTATCGAAGTTGTTCCTTACAATCTTCCGCTATCTAGAACCGTAAAAATAAAAATAAAAACATAAGTTAATATTCTCATCTTTTCACTTGAATTATAGAATGACAATGCTATGATAAAATACTATAATTTAAAATAATTACACATGTATATATAAATATATATGAGGTGGCAAGGCCAACCATGTATGTACATACGAGGTGGTACAACCAATCATATAAATAACATATGTAAGGTGGTAAAACCAACCATGAATATAGTATATATGAGGTGGTAAAACCAACCATATAGATCTACATAATAAATAAGAGTAATTTCAAATTTTCAAAATCTTGAGTATTACCTTTCGTAGAACTTCGACGCTCGGTAAGTTCCAAAAAGAAAAGAGGGTTTGAGTAGAGTATTTGGGGTGTTAAGAAGGCTTAAGGGAGTGTTTTTAGAGGAAATTTTGTGGTGTGGCTTGAGGGATTTGTGCCTTAAGAGGAGAGGCAAGACACTCCTTATATAGGCAAGGATGGTGGTAGGTGTGTAGTATGAAAGTAGTGTATGAATTTGACTTTGGCATTAAATTAAATTTTGTAAAATATATATAATACTTTATTTTCCTCCTATTATCCTTTCTTATAACGTGGGTATCTCCTCCTACCATTTTAAAAATGTTTTAAGACTTTTCAACCTAGAAGGTTCCTTTGGCATCAAAAGTCCATATTTGTGTACTCCCTACTAATTCAATTATAACATTTTTAATTTTATAGATTTTGACAAACGGCCAATTGTATTGCATTACTGACTCAAATATCTACAAATGGGTATCAATTTTATAATTTTTACATATGTATAACAAAAGTTATTGAATTTTAAAGTCATACTAAAATGTTTACCCGTTCATACTGAACCTATGTGTAGTATTTTAACTTCTGGAATTAATTGACTTCATATTAAATTCTGAAATTTTTTTTAGCTAAGTCATAAATGAACAAATGGGCTTTGGTTTCATGTCAATTGGATCTGTATAATTCAAGTTATGGATTTTTGAATGAGACCTCAAGAATCTGCCTCATTCAAATTTTTGGGTCTTACCTATGTTTTATACTTTTGGTAAAGTTAAGGCTTGTAATACTTACTTACCCATAGTAATTTGGTTTAAGAAACTAAATGACATAATATATAGCATCTAAACTTTTTATGACGTATAAGAAATTATTTTATTTTTATAACGTATTTAATATTTACGCGGATAAAATAATATAATTGCATAATTAATAAACAATAAAGTAAGATAACATTATAGCATAAAATATTATAAACCTAAACATAAACATTAATATCATATTCTATGGCCTTCGTAAAATTTGTTGAATTGTATTAGCGTATGTGCGTAGGATGTGTTGTGCTTCGGTAGTAAAAGTGCACAACCCTTGGCTAACATTGTCGTGGTTGTCGCACGAATAACCTCAAACTTCTCCTTGTGTCTCGTCGCATTATATTGTAGCCATTGGACACGAGCATTTAGCTCATCTACAACAAAGCATAGCTTTGTAACTTCAAGTTGTATTGCTCGCCGGTCTTCATCTCGTACACTATTCTCGAATGGCGGTACTTGAGAACTTGATGCCATAACTCTTATTATTCTTCTTCTTACTTCTATACTCTCTTATAAATAAAATCTCATACTCATACCTATTTATGGAAGTCCAAATGGATACTATTCATAATGGCTAGTTACTATTCTAACGGCTACTTACTAGTCACATGCTATTTGAATGACTATATTGGGTGCTTATTTTTATCATGATAATAGCTAAAATGTCCTTTCTAACTATTGTTAACAATGACATTATTATTATTTTATTATTGTTTAAGGAAGAACTTAAATAGCTAAAAATTTTGTGGGTCTTACAACTTGCACGTGGTAGTGTACGACAAGTGCACATGGCGATGGTCGCCACGTGCAGCGCCACGTGCATGACCTGTGCAGGTGGTGGGGTGGTGGTGTGCACGAGGTGACAAGTGGCATGTGCATTGCCACGTGCGGTGGGTTCTGCTTAGTATGGATCTTTCTGGTTCCTTTATGTTGTTTGTGATATGGAACCCTCATGTGACTCCCTAGTTTGATATACTGAGTTTGTACGTATGCTGTTGGTATGATGGTTGTGAGTTTGTGTTGTTGATTACTTGATATGAAATTGTGGAGCAACTTTCCAATGAGTTTGTAGTCCAATAAAAGACAAAATCCCAAAAAAAAACAATTTGATATAAGTCCAGTAAGTGATGAACAATTTGTGGTCCGGTAAAGGACAATGACCCGATAAAAGGCAAAGGGTACGATAGATCTAATCAAGAACATTAGTGCAGTAAAGCACAATGCACATCGCAAAATGCAAATATGAATTGTTATTGTCACGCCCCCGAATTCCAAGGAACCCAGTGACATGACAATTGCGGTGCTCTTGCAAGTATACGAGATCAAGTAATATAGAGTAGTAAAATACCCTAAAAATTTTCGTCCCAATAGAGAATAGTTTTAAACTAAGGAGATAAACACTATATCAAAACTTAAGCCTATTTATCTAGAAAGATCAATTTTTTTTTTGGGAATTTTATAATTGAATTAAAATTTACTTAATCTTAACAAAATCAAAAGCAAGATTTAAGATGAAAAATTCAGATAAAATAATTCTAGGGGTTCGATTTCACCACCCTTTCACACGTTAGATTCTCGACCAAGTTATTGTTCTTATGATTTTAATTTTAATGGTTATCACTTATCCTTTACCATTTGGTCCATATGAATTGTGAAAAGGATTAAAACCTATCTCCAAACCACTCGGTCCATGTAAATTGAGATTTACTAATAAAATAATATCAACCAATTAAGATCAATACAAGCATGGTCCACTTTACAAAATCCCAATTTAAAATACGAATCCGCCTCGGACTAAGGCTAATATAAAATTATTCATGCATAAAATCAAACACATTCCAAGCATAGTATTTTAATCATAATCAAAATCCAAGAAACTCACAACTCATTGTTAAACCATAATATGCTTAAAAGGGGGCTACATCTCTCTCCCCGAAAGGAGAATTTAGCCAAACATAATAAAATATAAACTTACATAGACCATGTCCAACATACTAGGTGGAAATAAGAAGAAACGAATCCCCTCAATCTGAGCTCTACCCTCTTCTTCAAATCACCGAGAGTTTCTTCAATTCGTGCTAGGGTTTCCTCCCTCCAAGTTCTCCAACCCCCCCGCCATGCCTCCGCCAAGGCTTTATACACCATCACTCAATTAACCTAATGCGGTTATATCAAGTGAAATCCCCTTTTTAACCTTGATCAAAATTACAAGTTCGTACTTAAACTAAATATCGTCGTTTTGGAGTAAAATAGGGGTGCACGTGTCCATAAGTTTGACGATGATAAACACTTTTTTCTTGACATGTGCAAGAACAAAAGTCTATTAAAATAATAGTTCCTACAATTCTCCTTGAGCAAGTATTATAAAATACACTAGTGGACATGTGCATGTGTGTTTGTGACGCGTGCAATAACCAAAGTTGTTTGCAATATCATTGGCTTTGTTGGTCCCAGGGAGCCTAGAGAGGGGTGAATAAGCTCTTTTTGAAAACTCTTTCTAACTCTTTGGCACAACACTTAATCCGGTTAATGAATAAACTCAATGTGGAAGACAACCCGGATAGTGGAAATATTCTATTTATTATCAAAAGATAATTACAACAAAATAGTAGCAGATTAAAGTTGAGTACAAGCTTTTGGATCTACTGCAAGTATATCTTTCTTTGTTTACAGTAGCACTCTGTTTTCAATCACGCATACACTAGCCAAAATGAAATCCTCTAAGCTCTTTCACATGTACACACACTATGAAAATATACAAGACTTAGTATATATACACATCCTTAGGAAACATTATTAGAATGGGATTTTCCGAACAACGTGTAACATTGAAGGCTTCTCGGAAAATACATCTGCTATAACTCACTGCGGTTGTGGAGCTCAAGATGTTAGAAGAATAAATGGATTAAATTGCTTTGCATGATTCTAACCGCATTAAAAGCTTTGTCCACCCATCCGGGTGATCCACGTGTAAGATGATAAATGTTCAACGGACCTTTTTTACGTCGGGATACAACGAGCTGATGACTTTTAATATAGAGCCGATTAGTAGGAGCAGTCTCGTCTTAGTTCGTTGTCAGGTTCCTTACTCCGTGTTAATGAAGCTCAAATCCTTACTCGTGTCAAGTGGTTGCTTACTCCGTGTCAATTTAATGCTTGAATCCTTATTCCGTGTCGGCGTTTCGTTACTTCGTGTGAACGAAAGATTCGGAAGGCTTACTCCGTGTCGGCGCTTCCTTACTCCGCATGAGTAAAGGTTTGGGTGGCTTACTCCCTGTCGGCACTTTTTTACTCCACATGAGTAAAGGTTCGGATGGCTTACTCCGTGTTAGCACTTCTTTACTATGCATGAGTAAAGGTTCGGATTCCTTACTCCACATCTCTTTTCCTTACTCCGTGCGAACAAAGGACTCAGATCCTTATTTCGCACAAGTCCTTCCTTACTCCATGTGAATAAAAGACTCGGATTCCTTACTCAGTGTCTTCTTGTCCTTAGTCCGCGTGAGTGAAGAACTTAGCTCCTTATTCCGTAATTTCTCTCTTACTCCGCACGAGGTGTAGACTAGGATTCTTAGTCCGTCTAAGAGATAGACTCAGATTCCTTATTCCATATCTTGTAAGTGCTTAGTCCGCGCTAATAATATTTACTCCGTATCTTATAATATCTTAGTTATTTACCAAGTTGATTGACGACACTCATGTTGGTCCAGATCAGGATTATGTATATTGTCCTTAACTTTGTACTCACGAGTGAAGATTTAGATTAACACTTGTTTTCTGCAACATGTTAGAAATTACATTGAAAAATCTCAAACTAAATTACATAGGGTTTTATCAGCATCATCCAAATTATAGGTTCGATCCAACAGGCTTCATTTATGATCATGCACGTATCAATGAACGTGGCTGGGTTAGACACGTGCATGACCTTATCTGTAACGTACATGATGAAAATGCTTTATACTTGCTTCTTGACTTCTTTAACTGACCTTTATTTTTGTTGTGATTTCCGTTGGTGTGTTGTAATGAACATCTGCTGTATTTATTTGGTTTTGATTTCCCAAACTTGGGTTTATGGACCCCGTAAACATATATTTAACAATGATACGTATATAAATAATGATTTGATTTGTTTTACATATCTTGTGGTTGTTTGTCGTCATTGGGATTATATAGGTATACCCCTATTATGTGATTGTACTATGTGATTTGAGCCCCACCGCTTTGTAGTCTCTTTTAGGTGCTAGTCACTAACCCCTTGACCCTTCGGGTGCAGGCATGGGGCAGTCACATTCCTAGATTCTGATTACTGAATTTGGGGACGTGATAGGTGATAGTAGTGTAAAATTGTTATAACATGTTTTTGCTTTAAATTTTTGGTCCTGCTAAGAAAAAAAGGTTAAATAGTATCCACAAAAATTCAAATTAAATAAAAAATGCAAAGAAGTGTGTTGGACCCTATTTTGTCTGGGTTAGACAAGCTAGCCCATTATAGATTTTATATACATTTGGCTATGCCATATATCTTGTTGTATATGTCCATAAAAAGCCACCACTACGAAGGAGTAAGTTCCAGGTTTGGAGTTGATGTTAAATCCTAATTTGTGCAAGTTGAATATACTATTACACTAGCAAGGAATCCAAAAATTGAGAACCTCTCATACAAGCCCTTGAAGTGCCCTAAGGCTAACACTAAGTGATAAAGGGTGAAATTTGGAGACTAATGCACTTGATCGCACTCAATTTCGACTTAAAACTACGAAGTTATGACTAACATAGTTTTTGTCGAGAAAAAGTCACTTACCAAAAAATGGTCAATGCCCTTGGTCAAACAGACTGAAAATGTGCTTATGCGAAATACTCCAAAATATCTATTTAGGCGACTACGGGTCTCCCCGAATCATCCCGACAAAATGTCCCAAAAGGTAATTAAAAGTAAAAAAGAAAAAAAGACACTTGCCCAAAGCCTTTGAGTCTTCGAGTCTTCGAGTTATAAAGCCTTCGAACCTAAACTTCGACCCTTCAATCCGTTGACCTTCGACCCTTCGAACCTAACCTTCGATCCGCCTTCTAACATTTGACCATCACCGTCTAACTTTATATCCACAAACGCTTTCCAACCAGTTCACGAGATATGTTTTTATTAAATGACCATTGTCAAATATATTTTTCAACGCTTGTCGGTCACATGTGCTAACAAATAACCAAAAAAGGACAATCACAACATACACAGGTCTTAGATCCAACCGACACATGGTAGAATCTTAGCAATAAAATAAAAAATGTGGCACATGAAGCAACAAATGTAGCAATTAGTGAGATCCGGACAACCACTTTAAAAGTGTTGGACCTTATTTTGTCTGGTTTGGACATGTCTCATCAAATTTGATTTTTGTATTATCACCCTGTTTGCTTATAAAAGTTTGCTAGAACATCAAAAGGCCATGATCGTTGAGTTGTACATGCCCAATTTTAATGGCTTATTCGGAAAAGGCCTTCAAATGCCAAAGAGCTAGTCCAAAATGATAAAAAATAAATTTGAGGATCAATGCTTTCAAACACACTCAATTTCAAGGTCAAACGAAGGAGTTATGGTCAAAACAGTATTCGGCCGCTAATGACAGTCAAACAATAATCAACATTTAAAACGGCACTCTAGATCAGGTCACAAACCTTATTTTCTTATTCTAAGAATTTTGATATATATATATATATATATATATTGTATATATTCACTCCCGAGCACTTTGTTAAAATAAGAAGACATTTTTTGAGTAATAAAACAGTTTTGGGATGCACAGTACAGGCCTGGCGTAAAAATAAGACCATTTTAAAATAAAAATGACATAAGAACACTCATCATGATGCCCCAAGTCCAAAAATAATTTTCTCAAGATTTGTTGAAATCCGAGTTGCCCTACCGATCCCAAAAACCTAAAGATATCAGTTAAAAATCACAAAATAAGCCAAAATAAAATAGTTTTCTTTTTTTCTTTCCTCTTTTCTACCCGTGTGTAGTCCACATGTCGAGCACTTATTGGTCAGGAAACAAAACAAAAAGCAAAAAAAATTTAAGAAAGAAATAAAACAAAACAATTACATCCGCAAAGCACGTGCGACCTTTTGTCTCCACAAACTTATTGCGTCATCTTCCTTTTCCCCATTTGTCGTTTTCCCCAACTCCACGCAAGGATTGCCGTGATCCTAGAGGACCACCTTGCCCGGCCAACCTCCTCCATGACGATGCCAGCTCACATCCTCTTTGTCACTCGGTCAAATCCACCTCTAAACCAAACCATGGTTCTAAGCCGATTATCCTCCCTCTCTCAAACAAAGCCCATCGCTTGTAGATCAAACCCAAGGTATACCATGCTCCCTTGTCTTCTCGCCACCTTGATCCAAACCTAACCCTTAATCCTTTATCTATATATAAAATCACACATCAAACTATTCGGTTGTGGGCTCTTTGTCTCTCTAGCAAAAATCAAAACAAAAAATGCACATTCCAAATCCTTCACCGCCTCTTCCATGCCCCAGGTGAATCCAACGAGAGCCCGATGACGTTACTTTATATAGATTTTTCACATGTGTCTTTTCCCTATTTGCATTCATTTTTCATAGTGTTTTGAGTGTTTTTATTATGATTGAGTGTTAAATTATGGTGTTTGTCATGTTTTACTTGTTTTGTAGAGTTGTGTTGTGTTTTGGGTGTATTTTGCAAGCAAACGGGAAAAAACCGGGCGAATGGAAGTATAATATGAATTTGCACAAAGAATGTCATTGCGACAGGACTTTTTGCCTTCGTCATGACACAAAATGAAATACATTTCGTCGCGACATAGAAGAAAATACATTTCGTCAAGATAAGGTTTTTTGCCTTCGTCGCAACAGCGTTGACTTTTGCCCCATTTTGTATGTTTCTTATTTTATTTTTAATATAATATTTAGGGGAACTATATAAGGAACAAGTATAGGATGTTGTTAGGGATTCTGGACCCTAGGGGAGCCCTCCTTGACTGGCTAAGAACCCAAGGTTTGGTTTCTTAGATTTCTCTTTGGTTTTGGGTGATTTTCATATAATCTTGATTCAAGAACACCTTGGTATTGGATGGGGGAGTGATTGTATGCCGTCGTGACAGGTTGGTTTTCATTTCTTCTCCCCTCTTAATCCCAAATTTCTAATTTAATTGATATAAATATGTTTCTTCATTATTTCATGGAATAATCCCTTTTTCCTAGGGATTGGGAGTAGCCCAATCTCAATATCTTGATTCTATGAATTTGTCCGATTATTTCTTATCTCTATCTCATGAATGATTTTATTTTATCGATTGAATCCATGTTGTGGGCGTCGCGAACCTTGTTGCATGTTTTAGATAATTGAATGAAAAATTAAAAAAAGAAATTTATTTAGGAACCCCATAAAATGAAACCTAGGACTTGCAAGTTATGAGAGTAGTCCGTGATCCTAGGAGGATCCATGGTTGATCATCCCTTAATGGGTTTGGCTTTAATTCAGCGAGTCACGAGAGAGTAGGCCATTGCTAATTAAGGCTAAGCACACCGTTATTCACATGAAAGCGATTGGCGGTTACCTTAGGATCAATCACCTTCAGATGATTAGAGACCATAAGAATAATCAATCAAACCAAATGATAAGGAATTGGAAATTGTGGTGAATCTCAACCCTAGAATTTTATTATCTTATTATCTATTTTTTTCTATAGGATTTCTTTTATTTTATTTAATTAATTAATTTTATTTTATTTCATCACATTGTTTGCTTAGACAATAGGAACACAACTAGGTTAGAGATTTCCAATCGTGTCTCTGTGGGATCGACCCATACTTCTCTTTTACAGGTTAGTTAGGTTTTATAAATATTATTTTGATAGCGTGAGCACGACAAAATCTTTGTATCGAGCCCCCCACTCCCCTTGTCGGAAATTATACCGCCGGCCATTGTGGAGTATAATCCATCCCTACTCGGCCACTTGATTCGTCATCTTCCCCAAGACCTGTCACGCCTCCAACTCCGGGAGACCCGAAATCAGGCACGCGACTACTTCCTACCCGCACCCGAGGGTAAGGGGTTGGTGACTAGTACCAAAAAAGGGCACACCTTTGTAAGTCTTGCTCAAATGCACCTGTACAATTATACCACATGGGTATTCTTGTACATTCCCAAAAACATGCAACCGAATAAAAAATCAATAAAATATTATCATAGTATAGCATACATATCATGCGAAATAGTACAACAGCCACGAACCTATGTCCAAGAAGAAAATACAATAATCATACAAAATAATCAAAATGGATAGTCTCATACATCAACAAGGGCTGGTCTTTTTAACTACAAATCACAAGGCTACCTCCTGCCTGAACTTAAAAGTCAAGACAACAATATAAGGTGAGCACAAAGGCTCAATAGGTGACCTACAACACACTTCCCGTGTATACATGTGCCAGTGAATGCATAACCATACAATAATATACAAAGTGTCCTATACAATACCAGTGGAAGCATAAATACACACACACAATAGCGTCCACACAACATAGTACTATGCAATACAAATGAAAGCATAAACACACAAGGTCCACTATCAAGTCATACAGACTATACAACTCAGCTGATCTGTATAAGGCAAGACTCTTATAGCCTACCCACCACAGTGGGAACATTGCATAAAAGCAGCCACCGTAGGACCTTCATTGTCGACCGGCCATATAGGGAACCTTGGCTCCAAGCCAGCCCTATATGGGACCTCCGTTGACCAGCCCATCATTAACAAATCAACCCAAGTATGACATTAGGGTTTCACAATAACCCCCTCTGTAACAGAGGCCGATCCACAAATCTATCCTCATGTCTTGACCCGAAAGAGATAATTTTCGTAGAAGGTGTTTTTCTTGCAATAAAAAGTCCCAACAATGGTTCCCCATATCATAACTAAGATAACCTGATTTTTGGGGACTTTCCGAGAGGTCTAACCCCACTTTTCAAGGAGTCACTTCAACCAAAAACTGGATTTTTTTGAGATTCAGTGCTAATTTTTATTTTTCACATTATGAAGGAGTGAGAATTTGATTTTCTAGTATTTTTCTTTAAATCCAAAAAAAGGCTATTTCCTTATTTACATTGTAACTTAAGTAAGTTATTTAAATGTAGAGAGGCATAAAAGTTTACAATGTAAATAGTCCTTTAAAACTAGGATTGCACTACGGAATTGTCTTTGCGGGCTGCAACCCAAAGACTTGAAGCTTTGACCCGAAGACTCGAAGCTTTGACCATCGACCATCGACCCTTCGACCCCTCAACCTCAATGTGCCACAGGTACTATTCATCATCATTTTAGCATATTCTTCGTTTGTAATTAACCCCCGGATGCTCACAAACTCACTTTTTACTCAACAAACTACGATTTACACAACATAACGCATCCTAAACGCCTCTAACTCGCATAGTAACCACAAATATATATATATATATATATATATATATATATATATATATATATATATATATATACCATTCTAGATCTAGGTATAGGTTTCCATAGTTGACTTCTCAACCCTCATGAAATACCCATTTAATAGAACCCCCAAATCACGGAAATACATATTTACAACTATATATTAGATCTTAACCATATTTTTACAAACTTAAATCACAGGATCTACCCCAAAATTGGATTTTCCCCAATTTTTATGCTAATTCTTTAATTAATAAATACTCAAAATTACATAACTAGCCTTATGGGGTTTCGAACTCCAAATTGGATCCAACTATAGCCAAAATGCTCGTATCGCCGAGCACGATACCAAAATGACATCTTCATTACCAAATAAAGACTATTTCATGAATATCTAAACACAGGTTTCTACAAGACCGAACCAAAGACTGCTCCAATGGTCATAACGGCCCTTGCGAGATTCGACGAACCGAAGGAGGAAAATGAGGAGGTTGAAAAAGATAACCTAGTGCATCACAATCCATTGGCCGGTACTAGTAGGGCGAGAAAGGGAATCCTAGTAGTCTGGAAGAAAGGATGCACCTTAGGAAAGAAGAAGTTCCCTTAGTTGCATGGTTGGGTCTCGTTATTCGATTTAATCATGTTTTGTTTACAAGATTTTGCCTTTGATAGTCATCCTGCTTGCTTGTGTGTTGATTGTTGGTTATAATGCCTATTACCTTGTGCTTTAGAGTTTGTCCATTGTCAATGTTGCATTCTCATCTTTTATATTGTTTGGCTCACATTTCCTCTGGTCCTAGCATTGGAAGAGCTCGGCTTTTAGAACAAAAGAAAAAACAAAAAAAACAAAAAAAGAGAGAATATAAGACAATAAAAAGTGTTGTGTCCCTTCGTTTGTTGTGCATTGATTTCCTTTGGTCTTTGGTTCACTAGTTTGTTAAAATAACACACATGAATGATAAAAAGCACGTCTGGTTTGCCCTCCAAATAGGTGTTTGGTTTGAAAAGGGGAGAAACATGTTTCATTTCATTTGCTCTACTTTTCTCCTGAATGTGATTTTGTTTTTTTCTTAGTTTGAATGATTTATTTTTGCTTTTGTTTTGTTCCTTTTGCCTTTTGCTTTGGCTTAATTTGTTTGCATGATTCGTTTTGGCACATGTCTGATTTTGTTTGAATGATTTTTAAATAGGTGTATGGTATGAATGTTTTTTGTTTGTTCCTTTTTTGGTTTGTGTGAATTGTTTGATTTGTTTTCTTGTTCTACTCTTTAAAAATCATTCATTCTTCAAATGAAGAAATAGAGATAATGCTCACCCAAGGAAAAAAGCTTGATCTCGCTTTTTTGTTTTTCCTTCTCTCCTGTTTTTATTGATTTTCACTATTAGGTGTATGTTGCCCATATGACATGTCTTCAACTGTCTGTTTTTTATTGATCCTGGTTTTTTTTGTTTTTCTTTCTCTTTTTTTTTTTTTTTATTGATTGGTGTATGTCTGATTTTTTGTATATGCAAGATCGGTTTTGTATCCACACTCATGTAGCACAATAATGTAGTTTGTTCATTGTTCATTTTTGTTTTTATTCTATTTTCTAGCCTTAAGCGGAATGTTAGCATGGCCATTAACCATTTTGTATATATGGTCTCTTGACCCAATGTTGTACCGTTGTAAACAATCATACATAGTAAAAAAAAAACAGAAAAAAAGAGGAAAAAAAAAAAAAAGAGAGAACCAAAAAAAAGAGAAAAAAAGAGTGAGCTTTTTTCATTTTTGTGGATAACACAATCACACACAATACTATTGTTTACCTTATTTATTCTCAACTTATTATTATTATTATTATTATTATTATTATTATTATTATTATTATTATTATTATTATCTTTTCACAAAAAAGTTTCTTAAATAAAAAAATGTTTCAAAAAAAAAACCTTTCTAAAAAATGTTTCCAACAAAACATATTTTCTTAAATAAAAATGGATTGTTTTCTAAAACAAAAAAAAAGTTTTTTTCAAAGAAAAGGAATTTTTTTTAACAAGAACAAAAGACCTTTCTTAAACAAAAAAAATATTTTCTTAAAAAAAAAAACAAAAACAAAAATATAAAAGAAAGGGGCTTTTCTTAAAGCAACAATGTTTTAAAAAAATAATAATAAATTGTTGGTCCCTTGGAGTCTTGGGGGGGGGGGGGGGGGGGTGAATAGGCTCTTATCGAAACTCTTTTCTTCTCTTTGACACAACACTTATCTGATTAAGAGATAAAATCGATGCGGAAGATAACCAGATAGTGGAAGTATTTTGTTTTATTATCAAAATAATAAGTACAACAAAATTGAAGGACTAAAGCTTGAAAGCTTTTAGATCTACTTAACAACTCTTTGACACTCTGTTTATAAGTACACACACACACTAGCCTCTTTTAACTCTATGAGCTTTAGTACATGCACAAGCTATTACTTGTTTACACGGAAAGTACTTGTTTTTGTAAAATGTACAAGTGTTACTATTTATAGGCGACATCCACAAGAGATAACCTTGGAACTTGTTGTTCCGGACATTGTGCACATTTACCCTCTCTCGAAATCTCTCGCCTTAATTGCTGTGGATGTAGTCTTCAAGATCTTGGGTTTGTAATGTTTAAGATTCTTTGTAAGTTCCCAAGTGCGGTTAGAGTCGTGTCCACATATCCTGGATGATCCACGTGTAAGATGCTTTAGGTTCTTAACAAGTTTGTCTTACATCGGGAAACAACGAGCGATGACTTACGAAGAGATAGTTGAAGTAGCGTCTTCTTGAATCCGGTGTAAGGTTCCTTACTCGTGCTTAAATCAAGCTCGGATCCTTAGTCCGTAATAATGATTGCTTACTCCGTATCAATTTGGTACTGGAATCCTTATTTCGTGTAAGCGCTTCCTTACTCCGTATGAAAGAGAAGGTCGGAGTGCTTACTCCGCATCTCGCGCTTCCTTACTCCGCATCTAGTTTCCTTATTCCGCATGAGTTAAAGGAACGGATGGCTTACTCCATATCACGCACATCCTTACTCCACATGAGTGAGTGGTTCGGATTCCTTACTTCTGCATCTAGTTTCCTTACTCCGCATTTAATTTCCTTACTCCTTATCTAATGAAGACTTAAGTCCTTATTCCGTAGAAGTACTTCCATACTGCATGTGTTGAAGACTCGGATTCCTTACTCCGTGTCTTCCGTACTCTAGTCCGGTTGAGTGGAAGACTTATCTTTTTAACTCCGCGTTGACTCTCTTACTCCGTGCGACTTTGTAGACTAAGATTCTTACTCCGCATCTTTTAGACTTAGTCCGTTGAAGTATTAAGTGTGGATTTCTTAGTCCGTAGCTTTTAGGTTCTTAGTCCGCACGAATGATCCTTATTCGGTATGAGGCAAAGACTTGATTATATACAAAGTGTTTGACGACACTCATTCTCACCTGGATTAGGATTATATATCCTGTCCTTAGCTTTGCTCACACGAGTGTAGATCCGGATGAAAGTCATATCTTACGCAATAACTTAAGATAAAACAACAAAGGTCTCAGATCAAATTACATAGGGCTTTATCAGCATTATCCAAATTCTGGGCTTGATCCAACAATCTCCCCCAATTATGGATATGCCCAAACCCTTTGTAATCTGATCGTAAGCAATACAAAGAGATAACCAAAGAAAAGAAATTTCACCCATTTTCATTGATCAGCAATAAAGTACAATTCAGCCTTTATACAAAAATTTCATTAAGGTACATAAGGCTTACTATACTTGAAGATCATCGTTGCAGCTTTCTCTCTAAGCTCCATTGCTGCTCCATTGTGTAGGCTTGGATGTTGTTCCAGTGTTTATCAACCTTGACAATGGATTTGATGAAGAAGCAGACAAAGGCTCCATGCCTATCTCCATCAAGTGCGTTGTGGCACTAGCTTCTTGCCCTGGACCGTCGCCTTCACTTTTTCGGTTGGACCCAACGGAGGTAGGCCTCTTTCTTCATAAAGCCCCGATTGCTTTACGACTTCCGTCGATGAATACGCATGATAGACAGATTTTTCGCCTCCCTAAAAGAGTAAGCAAATGTCATAAAATCTCTCTTCAAGATAATTATTTCCCTCGGTTTATACTAACGAGAATAGCAGTAAATAAGGGGTCGAACCCACAAGGATTAACCTAGTTCTCTAGTTCTCAAATCAAAACACCCAATTACTCTTGTTCTATAAAATGTCTTGTTAAAAAAGTTTTCTTTTTTTAAACTAAAGATCTAATTTTTATTTGGTTTTCCGAATAAACGAAGAAAGTAAATTGATTTTAGGATTCAGATTCAAGGATTAAAGGTATCTAGGGTCACAATTTCACCTCCCTATCTTGTTTCTACCGATTTTAAGGTTTTTGAGATTATTTAATTGATAACATGCTATAACTAAACCAAGGTACTACAATTGATCATTGCCGCCCTTCTAAGTGTTTGCCTGCTTGAACGGTCATCATGACATCAACATGCAAAGCCTAATTATCATACTCATGACAGGGTAATGGTCACATCAATCACAAATATGTTATTAATCAAAGATCAGCCTCAAACTAAGGCTAAGAAAACCCAGGTGTACAGCCCATATATTAAAAAATAAGAACAGATCCATAAAACATGCAATCTCAATTAAACAAACTCAATATTCAATCAATCAGTTTAACAACTTAGGGGGCTACATTGCTCCCCTAGATAAAGGAAACTACTCACACATGTTCTTGGATAAACAATAAGAAATAAAGAACATCATCCTCAAACATGTGCAGGAAAACTCCAACTTTAGGTCTTCTCCAGCCGTCAGACCTCCTAGGATCGGTAGCCCTAGGATCAGAACCCTAGCCTCCAAAAACGTGAGTCTCTCTCTCTCTCTCTCTCTAAAAAACGTGCCCCCTCTAAGTCTGCTCCAAAAGGGCTAACGCCTCCTCTATTTATAGAGAAAAGCGCTATGCAATGAGTGCCCTAGCCATCCGATAGTTACCACTTATCAAAACGACGTAGTTTTGATAAGCAGTTTTCATTTTTCTTCCAACTTGAATACAACTCGAACCAAGCATAATTTGGACTAGGTGCTTTAGAGAAAAGTGCTTAAAATAATAAAACAAAGCAATCGATGCAAAAATATGGCTACACGGCATATTGCACGTCATATGGCCATATGACGTGCACCTCCAAAAGATTCGAAATTTTGCTCCAAGCTTCCTGGAAATGTGTATAAGGTAGGGCTTCAATAAAATCCTTGCACGTCATAAGGGTCCATATGGCGTGCACCCTTATTTTGCCTCCTCGAGCTGCCATATTTTGCCACAAGTTCCTTCTTTGGTAAATCAAGTGATTTGGATGATGTCCATGAGATGAAATTGGCTAAAAACCTGCCAAAAACAGCTCAAAAACACATATATATACAAGGCCAGTCTTCCTAGGGTGTTAGAGCAAATATCTAAGAAATATGGATGAATTAAGCTCTTATCATGCTCTTTAATACCCTAAATCTGCACTAGAATAACGACATAAATGCACGTTATCAAATACACCACACTTGAACCATTGCTTGTCCTCAAGCAAAAACACATAAACATACAAAAATAAACATACATCAACCCTGGAATGAAAATAAGATAAATAAAAATCAAAGAGAGTCATGGTTTCCTAGGCATACAACTCTATCATGATGAAGTGGGCAATCAAATAACTCAAAATGAATTATAATTAAGCTCAATCATGTCCATACCCTTAAGTCCAACAACTATGCGATCTCATCACCGAAAATTCGAGACATTAGCAAGCATACCATGATAAAACAAGACCTAATTTCCCTTAAAATTCTCACCTAGGATAAAGCTGCCTCACTCAAATATAAACTCTCATTTCTCTCCACACAAGCCCAAATACCATACCTAACAGAAAATCAATGGGTGGAATGCTCCTCCTACATTCTCCACTAGTTATTAATTAAGTACTTACCAAGCAAACATGAGAGTTCCCTATTGTGCTCATCAAAGGAAACACACTCTCTATTCTACTTTGATTGAAAACTCACACACTATTCTATTCTCAATGAACTCACACTCTATTCGAATGACTGATAAAACACACCTTGAGCCAAAGAAATGAGCTCAACACTCTAAATAAACACAACTTAGCCAAGATGGCTTTTTATTAAAAAAACTTTTTTTTTTTTAATAATAACCTTACAAGGTTGCATTTTATGCTCTCCCTTGATGGATTATTCACTCTTTTTTTTTGTTTTTTTGTTTTTTAACTCACATAACACATAAATAAGACCGATTTTTTTTTTTAATGCAAACCCTTTGCCATTTTGCTACATAAGGAGAGACGAGAAATTCATTGATGTCTCGCATCCCATTATCAAATTAAGTGATGGCTTTTTCACATTCTATATCACAGCCTTCTACATTTATAACACAACAAAACAGAAACTAGGATACATAGGATGTCAAAGTGACTTAAATGGCCTTGTATCACTAGCAATACACCAAACATCGAGCACTAATTAGTAATCATCATGCTTACTTAACTCCTACCATTAAATAACCAATGGTTAAACGCAGAGAGGAGCATCAAATCAAACTATTACGCATAAACCATAAATGTCACTCAAGGGCTAGAAAGAGGTTTTTCTCATTTTCCTTTTGGATTTTCTTTCACTCAACTCTAAGCGTCACTAAGTGTTATCCTAACATGTCATGCTCAGCTAATATTCAAACTTCAACTCAAAAACATGGTGATATCATTCAAGAAGTAAAGACATGCTTAAAACAAATCATAACACACCTTAATTACTTTAACACCCTTATCACAACATGATACTAATGTGGCATCAAAATTAAAATTTAAGCCAAAATTGCATACCTTGTATCCATGCCTCTCCACATGCAAATCACACAATCAAGCAACTCAAACAATCACACAAACAAAATTTATTTATTTTTTATTTTATTTTAAAATGACTAACAAACAATCTAAGAACAAACACCATAAATAAAACATGCAATCACACAACATAAAACACAAGTAAGTGGCTCAAGTCACTCCCCAATACACCACACTTAAAATATGCTATGTCCTCATGGCATGAAATAGGGAGTAGGAAAATACTTACCTCTCGGTTGGCAAGCTATAGTAATAGATAACATTAGCCACCATTCGACGTGCACGAGTAACAAAATCAGTTGAGGTTTCTTCGCGTATTTCCCGATTTTCCCTCGGTTGCATAATAGCCATCATATAGTAGCAAACAAAAATCCCACAACTAAATTGAATTGTTGAGGTGAATAAGAGGGAGCTTGTCCTACAACAATCCTCCAATTTTCAGGCCGATCGGACGAAAATACCCCTATGCACGTCATATCATCATTGTGGCGTGCACGTTAAAATCCGACCAGATTCTGCTGGTGGGTCCCCCATGAGTCGTATGTCACATATCTCTTCGCATGGCATATCTTTGGAAGACTCTAGAAGGCTGAAATATGATATTATGCACTTTTGACCACTAAGTAGATAGCTAGGATATTGCGTGTAGAAGACATTAGTGGTACGAATGATTGTATCCGTCTTCCATTAAAATTGCAGAGCATTAAAAGGTGCACGCTATTTCAAGCATATCATGAGCATTATGACGTACGAATCCTAAATGGGCCCATTTTTTTATGTGGCTTTCCCATGTAAGGCAAGATCATATTTCTCTTCCGCACGTCATATGATTGGGCTCAATTTCAATCACTTTTGGGCTTCACTTGGTCTATGCTCCGGACATGGGCGTAAAACGAAATTCAAAGTCTAGTGCCCATGGGTGTGCTCTTTGAAGCCTACAAAATGGTTAGTAAAAAAAAAAAAAAGTTCCCTGCATCATGGTGAGTTCTCACAACAAATATAAAAACAAAAACTAAAACAAACCGTTGGGTTGCCTCCCAACAAGCGCTTTATTTAAGGTCCGTAGCTAGACTTCAAAATATGCTCATGAAGGCTCAAAAGAAAGGAAATCAACTATCTCCCCTCGTGTTGGGTCATAATAAGGTTTCACCGATTACCATTAACCCAAAATTTCTTGCCATCTTGACTTGGAGCTCAAAGCTCCCATATGGCTTCTTATCGCTAAAGACAAATGGTCCCATCCATTTTGATCTTAGCTTCCTAAAACAACCTTAGCCTAGTGTTGAATAAAAAAACTTGTTGTCCCATGGCTAAAGATTCTATATTAAGTTGCCTATCATGCCATTTTTTAGTTCTTTCCTTATAAATCTTAGCACTCTCATAGGCATCCATTCTAAACTCATCTAACTCAATTAATTGAGTCATCCTCGTCTCTTGATTTCGTGTGGATCAAAATTTAATTTCCTTAAGGCCCATTGAGCCTTGTGTTCTAATTCCACGGTAAATGACAAGACTTCCCATATAGGATTCGTAAGGGGACATTCCAATGGGAGTCTTATAGGCTGTCCTATAAGCCTATAAGGCTTCATCAAGCCTTTGAGACCAATCCTTTCGATTTCCTCCAACGGTTTTCTCAAGTATAGCTTTGATTTCCTTGTTGGACACCTCGGCTTGTCCATTAGCTTGTGGGTGATAAGCCAAGGACTTCTATGGTTGACGCCATACTTTGTTAACAACTTGTCAAACAATTTGTTACAAAAATGACTACCCTCATCACCGATAATAGCCCTTGGTGTCCCAAAACGGCTAAAGATGTTTTCGGTAAGTGAATTTAGTCACCACTCTAGCATCATTCACTCTCGTTGGTATTGCCTCAACCCACTTGGACACATAATCTAAAGCCAATAGAATGTATGAATACCCATCAGAAATGGGGAAAGGCCCCATAAAGTCTATGCCCCAAACATCAAAGATTTCAACTGGAAGAATTCCAGTTAAAGGCATCTCATTCTTCCTAGATAGTCCACCTACCCTTTGACATCTATCACAAGTTTTAATGAAAACATGGGTGTCTTTAACCATGTTTGGCCAATAAAACCCCACATTGCATTATCTTAGATACTGTTCTTTACACTCCAAAGTGGCCCCCATAATGTGAAGCATGGCACCGATGCATTATAGCATCCATCTCCTCCTCGGGGGACACACCTCCTAATGATTTTGATTAGCACACCACCGATAGAGGATGGGATTGTAAAGACTCGTATTTGGGTAGTTTTGAGAGATAGTCATTCTATGGGAATGTAACTATCCGGACGGTAGTGTAGCAGTCGATGTGAGCATTTTGACTGTACTCTGGGCCCGATTTCGAGTCGGGGCCCCGTTTGACCCGATTGTTGACTTTTTGGGGTTTATTGGTTGACTTTGCGTTTGAGCAGTCATTTGAGTGTGCTAATATCGCGGAACAGTGTTGTGCTCGTCATTTCGAGCGTTTGGCAGAAATTGGGCTCAATTTGGAGTTCGTGACCTCGGGAGGTCAATAATTACGTTCGGGTAAATTATTCTTCGGGAGGCCAATTATTGGCAACGGTATATATATAATTAAGAACCGCCTTATCTCTTTAATTGCCAATTATTGGTGCGTGCGTGTTTGAGCAAGAGAGAGAGAGAAGGTGAAGAGCGTGAAGAGCTTTCTTGGCGATTTCGGGCGATTGGAGCCCGTGGATTGCAAATAATTTTCCAGGTAGGTGTCCTGCTAATTGTCTTATTTCGATCCTATCTTTGAATATGTGATCTGTGGATGTATAAGTGTGTATTTTATGAGGGTCGAGAAGTCAACCATGGAGGTCTAGATTTAGATCTAGATGAATATATGATTTGTGTGTATTTCTGCTCGTTATCGTGCGAATTAGTGGCGTTTAGGACGCGTTTTGAGGTAAATATTGCACTTTATTGCATAAAACATGTGTTTATGAGCGTTTGGGAGTCACCGGGTTGCTTCCAGGATGAAGAACAGGCCAAAAACGATGATAAAAATACCACAGGCGAGTGTTAGGGTCGCGGACCAGTCAAGAACTCAGAAGTCGCCAGCTGTGGAGTCAGCGCCGTGATCGCAACTATGGAGTCAAGACTATGGATGAGTGGCTATGGAGTCAGAGTATGTGGAGTTAAGCGACTTAAGAGTCGCCAGTATGGAGTCAAACAATCGTGGAGTGACAGCGTATGGAGTCGCAACTTAGTTAGTCCGGATCGGGCATCCGGAGGAGTTGGTCGGGATCGAAGACCGGAGGAGTTAGTCCGATCGAGATCCGAAGGAGTTAGTTGGATCGATAGTTCGGAGGAGTTGGTCCGGATCAGTGGTCCGGAGGAGTTAATCCCGAGCTTGATAGTCCGGAGAGTTGGTCCGGATCGCCAGCTAGTTGATCCGCAAAGAAGGTAACCGCATCGCATGGACATTACATTGTAAACCATTACGCGGTTATAATGTAAATAACGAAATACCCCCATTTGGATTCAAAGAAAAATACTAAAAAAATTAATTCCCACTCTTTCAAAATGTGAAAATTGGGATTTAGTGTAAAATCTCGGAAAAAACTTAAAAGTTCGTAGTGGTGAATTTTGGAAAGTGGGGTTAGACATCTCGAAAAATCCCCAAAAATCGGGATTATCTTATTTATGATATGGGAACCCAATGCGGGACTTTTAATTTCAAGAAAAAATTTGCTATGGGTACTTCCTTCATAAATCAAGGGATTGAGGATTTACTTGTGAAGACGGCTACGGTTCCCAGAAAGGAAATGTTGAGAATGACATGCCATACTAATGTTAGTATGTTGGTGTGAGGTATTGGGGCATGGACTCCGTGACTTATTTGGGTTCTCACCGTGGATGCACCGATGGTGCTATGTAGTCGAAGCGGGCATATGCACCGATGGCGGTGCCCGTGGTGGACCGTGGCCGGGCATATTGCGCTGTGGGACAAAGCTAAGGCCCGAGTTGAGCCGTTGAGCTCGTGGAGCTAGGCCGAGTGCCCTAAGCCGGGATCCCATGGAGGATCGTGGACAAGTTGTCCTGTGTGGCGTGAGTCCCGATGTTTGTTTGTAGGCTGAGTCCGATGATTGTGCACACTACACGAGCACGAGTACATAGAGCATGTAGTATAGACTTGTATGCCCGCATGACGTGGAGTGTTGGGGTCACCCCTACGAGCTTGTCGCTCACCCCTACTTGTTGTTTACCTTTTTCAGGTGTGACCCGAGACTAGTGGAGGACTTTCTTCCAGGAGGACGTGCCCACTACTCGATGTATGCTTTACAATACCGTATCCCGTATTGTGTATTGTATTATGTCCTGTATCCGGACATGGATCCGTGGACGATTATATTTGCATCTTGCGTTTGTGATGTGATGTTTGTATGATTGTTTATTTCATTGTATGCATGATGATATATGAGAAAGTACGAGATTACCCTTGATGTATGACGTACGGTGTTGCATATTTGAGACAGCACCCGCGGTGTAGTCTCCTTTGGTGCTAGTCACCAACCCCTTGACCTATCGGGTGCGGGCAAGGGGAAGTCATGTACCCGGTTCCGGGTTCCCTGGAATTCGGGGGCGTGACAAGGATCATCCCTTAGGTATAAACCGCTTCCGCTGGTGGTAATCAAATCCCTTAGGTATAAACTCAGTGGCTAAATAGTTTGTTATATCAGCAAACCAAGGAAGCTGGCTTACTTGAAACACTGCCTCATCGGGGAAGTCATCGAAGATGGTAGAGACTTAGGTGCATTCTCAAGTCTAGAAAGGGATTTGCAACAAGTTTAATGCCCCTTAGTATCCCTAATTTCTAAATCAAACTCCTGTAAGAGGAGAACCCATCTCAAGAAACGTGGCTTAGCTTCCTTCTTAGCTAACAAATACTTAAGAGCCGCATGATGGTGATAAACAACAACCCTAACCCAAAGAGGGAAGATCTAAACTTGTTGTACCCATACACTACAACTAGCAATTCTTTCTCAAGAAGGGTATAGTTTTGTTGGGTATTATCTAGAGTCTTACTAGCATAGTAAATCACCCTTAAAAATTTTCTCTCTGTCTGCCTAAACTACCCCTACAGCATAATCACTGCGCATCACACATAGCTCAAATGGTTGTTCCCAATCAAGAGTAACTATGGGAGAACATCATTAGCTTGTTTAGGACCTCAAAAGGTTTTAAGCCTCTTCATTAAATTCAAAGGTTTTGTCCTTCTCCATAACACACTTAGGGGTTTACCTATTTTGAGAAATCCTTAATAAACCTCTATAAACCAAGCATGTCCTAAGAAACTACTCACCCCTTTCACATTGGTTGGAGGTGGCAGGGTTTCAATTGTGGATATCTTACCCTTATCCACCTCCAAACCTTTTGCGGACACTTTGTGTCCTAGAACTATGCCCTCACTTACCATAAAATGGCATTTCTCCCAATTGAGGACAAGTTGTTTCTCCTCACATCTCTCCAGGAAAGTATCTAGGTTTTTTAAGCATTGTTGGTAAGAGGAACCAAACACAAAAAAATCATCCATAAATACTTCCATTATCTCTTCCACTAGGCCCTGAAAAATTGCCATCATACACCTTTAAAAGGTCGCAGGTGCATTACATAACCCAAATGGCATTCTCCTAAAGTCAAAGGTGCCAAAAGGGCAAGTGAAAGTTGTTTTCTCCTGGTCTTCAGGTTTAATAATGATCTGATTGTACCCGGAATAACCATCTAAGAAACAGTAATGACTATATCCAGCCAACCTATCAAGCATCTGATCAACAAAAGGAAGGGGAAAATGGTCCTTCCTAGTGGCCTTATTTAGCTTCCTATAGTCCACACAAACTCTCCACCTCGTTACAGTTCGGGATGGAATCAATTCATTCTTTTCATTCCTAATCACTGTCATACCCCCTTTCTTGGGCACAACATGTAAAGGACTCACCCACTCACTATCAGATATAGCATAAATTATCCCAACATTTTTCCATTTTAGAACTTCTTTCCTAACAACTTCTTTCATTACTGGGTTCAATCTTCGTTGTCTTTCAACAGTGGGGTAAAAATCATCATTCATTAAAATTTTATGCATGCACAACCCTGGACTAATGCCCCTAATATCTTCAATATTCCACCCAAGGGCCTTTTTATGTTTCCTTAGAACTTCTAGCAATTGTTCACATTCTAAAGCAATTAAATTTGAAGCAACAATTACTGGAAATCTATTTGTGGAATCTAGAAATTCATACCTCAGGTGTCCAAGCAACTCCTTCAGTTCTGGCGCTGGAGTTGTGTGCTCGTCATGCACCCCCTTAGCTTGCTCCAATGGACTTGATTTTAGTTCCTCCTTGTCAGTGATCAAATCCTCTCCCTCTGGCGGTTGGATTGTTGATGTGTGAAGCACTTCATCTTCTTGTTCGATCTGCTCGCTTAAGTAATCTTCAACTAATTCCTCGAAATCTTCGATCCAGAGATAACTTTCCTCTGTTTGTCCTTGCAAAGGTCTTTCCATATGAAAGACTAGGGTATCTTCATTTATCCTCAAGGTTAACTTACCGTGAGCTACATCAATCAAAGCACACCCTGTCCTCAAAAAAGGTCTTCCTAGGAGTAACTGAACTCCCATAGCTTCTTCCATCTCTAATACCACAAAATCAGATGGAAAAATAAATGATCCCACTTTCACCAGTACATCTTCTATGATTCCCTCAGGCCTTCCTGTGGACCGGTCTGCAAACTGTAATGATATAGAAGTGGGCTTCATTCCTGTTAACCCAAGTTGCTTGTAGAGGGCGAAGGAGATTAAATTAATGCTATCCCTAAATCACATAGGGCCTGCTGTCGTGGTGCATCTCCTATTACACACGGAAGAGTGAAACTTCCTGGATCTTTATGCTTTGTGGGTAACTTCCTCTGAACCACATTGCTCACCTCATTAGTGACAGCAACAATCTCGCAGTCTCCATACTTCCTCTTCTTTATCATGAAGTCTTTCAAAACTTTCTTGCATCTGGGCATCTGTTCCAAAACTTCAATAAATGGAATATTGATTTCCAGCTTCTTGAATATCTACAAAAAGCGTTCATTCTCCTCTTCCATCTTTTGGTTCCCCATCCGCTAAGGAAATGGCATTGTAGGCCTCACTTCCTTTGGCCTTTGTTCTTCAACTGGTTGAACCTTAATTGGTTGCTGTTCTTGGTTAACTCCTAACTGTTTCTCTTCCTCAACAGCTCTTTCCTGATTTTTAGCTGCTAAAGGCTTAAGTTGTGCTTCTTAAATGACCTTCTTCTTAGGCTCCTCAGCTTCCTTTAACGCCTTACCACTCCTCAAAGTAATGGCTTTCGCCTTTCCTTTGGATTAACCCGTATCCCGGGAAAGGATTTGGAAGAAACTCCCTGGTTGGCATTTTGTGCCACGCTCACCAATAGCTTCTCAATATTTTTACTAGAGCTCTCCATACTTCCTACGCTTTCCTTTAAATCTCCCATTTCTCTTTTGGTTGTCTCATCCTCAGTCTGATAATTTCTTCTCTGTTGCTGCAGGTGAGGCTCCTTAGTCTTGCTCAAAACCCGGAGGTGGTTGCAAATAATTATCCGTAGCATATGGATTCTCGCTCATTCCTGGAGGGATATATTTATACTGATTTGCAGTGTCACCTCCTCTATTCTGATTCTGGTTAAATGCATTTTTCTGGTAACCTTGGTTGGGATTTTGTTGCTGATAGCCTTGACCCTAGTTCTGTTGGAAGAAGGGTTGCTTCTGATACATTCCTTTTCCTCCAATAAAGTTTGCTTCTTCAGCTCCACTCCATGCTTGTTCAACTATTGGTGGAGCTTGCTGTGGTCCTCCTACCTTAAGAGCCAGTACTTCCATGCTTTTGGCTAGAGCCCGTATTTGCTCTTGCATGTCATTAGAAAAGTTGTCAACTGAAGCTATCTTCTCTTTTGGCCTTGAAGTACGCACATTAGACCACTGCCAATCAGCCAAGGATAGTCTCTCTAATAGTTCAGCTGCTACATCGGGTTCCAAATTCATTAGACATCCTCCCGCAGCTGCATTCACCTTGTCTTGTGAGTGAGACTGAAGACCAGTGTAGAAGGATTCGATTTGAATCCATTGGGGTCTTCCATGGTCAGGGCATCTTCTTACCAAGTCTTTAAATCTTTCCCAAGCTTCATGAAGAGTCTCCATCTCGCCTTGCCTAAATCGGCTGATTTCCCTCCGAGCTGGATCACCTTGGAAGGAGGGAAATACTTAGACATAAATTTAGTCGCATCTCCTCCTAAGTATTTATAGAACCAGCCGTTGGATGTTGAACCATCCAAGAGCTCTATCCCTTAAGGAAAAGGGAAAAAGTCTTAACTTTATTGCTTCCTTGACACATTGTTGAGCTTGATTGTGTCACACATCTGAAAGAATCTCATCAAGTGCTGATGTGGATCATCCTCCCGTTCCTCCAAATGCATTGTTGCTCACCATGTTGATCAATGCCGGTTTCAACTCAAAACTGTTTGCTTGGACTCTTGCTTGCCTAATCCCTGAATAGTGATCTGACATAGTTGGCCTTGCAAAATCCAAGAAAGTCCTGGGCCTAAATCTATTACCATCTTCTTCTAGGTATTGGCCATTATAATTGGTTCCTCCTTGTACACTGCCATCAGGTCTTGTATCCTCCATAATTGTAAGAACTGTATCCTCTAAACCTTGCAGTGCTTCTTCATCTTCCCTTGCGGCTTCTCCAGCTGTCCTACGACGATCTCTAATTATCCGTTCAGGTTCTGGATTAAATGGCACAAGTTCCCTTCGTCGCATACACAACTAGCAATACCTCAAACACTTGGTGTATGTTCCTGTAAAACAACAAGAACGCACCTAGCAGCTCCGAACAATGCAGAATAAACAAATAAAGAACACAAAATAACAGAAAGTAAAAGACAAAATAAAACACCAAGATCAGAATTCAAACAATTTCACTCAATGTTGATTTTAAAAACTAGTTAATCATACAATCCCCGGCAACGGCGCCAATTTGATAAACAAATTTTGTGCCTCCCTAAAAGAGTAAGCTAATATCGTAAAATCTCTCTTCAAGATAATTATTTCCCTCGGTTTATACTAACAGAATAGCAGTAAATAAGGGGTCGAACCCACAGGGATTAACCTAGTTCTCTAGTTCTCAAATCAAAACACCCAATTACTCTTGTTCTATAAAATGTCTTGTTAAAAAGTTTTCTTTTTTAAACTAAAGATCTAATTTTTATTTGGTTTTCTGAATAAACAAAGAAAGTAAATTGATTTTAGGATTAAGATTCAAGGATTAAAGGTATCTAGGGTCACAACTTCACCTCCCTATGCTGTTTCTACTGATTTTAAGGTTCTTAAGATTATTTAATTGATAACATGCTATAACTAAACCAAGGTACTGCAATTGGTCATTGCTAGCCCTTCTAAGTGCTGTCTGCCTGAATGGTCATCATGACATCAACATGTAAAGCCTAATTATCATACTCATGACAGGGTAATGGTCACACCAATCACAAATATGTTATAAATCAAAGATCAGCCTCAGACTAAGGCTAAGAAAACCCAGGTGTACAGCCTAGATATTAAAAGATAAGAATAGATCCATAAAACATGCAATCTCAATTAAACAAACTCAATATTCAATCAATCAGTTTAACAACTTAGGGGGCTATATTGCTCCCCTAGATAAAGGAAACTACTCACACATGTTCTTGGATAAACAATAAGAAATAAAGAACAACATCCTCAAACATGTGCAGCAAAACTCCAACTTTAGGTCTTCTCCAGCCGTCAGACCTCCTAGGATCGGCAGCTCTAGGATCAGAACCATAGCCTCCAAAAACGTGAGTCTCTCTCTCTCTCTCTCTCTAAAAAACGTGCCCCCTCTAAGTCTGCTCCAAAAGGGTTGCTGCCTCCTCTATTTATAGAGAAACTGCTGTGCAATGAGTGCCCTAGCCATCCGCAGTTACCACTTATCAAAATGACGTAGTTTTGATAAGTAGTTTCCATTTTTCTTCCAACTTGAATACAACTCGAACCAAGCATAATTTGGACTAGGTGCTTTAGAGAAAAGTGCTTAAAATAATAAAACAAAGCAATCAATGCAAAAATATGGCTGCACGACATATAGCACGTCATATGGCCATATGACGTGCACCTCCAAAAGATCTGAAATTTTGCTCCAAGCTTCCTGGAAATGTGTATAAGGTAGGGCTTCAATAAAATCCTTGCACATCATAAGGGTCCATATGGCGTGCACCCTTATTTTGCCTCCTCAGGCTGCCTTATTTTGCCACAAGTTCCTTCTTTGGTAAATCAAGTGATTTGGATGATGTCCATGAGATGAAATTGCCTAAAAACCTGCCAAAATAGCTCAAAAATACATATATATAGGCCAAGTAGTCTTCCTAGGGTGTTAGAGCAAATATCTAAGAAATATGGATGAATTAAGCTCTTATCATGCTCTTTAATACCCTAAATCTGCACTAGAATAACGACATAAATGCACGTTATCAACGCAGAGGCTCAAATTGATTCTTTCTAACGTTTTGCTCCACAATTTGATGTGAATCAATTAGAATCAGCTGCTTGGACGGAATCATAAAGACAACCAGCATGAAGTGCGGCGTCATGACCTGGTATGGAATGAGGACAAATTGCAGAGTCTTCCAGGGAGTGCTATCCTCAGCAGTTCCATTTATGAAAGTCTGAATATCGGCTAAGTCTAGAAGATACCCTTCATTCCAACAAGGCAAGATGTCAAACATGTGTCTGTCCTTGTATAGGGACGAAAACAGCCTCAGCTCCATCTTAACTGCCCGAGAGAAGTTGTCTATGTCTTTTGTGGTGAGCATACCCGTCTCAAAACGAATAGTCCTTATGTCTTGAGGAGAGAAGGGGCACAACTTGGAAAGACATCTTCTCTCAGCATTTGACGCGGCATACCTGGCCATAACATTAAAAACACTTCCATCCTCATCAAGGGGATCAAGATCCGCGTATGATGGGAGGAAGGTGTCAGCCGCTACAGATGGAGTGGTCGAAGGAGGACACTAGAGGAGCTGGGCTGAGAGAAGCGGCTGCGTTTGGGGATGGTAACTCCCAAAAGCAGTGAGGATGCAGACCACTTTTTTTTAGCACAAGAGGAGGAAGGTGCAGGAGGATCAGATGACACTTTCTCCCCCGGTTGGGCAGATCGGCGAGGGACAGGAGGAGGACGAGCCATCGTGTGAGCCAAGTCCGCAAAAGAGGTGGACAGGGAATGGATGGACGAAGCTACAAGGTCCATCTTTTGCTCGATGGAGGTGGAGGAGTTGGTTAAGGCGGAGAGGAGTTGGGCACCAAGAGCATCAACCTTAGCGGCGATGGCAGAAATTTGGGCGGTTTGAGCTTGGGCGTGGCTGTAATGACCTGTGTTTTGGGAAGAACAATTCCCTAGGTGAATGCTTGGGTCGAAAGGTGGAAGACTCGAAGATTTGGGTCGTAAGGTTGAAGACCGAGGGTCGAAGTTCGAAGGTTTGAGGGTCAAAGGTTTAATCTTTGAGACAGATCTTCGAGGCCGCGTTTCCAATGAGTCTTCGAGGGAGTGTTTCTACGAGTCTTCGAGGCTTGGTTGTTAGAGAGTGTAATGAGCTCAAGTGGAGCGTGTAGAGGCTGCGTGTGACAATGACAACGTTCGGATTATGGGTATTTTGTCCTGTGTGGAAGTGGAGTGGTTAGTTCATGTTTCATTTATCAGAACTACGTTGTTTTGATGGTGTATTTCATTTATCAAAACTACGTCATTTTGATGGTGTGTTTCATTTATCAAAACTACGTCGTTTTGATGGTGGGATTTCATTTATCAAAACTACGTCATTTTGATGGTGGGATTTCATTTATCAAAAATACGTTATTTTGATAAGTGAGGTCTATATAAGGAGGAGCTCTCTTTGTTTTAGGTTTAGGGTTTTTGTTGTCAACCGCCGCAGCCGTCAGAGAGAGAGAGAGAGAGAGAGAGAGAGAGAGAGAGAGAGAGAGAGAGAGAGAGAGGGAAAGAGAGAGAGTTCTTGAGCGTTGCTGCTAAGGTGACTCGCGTGGGTGGACAACATCTAGCGTGGGAGCGTGAAGGATCCTTGAGGTAGGGGTTCTGTTCTTTCTTGAACCTATTCCAGGGCTTTGGCCTTGTGATAGGCAATGTAGCTGTTTGGTTTTATATATATAAATATGTAAATTCATATAGGTGTGATCTCCTATATGAATGTTGGCCTTCAATGGCGTGTTTTGCTTGGATGTATATATACACGCATGTTAAGTGTTTGATATTATGCCTGTAAGGCCACACATGTTATGTGTTTGATAATATGTCTGAATGACCACCCATATTATGTGTATGAGATTATACCTGTGTGGCTGGGTTTGTGAGCCTGTGAATGTATGTATATTAAGTGTTTGATGTTATGCCTGTATGGACATGTGTGCTGCATGTTTGCTTGTATACCAGTGGCTGTGGAAGCCCGGGCCTGTTTTATTGAACCCGGTGGCTGTGGAAGCCCGGGACTGTTTATGTTAGCCTATGTGGCTATGGAAATGTTGGCCTGTGTGGCACCTGAGAGGCGGTGGAAATGTTTAGAACTATAAATATGTTGGCCTGTGTGGCGCCTGAGAGGCTGTGATAATGTTTGTAACTATGGAAATGTTGGCCTGTGTGGCGCCTGAGAGGCTGTAGATATGTGAGCTCGTGTGGCTGTGGCAATGATTGTACCTGTTCTGTGACTTGTGGATTGATACTTAACTGTGGAATATAACCTGCTTTTATCTTGTCACTACACTGCACATCCGCATGTTCTCGTGTAGATGCTAGGAACATGGGATGGGTTGGGGAAACATGATCCCTACTGAGCTGTGGTTGCTCACCCCTTCTACTGTGATGTGTTTTCTTTTAGGAACCTACAGGCGTTAGGTGGAAACACCAAGGTGGAAGACGGTTCTCTTTTGTGGCTTGTTTAATGTTATTTGTAGTATGTGATTTTTGTGAGACCTTGTAACCCCAATGGGGAGATATTGTAAAGGATTTTGTTATAATAAAGATTTGTTTGGTTTGTGAATGTTACATGTATCTTAATTTTATTAAATGGTGTCCTGTGTGGGAATGTTGTACCCTACCCCTTAATCCTCCTTGTGGGTAAAGGGGAGTCACGAACCGGTTTCCTCGGGTTGGAAATCCGGGGCGTGACAGTATGGTATCAGGGCATGGTCTAGTTGGCCTAGGGTAGTGGGCGGATCTGGTTGTCTTGAGTTCTTTGGAGGAGCCTGGAGGGACGTGCCTGATCAACACGGTCCTCTTGGAGCCTCTAAGGTGTACTTGGGGTAGTCCAAACCTGATGTAAGATTTGCATGCATTAGCATTAGGGCACTAGTTGCATTTGTTGTGATGTGTGAAAAGGTGAATAACTTGATTATGTGTGAACTGTGTAACTCTGAATATTCTTGGAATGCCTTGAGCATGACTACAATGTGGATTGATGCAATGTATGTGTTTAATGCCTTGTGATAGTAGTATTGATAAGTGGAGTAGAGATAGTGACACACGATAGATTCGAATTCATTGTGACGTTTGTGTTCCTTACTTTGTGTAGTAAGAATGCCACCAAGGAGAGTAACACGTGCATCTGGGGCAGTGGCTGATGAGTCATCTGCCCATGAGGGTCTGGGTGCTGGGCAGCCCGCTGGAGGACATGCGCTGTTATTGGCACAGCTGCGAGAGGGTATCCGACTGGAAGTCCGAGAGCTGAGGGAGGGTATCCGGCAAGAGGTTCAGGAGGAGGTGCGCCATGAGATGGCAGCACAGCAAGTGGTGCCACCACCACCACCACCAGTGGGGGAGTTACCTCGTGAGCGTGAAACTTCGCGTGGTGGCGTACCGATTTGTGCAAAGGAAAATGTGGTGACGAGGTTCCAAAAGGAACAACCTCCAAGGTTCAAGGGAGAAGTGGACCCCGTGGTGGCTGAGCATTGGTTGAGGCAGATCGAGCATATGTTTTCCTTTCTCCTACCTCGGGAAGAGGATAAGGTGAGACTGGCCATTTGGTAGCTGGAGGGGAATGCCTTGGAGTGGTGGCAGAGTGTCACGGGAAGCCGTGAAGTGCAGTTCATGTTGTGGGACAAGTTCCTGCAACTCTTCCATGATGAGTTCTTCCCTGAGTCATTGAGGTGGCAAAAGAGGGAGGAATTCGGCAGCCTGAGGCAGGGGTCGAAGACAGTGCCCGAGTATGAGCAGGAGTTCCGGAGCCTGAGTAGGTTTGCTCCCGAGACCATGGCTAAGAAAGACCTGAAGGCCCACAAGTTCACTTTGGGCCTTAGGCCAGCCCTTAGGCAAAGGGTGGTGATCTTGCATTTGAGGACCTATACTAAGGTTATTGAGACAACTCGTATAGCTGAGAGGGAGCTGGATGATGGGAGGCAGGCCCATCAGGGTCGCTAGTTACAGGGTGGGTCTGATCGAGATTCCGGGTCCAAGAGGCCCAAGACTGAGGAGAGGGATAGTAGTTCCTTCCGCAGCCGGGGTCAACCATCTGTGAACCCAGTGAGGTTCACCTTTGGCGGCAGTAGGTAGGGAGGTTCAGTAGGAGGTCTCTCCAGCGGTTGTCATTGCTGTGGGGAGCAAGGCCACTTCAAGAGGGATTGTCCTAAGAAGGACTGGCGATGCAACAGCTGTGGACGAGAGGGCCATTTGAGCCGGATTTGTAGGAGTGGCAACAGGGGAGCAGGAGGCTTGACACCCAGCACGAGGAGTGATGCCAGTTTTCGTGCACCAGCAGAGAGACCAGCTCATCAGTGGCAAGCTAGTCAGGCAGGATCAAACCAAACCCGACCTCCGGGGAGGCCGGAGTGGCAGCAGACTGAAGCTGGAGGCAGCCATGGCGGGAAGTGTCCACTGAGTGAGCCGACTAGTGGCACGGGCCAAGGGAGGGTGTTTGCGCTGGATGCGACATACTAGGAGGAGGCTGAGTTACCACCTCCACCAGTGGAGGGTGGAGCAGGACCTTCGGTGGTTAGAGGTATCCTTTTGATCTCTCGTACGCTTGTTTCTGCTCTTTTTGATACGGGTGCATCTTGTTTGTTTGTTGCTGAACTTCTTGTTGATGGACTGGGATTAGTATGTGTTGAGGCAGCGAGACCCCTAGTCGTTGAGTCTCCGGTGGGAGGTATGATTGAGGTGCAACGTGTTTGCCGTCACTGCGTGTTAACCGTAAGAGATGTGGAGCTTAGTTTTAATTTGTATGTGATTCCATTGAGGACGTTTGATCTGATCTTGGGTATGGATTGGCTTATGGCTTTCCAGGCCAAGATAGATTGTTATTGGTGTCGGGTAACATTCGTGTCACCTGTGGGGGTTTCTTGCACCCTACAGGGGGAGTGGGATCGTGAGGCGAGTCGGGCTGGACCGGTGTTGGACCAGTGGGTTGCCATTACCCATAAGTTGGCATCCCTAACCTTTGCTGAGGAAGGCAAAGTGGGAAAGAGGGTGTGGCCAGCATTTATTGACCAATTTCAGGATGTCTTTCCTGAGGAGTTGAGGAGTCTACCACCTAAAAGGAGTATGGAGTTCACCATTGAGTTGGTATGCCTTTTGGGCTCACTAATGCACCAGCGGTGTTCATGCACTTGATGAACTAGGTCTTTGCTCCATACTTGGATTATTTTGTTGTGGTGTTTATAGATGATATCTTGGTGTATTCCAAGATTGAGAAGGAACATATGGAACATTTGGCAACAATGTTGCAAACTTTGAGGGACCAGCGGTTGTTTGCTAAGTTTAGCAAATGTGAGTTTTGGATCCAGGAGGTTCGTTTTCTTGGCCATGTGGCGTCAGCTGAGGGTGTGAGGGTGGACCCAGCCAAGATTGAGGCTGTGTCGTCGTGGGAGAGGCCAACCAATGTCTTCGAGATTCGTAGTTTCCTTGGCTTGGCGGGGTACTACCGTTGTTTTGTGGAGGGATTCTCCCGTTTGGCAGCTCCTATGACGGCGTTGACCCGGAAGGGAGTGAAGTTTGAGTGGACTGACACGTGTCAGCAGGCGTTTGAGGCTTTCAAAACCCATTTGACCACTACACCGGTGTTAAGGTTACCTAGGGAAGATGTCCCATATGAGGTATATTGTGACGTGTCCAGGGTTGGTTTGGGGTGTGTGCTTATGCAGGAGCACAGTGTTGTAGCTTATGGGTCGAGGCAATTGAAACCTCATGAGCAGAATTACCCGACCCATGATCTTGAGTTGGCGGCTATCATCTTTGCTCTGAAGAGTTGGCAACATTATCTCTTGGGGGAAAAGTTTGTGGTGTTCTCAGATCACAAGAGCCTTCAGTATATTTTTACTCAGAAGAACTTGAATCTGAGGCAAAGGAGATGGGTGGAGTATTTGCAGACCTTTGACTTTACTCTTGCCTATACCCCAGGCAAGGGCAATGTCGTGGCTGATGCTTTGACCAAAAAAGGGAAGGCTGAGGTGGCTATGAGAGAATGGAAGCTGATGGAGCAGTTGGCAATGTTGCAGCTGCAGCCTATTATTCATGATGGGAGGACAGTGCTGAGTCCTATTGTTGTTGTGCCTGAGTTGTACCAGCGAGTCCGGGAGGGACAGTTGGGCGATATTGAGTGTGAGGTTCTCCGTGCCCGTATTGAGGCTAGTGAGCTATCTGAGGACTGGACGGAGGGTCCTGAGCATGAGTTGTCTTTTCAGGGGCGGCTAGTAGTGGCTTCTTCTCTCAGAGATGAGGTGATGAGAGAGTTTCATCAGTCTAGAGTTTTTGTGCATCCTGGGGGTACGAAGATGTACCATGCACTTCGGGGGCATTTTTGGTGGCCTGGGATGAAGCGTGATATGGCAGCATTTGTTGCAAGGTGCCTTACTTGTCAACAAGTGAAAGCAGAGCATCAGCGACCAACAGGTATATTGTAACTATTGCCAATAGCCGAGTGGAAGTGGGACCACATAGCGATGGACTTTGTGACTAGTCTTCCACCTACCACTGGGAGGAATGACATGCTTTGGGTAATTATGGATCGACTTACCAAGTCGGCCCATTTTCTTGCCATTCGAGAGCGGGATTCCATCGGGGCCTTGAGTCAGCTGTATGTGAACGAGATTGTGAGACTGCATGGAGTACCATCATCAATTGTGTCTGACAGAGATTCGTGGTTCACTTCCCGTTTATGGGCAGGCTTGCAGGAGGCTATGGGGACGAAACTGCACTTAAGTACAGCCTTTCACCCTAAGACTGACGGTCAGACAGAGAGGACGAATCAGACACTGGAGGACATGCTGAGGGCTTGTGTGCTAGATTTTGGGGGTTCGTGGGCAACTCACCTTCCTTTAGTGGAGTTTCTACAACAACAGTTATCAGGCATCCATTGGGATAGCTCCTTTTGAGGCGTTGTATGGCAGGCCGTGTCAATCACCTTTGTGTTGGACTGAGGTAGGAGAGGCAGCTCTCTTGGGACCACAGCTGGTTCAAGAGGCTACTGAGAAGGTCAAGTTGATTTGTCAGTGCTTGTTATCGGCCCAGAGTCGCCAGAAGTATTACGCAGATCAGCGGCGGCGACCTTTGGAGTTTTTGTGAGAGATCATGTGTTTCTTCATGTTTCTCCACGTCGTGGACATCGACGGTTTGGGAGAGGTTCCAAGCTATCTCCGTAGTTTATCGGCCCTTTTGAGGTTATGGCTCATGTGGGGCCCGTGGCCTACCGTTTAGCATTGCCACCGCGATTGAGTCGGGTGCACAATGTGTTCCATGTGTCCCAATTGAGGAAGCATCATCCTGACCCCACTCATGTGATCGATTGGGGAACATTGGATATTGAGGATGACATGTCCGTTGTTGAGGCCCCTATCCATATCCTAGATCGGTGGGAGAAGCTTTTGCGTGGTCGTGCTATCCCTTTGGTTCGCGTGTTGTGGCAGCACCGTGGCATTGAGGAGGAGACATGGGAACGTGAGTCCATGATGCGTGAGCAGCACCCAGAGTTGTTCAAGGACGAACAATCTTAAGGGTGGGAGGCGGTTGTAGTGATGTGCTTTCTTGCGTTGGTTGTTTATGATTTGGTGTATTTGTATTGTCTTTTAGACATGTGTTTATATTTGAGATATGTTTTTGAGATTGAGACTTGTGTTTGTGATATGCGGGTATGTGGCATATACATTGTGATGCTTGTGGTTATGTATATGCATTGTGATACATGTGGTTATGATTGTGGTGGTGCTTTGTGAGCTTGCAGACGTATGTCTTGTTATGCTGTGTTTATTATTCCTCACGGTCCTAGTGGCATGTAGTTTCTTTTCGAGGACGAAAAGTCTTAAGGGGGAGAGGATGTAATAACCCGTGTTTTGGGAAGAACAAGCTGGAACGAAGATGAACAATACCGTGGGCGAATGCTTGGGTCGAAAGGTGGAAGACTCGAAGATTTGGGTCGTAGGGTCGAAGACCGAGGGTCGAAGTTCGAAGGTTTGAGAGTCGAAGGTTTAATCTTCGAGACAGATCTTCGAGGCCGCATTTCCAGCGAGTCTTCGAGGGAGTGTTTCTACGAGTCTTCGAGGCTTGGTTGTTAGAGAGTGTAATGAGCTCAAGTGGGAGCGTGTAGAGGCTGCGTGTGACAATGGCCACGTTCGGATTGTGGGTATTTTGTCCTGTGTGGAAGCGGAGTGGTTAGTTCATGTTTCATTTATCAAAACTACGTTGTTTTGATGGTGTATTTCATTTATCAAAACTACGTCTTTTTGATGGTGTGTTTCATTTATCAAAACTACGTCGTTTTGATGGTGAGATTTCATTTATCAAAACTACGTTGTTTTGATAAGTGGGGTCTATATAAGGAGGAGCTCTCTTTGTTTTAGGTTTAGGGTTTTTGTTGTCAACCGCCGCAGCCATCGCAGAGAGAGAGAGAGAGAGAGAGAGAGAGAGAGAGAGGGAAAGAGAGAGTTCTTGAGCGCTGCTGCTAGGGTGACTCGCGTGGGTGGACAGCATCTAGTGTGGGATCGTGAAGGATCCTTGAGGTAGGGGTTCTGTTCTTCCTTGAACCTATTCCAGGGCTTTGGCCTTGTGATAGGCAATGTAGCTGTTTGGTTTTTTATATATAAATATGTAAATTCATATAGGTGTGATCTCTTATATGAATGTTGGCCTTCAATGGCGTGTTTTGCTTGGATGTATATATACACGCATGTTAAGTGTTTGATATTATGCCTGTAAGGCCACACATGTTATGTGTTTGATAATATGTCTGAATGACCACCCATATTATGTGTATGAGATTATACCTGTGTGGCTGGGTTTGTGAGCCTGTGAATGTATGTATATTAAGTGTTTGATGTTATGCCTGTATGGCCATGTGTGCTGTGTGTTTGCTTGTATACTAGTGGCTGTGGAAGCCCGGGCCTGTTTTATTGAACCCGGTGGCTGTGGAAGCCCGGGACTGTTTATGTTAGCCTATGTGGCTATGGAAATGTTGGCCTGTGTGGCACCTGAGAGGCTGTGGAAATGTTTGGAACTGTAAATATGTTGGCCTGTGTGGCGCCTGAGAGGCTGTGATAATGTTTGTAACTATGGAAATGTTGGCCTGTTTGGCGCCTGAGAGGCTGTGGACATGTGAGCCCGTGTGGCTGTGGCAATGGTTGTACCTGTTCTGTGACTTGTGGATTGATACTTAACTGTGGAATATAACCTGCTTTTATCTTGTCACTACACTACACATGCGCACGTTCTCATGTAGATGCTAGGAACATGGGATGGGTTGGGGAGACATGATCCCTACTGAGCTGTGGTTGCTCACCCCTCCTACTGTGATGTGTTTTCTTTCAAGAACCTACAGGCGTTAGGTGGAAACACGAAGGTGGAAGACAGTTCTGTTTTGTGGCTTGTTTAATGTTATTTGTAGTATGTTATTTTTGTGAGACCTTGTAACCCCGATGGGGAGATATTTTAAAGGATTTTGTTGTAATAAAGATTTGTTTGGTTTGTGAATGTTACATGTATCTTAATTTTATTAAATGGTGTCCTGTGTGGGAATGTTGTACCCTACCCCTTTATCCTCCTTGTGGGTAAGGGGAGTCACGAACCGGTTTCCTCGGGTTGGAAATCCGGGGCGTGACAGTGGCGGTCCAACTGAGCAGACAGCACAGCATCGGAGTGAACCGTGCCAAAGGAGGCACGTCCAAGCGTCAACTCCGGAGCTTTGGAGGACTCCCCGGCAGGAATAGGGGCAGGTGTGCGTTGGGCAGAGGAGTTGGCAGGAGTAGAGGGGACGTCAGCAGCAGCAGCAGAGGGGGCATTTGGAGCATCAGACGCTTCCGGAGCAACAGAGCCACTATGACCAGAAAGGTCAACAACATGAATGGCATCTGCAGGAGAGGCGGACCGAGCCTTAGCAGGGGAGTGAACCCGCGCATCATGGGCCTGTCCGGAGGAGATAGCGAAGGGAACGTCCGGAATGTGAGCAGGCGTAAGAAAGCCATGATCCAGATTCCAGACAATCATATCCTCCGGGGTGCGGGTGTGTTTGGCATAAAACACTTTGAGGTCGTTGTCGGGAATGGAGGCTATGCAGGCGAGGCTAAAACGGAACCATAGGTCCGTTAAGGTGTTGGCGGAGAGATGGTCGAGGTAGTCTTGGGGTTGAGGTAGAGGAGGCAAGGGAGCGTCCGGAAGAGATTCCGGGACATCAGCAACGACAGTATCAATTGCGGCAGCAACAGCGGAAGTGGAGGGAGTGGGGACATCCACAGCAAATGGTGCTGGGGAAACAGCCTTAGGTAAACTGGGCTGAGATGGTCCCGCAACCTCAGAAGGTTCGGCACGGACGCTGTGCTGCGAGGCTCGAGAGATGGAAGGAGCAGCAACGGACCGAATCCGGGAGGACGGGTGAGCAGAGCTGACTTCGGGGGCATGGCTGTCGGAGGGGTCACCAACCGAGCTGCCTTGTTGTTCCGAGGCCGGAAGAAGGCGGAGAGCAACAGAGGGACGACGGGCCGTCAGGTTCCCATTAGGTGTAAAGTGGCAAAGATAATGACCTTGAGGGAAAGGAGTGGCATCATAACGGGCAAAATGATCCGGATGTAGATGCCGGAAGACTGTGCTGAGTATCCGCCCGAAAGAATGGTTCTTTGGGCCGTTCTTCAGCAGTCGGAACAAGAATGTCGCTCAGTCCATCGGGAGACCTTCAAAGACTCCGTACATAGCCAGGAGAAGGTCGTACGGGACGGAGTCTAGAGCAGTTGTACGAGCCAAGAGGCATCGGCTCAGTATGGTCGCCATACAGTGGTAGCAACCTTGGAAAGACTTCATTTTGTACTCCTTCCCTTTATAGGAGCACTGAGGATCACCGTGAGGTAGATTGAGGGTGGCGCGGAGAACATCAGGGGTGATCAATATGGATTCACCGCGGATGTAGGAGATAATGGAGTCCATGGTGCAGCGGATCTGTTGGTAGAACTCAACAATGTCTTCAATAAGAAGATCGATAGGATTAGAGATCAGGTTTAGGATGTGAGAGGCTTCCAAAAGAGGGTGAAGTTCTAGAAACCAAGCCGGAGGATCGGAGATAGCACTCCAATCAACCAGATGGACGGGGTTAATGCCGGAAAGAGAACTTTTGGGTGCCATCTGACGGAAAGATTGAGAGGGGAAAGAGGTGAGGTCTTGGGGATTGAATGAGCAACAAGGGTTTTAGGGATTTGGAAGATGTAAAACTCGCGCTGCGCAGGAATGTCTAGGATATATACGACCGAGTCCGTAAATGTCAGCGGGTCTAGGGATTAAGCGAGTGGAGCAGTGAACCGCTTGACATGCTGATGTTATGAGTCTTGAGAGCAGCGTGCCTCCGGATATAGAGATGACGTGGAGACGGCATGACCAGGGAATGATAACAGCTGTTTGCCTTCTTTGGGAAGTGTGTGCATCCCGAGACATGCATTTAATGGACCATCATTATTCCTCCTCAAAAGCACGCGATATATAATAAGACATGATTTATCGCGATTTGAGAGTTCCAAGAGTCCGGAGGAATAAACCGACAATCATCCGGAGTAAATGATATCTGCGATAAGATCATCCGGATGAAAAGTAGATTGTATCCGGAGAAACAGAGTGCAGTAAGAAAGAAGTAGATTCCTTTGCTGTCATGAAGTCGAAGAGAAGAGAAGTATCACAACACTTCAAATCTGAGACTATAGACAAGATATATCGATAAAGGTACAAAGAGAATCTGAACCTGTGGCTTCACGAAAATAAACTAAAAGAATACAAGCTTAACAGGTGGAAATTAGTACGGATATGAGGATATAGTTTATTGTAGAGCAACTGAATCCGAACTAATGAGAAACAGAACTTAATGCATTGAAAGGGAATTTAAAAGACACATACAAACAAGAGAATGATCATTGTTACTGAATCAAGGCATATGTCAGATAATAAACACACAAGTTCATATTGGTCAACATAGCGAAACCGTCCTGTTGAACAACGTAGCTAAGATAATTAAAAATCATATGATTTGTCCAACTTAGGATTCATGAGTGAAACGGAATAAATGAATACATGTCAAAAGCAAGCAAATGATTATCCGATTAAAATGCATGGTTGAAGGAAGAAAAACATCCTTGCATGCCACAATTCTGATTCAACAATGCATGTCCAGGTAGATCCGGAAGTGATAGTTTAGAGAAAGGAGCATCCGAGACATATTAGGGGATTATTACAAAGGTTGCTCCCCCTTAGATCATACAATCCTCTCAGTGATAGACTCCCGCTCAGATAAACAGCCAGGAAAGAGGACATGAGACATATACGGGGGGTATTACTTGGATAATAAATAAAGCATTTTCTCTCTCGTAGATCATGCGATCCTCTCGATGGCATTACCTGTTAAGGAATTTAGATCTTGAAACAACACTGTCTATCCATTAGGAAACTACATTTCAGGAGCTAATCAGACTGCGATTGTGAGTACCATCACCAAGCATTCCGAGCTAACCCATTTCATTTCTTCAACCATACAAGTTAATAGAGCAATCAATATGAAACAGCATTCGTCATGTGGTGATGAGTGGAGATTAAAATCATGAAATCCTAAGGAGGTTATTCATATACGTTTTAATTATGTTGGCTTTAACGGCTTCGGTCGGGAAATGCAAGCATCCTCCCATAATGAAATTAGATATTTATATCAGAGCATGAAGCACGTTAGGCAGTAAGTATAATCAGCATTAAGTTCAGTATGTGTTTTCTACTTTCAATAAAAGCACAATGCAAGTTCTGAAAGAAAATATACTAGTGGGTAGTTTAAATGTGAAGCTATGCAGAAAAGTCAATCATACCTAATCGGAAGAGTAGTTCAGAGAATCTTGCATCAGGTAGGGGCTTTGTAAGTATGTCTGCCAGTTGATCTTCAGTAGCAACATGTTCCAGGGATATGTGCTTTCTGAGAACATGGTCGCGAATGAAGTGATACCTTACCTCAATGTGCTTGGTCTTTGGGTGCATGACAGGATTGTTGCTTATAGCAATTGCACTGGTGTTGTCGCAGTAGAGTGGAATAGATGTCATGTTGAAATCGTAGTCAGTAAGTTGACTTTGCATCCAGAGTAGCTGTGCGCAGTAACTTCCGACAGCTATATATTCCGCCTCTGCAGTAGAGGTTGATACGGAATTCTGCTTCTTACTGAACCATGAAATTAATCTATTTCCAAGAAACTGACACGTACCACTTGTGCTTTTCCTGTCGATGCGACACCTAGCAAAATCAGCATCAGAATATCCGGATAAGGTGAAGTTGGACTCCTTTGGGTACCAGAGTCCCAAATTCACAGTCCCTTTGAGATACCTTAATATTCGTTTGACATGAAGCATATATGACTCTTTGGGATTCGCTTGATATCGTGCACAGATACAGGTTGCAAACATAATGTCCGGGCGACTTGCTGTAAGATACAGCAAGGATCCTATCATCCCTATGTATTCAGTCACATTTACTGATTTGCCGTTCACATCAGGATCTAACTTGGCACTGACTGGCATTTGAGTCTTGACGGGAGATGAACCTTTCATACCAAACTTCTTAATTAGATCACGTGTGTACTTAGCTTGGTTGATGAAGATTCCTTCCTTTAATTGTTTGACTTCTATACCAAGAAAGTAGGACAGTTCTCCCATCATACTCATCTCGAACTTGTCAGTCATCAACTTTGCAAACTCTTCACAAAGCTTCGGATTTGATGATCCAAAAATGATATCATCCACATATATCTGTACGATCAGAGTATGTCCTTTCTCTTTTCGTAGAAATAAAGTGGTGTCTATCTTCCCCTTTTGGAAGTTGTGAGCAAGTAGGAATTCTGAAACTGTGTTGTACCAGACTCTTGGAGCTTGCTTCAACCTATACAAGGCTTTTCGTAGCTTGTAGACTAGATGCCCAGCCTTGGGTTCTATGAAACCGGGAGGTTGTTCAACGTACACCTCCTCTTGAAGGTCTCCATTTAGAAATGCGCTTTTGACGTCTATTTGATAAACTATGAAGTTTTCATAAGAAACATATGCCAAAAACATTCTGATTGCCTCAAGTCTTACTACCGGAGCAAAGGTCTCGTCATAGTCTATTCTTTCTTCTTGTCGATATCCTTTGGCTACCAGTTTGGCTTTGTTCCGGATTACTATTCCATCCGTATCAAGTTTGTTCCGGAACACCCATTTAACACCAATGACTTGTTGAGACTTAGGCCTTGTTACTAGTGTCTACACATCATTTCTCTTAAATTGATTCAGCTCTTCTTGCATGGCTTCTATCCAGTTCGAATCCTGAAGAGCGTCATCTACCACTTTTGGTTCTATTTGTGATAGAAAACATGAGTAAAGACAAATGTTGGAGGTGGCTGCTCTTGTTCTTACACCAATAGTAGGATCACCAATCACTTGTTCTGAAGGGTGGTTTCGAGTCCACCTGTAATTCTGTGCATGTGATGGTTGATCTTGTATAATTTGAAGCTCTGCCAGATTAGGTGGTTCAGATATATCCGCTGGTTGAGCTTCTTCCGGACCAGATGTTTCCGTATTAGCAGGTTTGGAAGAACTAGGTGGTTCTTCGACACTGTTGCTTTCAGTGTTAACTGGTCCGGACGGACTTGAAGGTACTCCAGAATTTTGGATATCCGTAAGAATATGTCCGGAGTTTAATGGTAGTCTTGAGTCTGAATAATCCGTAGCATCATCAATATCATTTCTTCATGCTTCACTGGTGCAACGTGGTAGATCAGTATGTGTAACAGGAACATTCATAAACTTTGAATAGTCGATGTTGTTGTCCCGAACCTGTACATTAGAACTTGAAGAAGCAACTTTTGACCAATCTAGGTTAGCTTCATCAAAGGTCACATGGATAGATTCTTCAACTTTAAAAAGTTTTCTATTGAAGACCCGATAAGTCTTGCTATGTAATGAGTACCCGACAAAAATCCCATTATCAAATTTTGGTTCAAATTTATTCCGGGGTTCTTTGCCATTGTTCAATATATAGCAAGTACACCCAAAAGCTCTGAAATGTGAAATCGAGGGCTTTCGTCCTCTCCACATCTCATAGGGTGTTTTCATGGTAAGTTTATTTATTAGAGTTCCGTTACGAACATAGCAGGCGATGGACACGCTTTACCCATAGCCGAGGGGAAGCTTTGCCCCTGCTAACATAGATCTGCCAGCCTCGACTAAAGTGCAATTCTTGCGCTTAGCTACCCCATTTTGCTGTGGAGTTCTGGGCGCAGAGAAGTCGTGCTGAATGCCCTGTTCAGAACAATATGATCTCATATCTGAAAAATCAAATTCTGTACCATGATCACTCCTGATGCACTTAATGCTCAGTCCTTGTGAGTTGCTCATCCAGTTGAAAAGATCTACAAGATGCTCAAAAGTTTGATCCTTAGATTTCAGGAACATCACCCATGTGTACCTGGTGAAATCATCGATAACCACAAGGGTATATCTCGCATCAGCTAGTGAAAGAACAGAAATGGGACCGCAGAGGTCCATATGAAGAAGTTATAGAGGAGCAGTTATTGAATTAACTGATTTGCTCTTAAAACTATGTTTGGTCTGTTTGCCAAGTTGACATTCTCGACAGAGAGTGTCTCTGGAGTATTTGTGTTTAGGCAGACCAGTAACCAAATCGAGCGATGCTAATTTAGACGAGTCTTAAAATTTAAATGTGCGCAATGCTTGTGCCATAGCCAATTATCTTCATCTGATGCTGTAGTGAGGAAGCATATAGGGTCAGAAGAATTATTTCTTAAGACCACGGAGTATATGTCCCCATCTCTTGATCCAGATAACTTAACATCTCCGGATAAGTTTTCCCTTACTGTGCAAGTGTTGGACATAAAGGAAACAGTAAATCCTTTGTCACATAAATTACTGACACTTAGCAAATTATGCTTCAAACCTTCGACTAGTGCAACTCTAGTGATTGATACACAGTCGTTGGTTAAAGTGCCATGCCCGACAGTCTTACCTTTGCTGTTGTCACCATATGAAACGGATGGACCTCATTTGTCATTAACTTCAACAAGCAGAGTCTAATCACCCGTCATATGTCCGGAGCATCCACTATCGAGGATCCACTTGCTTTGATTGATCTTTAACTTCAAGTGATCCGACAATGCATTCCAGAGATGCTCTTGAAAGACAACAGTTTACACTTTTGGTGCCCAAACTTGTTTCGGGCGGTTAGAAAGAACAACAGTAGTGTCAACAGTTCCGGATTTAACTTTGTTAGGAATTTTAGCTTTCCAGGTTGACTTTAATTTGTTAGTTATAGCTGCTTCTTTTACTTGGGTTTTCTTGGGAGAGACACTCCTTTGAGATTTAGATTTAGATTTGCTCGAAGAACCCTTTTTGATGAACTGATCTTTATTAATATGAACTTGATTACAAAGCCAGTTATCAGATAAACTCCAACATTTATAGTGATAATGACCTATTTCCCTACAGATAGAACAGACACTATAATGCGGAGTACAAACGGGGGATATAGGTCTCTTAGATTTTACAGATGTTCTACTCTGTTCCCTATGGCCTAGTCCATTGCGTTTGGGTGACGCGCTCTTGGCCCTAGATGCGTCAGCCTTAGCCTTTCCTTTCTTTTTGGGTGCTACAGTTTTGGCTTGGCAACCTTCCCTTCATCATTAGTTACGGGTCTTCTTGCTTTGGGGAACCGCATTAACACCTCGGTTCCACGATCATAGACTATGGTGCCACCTGATTTTAGGCCAGTTAATGTAGGTGGCACCAATAAATGGTTAGTTTAGGAATGGAACCGAGGACGAATGCGGTTCCCAAAGCGGTAGCACTCGTAACTAATGATGAAGGGAAGGTTTGCTCGGATGTTGTCAAAATCCAAAGTAGCCCAAAAAGAAAGGAAAGGCTAAGGCTGATGATTTATTTCCTTTTCCTTTTCCAGTTCATTTTCGAGTCGCTTCACAATAACTTTTAGGCCAGTTAGGTTGGTATTTAGCAGGTGATTTTCAGCTCTTAGATCATGATACCAAGCCTCTTTACTCCTGAAGTCAGTTATGTCCTTTTCTAATCTAGCAACAGTAATCTCAAGACGTTTGTTCTGACTTTCCATATCTTTGTACATTTGTGTAATTATTAGTCTCTCATTCTTTTCATGATCACGTTCAATAATAAGATATTCTAATTTACTCATAAGCTCAGAGATCGAAGGTACCTCAGCATTTGCCATGAGGTAGACGTTCGGCTTGTGAGTTGGCTCATCATTCGAGGATTCCTCCTCTTCTTCCGAGCCACTAACGTATTTTGTGATGAACGCCTTCCTCTTGTTCTTGCTATTGTCTAAGGTGGAGCGGCGAGGAGTTACCTTATCACTTTTCTCGGCCACTTTAGATTTGGATTTGCAATCCTTAGCCCAGTGACCGGTTTTCCCACAGTTGTAGCATTCCTGGGAACTGGACTCCGATCGCTCCTTCCTTCGGAAAGATGATGAGGAGCCTCTTCTGAATCCTTTTCTGCTTTTCTGCAGGAATCGCTCAAAAGATTTGACAAGGAGAGTTATTTCCTCTTCCTCGTCAGAGTCAGACTTTTCGGACTCGTCTGTATTATCATTCCTCAATATGCTGAGACATTCCGTAGCTTTGAGAGCTACCCCCTTTTCTTTCCGAGCTATTTTCTCGTCTCGGTCAGAGTATTTAAACCTGACCTCGTGAGTCCGTAGCTCTCCATATAGTTCTTCAAGGGGAACATACTGCCAGTTCTTGTCAGATTGCATCTGGAGTTGTTTGGAGTAGTAGCGATCCGGCAAGGAGCGAAAGAACTTGTCATTGATCTGAGATTGAGAGTAATGCTCATTGACAGGTTTCAGCTCAAGGATGAGCTTGCCGAATCTCCGATAGATGCTCTCGAGTGATTCGCCCGGTTTGTGATTAAAACTCTCAAAGTTCTGCGTGAGAGTACAGATAACATTCTGCATTTGGGACTGACTTCCCTCATAGAGGATTGTCAGTTTATCCTAGACAGCTTTCGCTGTCGTAGCCCTGGATGTCCGTGAAAGCCTCGGAATCCAAAGACGATGTAACATATGCCAGAGCCTTTTTGTTAGCACACTTCTAGGCCATAGAAGTGGGTATCTCTTGATTGTCATCGGAGTGGGTATCTCCTGATGAAGACATGGCCACATGAGAGTATCATGGCAGACCATGAACATTCTCATGCAAGCTTTCCACTGGGAGAAAAGCTCAGGTGTGAATTTGGGTGGCTTTGTCAAAGTGAAGCCAGAACTCCGTGGTTGTGAAGCAGCGGCAGCAGCAGGTTGAGGTGGATCGACATTTTCACTGCTGCTTCGATTCGGAAGGGGCTCTTGTGCACCTCTGGAGTTAAGGCGAGTGTTGAATAGTATGCTGCTTTCTTCGACCATTGGTGAGAGTGAAAGCGTGGGATCTCTACTTAGAACAAATAGAACTTGCTCTGATACCACTTGTTAATCCCTTGGAGCCTAGAGGGGGGGGGGGGTGAATAGGCTCTTATCAACTCTTTTCTTCTCTTTGACACAACACTTATCTGGTTAAGAGAGACTCAATGCGGAAGATAACTAGATAGTGGAAGTATTTTGTTTTATTATCAAAATGATAAGTATAACAAAATTGAAGCAGACTAAAGCTTGAAAGCTTTTAGACCTACTTAACAACTCTTTGACACTCTGTTTATAAGTACACACACACTAGCCTCTTTTATCTCTATGAGCTTTAGTACATGCACAAGCTATTACTTGTTTACACAAAAAGTACTTATTTTTGTAAAATGTACAAGTGTTACTATTTATAGGCGACATCCACAAGAGACAACCTTGGAACTTGTTGTTCCGGACATTGTGCACATTTACTCTCTCTCGGAAATCTCTCTGCCTTAATTGCTGCGGATGTAGTCTTCATGATCTTAGGTTTGTAATGTTTAAAATTCTTTGTAAGTTCCCAAGTGCAGTTAGAGTCGTGTCCACATATCCGGATGATCCACGTGTAAGATGCTTTAGGTTCTCAACAAGTTTGTCTTACATCGGGAAACAGCGAGCTGATGACTTTGATTACGAAGAGATAGTTGAAGTAGCGTCTTCTTGAATCCGGTGTAAGGTTCCTTACTCCGTGCTTAAATCAAGCTCGGATCCTTACTCCGTAATACTGATTGCTTACTCCGTATCAATTTGGTACTGGAATCCTTATTCCGTGTAAGCGCTTCCTTACTCCGTATGAAAGAGAAGGTCAGAGTGTTTACTCCGCATCTGCGCTTCCTTACTCCGCATCTAGTTTCCTTACTCCGCCTGAGTTAAAGGAACGGATGGCTTACTCCGTATCAGCACATCCTTACTCCGCATGAGTGAGTGGTTTGGATTCCTTACTCCGCATCTAGTTTTCCTACTCCGCATTTAATTTCCTTACTCCGCATCTAATGAAGACTTAAGTCCTTATTCCGTAGAAGTACTTCCTTACTCCGCATGTGTGGAAGACTTGGATTCCTTACTCCGTGTCTTCTGTACTCTAGTCCGGTTGTGTGGAAGACTTATCTTTTTAACTCCGCGTTGACTCTCTTACTCCGTGCGACTTTGTAGACTAAGATTCTTACTCTGCATCTTTTAGACTTAGTCCGTTGAAGTATTAAGTGCGGATTTCTTAGTCCGTAGCTTTTAGGTTCTTAGTCCGCACGAATGATCCTTATTCCGTATGAGGCAAAGACTTGATTATATACCAAGTGTTTGACGACACTCATTCTCACCTGGATCAGGATTATTATCCCGTCCTTAGCTTTGCTCACACGAGTGTAGATCCGAATGAAAGTCATATCTTCTGCAATGACTTAAGATAAAACAACAAAGGTCTCAGATCAAATTACATAGAGCTTTATCAGCATTATCCAAATTTTGGGCTTGATCCAACATAAATAAATAAAAAATAAAAAAATGAAAAACAAACAAGAAAAAAAATCTTTTCAACACATAGGCTTTTCTTTTTGCTTTTTTCATTTCACCATTTCTTTTTACTTCTAGCATCATTGTAAAGATTCAGTTTAAACATTAGGGTAGGACTTAGAAGTGAAATCATCCAAACTTCCTTTAGACTCTTAGATAACTTAGATTTATGTTTAAACTTTAAAAACAAAGGCATTACGATTTTCCTTTAGTGAGTTACAATAAATTAGACTTAATTTCAACTCCAACAAATAACTTGAGTAGACCTTTAAGATATTCAACATCAACTCTAAACTTGTCAATTTTAAGGAAACGTTTAAAATATGTTAAAAACCTCCGAATCTTAGATAGGTACCGAAAGAGCGTTATGGGAGGTGTTAATCCTTTCCCACACGTAACTAACTCCCGAGCCCATCTCCAACGACTTAGATTAATTTCCTTTTAGGTGCCCAATCACACCATAAAAACAATTGGTGGCAACTCTAATTTTTCATCACCATTCGGATGAAGGTTGGGGGGAATCACAACCCAAAAGCAGTTTCCCTCCTGAAGGGAATTCGGTGATGACGAAAAGCAAGCCTTCTCTCTATGTAAAAAAAAAAAAAAGAGAAGACTCTAGATGAACTCTCTGATGCAAAATTGTTGCCATTCCCCTCTAAAATTTTGCTCAACTCCAGGATTCAAAAACACAAAAAAAAAAGGTCACACAGCCAGATTTTTTTTTCAATTCACCTCTCTTTTTGCTTTTTCAAATACCCAAACACACACTCTTTCTCATCTCAAGTCCAAAATTTCTGAAACACCATTTTCACTTTTCCAGTTCTATTTTCTCTTTCTTCATCATCTTTCTAGCAACAATATCAAAATCGTTTTCCCTTCCTTATTAAATTTCTTATAAATCATGAAAAAGAAAAGAAAGCAAAAAAAGGTTTATTTGCAGTTCCTTCCAACGATACTCAACTTCCGACCCAATTTCAACCAACCAGTCTTTGGAGTCTCACTCTCCTGCCAACGTTGCTATTATTGGAGCCCCAAGCCAAAGCCGGTTTATCTTTTATTTTGTTGTCTTAATTATTTTATTTTATGTAATTGTTTGTATTATGTTATTTTTTCTTTTATCTTTTCTTTTAATTTTTTGTTTTAATGCAAGGTTATAATATGTAATAGTGAGTAAAAAAACTAATGTAAAAAGAGAATAGAGAGAGAGAGACAAAAAAAAAAGATGAGGTATTTTATTTGTGGATGTCACAATCACACACATCATATTTATTTTGACATGTGTTTGTTTTTAAAAATTTTTCATTAGCTTAAAAAATAATAATAAAAACAAAAACCAAAAACATCATATTTTTAGTATATGTTGACTCATGATTTTTCAAACCACAAATATTATATTTATTATTTTTAATATGTTTTGGCTCTTGATTTTTTGGTTATGTTTAAAAACAACACACAAATATTTTTTTTAACACATGGTAGTTCTTAGTTTCAATTCTTGCAAAAACATTAAAAAAATTAGTGTTATTACCATAAAAAACAAAACCAAATAAAAACAAGAAAACAAAGAAAACAAAAAATGCTTTCCCAAAGGATTTTATTTTAAACCAAAATTTAGGATCAATGTTTAACTTTAGTTTAAAACCAAAACCTTTAGGATCTCTTTTAAAAGCTTAGCGTAAATCGAATTTAATTTTACCTTTAATAAAAAATTTGCGACATAAAAGTATAAAATTTTAGGTTCTTAGGAAAATAGTAGTGCCATAGCCAGTCAAGTTCTGTAAGAATTCGTATTTGAGTGACATTATAAGTCAACGTGAGCATTTTGAGTTATTATTATTATTATTATTAATATAATTATTTTAATATTTTGAGTTTATTATAATATGTTAATATTATTATTAGTATAAGTATTTTAACATTTTGAGTTTATTATTATTATAATAATATTAGTAAAATTATTTAAGTAATTTGAGTTTATTATTGTTATAATAATTAACATTATTATTATTACTATTATTAACAAAATTATTGAGGTTATTATTATTATTATTAGAAATACAAATCTTATTATTATTAGTATTATTAATATTATTGTTAAAATTGAATAATATAAGGAATAAAATATTAATAAGTATAAAAGGGGAGGAATTTAGGGTAGATACCCTATGTGTGTTGTGTGTCTGCGCAAAGCCTGGTGAGGAATGAGCATAGGATTTGAAGCAATTGCGTTCTACTGATATCTCAAGATTAGACTCAGATAGGTGATTCTTGACCCTTCCTTATCAATATATATATATATTCAACTCTCTTTTATTTTCTGTCCGTTGTTGTAATCTATGTGATGCTCGTACCTGTTAACTTTTATCATAATCATCTTTCTTATTTAATAGTTCTTACTTAATTATTATTATTATTATAAATTCTTTTACTAGGACGGTCGGCCTGGTCTCTTCCGCACAGCAGCAGTGCACAGCGGTCGAATGTCAACCTGGTCAGCCGTATGGTAGGGGGAGGCGATTTACTAGCTTCAATTGTGTACGTCATTTTTTTATTGGAAATCACAATAATAATAAACATTCAATTTAGGTCATCTCGCCCATGCGCAACAAGACAACCTTGTTATTTCTAGCCTCGCCTGCTTCTCTTCCCACGAAATCCACCACGATCTGTACGCCCAGTGTAACTCAAGGGCATTCGTTTTCTATTACTTATTATTGTTTCTATGACTCCAGGGCATCATTACCTATTTATTATTTTTCTACTACTTTACTTATAAGTTTAAACAAAAAAGGGGCATCTTTATACAAATCGTGCATTGTCAATTTATATACATGTTTCAATATTATATATATTATAATATATTATATGTGTTATATATATATATATATATATATATATATATATATATATATTAGTCCTGAATTACTGCATTAAAATTATCAAGATATATAAATAAATTTTAAACTTATTTTATTAGTAAAATATATTAATTGATACCGTTGTAATAGTTAGGTCAAACAAAAAAATTATAATGTTATAATTTAATCATATAAATATTATTTGGGTTTGATATGATTAGTTTAATAATATAAATATTATTTGAGTTTAATATTGTAGTCAAATATATTGGGCATGATATTATAGTGTAAATAATATAAATACTGTTGGGCTTATTATTATTGATCGACATTGGAGTGTTATTTTTAGTGTAATATTATTAAATTAACATCCTTTAAAAAATAACTAAATAAATAGATATTACTTGGGCTTAATAATGACAGTTGACAATTTAAATATTAATTGGGCTTGTTTGAGTTAGTTTAATTAAATAAATAATATTTGAGCTTGACATTGTTAAATATTATAAATATTATCACGCTTGAATTGGTTAGTTTAGTTAAATAAATATTGTTGGATTGTTATTATCAGTTTGGCGATTTAATTGTCGTTTGTGACACGTTATTTGTTCGTTTATCAATTTAAATGTTTTATAAAGTTGTTGTATTAAATAATAATTATTTGAAATTACTATTTATTAATTATATATGGAATTGGTGGTGGTAGAGTTAGTTGGGTTAACCGCGGGTCCCATATAGGGCTGACATGAGGCCACACGTCCCCTATGTGGCTGGTTAACCCAGGTCCCATATGTGGCAGGTTGTCATTAGGGACACCACAGGTCCCACATATGGCTATCTGGTAGTAACTGGGATTCTTGGAGTTGGTAGCGGGGGTCCTGTGGATGGTTGGATTGCCGGTGTGAACCTTTAATGAATGAACTATAATGTGTGTGATGTTATATTTTGTAATTGAATATGAGCTTATTGTGATAAAATAGGACACTGCATTGACACAAGCATATACCGATCATGTAGATTTAGGATTTTATGTTATAGGATGGTGAGGAGATGGAGATCACCTACTGGGCATTTGTGCTCACTCCTATTTTATTGATATGTTTCAAGTATCGATCCAGTCGCTAGAGGTTGGTCTGAAGTTAGTTATTATTTAATTTGCATTTTGTATAACTTGGCTTATGGATTTGTATAATATAATTGATTTTATTATTTGAGTATCCAGACGAGGGTCCGTGAAAGTTGTATTGGATTTGTACCATGAATTTATTATTTATAGGAAGTGGAAATGTACAGGAATACCCCTGATGTATTGTTGGACCCCATTTTGTCCGGGTTGGACATACACATTTATTTTTCACTTTAAACTTCGTTCCTATTTGTCAATCACTTTGTACAAATAAATAAAGAAACGTGACCTTCGATTCAAAGGAGGCAATTACAATGACTTCTTTGAAAAGACTTTTAAATGCCAAATAGTCAGTTCCGGGCGATAAAAAATTAAATTTGAGGATCAACGCCTTCGATCGTGCTCAAATTCGAGGTCAAACGAAAAAGTTATGGTCAAAACTCTATTTGGACCGCTAACGGCCAACATTCAATACGAAACTTCGGATCAGGTCATGATCCTCATAATCTTATCCTACTCATCGTTATGAGAATTTTGACGTATATATTGCATATATTCACTCTCGGAGCTTTTTAGATAAAAAAAATCAAAATAAATATGTTTTTCGGTAATAAATAATCGCAGTACAGGCTTGCCGTAAAAATGAGATCATTTTCAAATAAAATTGACACGAGGTCGCTCGTCATGACGCTTCGAGTCGAAGAATATTTGTTTTAAGATTTTTTAAAATCTGGGTCGCCTTACCGATCCCAAAAACACAAAAACGTCAGTTAAAAATCCCAAAACAAATTATTCTTTTATTTATTTAATTTTTATTTTCTCTTTCCTGCCCATCTCTCACCCACGTATCACCTTCTGATTTGCTGGAAATAAAACAATTAAAACATAACAGAAAGCAAAAAGCAAAATAAATAAATAAATAAACCAGATAAATGACAGCCACATAATGCCTTATCACTTTCACGCTTATCATCTCTTCACGTTCTCCCCATTCGTGTCGTCTTCCTCACCGCCACGCCAGACAGCCACTAGCCCATCATGCACCTACCTCCTTTTCTCCCTCTCCCCCGGCTTTCCCTTCTGCCGATGCAGCCACGCCCGACCAGCTAGCTCACGCCCATCACCAATTCTTGCCGCCCCAAATTTCACAGACGTCCAGGGCTGCACGACAGCAAAAGCTGTCTGGGATAAACTGACAATCCTCTATGAGGGAAGTCAGTCCCAAATGCAGAACGTTATCTGCACTCTCAGACAGAACTTTGAGAGTTTCAATCATAAATCGGGCGAATCACTCGAGAGCATCTATCGGAGATTCGGAAAGCTTATCTTGGAGCTGAAAACTGTCAATGAGCATTACTCTCAATCTCAGATCAATGACAAGTTCTTTCGCTCCTTGCCGGATCGCTACTACTCCAAACAACTCCAGATGCAATCCGACAAGAACTGGCAGTATGTTCCCCTGGAAGAACTATATGGAGAGCTGCGGACTCATGAAGTCAGGTTTAAGTACTCTGATCGGGATGAGAAAATAGCTCGGAAAGAAAAGGGGGTAGCTCTCAAAGCTACGGAATGTTTAAACATACTGAGGAATGATGATACGGACGCGTCCGAGAATTCTGATTCTGACGAGGAGGAGGAGATAGCTCTTCTCGTCAAATCCTTTGAGCGATTCCTACGGAAAAGCAGAAAAGGATTCAGGAGACGCTCCTCATCATCTTTCCAAAGGAAGGAGCGACCGGAGTCCAATTCCCAGGAATGCTACAACTGTGGGAAAACCGGTTACTGGGCCAAAGACTGCAGATCCAAATCTAAAGTGGCCGAGAAAAGTGACAAGGTAACTCCTCGCCGCTCCACCTCAGACAACAGAGACAATATCAAGAACAAGAGGAAGACGTTCGTCACAAAATACGTCAGTGGCTCAGAAGAAGAGGAGGAATCCTCGGATGATGAGCCAACTCCCAAGCCGAACGTCTGCCTCATGGCAAATTCTGAGGTACCTTCCATCTCTGAGCTCATGAGTATATTAGAATCTCTTATTACTGAACATGATCATGAGAAGAATGAGAGACTAATAATTACTCAAATGTACAAAGATATGGAAAGTCAGAATAAATGTCTTGAACTTACTATTACTAGACTTGAAAAAGGCATAGCTGACTTTAGAGGAAAAGAGGCATGATATCATGATCTAAGAGCTGAAAATTATCTGCTAAATACCAACCTATCAGGCCTAAAAGTTATTGTGAAAAAACTCGAGAATGAACTTGAACAGGAAAAGGAAATAAATTGTAAGTGGCTAAAATCCAGGGAAATAGCTTCTACATTTAGGACTGATCCGGATAACATTCGAGTCAAACCTGGCTTAGGCTCCGAACCATCGACTTCCATTGCTCAAGCTACTGAGTGTCCTCCGGACTTCACTCCGAAACTAACCAACTTATATCCTGTTATTACGTCTAAACCGTTGGATGGTTTCATTTCAGGTGGCACCATAGTTTATAACTGTGGAAGAGAGGCTGTTACTGCACTTCCCGAAGCAGTAGCACCCGAACTTAATGATGAAGGGAAAGCTGCTGCAGTTCAAGCCAAAACTGTAGCACCCAAAAAGAAAGGAAAGGCTAAGGCTGACGCATCTAGGGCCAAGAGCGCATCACCCAAACGCAATGGACTAGGCCATAGGGAACAGGGTAGAAAGTCTGTAAAATCTAAGAAACCTGTATCCCCTGTCTGTACTCCGCATTATAGTGTTTGTTCCATCTGTAGGGAAATAGGTCATTATCACTATGAATGTTGGATCTTATCGGATAACTGGCTTTGTAATCAAGTTCGTACCAATAAAGATCAGTTCAATAAAAAGGGTTCTTCGCGCAAAACAAAATCTAAATCTCAAAGGAGTGTCTCTCCAAAGAAAACCCAAGTAAAAGAAACAGCTGAAACTAACAAATTAAAGTCAACTTGGAAAGCTAAAAGTCCTAGCAAAGTTAAATTCGGAACTGTTGACACTACTGCTGTTCTTTCTAACTACCCGAAACAAGTTTGGGCACCAAAAGTGTAAATTGTTGTCTTTCAAGAGCATCTCTGGAATGTATTACAGGATCACTTGAAGTTAAAGATAAATCAAAGCAAGTGAATCCTCGATAGTGGATGCTCCGGACATATGACGGGTGATCAGACTCTGCTCATTGAAGTTAATGACAAACAAGGTCCATCCGTTTCATACGGTGACAACAGCAAAGGTAAGACTGTCGGGTATGACACTTTAACCAATGGCTGTGTATCTATCACTAGAGTTGCACTAGTTGAAGGTTTGAAGCATAATTTGCTGAGTGTCAGTAATTTATGTGACAAAGGATTTATTGTTTCCTTCGTGTCCAACACCTGTACAATAAGGGAAAACTTATCCGGAGATGTTAAGTTATCCGGATCAAGAGATGGGGACATATACTCAGTGGTCTTAAGAAACAATTCTTCTGGCCCTGTATGCTTCCTCACTACAGCATCAGATGAAGATAGTTGGCTATAGCACAAGCGATGCGCACATTTAAACTTTAAGATCTTGTCTAAGTTAGCGTCACTTGATCTTGTCACTGGTCTACCTAAACACAAATACTCCAAAGACACTCTCTGTCGAGAATGCCAACTTAGCAAGCAGACCAAACATAGCTTTAAGAGCAAATCAGTTAATTCAATAACTACTCCTCTACAACTTCTTCATATGGACCTCTGTGGTCCCATTCCTGTTCCTTCACTAGTTGGTGCGAGATATACCCTTGTGGTTATCGATGATTTCACCAGGTACACATGGGTGATGTTTCTGAAATCTAAGGATCAATCCTTTGAGCATCTTGTAGATCTTTTTAACTGGATAAGCAATTCACAAGGATTGAGCATAAAATGCATCAGGAGTGATCATGGTACAGAATTTGATCTCCTAGATATGAGATCATATTATTCTGAACAGGGCATTCAGCATGACTTCTCTGCGCCCAGAACTCCACACCAAAATGGGGTAGCTGAGCGTAAGAATCGCACTTTAGTCGAGGCTGGCAGATCTATGCTAGCAGGGGCAAAGCTTCCTCTCGCCTATGGGTCAAGCCGTGTCCATCGCCCGCTATGTTCAGAACAGAACTCTAATAAATAAATCTACCATGAAAACACCCTATGAGATGTGGAGAGGACGAAAACCTTCAATTTCATATTTCAGAGCTTTTGGATGTACTTGCTATATATTGAACAACGGCAAAGAACCCCGGAATAAATTTGAACCAAAATCTGATGATGGGATTTTTGTCGGATACTCATTACATAGCAAAGCTTATCGGGTCTTCAATAGAAAACTTTTTAAAGTTGAAGAATCTATCCATGTGACCTTTGATGAAACTAATCTTGATTGGTCAAAAGTTGCTCCTTCAAGTTCTAACGTACAGGTTCAGGACAACAACATCGACTATTCAAAGTTTATGATTGTTCCTGTTACACATACTGACCAACCACGTGGCACCAGCGAAGCACAAAGAAATGATATGGACGATGCTACGGATAAATCGGACTCAGAACTACCGTTAAACTCCGGACATGTTCCTATGGATATTCAAAATTCCGGAGTACCTTCAAGTCCGTCCGGACCAGTTAACACTGAAAGCAACAGTGTTGATTCCACCGTACCTGCTAACACGAAAAGATCTGGTCCGGAAGAAGCTCAACCAGCAGATATACCTGAACCACCAAATCTGGAAGAGCTTCAAGTTATTCAAGATCAACCATCACATGCACAGAATTACAAGTGGAGTCAAAACCATCCCTCAGATCAAGTGATTGGTGATCCTACTGTTGGTGTAAGAACAAGAGCAGCCACCTCCAACATTTGTCTTTACTCATGTTTTCTATCTCAAATAGAACCAAAGGTGGTAGATGAAGCTCTTCAGGATTTGAACTGGATAGAAGCCATGCAAGAAGAGCTGAATCAATTTAAGAGAAATGATGTGTGGACTCTAGTACCAAGGCCTAAGTCTCAGCAAGTCATTGGAGTTAAATGGGTGCTTCGGAACAAGCTTGATACGGATGGAATAGTAATCTGGAACAAAGCCAGACTGGTAGCCAAAGGATATCGTCAAGAAGAAGGAATAAACTATGACGAGACCTTTGCTCCGGTAGCAAGACTTGAGGCAATCAGAATGTTTCTGGTGTATGCTTCATATGAAAACTTCATAGTTTACCAAATGGACGTCAAAAGCGCATTTTTGAATGGAGATCTTCAAGAGGAGGTGTACGTTGAACAACCTCCCGATTTCATAGAACCCAAGGCTGGACATCTGGTCTACAAGCTACGGAAAGCCTTGTATGGTTTGAAGCAAGCTCCAAGAGCCTGGTACGACACACTGTCAGAATTCCTACTTGCTCACAACTTTCAAAAAGGGAAAATAGACACTACTTTATTTCTACGAAAAGAGAAAGGAGATACTTTGATCGTACAGATATATGTGGATGATATCATTTTCGGATCAACAAATCCGAAGCTCTCAAGTTTGAGATGAGCATGATGGGAGAACTGTCCTACTTCCTTGGAATAGAAGTTAAACAATTGAAGGAAGGGATCTTCATTAATCAAGCTAAGTATACACGTGATCTTATTAAGAAGTTTGGCATGGAAGGTTCATCTCCCGTCAAGACTCCGATGCCAGTCAGTGCCAAGTTAGATCCCGATGTGGATGGCAACTCAGTAAATGTAACTGAATACCGAGGGATGATAGGATCCTTGCTGTATCTCACAGCAAGTCGCCCTGACATTATGTTTGCAACTTGTATCTGTGCACGATATCAAGCGAATCACAAGGAGTCACATATGCTTCATGTTAAACGGATATTAAGGTATCTCAAAGGAACGATGAATTTGGGACTCTGGTACCCAAAGGAGTCAAACTTCACCTTATCCGGATACTCTGATGTTGATTTTGCTGGGTGTCGCATCGACAGGAAAAGCACAAGTGATACGTGTCAGTTTCTTGGAAATAGATTAATTTCATGGTTCAGTAAGAAGCAGAATTCCGTATCAACCTTTACTGCTGAGGCGGAATATATAGCTGTTGGGAGTTGCTGCGCATAGCTACTCTGGATGCAAAGTCAACTTACTGACTATGGTTTCAACATGACATCTATTCCACTCTACTGCGACAACACCAGTGCAATTGCTATCAGCAACAATCCGGTCATGCACTCAAAGACGAAGCACATTGAGGTAAGGTATCACTTCATTCGAGATCATGTTCTCAAAAAGCACATATCACTGGAACATGTTGCTACTGAAGATCAACTGGCAGACATACTTACAAAGCCCCTACCTGATGCAAGGTTTTCTGAATTACTCTTCCGATTAGGTATGCTTGACTTTTCTGCATAGCTTCACTTAAATCACTCAACAGTATATCCTCTTTCAGAACATGCATTGTACTTTTATTGAAAGTAATAGATTCATACCGAAGTTAATTTTTGATCATACTTACTGCTTAACATGTCCTATGTGTCTGATAAATATCAAAGTTTTTAATGGGAGGATGCTTGCGTTTCCCGACTGAAGTCGTTTAAGCTGACATAATTAAAACGGATATGAATTACCTCTTTAGGACTTCATGATTCTAATCTCCACTCATCACCACATGACGATTGCTGTTTCATATTGATTGCTCTATTAACTTGTATGGTTGAAGAAATGAAATGGGTTAGCTCGGAATGCTTGGTGATGGTACTCACAATCGCAGTCTGATTAGCTTCTGAAGTGTAGTCTCCTAATGGATAGACAGTGATGTTTCAAGATCTTAATTTTTAAACAAGTAATGTCAGAGGATCGCATGATCTACGGGGGAGAAAATGCTTTATTCATTATCCAAGTAATACCCCCTGTATATGTCTCATGACCCCTTTCATGGCTGTTTATCTAAGGGGGAGTCTATCACTGAGAAGATCGCATGATCTAAGGGGGAGCAACCTTTGTAATACTCCCCTGATATGTCTCGGATGCTCCTTCCTTTAAACTATCACTTCCGGATCTATCTGGACATGCATTGTTGAATCAGATATGTGGCATGCAAGGATGTTTTTCTTCCTTCAACCGTACATTTTAATCGGATAATCATTTGCTTGCTTTCGACATGTGTTCACTCCTACCGTCTCACTCATAACTCCTAAGTTGGAAAATCATATGTTTTTTTTTATTTATCTTAACTATCACTGTCAGTATGAAGGTGTCGCTATGTTGACCTACATGAACTTATGTGTTTATCAGTTGTCATATGCATTTTCTTCAGTAATTTGATCATAATTCACATGTATGTGTCTTGTTACTATTTTTACATATGCATAAGTTTTGTCTCTTTTTAGTTCGGATTATGATGTTTTCACTTAGACTATTTGATCCATATCCGTACTAACTCAACCTGTTAGTCTACTGTTTCTTTAGTTTATTTTTCCAACTACAAGTTTAGATTCTCTTTGCAATTCATTGCTCTATCTTGTTTTGATGTCTCGGATTTGAAGTGTTGTGGTACTTCTTATTTCCTCGACACCAAGACAGCAAAGGAATCATTCTATATCAGCAAACTATATTCTTCGGATATAGTTCACACGGACAATATCAAGCCCGGATGAGAGTCGGTTTCATTCCTCCTAACTCTTGGAATTCTCAATTCGCGATAAACCAAGTGATTATCTTACATCGCATCTTTTTGAGGCGGAATAATGATGGTTCATTAAATGCACGTCTCGAGCCCGGTAATTTGTCTTTTCAAAATTCGGCAGTATGAATACAGCTGTCATTATTGAATGGTTAGCACGGCCGCCAAGTCATCAGTTTACTCAATGGCGCTAATACATCAAGTCTAATGACATCAGATTGTCAGGCGGATCACTGCTCATCTCGCTTAAACCCGAGACCCGCTGGCTTCCACGGAATGGGTCCTATTTATACTGAACTCTCACACAAGCGCGAGGCTATCACTTTCACTTTTCAGAACCCTAAACCCTCATTGTTCTCTATTCACCAAAGACCTCCCCTTCCTTCTCCTTCAATCTTCCACTTCCAATGGCATCTCCTGCTCTCTATGACGTTGTTCCTGGCCATCTTGTCGATTGGGCCGGCATTTCTGACCCTCCTGCCTGGCTCGATGAGGTTCGCTCCTTCTTAGCCTCCAGTGGTCTCCTCGACATCGTCTCTGCTCCTGCTGATCTTCTCAACTCAGACGTCCGATCTTTCTATGAGCACTTCGAATCCAATGACCACTCGATTGTCTCTGGTATCCGAGGTAAACCCATTAAGATTACTCCTCAAGTGATCTGTGACGCCTTCCATTTCCCAAGCGGCAGTGATTACCGGCCGAGCGCTCAAACCATGGCTACTGCCATGGGATGTCCCTCTAAAGTGAAGGAATACAAGCTGAAGTCTTTTCAAGGACCCTATCGTTGTATGGCCACCATACTCAGTCGATGCTTACTGGCTCGCTCTACGGCTCTTGACTCAGTCCCGTATGATTTGCTCCTGGCGATCTACGTGGTCTTTGAGCAATTGTCTCTAGACTGGGGCGATTTTCTTTTTCGGGTTATGCGGAATGGCAAACGGAACTCGTCCTTCGGACGGATTCTCTCACAACTTTTCAGACATTTACGCCCCGAGCACTTCCAGGACCAGTTGACGATTCCCTTCCTGCAGAATTTTTACTTTCGTCATCTCACCTCCGATGGGGCGCTCACTGTCCGCCATCCTCCTGTCTCTCGTGCACGCGTTGTTATATCGGAACATCAAGATAATCTTGTTGGTGACCCCGTCCCCAGCTCGGGTCACGAGGTAAGCTCCACCCACCGGTTTTCACGCATCTGGTCCGTTGCCGCTCCGGCACGCTCCCGCAGTTCGCAGCACAGCGTTCGTGCTGCTTCCTTCGATGTTGCAAGGCCCTCTCAGCCGTTTCCCCATGACACTGTTTCTTCAGCCCCTCCTGCTGATGCCCCTGCTGTTATCCCTCCTACTGCTGCTGTCGATGCTGGTGCTGGTGCTCCCGCACCCACCTCTCCGGTGACTGCTGCCGTTGCTGCTGTCATTGCTGACATACCTACCTCTCCTCCAGCTGTCTCTCCAGCACGCGTTGTTGACCCTCAAGACTACCTCGACCATCTTCCCACTGACATTCTGACTGACTGCTGGCTCCGTTTCAGTCTAGCTCACACTGCAGACATCCCTGAATCTGCTCTTCGGGTGTATTACACCAAACATACCCAAACCCCGGTAGCTATGATTCTTTGGAACTCTGACCACGGTTTTCTCATGCCGTCTCTGCTTCAGGCCGCACCTCCAACCGCTACTGCCTCTTCCAGACCTGCTCACGACACACGAACTCCTATCCCTACTGAGGCTGGTCCCTCCTCTCCTGTGAACATTCCCCTCATTGACCTCTCCGGTCAGAGTGGCTCCGCTACACCTGCTGCTGCTGCTGTTCCCTCATCGTTCTCTCCACCTGCTGACTCCTCCGCCCTGCGCACTCCTGCACCTCTACATGCAGGGGAGTCCTCAAAGGCTCCTGCCTCTAGACTTGGGCGTACCTTATTTGCCACGATCCTATCTGAAGCCGCGGTCTCTGCTCAGCTAGATCGTATTGCGGAGGACAATCGCTCCCGGGCCCAGGTCATTGCTGATAAAGTTGATAAAATCAGGACCCAGATCCTTTCCGCTCTCTCCAACTCCTCTCTCTCTGGATCGGAAGTTGGACCTTATTGCCCAATCTCTTTCGGGCCTCTCCACTTCTGTCCGTGATCTGACTCAGGTTGTGGGTTGTCCCTCTCACCCTCCTCGCCGATCTGCTAAACAGGGGAGAATGCCCCATCTGATCCATCCCCTTCCACTACTGCTCCGGATACTACCAACGTTCCCAGTCGAAGACCTGCACTTACTCTTCCTTTGGGCCTCCCAGTTCCCAAATGCAGTCGATTCTCTAGACCGTCCAGTGCTGCTCCAGCTCTTTCTGACCATCCCAGCTCCTCCACTGCAGCTTCCTCCTCATCTACTCAGGCTCCGCAAGTCACGTTTCTCCCATCATATGCGGCATTGGACCCATATGATACAGATGGGCATGTACATGTAGCCATGTTAGCATATGCGAGTGCTGCTCCCTCTACCCCAAAAAGGTTTTTGTCATCTCTGTCCCCTTTCTCCCCTGAAGACATAAGCACCCTACTGTCGGAGAAAGGACAGTTCTCCACTAAGGACATTGACAACTTCACCTTGGCGGTGAAGGATGAGATAAGGTTGTTCCCTACCTTGTATCAAGAAGAGCATCTGATCGATATCCTACCTTGTTGGCTTGATCACTACCTTCCTGAAATGGACTTCCTTTAGACCCTCATCAATGGAACAACTGAGAACAGTAAGCCATGGAAAGATCTTACAACTGTTCTCATTCCAAACAGGATCAGCACTCCTTATTACATGCTCGCAGTCTTCTCCATCAAGGACAGGAGAGTCGTTCTGCATGACTCTCATCAGGTTGTGGGACATCAGATGAGAAGAAGCCAACTTGGACCACTGCTCCGAACTCTGTCAGATGCTGTCAGACAGAGTGGACTCTTCGAATCAATTGGCCAACCTCCTCTGCCTCCCAATGCTTTTCTCAATTCGACTATTCTAAGCAAAGGAAAAGTTCCCCAACAACCTGACGAAGAAAGCTGTGGAGCCTATGTCTGCTACTTTATTAGGCACCTTTTGAAGTATGATCCTAACTGGAATTATTTTTTCCTGTGCACTAAATAACAGCATAAGCGGCTAAGGGAGCAGGCAGCAACTAAAATCTTCAAGTACAGTAAGCCTTACAATTCTTAGTATAACTTTTGTACTAAGGCTGACTTTGTATTACGGTTGCTGACATCATGGAAATTTCTTTTATTTATCCTTATCTCTGTGTATATCTTGCTGCCTAACTGGATCAGATTACAAAGGGTTTGGCATGTCCATATTGGGGGAGATTGTTGGATAAAACCTAGAATTTGGATTATGCGGATCAAACCCTATGTAATTTGATTTTAGATGTTTCATGTTTATTCTAAGTCTGTGCAGAAGATAAAACTTTAATCCGGACCTACTTCTATAAGAGCAAAGCAAAGGACAGGATATATAATCCTAATCCGGATTATCATGAGTGTCGTCAAACACTTGGTACATAACCAAGTCTTCATCCGGAGTAAGGACTCTCCGTACGGACTAATCACTCGACAAAACGACTAAGGAATCTGCGCGTTTATTGTTGATTGGACTAAGTCACTTTATGGGGAATGAGAATCCGAGTCTCCACCTCGTACGGAGTAAGAGAGATTTATTGCGGAGTAAAGACAACTGATGCGGAATAAGGATTCCGCATATCTACCTCATGCGGAGTAAGGAAGCGCTGACACGGAATAAGGATTTTAGGACTTCATATAAATGGAGTAAGCAACAACTGACACAGAGTAAGGATCCGAGCCTCGTTGATACGGAGTAAGGAAATCTACACCGGACTAACAAGACGCTACTTCAACTTATTCATATCGCATTTATGATATCATCTCGCTGTGTTCCAATGTAAGACAAACTCATTGAAGATCTAAACTGTCTTACACGTGGAGCACTCGGAGTTATGGATGCAGTCCCAAATGCAATTGGAATCAAGTAAAGTAATTCAATTCACTTATGCTTCCAATATTTCGAGCTCCACATCCAAAGTAGTTATAGCAGAAGCATTTTCCGAGAAGAACTTAATGTTTACACAGTGCTCGAAAAATACAGTTCCAAGTTAGATTCCTAGGATGTCTATATATATCTGTAGTGTTGTACACTTAATAGTGCGTATACATACAAAAGAGAGAACTATTACGCGCGTGAGAAAGGTTGTTGTACAAGAGCTCATAGAGATTAAAAACGCCAGTGTGTGTAACTGTAAAACTGAGTGCTATTGTAATCAGCTGTAATTGCTGCTTATTTTGTTGTAATTATTATTAGATAATAAAGCAAAATACTTCCACTATCTGGTTATCTTCCGCACTGATTTTATATCTTTTAACCAGATTGTGTTATACCTTTGAGAGAAAAAGAGTCCCCCCCCCCCCCCCTTCTAGGCTACTAGGGACCAACAAGTAGTAATAATTTAAATAATACAATTATTATTGGTAATAAATAATAACACATTAATGTAAACCTAATTAATATAATTATATAATATAATTATCATATTATTTTTATTATAAGTAATACAATATTATGAAAAGTCATGTTTCTCAAACTTGTTTTTCTCAATGTAATTAAAACTTACTTTTGTTATAAGTAATACAACAATATGACTATTTTTGTATAATACTATTTACTGAGTTTAAATGTAAATGTATATATATATATTCTATTATAATTATAACTAATGTTATTAGTTAATTAAATAATACTAACAAGTTTGATATACTAAAAAAATACATAGTGAGAATGAATTTTGACTTTTGATAGTATGTATTTCATATTTGGGTTAAAAATTTAAGTAATAAATCATGTAAATGATATTACAAGTTCATATGTAAATATATTTATTGATCAAATAATACTTAATTTGATCATTTAGTTTTAAATCAAAATATTAATAATTTTAAAACTAAATTTCAATCAAATTAATATGACTAGTATCCCTAATTTATTTTATGCGTGATATGAGTCATCCACAGTGAGATTGAGTTTTGAGTTTTTTGACATTTGATAGTATATATTTCGTATTTGAATTAAAAGTAACAAAATATATAAATGATATTACTAATTTAAATATTAATATATTTTCAATCAAATAATATTTGATTGAATCACCTAATCATAAATCAACTTATTAATAAATTTAAATCTAATTAATTTGTATTTTATATCAAAATAGTAATAGTACATTTAGTTTTTATTATAATACAAATATATATATATATATACTTTGTAATTACTTTTTTTAAGTAAAGTATACACTCTTTATTAATATTATTATTATCATTATAATTATTATTATTAATAATAGTATTAATTATTATAATTATTATAATTATTATAATTATTTTTGTTATAATTATTATTTATATATGATATGATAAGTATATATATCATTTACATAAATTTAAACAACAAAATAGAGTTAGCCTGATGGTTTAGCCACAACAAAACTCAGTGGAAGCATTATATTTTGCTTAATTTTCAAACGGGCTGGGTTGGTTGGGGCGCGCGTGTCACGTCCCCGATTCTAGAGAACTAAAACCGAACACGTAACTTCCCCATGCCTGCACCCAAATGGTCAAGGGGTTGGTGAAAAGCACCTATGAAGGACATACAAAGCAGGTCTTGTCCAAATTTCCTATACAAATATACATCAAGAGTATGGAAGTACTTTTCCAAATGCCAAACAACCATTATAAGTATATTATAAAAATCATTACATAAATTCAGTCAATTCTTACAACTATCCATGAACCTTTATCCGTGATTATGATCCAATAAAAACAACATTTAACAAAATTCATATATTAAATAAATACTCCGCTAAGTAGCACAATCCATCGCCAGCTCCTGTCAACACTTGGAGAAAACAAATCAATGGGTAGGGGTGAGTATAAAGCTCATTAGGTGAACTACCTCTCCTCACCAACCCTCAACAATGAACTACTAATACTATATGCCTTGTGTACAAGTGTACATGTGTAGTGGGAGTTATTAGATATTAATGCGGCACACAAAAATACAAATTAGAATACAAACCGCTAAACAGGCAACCATATCCGTCATACCGTCCTATGACAGTATCATAAAATTATATCACATTACAACTTATATCATCACACAGGTCACATCAAAACAATTCATATTCGCACTTTACCATGCTCACTGTGCTTTACTGCACCGATGTTGTAATGACCCGTGTTTTGCGGCATGTAAGAAGTTAACCACAGATGCCTTGTGAGTGGAAATTGTCGGGTTTTAGGGAGTTTCCTTCCTACACACTTTAGCTACACCTTGATGTTGATGCACAAGTTTGAGGTAAGAGATGAGTCCAAGAGGGGCTTTTGGGAGGTGCACGTGACAAGTGATAACGTGCATTTATGCCCTAGAAAGATGCTATTTGCATATACAGGCGCTTTTAGGCTGTTTTGTCAGGTTTGGAGATTTATTTTGACCAAGTAAATGGCCTCAAATTAATTGGCGTGCAGAACTAAAGTTTCTCAGAATGATGTCCTCTACCTTCCACAAAAGTTTCAGAGCCAAAGGCCTTGAACGCCAATTGGACCAATTGGCGTGCAAGCATATTACTGCATACCAGCCTTCTACATGATGCAAGGAAGCTTGGGGTAGAATTTCAGGGTATTTGAACCTGCACGCCAATTGGGGATATGGCGTGCATTATGGCGTGCAGCCATATTTTTGTATCGTTACCTTGGTTTTGTTATTCTAATCATCTTTTCCCAAAGGACCATGTTGGAATTGTGGATATTTTGTCGTGTGTGGATACGAAAAGGTTGCAACTTGTGTGATCAAAACTACGTCGTTTTGATGCTGGGATTCATTTAATCAAAACTACGTCGTTTTGATGTTGGTGTGCCTACATAAGAGGTGAAGGACTCTTAGGTTTAGGGTTCTTCTTTTTGGCTAGCCTTTGCAGCCGTCGCAGAGAGAGAGAGAGAGCTAGAGAGAGGGAAAGAAGGAGAGCTGCTGGTTGCTGCTGGAGCGTCTTGCGTGGGGAGGACAACATCTAGCGTGGAAGCAAGAGCAGGAGGACGTTTTTAAGGTAGGGGTTCTGTCTTCTTGTACCTGATCCGGGGTTAGGCCCTGTGGTGAATGAACCGTTGGATATCGTCCCTGTTATCATACTATTTATATGAAAATTCATATAGGTGTGATCTCCTATATGAATGTTGGCCTTCAATGGCGTTTTGGTGTGATTCTGACATTGAGTAGGAAGTGCATGTTAAATGTTCGATAAAATGCATGTGTGAATCTGTTTGTGTGACAATGCCCAGTATGTGTTTGATAATATGCCAGTAAGGCTAGAATTGTGAGTTGGTAAAGGTGTGCATGCCAAGTGTTTGTTTTTATGCCTGAATGGCTGGGTTTGTACACTTGTGAATGTGTGCCCGCTAAGTGTTTGGTTTTATGCCTGAGTGGCTGTGTGTCTATTTTGTGAAACCTGGTGAAACCCAGGTGTTTTGTGGAACCCGGTGGTCGTGGATAGCCATGTGTAGCTTGCTCATGTGTTAGCTTGTGTGGCTGTTTGAAATATTTGTTTTTGCTGATGGCTTACCGTTATATTGGTTGAAATAATTGTGTCACGACACTGCACTTGTACACACGGCATGTAGATCCTAGGAGCATGGGATGGGTTGGGGAGACATGATCCCTATTGAGCTGTGATTGCTCACCCCTCCTACTGTGTTTATTTTCTTCACAGGGACCTACAGGCGTTAGGTGGGAACACCAAGGTGGAAGACTTCCTGCCTTGTGGCTTTACTCCTTTTGTTATTTGAGTGTTTTGTCAAATGTTATGTTGAGACTATTGTAACTCCAATTGGAGATGATGTAATGGATTTTGGAACTTAATAAAGATAAGTGGTTTGCCTTTTTGCTATTTATTGTGGATTATTATAAATGTGTTGGATTTTGTACATCTATCCCTTGCCAACCGGGTGGGTAAAGGGGAGTCACGAACCGGTTTCCTCGGGTTGGAAATCCGGGGCGTGACAGATGTCCTTGACTGGATCCATTGTACACTTTTGTCCTTTACCGGTCCATTGTCCTTTACCGAACCATTGTCCTTTGCCGGACCTCATCACAACAAATATAGTACACTATATAACAAGAACACACATCAACAATATCAACATTACAAGTTCAATATATCAAATTAGAAAATCCCACATCATCACAATCAATACATAACATCCGCAGTATAACCATACCAGTGTATACTCATTACAAACATGTTTTCAGCATAAAATGAATATATGGGCATCAATTATAATAATAAAAGGCATACTACAATCCCCAAACATTCATTAGGATTTTCCTTTAAAGGTTTCGAACTTAAATTCCCATTAACAGATGAAAAGAAGCAAAACATGCTGTTAAAATAGTATAGATTCTATCCCAACTTTGAAAAATCATAACTAATTCTACGGATCTCCGATTTGCTTATAATACCCACCATTTCGAACGGTTTTTAACTGGATATCCAATAAAAATATCAAAAAATCATCTGACCACATTATTGTTCACCCGAACACCCCTGATTTCACCTAACCAGAAGGAAAAGTTTATCGAAATACTGCGTATATGTTGCCCGTATAAAAATTAGCTTCACCCTACCACTTACTATTCACCTGACAACCTCAAAATTCACCCGACAAGAAGAGAAAGTTCATCAAAATACCGTTAATATTTCATCGGTATAAAAATTTGCTTCACCCGACCACTTTATTGTTTACCCGACCAACACTGTTCACCGACCAAATTATTCATATAGTTCCAACATACAAATAATCCACCCTAAAATGATTTCTAAATCCTCAACATCAACTTTGAATGTCAAACATCTTTATTAGAGCTCCCTATCTCAGTTACATGCAAAATCGTTTGTTCTCTGTTAAATCTCTAATCTAGCCAAACCTAAGTCATAGGACCCTAAGAGAGATATAGAAGGGATAGAAACGCCTACCTTGAATATCTTGAAAGATGGACTAGCTTGCCAAAACTTAGAAATGCCTTAAAGCTTTGAGCTTTTGCCTTTCTCTCTCCTCCTTGGCTTCCCAAACTCTTAGGGCTCTCCAAAACACAAAGAATCAACAATCAACTCTCTTAGGATGAGCCCCCTATTTATAGAGTTTCTCTCCATGTCTTACAAGACCTCTAATTGCATTAAAGCACTGATTTCTTGCCTAGCAAATAACCCTATTTAATTAAGCTTCCTTTTTTCAATAAAATTCCCATTTTAAGTCATTAAAATACAAAAATGCCCTTAATTAAGTTAAATCCTGAATTTTCTTTTAATATTAATAATATTAAATCATAAAACAGCTGAATTGACTAATTTATCTCTTAAATCACCACTGGATGTTACTAAAATACTACTGGGTCATCTACACACCAAATAAGAGCTATTTAAAGTTTAAATGACCATATCTTAAGCTATAAAACCAAAATAACGTTTTCAAACCAAATACAAGTTATCTTTTAGCCTATTTCGAGTATGGGATATTACAGTGCAGGCGTGGGTGGGGGTGCAGGCAGGCGCTGGCTAGGTCATGATGGGGAATACACAAGGCGGGAATTTATCTTGAGGCGGGGCAGGTCCCCGCAAGGATGGGGAAAATTGCCATCCCTATACACATATTTGCCTCATAAAATGACCTCATTAAGTTCTGATACATATCTTTAACTTCTCTATTGTTACTTAAAAATTTCTTTTTTGGGGTTAAACAATAATAACTATGTACTTCTTCAAATTTAGTCACAACTCACAGGCCATTATTTTGTATTTGCAAGCTAAATTTTATTGGACAATTTTCTTTAACTAAAACTCTTTTCCTTTGGTTCCTATTAGACATGACATGTTTCTTTTCTTTTGGTTGTCCTTGTTTTGAGCATACAAATACTTAATACTTCTTTTCTTTTGTTCCTTTTATGCATTCTAAGCTGTACTTTCGCATTGTGAATCTTTATCTTTTTGCATATTCTTTATAAAAATCTTCACCATATTCAAGTGCTTTAAAACACATTCTAATTTTGGGAGTTATACTTTCATTCAATGATGCATTATTTCGGTTTGGAGTAGAACATTCATTGAGTTCCATTTGAGGAGATGGTAGATGTTGGTCCCTAGGAGCGTAGAGGGGGGTGAATAGGCTCTAATTGAAAACTCTTTGCTCGTCTCTGGCACAACACTTATCTGGTTAAATGATAATATTAGTGCGGAAGATAACCAGATAGTGGAAGTATTTTGTTTTATTATCAACTAATAAACACGACAAAATAGTAGCAGATTAAAACCAATAAAGCTTTTTGATATACTGGAAACTCTCTTACACTCTGTTTATAATGACTCATACACTAGCCAATATGATCTCTAAAAGCTCTTGTACATGTACGCACATCTGTCTAAAATTTACAAGTCTTAATATATAGCCATCCATTGGAAAACATTCTTGGAACTTGATCTTCCGAGCAACGTGTAGCATTGAATGTTCCTCGAAAATCTCTCTGCCTTAATTGCTGCGGATGTTTGATGAGAACATTATATATATATATATATATCCCTCTTTTATCCATTTTTGATAGCAAATTCTAATATAATTAGATGTCATTTGCATAAATATATGTTGTTTTGCTTCCCTTTTGCGTGTTTGGTGTGTATTGGTGTGTTTTTATAGGTTTTCATCAGTTTTGGCCCAAACAGAGTTGAAAAAGGGCAAAACGGGCATCAAATAATGTTGGACAGCTAAAAAGCACTTTACATAGGCCATGGGGACGCAGTGCCTGACCATGGCAGGCATCTTTTACTGTTCACGTCGAAGTTCTCACCGTGGCTGCAAAATTAATGGCTGCCGACCTTCATAAACATTCAGGATCTCATCGCCGTGGCCATGGCCTTTGACGCTTTCTTATTTATTTCTTGTTAATATTCTATCATTTTTGGCAACGTGTTTGGCATTAAAAGGACCAGTGCAGTCCGTGGTTTGGCAGGAGAAAACTCAGGAAATACAATCTAAAAACATTTTAGAGAGAAAGGGAGGTGGAAAGAAATGTGAATATTGAAAAGAGGGTCAATTTCTTGAAGATCAAAGGAAGGACATTGGCAATTCGTGTGTGATGATCCTTTGCCCCTTAATTTGTAAGGAATTTTCTCTTTAATTTGTATGAAATCCTCAGCCATGTGTGGCTAATCTTCTTGTCTAGGGATTGGGAGTAGCTCAATCCCAATTGAATATTCTTTGCAATGATATTGTGATTGGAAAATTATTCTCTCTAATTCTTTATCTCCTCTTGGCATGAAAATATTATTGTGATTCATTTGAATAAACAAATTGCATATCTCAAATAATTAATTGAAGGATTGAAAGATGAAAATTGATTGTTAAAACCCCGAAAAGAGAATTGGGCTTAGTGTGTCATGAAAGTAGACCACCATCCTAATGGGAAATTTGATTATCACATGATTTTAATGGGTTTGATTCTATCTCAATGTACCACGAAAGTAGGACGTTGTTAGACTCAAATACGTCGTTATTCTTACGAAAGTAGTTAACGATTGCAAAAGGATAAATCACCCTAAAGATAAAGAGAGAATTAATCCAATTATGTTTCAATGCAAAAATAGGAAATTGGGAATCGGTGAAACCATAAACCCTAGGCATTTGTTCCATTGAATTTTTCTCCATTTAAAAAGATATTTTCTAAATTTTAATTTAATTAATTTACTTTCTTTTCTTTAATAATTAATTCATCAAAATCATAAAATCAATTGCCTAGACAATTAGCGCGTGAGAATTTTTGGGATTCCTAACCCTTGTCCTTGCGGGATCGACCCGCAATCATTGGCTACACTACATTGACGTCGTTGCTTTGCGGTTTAGCGGTAGAAATATCGCTATCAAATTAGCGCCGTTGCCGGGGACAATGGTTTTATTTAGGAAACTTAGGATTCGAACCATAGCCAATTGGACTAGGCACGTTTGTTTGTCTGTTTATTCATTTATTTTATTTTATTTTGATTGTATAGATTTATTTATTTATTTATTATATAGAATTTTTGTTTCTTTTTATTATTATTTTATTTATTTGCTTTTTATTTATTTATTTGTTCTTTAAATTGTTCAGTATTGTGCTTGGGTTTTGTTTGTTTTTGATCTGTGCAGATTAGTTGATGACCCATTTAGGGGACGATAATCTTGTTGCCTAAGATTTTGAAATCGAACGAACTCTAAGAAGATTAAGGCAAACGTGTAGGGAAGAACCCATTAAACCCATTCTTGTTCCCTTGGACAACACTTCCCTCGAAGAAGTTCCAAGTACTTCGCCATTACAAATATCCATGTCTCCCTCAAGACCGGGAAGAATGGCTGACGATCGGGCAGTGAAGGATTATTCTAAACCCACGGCAGCAGGCATGGCTACCGGGATAACAAGACCCGCAATCACTGCCAACAATTTTGAATTAAAACCAGTAATGATTTCCTTGGTGAGCCAGTCCCATTTTGTTGGTTCATCAATGGAGGACCCCCAAATGCATCTCCGGGACTTCATCGATAAATGCGCAACGTTTCAATATAATGGGGTTACCGAAGATGCGAAATTGATGCGGCTTTTTCCTTTTTCATTGGCTGGGAAGGCAAAGGTTTGGATCCATGCTCTACCGCCTACTATTACCACATGGGATCAGCTTTCGTAAGCCTTTCTGGAAAATATTATCTGCCGGGGAAGACTGTATGAATCAGAAATAAGCTCATAATGTTTTTTCATCCAGAAGATGAACCATTATATGACGCTTGGGAACGCTTCAAGGACTTATTGATTTCATGTCCTCATCACGGTTTGGAAAAATGGCTCTTAATTCAATCCTTTTATCAAGGTTTGAATTATTCAGCAAGAGGCATGGTGGATGCAGCAGCCAATGGGGTATTGATGGAAAAACCAGTTGATGAAGGGTGGGATTTAATTGACAAAATAGCCGTGAACACACAGCAGTGGTCTAGTGTACGAGCCCTGCCCAAAAATGGAGGTACAAAGCCGAAAAAGCATGAGGTCAATACTTTAGACCTTTTGGCTGCTTGGGTAGAAACTCTTACAAAGAAGATTGATCAGATGGGCAACACGGCACTAGAACAGGTTTTAGCCTGTGGCGTTTGCGGTGTTGCGGACCATACAACAGAAACTGGCTATATTATTGGAGCTACTCTGCAAGAGACGGTATAGTATGCTAGCGCAAACCAGCAAAATCAGAATTTCTATAATCCTAATTGGAGGAACCATCCAAACCTCTCCTACCAAAGCCAAAATGTGTTCAATCCTACCCAAACAACATCTCGTCCACCAGGTTTTGCCCAACCATCATATCGGCAACCCAATTTCCATCCATCAAACCCACAACAACCTCAGCAGTTTGGGCAGCCACCACAACAACAGCCGGAATCCTCATCCCAGTTGTCTAAGCTAGAGAGCCTTGTGACTACTTTTGTTGAGCGCAAGTGACACAAAATCAAGCTGTGATAGAATCATTCAAGCAAGTGAACTCTTCCATTGAGACATTGGCTACACAAAATAAGTTGATAGAGAGTCAAGTGGCTCAATTGGCTCAACAAGTGAACAAATTGATAACCACTTCCTCCACTGATATGATGGGACAGCCACTCAACCCAAGAGAACACTGCAACATAATTACCTTGAGGAATGGGAAACAAGTTGAGGGTCCCACAAATGCTACAGCAAGAAAAGGAACAGATGCTGCCATAAAAGATGACCAGCCCACCAAGCCACCACAACCGGCAGCATCCGAGGACATTAGTGAGAAGCAGAAAGAGGCTAAACCGACTCCTACTTCATCTTCCTATCAACCCCCAGTCCCATTTCCACAAAGGTTAGTGAATACAAAGCAGGATCAGAGGTTTAAAAGGTTTCTAGGGATGTTGAAACAACTCTATCTTAATATTCCTTTCCTCGAGGCCTTGGAGAATATGCCCTCGTATAATAAATTCATTAAGGAAATTGTTGCTGGAAAGCAGAAATACGAGGAGCATGAGATTTTGACCCTAACCGAGGGATGCAGCGCAGTGCTTACAAATCCATCCCCTCACAAGCTTAAGGATCTAGGTTGCTTTTCTATTCCATGCATGGTGGGTGAGCAACGCTTCCGTAAGGCCTTATGCGATTTGGGGTCCAATGTCAGTTTAATGCCACTTTCGGTTTACGAGCAGCTCGACCTTGGGCAGCTTGCCCCAACATCCGTTACTTTGCAGCTGGCTGATCGTTCGGTAAAGTATCCAGTTGGTATAGTGGAAGATGTTCCATTACGAGTGGGAAAGTTTTATATACCCACAGATTTTGTGATCTTAGAGATGGAGGAAGATGCTCGAATTTCATTAATCCTAGGCAGACCTTTCCTTGCCACGGCCGAGGTCGTTATCGACTGTCGGAAGGGTGAACTGACCTTAAATATCGGTGACAAGAAAATCGAGTTCAACCTTTCCGAAGCTATGAGGAAACCATCCTTACAATAATAAAAATAGTATAAAATATATTTAAAATATTTAATAAATATATATATATCAAAAACATGATAAATATATTTAATATAATAGATATATATTTATCTTTTAAAATATTTAATAAAATACAACATATAATTACATATTTTAATTAAAAATTAATAAATTAAAAATTAAAAATAAAAATGCTAGCATACACATTAGGTAAATGTATATATTAGTATATTATCTATGTGATGCACACACGACCTCGTAAGATTAAAAATAAAAATGAAGGATAACACAAACTACCTCGACGATACATTAACGTAAGATTAAAAATGAAACAGACGGCCTCATCTACGTCAGGCGTGCGTGAATCGTCGGCAGAGCACAGCGATCGATCGGCGAGAAAGAGGTAGAGCACAATGTCCGGTGATTGGTAGCTATCGTGCGTGAGGCGTCGGCAGCGAGTCGACATAGAGCATCGTCTGATGATGGGCGAGGAAGAGGCAGAGCATGCCGTCCGTCGAGGAAGAGGCAGAGCATGCCGTCCGGCAACTAGCGATCAGATCCAGCATCCTAGAAGATGAAGGAAGGCATGCTGTAACGGGATGGAGCCATCCCGTAAATTTCAGATGAAATTTCGTACGGGATGGAATGCGTTGTTGAGAAACGGCCGTATCATTGCTTCTCGGCTGAGATCTCGGACGAGATCGATGAGACGACGAAGATTCGTGAGATCTATGTACTGGCCCTGGATATCGGATTGATACCCTACGATATCGTGATGACTCGTACTGGGATCCTCCGATACCAAGACGATTCAGGCGATGCGTCGAGGACTCATGGTATTGTCTGATACTTCGAACCATGGTGTATATCTTATCATTACTCAGTTAAGATATTTGTCTAGTTTTATTATTGTGAGGTAATTCATGTGTGCTATTTGTGAATATTGAAATCGCCCACTAGACCTACAGGATCGAGATCTGTCACTTATATCTCAATGAAGGCAATCACTATAACGTTGAAATTGAAAATCAACTAAAAATATCATGAAAACAGAAGTTATATGAAGTTTCCAAGCCAAAATAATACAGCAAGTATCATGAAATGTTCCATTCTTAGATAATCAAAAAGTATGTCTAACAAATAAGAAAAAAGGAAAGAAAAGAAATGTTTTGTATGGAAGGAATGCTATCTATGCTTTTACTGCCCCTCCTCACAATATTCTAAATAAATAATGGACCAAGTAGTGAATTCTACCTGTTAGTTAGGTTTTGGGTATGGATTAGATAGCGTATAAAACAATTTTTATCCATCACACAACTCATTCCCATAGTCATTTTATGTAGGTCAGCAGGTGATTCTTGAGGTGGTGCGGCAACAAAGTAAGATTCAAAAGATGGTAGGTCGGTGGTGGCATTGTCATAAATAATCCATGAGATCAAGGTTGTGCAACTGACAATAACCAATCTGGTAAAGACAATGACGTTATTGTTAAAAAAGAAGAAGAAGAAGACATTGTTGTCATCGTTAAGGTTTGGATCTTAGAATTGATGGCTTGGAGCTTCTGCACTATGGCAATGTCAAGAAAAGAGAAGTCGCCCTCAAAGGGGCATGGTAGATCGGTGGTGGTGCAAATCCGTTTATTATACTTTGACATCTGGTAAGCCTCGATGGTGGTGTCCACCTCTGCTTGTTTCGGCCAAGTTTTCACTGCCCTGCCATCACAATCAAACATCGGAACAACCCTTGCTTGAACTTTCAATTTAATTGAAATCATTAGATCGAAACAAACAAGATCCAATGGCTATGGAGACTTGCACTCCTTTTTTTTTATAATCAAAACACGTACACAAACACCCCCCCTTTTTCCTTCTCTCTCTCTCTCTCTCTCTCTCTCATATATATATATATATATATATATATAATATTTAATTGGAGTGTTTTCTGTTTTTGCTTTTAAAATGTAATAGTTGTTTTCAGGTACAGAAAAAAATAAAAAACTAACCAGAGAATGTTTTTATTTTAGGAATTCTTTAAATTGAAAATAATCTTTTATTATTTTTAATTTTTTGTATTCGAAAATAGCTTTTATTTTCTAAAAACAAAAAAAAAAAAAAAACACTCTAACCAACTTTGAGATTCTACGGTCCATGAAATCTTTCAAATTGAATTTTTTATTGTAACATCGCTATAATGAATTATTATTACAATTAAATGAATTGGATCGTAGGGTTATATTGTAGTATGATTATATATATACAGATAAGGTCATGTTCCATAGAGAATGTGAGGTTGAGTTTTTATCAAGAGAACTTTTAATTTGGATAGATTAGATTTTTATTTAAATAGTTTCACTATAAAGAATCATTATAGCAAGATATAGCTAAATGAAAATTTAATATAGACCGTTAATTGTAACATTTAGATTAATATTTTTATGATAAAAATTTGATTTCATTTTAACAAAATTTCATATATGTATATATATGTGTGTGTCCATATTAATTGGACTTTGCCCCTATTTGTTAACTTTGTAAGTCTCTTTATGGGTTGCAGACTTGCAGCAAACCCATGTATGTTTGCTAAGCTAGAGTATATTCTTGTTTGTTATGGCTTTTTCAAGTTCGAGTATGATTATTTTGTCTTTACTTTTATCAAAGACAATATTCATATTCACGTGTTGGTGTTTGTGGATGATTTGATCATCAAAGGTGAGTAGTCTCCAACTATTATGTTATTCAAGAAATATCTCTGTACTTGCTTTCACATGAAGGACTTGGGAGAGTTCAAATATGTTTTGATCATCAAAGTCGGTTGTGGCTCCTTAAGAGAGTAGATGAGTTAGATAAATGAAAGTTAAATATATATTAGATGTAAATTAAAAGATCTCATGTGATCTCATTTTAATACAATTATATATGTACACACATTTATATAAACAAATACCTAACTTAAAATGTCATTAGAAAACTGAGTTACCTGATTCATGGTGTGCAGCTGGGCAGACTGCAATGGGAACGGGGGGACGACGCGATAGTGAATACGACGGCAGATCTGTTGTGAAGATGACGACTGATCGGCGTTCCCCATATATGGCGATAGTGGATCTATGTCAGAGAGGAAGTGGATGGTGACGTGCGATGGGGAGGAGAGGAAGTGGGGTGAAGTGTAATTTCTTATTATGTGCTGACATGGCAGGTTCAGCAAAAGCAAAAGTCATATTTAGCTTTTGTTTTTGCTTTTACTAAAGGTTTACCTAATGGATTGGAGAAACATTTGTCATATTTTGCTATAGCTGATAGATTGAAGATGCTCTTAGTATGGTTATTTTCCTAGCGCCTGATTGGCAATCCAACCCACCGCAATTTGCTTTGGGATTACCTGATTTAAATGGGAGGATCAGATATACTTGTGTTATACACTTGCTTCAAATATACTTTAAAATCTCATCAATTAATTTATTCTTTCTTTGGCATACTCTAAATTCAAACAGTACTGGTCTCTATCACAATCACTGTAGTTCTAGTGCACTAACACTTGATTAAATACCATCCCCATATGGCTCTTCTGGATAGACTAGATGAAGCAACGGTGCATGGCACACTCCGTTATCATTGACTTTTTTGTTAACATTGGTTTTATGGTTTGTATTTTTATACTCTTATGTTAGTTTGTATTTTCATACTGGAGTGATGGTATGCCATACTCTCTTGTATTTTTGTATCTTTTTTGCTTTAGATATGCTTTCTATCTCCAGGTTGGGTTATGGGCATGTCCTGCCATTTGGCTTCTCCCCCCTATTTCTTTTTGATAAATTAGGTTTATGCTTCTCATTTTTATATATTTAAAGGTTTGGATATTTACTCGCCTTTTTAAATAATAAAATAATTCAGAGTGTTGTTTCCTTTCCCTCAAAAAAAAAAGGTGCATGGCACACTCCATGATGGCCCTCTCACAGACTTAACATTTTCAAATGGGGGGCAACTCCCTAACTGTCGTTGCGTTAGCCCTTCCAGCTTGAGGGTCTCAATGCTGTTTGATAATTGAAAATTTCGATCCTTAGTTTCTTTTTGCTAAAATCTTCACCTCTTAAAAAAAGACAAATCAGGTGTATAAAGCTTCCACAGGTGATAGTATTCAGGAAAAGGTCAGGCTACAAGAGTCTGTATAAACACAACTTTCTTTCATAATTAATAATTTTAATTATAAAAGAGTTATCCAACCTGACTTACTAGTCAGGTGGCTGTTATAATGCTGTAGTTTATGCGGTTGTGCGGCACAGGTTTCTCCTTCAATATTTCAACCTGTAATGGACTCGTAACGGACTCTGATTGCAATGTTCCTTCGCTTATAAAGCTTCTAATAACACACAAAAGATACATACAAACAAGGCATTAAAAGTTTAGACGCCTTACATAGTTTAGCGGTCGAACTCGAAGTAGTGATTTGCTTGTGGAACAGCGGCTAAACTTTGTTATTTTCGTTCTCATTAAAATGGGTAGCATCTTTGTTATCTCTCATAAAAATAAAAATAAAAAGGTACCCTCAGTTGGCTTTTTTAAGTTGAGCCTTATTTTTGATGGTTGCCCATGCCCTAAATGGAATCGCAGAGCAAAAATCTCATTGTTATGCCTGTACACTAACACGGTCAAACAAGTATGAAGAATCAAGCGTTATCAAAAAGAAAAAAAGGAGGGGGGGTATTACGGGGTATGCTTAACATCAGCAGCAACTAATCAAATTCAGAACCCATTAACAGATCATATGCTTCGCCTCCTATTGCTAACATGCTTATGCTCTCAGCCATGCCTGTTTAATGTGATCAGCCTGTGCCTCCAAAATCTGAGTGCTTTGTTTTCTCTTCTTTAGCTCAGTGGAATTCCAATACTCTAATGGTTTGGTTTGGGCGCATAATGTCTAACGGCTAGCTAAAATCAGATCGTATGGCCAGTAGAACTATTTTTCAGAAGCACACTAATCACTTCTGCTCCATTTGAGGGTGGTGCAGGAGGGTGGCAAGCCTAGTTTTATACCTTGCAATGCGTCGTAGCCGTTCTTCCCTTAATCTGTACCAAATGTGGCATAGTTGACAACAGGTAAGAATCTTGATTGCATTTTCATCACAGCTAACTATAACAATTCCTAAGAGAAATAACTCAATAAGTGTCAAATTAAAGAAGGGAAGATCTTAATCCTGATTGAACATTGTAGCTTGCTTGGGCCTTTTTTTTGGATAATGTTTTGTACACTAATAAAACACAAACCAGCACAAACTGCTAATAAGAATATAATTGCTTTAAACAATCGCCAAGGGATAATCAATATTGTAATAATTGGCTAAATTTAACTACAGAGGTCGATGAATTAGCAAATTTGATATATGCATAAGATCTATAACAGTGACATGTACTCGAGAATCCTCATACTACAGAAAGCTGTCCACAAAATTAGGTTACAATTATCAGAATTATACCCAACTATTGCACTGGGTGTGGATGTTTGTGGGTTGTGTCGTCAGAAAAGCATTTATGAAGTATTCATAAATCTTTACAAGTCTGAAGGTGTAGCCGAATAATTAATGATAAACTGCCCTTAATTTACATTTAGACTAGAGTTTGTTCAGAAGTGATAATTTGTGGGGCAGCTGACACAAAGTGAACTTTCAGAATTTCATCCAATAGGATATCTAGTGGTTGGAATTTCTTCGTCTTTGTAATGAATAATTAGATCAGTTAATCCCTCAAAAATTAAGATGATGCTTGTTTGTTTGTTTTTTATAACGTGTAAATGAAGGCTAAAGCGCTTCAAATTTTATGAGTCGGGACAAAAAGCTTTGGTATATGGTTTGATTCAATTGTGTGGGCAGCAGCATGACATTGCAATCCTTATCAAGAACTGGGCGCTGTAGTAAGAGATTTCTCAAATGAATAAAAGCTTTAGGAAAAAGTCATACCCTGATCGGATCCTTCTAGCACGCTTGACATGTCTCTTCAACAGGTCGTTTGTAGACAAATTCTCAACAGATCCTTCATCCTAAAGGCAGATGCAAGCACAAATTAATTCGCATATTTAACCAAATGAAGTTGAAAAAATAAAATAAAACAAAAACAAGAGGGACAGTATCTTTCAGAGGGTATTAAACATGTGTATGGCATATGCTAGGTTCGTTCTCGGGTGCTTCTGTTATATTAATCCTACACCCCTTCCCCATTCACCCATGACTGAAATACTAGGGTGTATATGGTCCAAACAGTACAAGGACTTCAAATCACATGCAATCAATTCATTCATGAATCTGTAAACAACATTGTCAACTTCCTATAAAATTTCACCACTGAGGCAACTGGAAATTCCAAATATAGGAATAGCAACTTGAAAAAGGTTTTTCCTGATCCTTGGGACAGGATAATCCAGAATGAATGCTGTAATTCTCATGTTATAGTGCTTGGAGAAGAAACAAATAATCCAAACTTGAAAGCAGCATCCATTTTAGAGAATGATGTAATGATCAAACAATACATGCACGGGTCATCATTTCCAGACACATCACCAAAACCTCATAATTTTTTCACCCAATAAGCTAATAGAAAATTCATTCCTCATTGATATGAGAAGTAACAAAAGAAACCCACCTCCTCCCGCTTATCATCCTCTTCTTCTTCCGTGCATTTCATTTTCTTTGGCAATTCTGCATCTACAATCGATTTAGGTAAAGGCCTTGGAAGAAACTTCACATCGTCCCCAGATATAGACTGCCACCAAAGATATCACTTGAGAAGAAGCCAACAATAAATTAAAGGATCAGAAACCAAAGTGCAAATGTTGCATGAGCTTCTGTTAAGTTTCTTCCGTTCCAATCTCAAATAATCTTGCAAAAAGTTAAAATTTTAGAGGAAACGATGATTGAATTAAATCAGTTTTTCTTGATGCACAACATTATGTACCAAAACTCATAACACAGTAATCCAATCAACAAAGAAACAAACCTGAGTTTCTTCATGGCAGCCATTCTTCAGCCATGATCGACAAAGTGAATACAGTGATGAGTCTTCGGATAATCTTAACTACAAACAGCGTTTATGGTTAAACTCGAGCCAGTAAAAAAATCAAACCAAATTCTGTAGAATAATGCTTTAATATGACCAGTTAAACAAACATAGTAGATAAAACAAAATTAGAATAGATTTTTTTATCAACAAAAACAGAATTGTGACGTATAAATTCAGAAAACAGCTCAAATCAAGTACATTATGATTTGAAAGACATGCAAATAATCACTGTAGAACATAAGAAGTTGTCATCTCATAAGTGAGAAGAAAAAACAAAGCCAACCCATGGATTTATGCACGTTTGAAAGGGCCACACTAACCCATAAAAAACAGTAAAATTTCACCCAAAATAATGTGATGCTCTAGTATCGAAGGCAATGCATGTCCTATAAACTGACAATACAAGGCTGATACACATTCCAAAAATAAATTTTCAACGGCAGGAGCTGAGAATTGAAGATGTATGAGAGAATAATGCTGAAATATTGCAACAGAAAATGACAGTTTAAAAATAAATTCCACTAGTACAAAACAATTCTGTGGAGGATATTTTCATGAGGCGGCGACGGGGAGGGGCGGCACAGAGGATGGAAGTGGTGGGGATAGGATTGATAAAAGTGAGAGAGAGAGAGAGTATTTTAGGCTGTTAAAATAATTAGAAAGTGATTGCAGATATGACTTTTCAGCTAAAAAACTAAAAGTTTAAGTAAATTTACCTAAAATTATAAGTGAAGCTATATTTAGCTAATATGCTAACTTGTTGAAGTAAATTATTAGCTAAATATGACTTTTAAGCATATAGCTAAACTACTAGAGATGCTCTTAAACACCCAAAGTCTAAACCAGTGAATACATGTGTATGTTCAATGAAAGTATGCAATAAAAAATGCACTAAAACTAAAAATCTGGATACTGCAGTGTCATTAGGTTCTTAGAACACTGAAATTTTTGTCCTCAAATCAGCCCAAGTGACTTTGAAAGTATCTGAGCACTCTCTCTTAACCGAAACCAATACGCTTTTTTTTTCCTTTTTTGTGGATTCATTTTTTGTGCAGAATTAAATGATGATTATTAGAGAATTTTCTTTGCAAAACAAAATATAACTTTACCTAACGCCTGTTGCAATAGTGATATCATATGGATTTTCTTGAGGAAATAAAAGCTTGCACATAATCAAAATGAATGTAGTCATGCTAGAAATTCCAACATCTTCTAAAGAACAAAATTATACCATTTCTATTTCACCCCCTCCAGAATATCAAGAAAAAAAAACTCAATGTCAAGTACTGCATGTGCATTTTTAATTAATCCAAAGAATGAAATTGCTTGCTTACCTTTCGACCCCTACAAGTGTAAATTATACCATTTCTATTCCATCCCCTTCAGAAAGCATGATAGAACCCATTAAAATCACATTCATGGGATACAAAAATCAAATTTAAATTTATAAGGTGGTGTAAACACCCAAAAAAATGAAATGCTAAAATGAAAAATTACCTTGAGGTTTTATAAACATTACAATCAGAAACTGAAGATGGAGATGGAGCAACCTAAAAAAAGAAAGTTTGGCAAACTCATGAAAGCAATTTAAAGAAGAAAAACTAACGTGCCAAATTACATGTGACAAGCAAGGATGGACAAGAATTAGCTGGAGTAACTATGTATTTAATGATATGATATAAAAGTGAAACTACTAAGGAAAAACTAACATATGAAAGACAACATAGTAGCACAAGAGGTACTCAAATTGATGGACAGAGGACTCTTGCAATACACATATATTACAAGGAAAAACCAGAGTAGACAAGCATAAGATTAAATTTTGCTCATGTTACATATCCAAACTTCATGAAAGGTTATAACTGTGGCACAGATGAAAATTTACTTGAAAGCTGATTACCTATCTTGCTAAACAACTTCATTGCTTTTCATTAAAATAAAAAAACAAAAAATAAAAAAGGCAATATGCAACTAGAAAGTATATCATGGAGATAACGCAAGCTCACACAGAGAAAAAATATATTCAAGCGATGCTTCATAGTGTTTACTTAAAACCACAATGGTAAGCTCTAGTGAAACGCAATATCTTAGATTTTTCGTAAATAGTTTACTACCTCACAACTTGATAATGAATTAGTGAGGAAAAATAAAGAAAACCATCAAACGGGCATATAATCATTTAAACCGCACGGAAAATTGACCCAATGCCAACTGCAGATAAAAAGAATGAAAAGAACCAGTACAATATTCAGGTCCCAGACAAAGATACAGGGCATTAATCAATGGCCATTATTCAGAAAGGAAAATTATTCATCTCTTGCAAACATTCCAACTTCTCAGACTTGGATTTCTTGATGTAGAATTAATAGAAGTCGCCTTACCATGTAGGTATATAGCACATAGCTCACTTCATCGCAAATGAAGTTCAAATATTTTTTTTAGCACAAACACTGACATTACATGATATAAATGAGCAAACCAATTAAATTGCCACTTTTTTATGATTCAAAAAAGGAAGAAACGCAGAGAATTCAAACCTTTGGTTGAGCTGAAACTGGGATGCCATTAATTGGGACCGAGGCGGCGCCGCCAGCAGATTCCACATGAGAGTGATGCAGGTTCGGCGCCCTAATCGGCTGCACTGGCCGAAACTGAGGCGAAAACGGCGCCACCGCCGGTCGGGGAGGGAATCCGGAGGCGGGTTTGGTGCCGAAGCCGCGGCCGGGGGAGGCGACTGGGTAAAGCACGGGCTGAGTCGGGATGCGAGGAACTGCAGACTGCAAGGGGCGGCCAGCGGCGGAGCCGACGGTTGCTGCTGCCGGGGGGGAGACATTGACGGCGGGGGAGGCAGCAGGGACGGGAGATTGCGGATCTGGGAGGCAAGATTGAGTGGCCATTGTCGGCGGCGGGGAATTAGGGAAACGGGTTTTTTTTTTGCGAAGAGATTGAGGGTTTCGGAGTATCCAATGGCGGGAGAATCCGGTTTAGGTCGCGCCAGACCTGGTAACGACCGCCGGCGACGGGGTTGGAGCGGTGCCGGAAAAGTAGTCGCAGATCTGGCGTTCCATTCTCTGTGTTTTGTTTTGTTTTTTTGAAACTTGTGAACGGTGAGCTTTGAATGGAATATTAAATATAATAATTTTAAAATAAAAGTTTAAAAAATAATAATAAAACAAGGTGACTACAAAGTTATTAATTAGTGCTAATTACTGTCTACTTGCTCGCCAGCTTAATCAGAACCCAAACGGCATCGTTTGAAGCTTGTTTAACGCCAACTTTGAATCCGGTGGCATAATAATGCAAATTTGTTACCAAATGATGGTGGGGTAGAGTGTATTTATTTAATTTTATGTCATAAATTAAAAGAACTAAGCTAACAAATAACGGAACCCTAAAAGCCTGTCATAACTCGAACCCTATTTCTATTGGCAAAGCTAAAATTTCAGTTCTTCAATCATTTGAGGTGCGTTTGTATTGAATATTAAATGTTGAACACATCGAATTCAAATTTTTGAATGTTTATGTGTTGATAGTAAACATGTGAATGGTATAATAATGCAAATATTTTACCAAATAATATTGAGATAAAGTATATTTATTTATTTTTATACCTTTTATTAGGTAAGTGAGCTAGCAGATTACCAAACCAAGGTCAGTTGTAAGTAACTCGTAGCCCATCAAACCTGAAAACTAAAACTTTAGTTCTTCAATCATTTGAATTGTATTTGTATTAAATATTAAATATTGAACTTGTTGAATAAACAAATTTGAATGATTATGTGTTGATGATGAACATATGAATCAGTCTATTTTTTTAATTTTGCTTTTATAGTTTATGTAAGAGCTTTCCAGTTTCCACACCGACTTTGAGAAAACACTGTAGTTGCAATGTGTGATGAGATTATCATGGGGGGGATGTTCATTTTAGCATTCCAATCGAAGCCACATTGGCCCACCTCAAAATTTACACACCTGTTTTTAAAACCAAAAATAATATTGGGTCTTATATTGGATATTGCACAATTTTTTTAATTCATTGCATTATATTTAGGAACAAATTGCTAAAAATAAATAATTTATTGTTTTGTTAATTATAAGCTTACAAGAAAAAATATAATAAAATAAAAACACAAACACAAAAAATGTTATAGTTATTGTTGTTACTATTTTTATCATTACACTTATAAATGAGTTCATTATGACAAACTTTGTTCGATAGATTTTTTTAAAAGAAATAAGTCGAGTTCTAGCTCAAGCCAAACTTCAAATTTATGGCTTAATTAGCTCGGTTAGTTTAGCATTTTACTGAGCTTGATGTCACACCCCGAACATCGCGGTGCTGGCGGGCGTCTCCTAGGTGGCGCAAGTGCACGCTACTTGTGGAGGGGCAAGGCGGAAAGCGTAGCTGGTGTAAATGGGATAAGCTCCACAGCAGTTCGTGCAGGAGATCAATGGAGCCCCTTTGGAATTCAGACGTACCGACTCGGTTAAATACGTGGAGTACACCGCTAGTCTCGGACCTGACGATAAAGAGGGGACTTGGTCATCCCTACACAAACTGGTCAGGAACTGGAGTCATTCTCATGATGAGCCCAAGGCAGGGTGAAACCAGTCTACGTGTGCCCCGATTGGTATGGCCTACTCGGAGCATCCAATAGGGTGATCGAGTGCTGCACGGGTAAAAATCCTAACCTAGGGACAGAGTGGTATCAGAACGGTTGCGGTCTGTTTCCAAGACTCACCGAAGCACTCTCGCGAGAGATATGTGTGGTCCCTGATCCCAAGTTGGGAGGGAGCCCCTAACAGATGGGGGTCGACTAAACGAGGTCTTGCACACATCACGTCTACCAAGTTGTTTGTAAGGACTCGTATTTAAGTGATATCGTAAGTGATTTGTTATTGAGGATGATAATATTTAAAAAGCGATGTGATTGTCGACGTAAGTGTTTTGGCTGTAAATAAGCTTAGTTTAGAGTCTGAGGTCCCGCGCAGGACATTTTAGTATTTTGAATATATTATTATTATTGTTATTATTGTTAGAATTATTAAGGTTATTATTATTAATATTATTATTACTATTATTGATAAAAAATTATTGAGGATAATGTTAATATTATTATTTTATAATTATTAAGATTATAATTATTATTATTATTACTAATCATATAATTATTAATAATATCATTATTATTGCTAGTGTTATTATTTAATATTAAAAGGAAGTATAAATAGAGGAGAAATTTAGGCAGAAATGCTATGTTCCTTTGTGTGCGTGCGCAGCCACCTGGAAAGAAGAAGGGAGAGAGAGAGTTACGTCCCAGATATTCAATCCTTGATGGCTTAATCCAAGTAGGTGATTCTTGGTTCTTCAATATTTTATTGCATGAACGCATCGTTAGAAATCTTGTGCCGAATCTAAGCGTGACTATGGAAATATCGGTATTCCATTTGGTATGAACAAATGATATTTTCTGTAGGTTAATCTTTCTGTTGAAAGTACCCATTCAGGTATTAATCGATATTCCTCTTCTCCCGTTTGTATTATTCTGAGTTGGCTAATGGGTACTACTATCGATTGGAAAAGGCTGTTGGCCAATATGTACAGGCTAACATTTGTATTATCATTAGAAAAAAAATAATCAGCACGTTATGGGTATTTCTCATTTCTATATTTCGGTAGACTTACCTTTTCCCAAATAAAATCAAAGCGTGACTATGGGTAGAAGCCATCGGTGCTAATAGTCAGGCTCCTACCCTTCTCCATTCAGAAGCGTGGTACCCCGTACCAATGAACACCTGATGAAGGGAGGAAGTAGGCTCTTATGTACTGAAATTTTTTTGTTGTCACTGCTCGGCACCCGTGTTACGCCCCCAAATCCCGAAAGGACCGAAACTAAGAGTGTGACTTCCCCATGCCCGCACCCGAAGGGTCAAGGGGTTGGTGACTAGCACCGATATGGACTACACATCGGGTGCTATCCGAGATAAACCTGTACATTCATACATTAGGGGTATTCCTGTACATTCCCACATGCTATGAAGTTAAGGAAAATAATTTATTAATAACAGAGTCATGCTATAATTCCCATACAACTTCCACGGACCCTCGTATGGATATTCAAATAATAAAATCAATCATGTTTTACAAAATCCATAAACCAAGTTATTACAAAATTTAAAAAACAAACAAAAATTAGCTTCGGACCATGACAGACAGATTTTTAACCTCTCTAAAAGAGCTAGCTAATGTCGTTAAATCTCTCTTCAAGATAATAAATTTCCTAAGTTTGCACTAAAAGAATAGCAGCAAGCAAGGAGTCGAACCCACAGGGATTAGCCTAGTTCTCTAGTTTTCAAATCAAAACACCCAATTACTCTTGTTCAATAAAATGTCTTGGCAAAAACGAATTCTTTTTTTAACTAAAGATCTAATTTTTATGTGGTTTTCTAAATAAACAAAGAAAGCAAATTGATTTTAGGATTAAGATGCAATGATTAAAAGCATCTAGGGTCCCAATTTCACCTCCCTATGTTATCTCTACTGGTTCATGGTATTAGGATTGTCTGATTGAAAACATGCTAAACATAAGCCAAGGACAACAAATGGTCATTGAGGTCCTTTTAAGAGTTGTATGCCAGAATGGTCATCTAAACACACAAACATGCAAAGCCAATAAATCATACTTGCAAAAGGATAATGATCACACCAATTACAAATAAGTTATGAATCTCAATCCGCCCTAGACTAGGGCTAAGAATACCAAGGTGTACATCCAAAGATAGAATTTAAGAACAGATTCATAAAACATGCAAAACTCAATCATCCAAACCCAATATTCATAAACACACAAAGCAACAAGGGGGGCTACATTGCTCCCCTAGATTATAAGAACTACTCACGTATGATTACAAGCAAAACCATAGCGATAAAGCTAAACATCTTCTTCTAATCCACGCGCGCAACAAGGCTTCAAATCCAGGCTCCAAGATCCGCGACGGCTGCTACGGCTGCGACGGCTGCTCTCCTAGGTCAAGGAGCAACCTCCAAGTCGTGGAGCCTCTCTCTCTCTAAAAACGTGTAGGGGGGTCAAGGATACAAAGCAGGGGGCGTGGAGGCTTAATTTATAGAGGTTGGATGGGCCTTGAGGTGTGTACCCTAGCCCATCTATCAAAACGACGTAGTTTTGATAAGTGACACTCCAAACATTAAAATCTCTATCTTCCATCCACAATTTGGACATGGGCCTTCGGAAACAAATGATCAGCATGGAAAAACGATAGGATCGGTCCAGGAAATATCTCTGCACGTCAATTTGCACGTGATATGGTGAATTCACGTGCAGCTCCAAATCAGCTCCAAATGCTCTGAAATTTCTGTGATAGGTAGAGGACATCATTCTAAGAAACTGTTGTTCTTGCATGCCAATTGTTTGAGGCCATCTACTATGTCAAAAGTGAGCTCCAAAATCTGCCAAAACAGCTTAAAAGCGCATGTATTTGCAAATAGCATCTTCCTAGGGGTTAGAGCAAATATATATGATATATGAAGCAATAAGGCTCTAATCATGCTCTTAAACATCCTAAATAAACACTAGAATAACGGCATAAAATGCACGTTATCAGACCAGCCTCTAGCGGATGAGTCAATACCTGAAACATGTCAACAAAGTAGGGGTGAGCACAAATGCCTAGTAGGTGATCTCTATCTCCTCACCATCCTATAACATGAATTCCTAAGTCTACATGATCGGTGTATGCTTGTGCCAGTGCAGTGTCCTACTTTATCACAATAAGCTTACATTCAATCACAAAATATAATATCACACACATTACATTTCATTCATTAAGGGTACACACCAAACAATCCAACCATCCAGGAGATTCCCACATCCAGCTCCAAGGATCTCAGTCATTACCAGATAGCCATATGTGGGACCTGTGGTGTCCCTAATGACAACCTACCACATATGGGACCTCAGTTAACCAGCCACATAGGGGACCTGTGGCCTCTTGCCAGCCCTATGTGGGATCTGCAGTTAACCCAACCAACTCCACCACCAATTCCACATATAATCAATAAATAGAATATTCCAACAGTCAAAATTCAATACAACAGTCTTACAAAATATTTAATTCATCAATCCGGTGCTAGCCACAAATAATATATATAGATATACATACATATATAAATATTCATCAAACATCCAACACCTTAAATATCAATTAAGTAATATTAAGCTACGTACAAGTAACATTTAAATGCCAAATTTCTAACATTGAAATACAAACAATATTTCTAGTGTCAGACTATAAATATCAAGCCACAAACAATGTTTCTAATATCAAACTATTAATGTCAAGCCTCCGACAATATTTTAGATGATAAATTAATAATATCAAGCTTCAAGTAATACTTCATATTATTAAACTATAATATCAAACCCAAGCACTATTTTCATTATTAAACTAACAATATCATAATTCTTGTTTGACCTTGCTATTGGAATGGTATCAATGAACATGTTATTTTTACTACTAAATCAAATTAAATTAAATTTATCTATATATCTTGATAATTATCAAAATACACATATATAATACCATGCACGACTTCATAATAATACACGGATTTAATGCACGAATTTATTACTCACATATATTAACTATTAACACGCACGACTTAATTCCCATAATCAATTAAGCCCCCCTTTTTAAAAAAAATTTGACACTAAAAAAAAAAGATGCCCCTTTTCTTTCACTGCCACGAAACCACGCATGTAAAGATGCCCCCCGTTTTTGATTAAGAGAAAATTAAATAAAATAAAACAAAACCCTTGTGCTGTATTGGATCGAACGGATTGTGGAGGCAGGAACGTATAGCCCCCCTCCCCGTCATGGAGACACTAACCAGGCTGTTATTCGATAGCCTGGTGTGCTGCTGCTGCCGCGCGGAAGAAACCAGGCCAACTGGCCTGGTATGTGTAGAAATTAATAATAACTAATTAAAATATGATAAAAGGGATAACAGGTGCAATAGCTCATCCAAGGATTCAGAACCGGTCGAATCATGCCGCACTGCAACAACCGCCCAGCCGTATGTATATACACGTAAATGAATATATTTATATAAATACATACATATCCAAACGTTTATGTATGTATATGTATATATATATATATATATTCTAACAGTTTGTGTTCGTGCAATAGAATAATGAGGAATCAAGAATCACCTACCTCTTGCCTTCCGAAGGGATTAAACTCGCAAGAACGGTCTAGAATCGGCGAAGAACGATGAAGAACGTGAAGAACACTAAGAACTCTCATCCGACGGGTAGGGTTTCTCAAAACAAAGTTATAATAAATAATAAAACCCCAAAACCCTATTTTTAATTAAAATTCGTCCTCCTCTTTAATAATTTCCAAAAAACCCTCCTAAATTTTATTTTTCATTTATTAACTGTCACGCCCCCGAATTCCAGGGAACCTGGAACCGGGTACATGACTTCCCCTTGCCCGCACCCAAAAGGTCAAGGGGTTGGTGACTAGCACCAATAGAGACTACACCGCGGGTGCTGTCTCAAATATGCAACCCTGTACAGTCATACATCAAGGGTAATCCTGTATTTTCTCATACATCATCATGCATATGATAAGTCAAATAGTCATACGGACATTACATCACAAACGGTATGCAAATACAATCGTCCACGGATCCATGTCCGAGATACAACACATAATAAAATACAAAATACAGGACTGTATCATACATCAGAGTAGTGGGCACGTCCTCCTGGAAGAAAGTTCTCCACTAGTCTCGGGTCACACCTGAAAAGGGCAAACAACAAGTAGGGGTGAGCGACAAGCTCAGTAGGTGACCCCAAAACTCCACATCATGCAACACATATAAGTCTATACTATATGCTCAGTATACTCGTGCACCGTGTAGTGTGCACAATCATCAGGACTCAGCCTGCAAACAAACATCAGGACTCAGCCTGCCCACATAGGACAACTTGTCCACGATCTTCCATGGGATCCCAGCTCAGGGCACTCAGCCTTAGCTCCATGAGCTCAACAGCTCAACTTAGGCCTTAGCCTGTCCCTAGGCACAACGCAATATGCCCGGCCACAGTTGCCACACAGGCCTGCCATCGGCGCATATGCCTGCCCCGGCCATAGTGGCCACATAGGCCTTAGCCTCACGGTGAGAACTCAAACGAGTCACAAAGTCCATGCCCCAATACCTCACACCAACATACTAACATTAGTATGACATGTCATTCTCAACATTTCCTTTAGAATTGTAGCTAGTCTTCACACGTAAATTCTCAATCCTTGATTTATGAAGGAAGTACCCATAGCAGCTATTTTCTTGAAATCAAAAGTCCCGGCATTGGGTTCCCATATCATAAATAAGATAATCTGATTTTTGAGGATTTTTCTGAGATGTCTAACCCCACTTTCCAAAAATTCACCACTACGAACTTTTGGGTTTTTATGAGATTTTACACTAAATCCCAATTTTCACATTTTGAAAGAGTGGGAATTAATTTTTCTAATATTTTTCTTTGAATCCAAATGGGAGGTATTTCATTATTTACATTGTAACCTAAGTATAATACTTAGGCATAATGGTTTACAATATAAATAGTTCAGTGCAGTGCGGCCAGACTTGCGGATCACTACTGTGGAAACACTGCTGGGGAACACTGCTGCGGAGCGGAGCTACGGATCACTGCTGCTGATCTGGACTACTGATCCGGACTACGAACTTCGACCCTTACAGTTCGCCCAGGTTACTGTTCATCATTGTCTTTGTCCTAATTTTCATCTGGGATCAGCCCAGCAACCCCAAGGCACTCACAAACACGCATTTTACTAAACAGAGTACAAAATTACGTACCCAAACTGATATAAATCAGTTCTTAACAACAGATTTTATGCTAAATCATCATATCTAACCCCAAAATTGGGTTTTCCCCAAAACCTAGGGTTCATACTCAAATTCATAAATCATGATAACTTCATGCATATTCCAAGACAAGAATCGAGATAAGAGGTTCAAGGACACCTACCTGAAAAGATTATTTGTGATCTACTGAACTCCAATCTCCCCAAAATGACCAAGAGAAGCTCAATTATTAAGGTTATTATTATTAATATTATTATTACTATTATTAATAAAAAATTATTGAGGATAATGTTAATATTATTATTTTATAATTATTAAGATTATAATTATTATTATTATTACTAATCATATAATTATTAATAATATCATTATTATTGCTAGTGTTATTATTTAATATTAAAAGGAAGTATAAATAGAGGAGAAATTTAGGCAGAAATCCTATGTTCCTTTGTGTGCGTGCGCGACCACCGGAAAGAAGAAGGGAGAGAGAGAGTTACGTCCCGGATATTCAATCCTTGATGGCTTAATCCAAATAGGTGATTCTTGGTTCTTCAATATTTTATTGCATGAACGCATCGTTAGAAATCTTGTGCCGAATCTAAGCGTGACTATGGAAATATCGGTATTCCATTTGGTATGAACAAATGATATTTTCTCGTAGGTTAATCTTTCGTTGAAAGTACCCATTCGGGTATTAATCGATATTCCTCTTCTCCCGTTTGTATTATTCTGAGTTGGCTAATGGGTACTTCTATCGATTGGAAAAGGTGTTGCCAATATGTACAAGCTAACATTTGTATTATCATTAGAAAAAAAAATAATCAGCACGTTATGGGTATTTCTCATTTCTATATTTCGGTAGACTTACCTTTTCCCAAATAAAATCAAAGCGTGACTATGGGTAGAAGCCATCGGTGCTAATAGTCAGGCTCCTACCCTTCTCCATTCAGAAGCGTGGTACCCCGTACCAATGAACACCTGATGAAGGGAGGAAGTAGGCTCTTATGTACTGAAATTTTTTGTTGTCACTGCTCGGCACCCGTGTCACGCCCCCAAATCCCGAAAGGACCGAAACTAAGAGTGTGACTTCCCCATGCCCGCACCCGAAGGGTCAAGGGGTTAGTGACTAGCACCGATATGGACTACACATCGGGTGCTATCCGAGATAAACCCGTACATTCATACATTAGGGGTATTCCTATACATTCCCACATGCTATGAAGTTAAGGAAAATAATTTATTAATAACAGAGTCATGCTATAATTCCCATACAACTTCCACGGACCCTCGTCTGGATATTCAAATAATAAAATCAATCATGTTTTACAAAATCCATAAACCAAGTTATTACAAAATTTAAAAAACAAACAAAAATTAGCTTCGGACCATGACAAGACGATTTTTAACCTCTCTAAAAGAGCTAGCTAATGTCGTTAAATCTCTCTTCAAGATAATAAATTTCCTAAGTTTGCACTAAAAGAATAAAGAGCAAGCAAGGAGTCGAACCCAGAGGATTAGCCTAGTTCTCTAGTTTTCAAATCAAAACACCCAATTACTCTTGTTCAATAAAATGTCTTGGCAAAAACGAATTCTTTTCTTAACTAAAGATCTAATTTTTATGTGGTTTTCTAAATAAACAAAGAAAGCAAATTGATTTTAGGATTAAGATGCAATGATTAAAAGCATCTAGGGTCACAATTTCACCTCCCTATGTTATCCCCATTGGTTCATGGTATTAGGATTGTCTCGATTGAAAACATGCTAAACATAAGCCAAGGACAACAAATGGTCATTGAGGTCCTTTTAAGAGTTGTATGCCGAATGGTCATCTAAACACACAAACATGCAAAGCCAATAAATCATACTTGCAAAAGGATAATGATCACATCAATTACAAATAAGTTATGAATCTCAATTCGCCCCGAGACTAGGGCTAAGAATACCAAGGTGTACATCCAAAGATAGAATTTAAGAAACAGATTCATAAAACATGCAAAACTCAATCATCCAAACCCAATATTCATAAACACAAGAAAGCAACAAGGGGGCTACATTGCTCCCCTAGATTATAAGAACTACTCACGTATGATTACAAGCAAAACCATAGCAGAAAGCTAAACATCTTCTTCTAATCCATGCGCGCAACAAGGCTTCAAATCCAGGCTCCAAGATCCGCGACGGCTGCTATGGCCGCGACAGGTCGCTCTCCTAGGTCAAGGAGCAACCTCCAAGTCGTGGAGCCTCTCTCTTTAAAAACGTGTAGGGGGAAAGCCATTCTCTGGGTGGACCAGAAAGTCTGGGTGGTTGGGCTATAGTCCGCTTTATGCGCGAGTAACCTCTACGGCTCCGCGGGACGACCCGCCAACACTCGTTCCAATAGAGGCCGTTTGTGATGGTTCCCAAGGATCCAATACCACACTTAGGTCTACGTTGCCACATTGTGCTATGGCGAAGTTCGGCCTACTTTGTTGGAGAGTTAGGGTGTCTTACGAATATTCCAAAAGTCTACTCCGGGCCCTATGGTTGTCTCCAAGCAGCGCTACCCGGTTCTACTTGACTAAGAAGCGCTCGTCCGAGTGTGCTTTAACTCTTTACCGACGGACGAAAACAAGGCACCCCGCCTCATGAGTCGAATCAGGGGCCCCAAGGCCGAAAGGCGGAACGCCGACTACGTGCTCTTCTTTCTCTTTCATGGTTAGACCGGCTCCCAAAGCAAAAGCGTAAGCAACTCGGTGCTCTTTTGGCTTCCCTAAACTCTTTAGATCTCTACATAAAGAAAGAAGGTAGGTAAATATACCCTTTCCGTCGAATGAGTCCCTTGGGACATGGGCTTCTTCCGCCAACAGTGAACGATGCAGGATCACATCCCGCGCATATTCTACATTATAGCTCGAATCGATTCCGCTTCCGCTTGGGGAGATCAAACGGAGCTCGATTCGTTTCTGCGAGACGAGAAATGAAGAACATTACCAATACAGGGAACAAGGGAATACCGGACCATATCTGCTCTTGCGCCATGACAATCTCACTCGAATTACGGGGACCTACACATATTAGTACAAAGATACTGGGACCGCCGGAACCACACGTGCCGGTTTCCAAGCATGTGGCTCGTCCTTGTTGCGGCTATCCTTTCCGAGGCGAAAGCAAACCACACGAATTCCAATAGCGACCTAGACACATATGGAATAGGGTAGTGTGCCATGCATTTCCCCCACAGAGAATTCAGCGAGTTCGCTTTCGGATTGGATGTTGGGTACCCCAAGACGGCATGATATGGCCGGCTTCACGCTCTTGAGGTATCTCTCCACTCTATAGAGTGCTGTGTTATGCATTTGTTGGGCCGCCCATTCCCAATTCTTGTTGCCCGACGGATATCCTTGTATTCCAAAGCTCTTGAGAGTGTGTCCTGTCTGACCGGGTAGGTCTCTATAGATACGCTTACCCGCCTGACTTTGCCGCTTAGAGATGTATTATTGGTATACGCGCTCGCTATCGGATCGGAAATGTACTTTCCGCTTTTGTCTGTCATTTTCGGATGATGTTCGGTGTACGGGCTTTCTTTTAGGTGTGTTGTTGCACGCATGTTCCCACCGTATCGCAAAGATGCCTTGGGGTGCCGAAATTGCTCTGTTTGTGCACTCACTAAACCACCGTGTTGACTGGGCTGCTAAAACCGGTATGACTCTCTTCGGTAGTGAAAGAAAACAGGCATCTTAACAGTGTGGTGGATCCGCGCATCGCTAGTAAACACACAACGGTGGCATGGCACCTCTTTTCACGGTAGTAAAGTAAACCGTAAGACCCATGCTACCCGATCGGCGAGTTATGGGTTCTCCGGCCGTACCTTACTCTCTCAAAAGATTGTTGTCTTGTTATGGAGAGTGAAAACACCTATGCTGCACTGCAAGAATCGTGCATCTCGACTCGGCGGGGTACACGCGTGTCTATGGCGGTTCGCTCGCCGATGCGTCTCTTCGCTCGGTGCACTTCGTAGCGGAAAACCCCGTAGTAATCTACGACACAACACTCGTGGTCGTGGCATGCAATCACCGGGCATTTCGAGAAGGGCGGTCAGAGAGCAAAGTGCCCTGGCGATTCTCAGCTCCCGTGACGGATATCGGTAGCTCCGGATACCTCATACGAGAGCCGAAGAGAAAGAGTGTTCTCCGTATCGAGTTGGGTCCTCCAGAGTGCTTATGACGTATTCTATATACTGCGAAAGACATAGCACTCTCTCTCTCTCTCTTGAGCAATAAGCTGCACAAAAAGTGTTATTGCTAGCTCGGCTCAACACACAACACCCCGGATGTATACCTCGCTCCGCGTATAGTGTGCCACTCTCGGAATGCATGGTTGTACACTCTCCACTTCCGGAGATACTCTCGTACCGAACTCTACTCCGTCCTATGACATGACACACATTTCGGTTCGAAAGCAGACACTCCAGGTAACTATGCATCACATCCAGATAGCATAGACACATACCATCGCAGAACGATCGGTAGATCTGCACCACGGGTCCGGTAGATCGATTACTTAAGCTTTCGACCGCTTTTCGGTGTCTATGTAACACGCAACAGGTCCGATAGGCCTACGCGAGAGTATAGTGCTCTCTTCTAAGGCTAGGCAAGCCAGCAATCCGTGTATCGTAAGACTCTCTTGGTATCTTGTTGCATATCTATGCCAACTCTCTCGATTCTCGCCTACCGGAGTATCTCTACTCTAGGCGATTGGATGGTTGTACCACTCTCGGACTCGCCGGATGTGTCACTCTCTTTGCTAAAGACTTTCCAGACAATGTAGTAAGTCCTTGGATCTCGCTGTCGAATGTGTTGGTTACCATTCGCATCCCGTACCATTTTATAGATGGTTTTTACTCTTGCATCAAGTATAGTGTTGATTGTGCTAGCTCTATACACTCTGGGTGGGGGTTGGGCACGCTACATAGTCTTGTTTCGCATCGTGGGCATGGCAACGATGTTGTTGGCTTACCTAACCCCACCTATAGATAGACCGAAACGCAGAGAGTGCACTGTTACGATTCGAGTCGCCCAAAGAAGCCAAAGCACACGATACGCGGAGCGAGGTGCATACGTGTTTCAAGGTAGTACCGGACATGCGGTTGTCCTATGTCTAATGATTGGGTCCGCCACTCCCGATGCCTACCTAGTCGGTCGGTCGGTGGTTTGCTTCGCTAACGTTACGGGATAGACTCTCTTTCGGTGTGGCTCTCTATCGTTCCGGCCGGGGAGAGAGATTGTGTACCATCTATCACACGGTACGGGATGCGGATGGTAACTAACGTAAGAATACCGAGAATAGTCTCTTAAGAGAGAGACACTCAAAAGAGTCTCGTGTGCGGCTCGGCAATGCTTTGTCAAGGATACAAAGCAGGGGGCGTGGAGGCTTAATTTATAGAGGTTGGATGGGCCTTGAAGTGTACTCCTAGCCCATCTATCAAAACGACGTAGTTTTGATAAGTGACACTCCAAACATTAAAATCTCTATCTTCCATCCACAATTTGGACATGGGCCTTCAGAAACAAATGATCAGCATGGAAAAACGATAGGATCGGTCCAGAAATATCTCTGCACGTCAATTTGCACGTGATATGGTGAATTCACGTGCAGCTCCAAATCAGCTCCAAATGCTCTGAAATTTCTGTGATAGGTAGAGGACATCATTCTAAGAAACTGTTGTTCTTGCATGCCAATTGTTTGAGGCCATTTACTATGTCAAAAGTGAGCTCCAAAATCTGCCAAAACAGCTTAAAAGCGCATGTATTTGCAAATAGCATCTTCCTAGGGGTTAGAGCAAATATATATGATATATGAAGCAATAAGGCTCTAATCATGCTCTTAAACATCCTAAATAAACACTAGAATAATGGCATAAAATGCACGTTATCGGACCAACCTCTAGCGGATGAGTCGATACCGAAACATGTCAACAAAGTAGGGGTGAGCACAAATGCCTAGTAGGTGATCTCTATCTCCTCACCATCCTATAACATGAATTCCTAAGTCTACATGATCGGTGTATGCTTGTGCAGTCAGTGTCCTACTTTATCACAATAAGCTTACATTCAATCACAAAATATAATATCACACACATTACATTTCATTCATTAAGGGTACACACCAAACAATCCAACCATCCAGGAGATTCCCACATCCAGCTCCAAGGATCTCGGTCATTACTGGATAGCCATATGTGGGACCTGTGGCCTCTTGCCACCCTATGTGGGACCTGCAGTTAACCCAACTAACTCCACCACCAATTCCACATATAATCAATAAATAGAATATTCCAACAATCAAAATTCAATACAACAGTCTTACAAAATATTTAATTCATTAATCCGGCGCTAACCACAAATAATATATATAGATATACATACATATATAAATATTCATCAAACATCCAACACCTTAAATATCAATTAAGTAATATTAAGCTACGTACAAGTAACATTTAAATGCCAAATTTCTAACATTGAAATACAAACAATATTTCTAGTGTCGATTATAAATATCAAGCCACAAACAATGTTTCTAATATCAAACTATTAATGTCAAGCCTCCGACAATATTTTAGATGATAAATTAATAATATCAAGCTTCAAGTAATACTTCATATTATTAAACTATAATATCAAACCCAAGCACTATTTTCATTATTAAACTAACAATATCATAATTCTTGTTTGACCTTGCTATTGGAATGGTATCAATGAACATATTATTTTTACTACTAAATCAAATTAAATTAAATTTATCTATATATCTTGATAATTATCAAAATACACATATATAATACCATGCACGACTTCATAATAATGCACGGATTTAATGCACGAATTTATTACTCACATATATTAACTATTAACACGCACGACTTAATTCCCATAATCAATTAAGCCCCCCTTTTTTAAAAAAAATTGACCAAAAAAAAAAAGATGTCCCTTTTCTTTCACCGCCACGAAACCACGTATGTAAAAGATGCCCCCCTTTTTTGATTAAGAGAAAATTAAATAAAATAAAACAAAACCCTTGTGCCGCATTGGATCGAACGGATTGTGGAGGCAGGAACGTATAGCCCCCTCCCCATCATGGAGACACTAACCAGGTCGTTATTCGATACCTGGTGTGTCGCTACCACGCGGAAGAAACCAGGCCAACCGGCTGGTACGTGTAGAAATTAATAATAACTAATTAAAATATGATAAAAGGGATAACAGTGCAATAGCTCATCCAAGGATTCAGAACCAGTCGAATCATGCCGTATCGCAACAACCGCCGACCCGTATGTATATACACATAAATGAATATATTTATATAAATACATACATATCCAAACGTTTATGTATGTATATGTATATATATATATTCTAACGGTTGTGTTCGTGCAATAGAATAATGAGGAATCAAGAATCACCTACCTCTTGCCTTTCGAAGGGATTAAACTCGCAAGAACGGTCTAGGAATCGAAGAACGATGAAGAACGTAAAGAACACTAAGAACTCTCCTCCGACGGCTAGGGTTTCTCAAAACAAAGTTATAATAAATAATAAAACCCCAAAACCCTATTTTTAATTAAAATTCGTCCTCCTCTTTAATAATTTCCAAAAAACCCTCCTAAATTTTATTTTTCATTTATTAATCGTCACGCCCCCGAATTCCAGGGAACCTGGAACTGGTACATGACTTCCCTTGCCCGCACCCAAAAGGTCAAGGGGTTGGTGACTAGCACCAATAGAGACTACACCGCGGGTCTTGTCTCAAATATGCAACCCCGTACAATCATACATCAAGGGTAATCCTGTATTTTCTCATACATCATCATGCATATGATAAGTCAAACAATTAGCTACGACATTACATCACAAACAGTATGCAAATACAATTGTCCACCTGGATCCATGTTCGAGATACAACACATAATAAAATACAAAATACGATCGTATCATACATCGGAGTAGTGGGCACGTCCTCCTGGAAGAAAGTTCTCCACTAGTCTCGGGTCACACCCGAAAAGGGCAAACAACAAGTAGGGGTGAGTGACAAGCTCAGGAGGTGACCCCAAAACTCCACATCATGCAATACATATAAGTCTATACTATATGCTTAGTGTACTCGTGCACCGTGTAGTGTGCACAATCATCAGGACTCGCCCGCAAACAAATATCGGGACTCGGCCGCCCACATAGGACAACTTGTCCACGATCTTCCATGGGATCCCAGCTCAGGGCACTCGGCCCTAGCTCCACGAGCTCAAAGACTCAACTCAGGCCTTAGCCTCGTCCCTAGGCACAACGCAATATGCCTGGCCACAGTTGCCACACAGGCCTGGCCATCGACGCATATGCCTGCCCCAGGCTATAGTGGCCACATAGGCCTTAGCCTCACGATGAGAACCCAAACGAGTCACGAGTCCATGCCCCAATACCTCACACCAACATACTAACATTAGTATGACATGTCATTCTCAACATTTCCTTTAGAATTGTAGCTAGTCTTCACACGTAAATTCTCAATCCTTGATTTATGAAGGAAGTACCCATAGCAACTATTTTCTTGAAATCAAAAGTCCCGGCATTGGGTTCCCATATCATAAATAAGATAATCTGATTTTTGAGGATTTTTTCTGAGATGTCTAACCCCACTTTCCAAAAATTCACCACTACGAACTTTTGGGTTTTTCCTGGAGATTTTACACTAAATCCTAATTTTCACATTTTGAAAGAGTGGGAATTAATTTTTCTAATATTTTTCTTTGAATCCAAATGGGAGGTATTTCATTATTTACATTGTAACCTAATACTTAGGCATAATGGTTTACAATGTAAATAGTTCAGTCCGATGCGGCAGACCGCTGCGGATCACTCTTGTGGAAACATCGCTGCGGAACACCGTCGTGGAGCGGAGCTACGGATCACCGTCGCTTGTTCGGACTATCGATCCGGACTAACCGCTCCGGACTACGAACTTCGACCCTTACGGTTCGCCCAAGTTCTGTGTTCATCATTGTCTTTGGCCCGATTTTCGCCTGGGATCAGCCCAAAGAACCCCAAGGCACTCACAAACACGCGTTTTACTAAACAAAGTACAAAATTACGTACCCAAACCGATATAAATCGGTTCTTAACAACAGATTTTATGCTAAATCATCATATCTAACCCCAAAATTGGGTTTTCCCCAAAACCTAGGGTTCATACTCAAATTCATAAATCATGATAACTTCATGCATATTCCAAGACAGAATCGAGATAAGAGGTTCAAGGACACCTACCTGGAAAGATTATTTGTGATCTACGAACTCCAATCTCCCCAAAATGACCAAGAGAAGCTCTTCACCTTCTCTCTCTCTCTCTCTCTCTCTTGCTTAAACACGCACGCACTAAGCAAATTAAAGGGATAAGGCAATTTCTTAATTATTTATACCGCCGCCAATAATTGGCCTCCCAAGAATAATTGATCTCCCAAACGCAATAATTGACCTCCCGAGGTCACGAACTCCAAATTGAGCCCAATTACGTCAAAACGCTCGAAATGACGAGCACAACACTATTCATATATTATCACACTCAAATGACCGCCCAAACATAAAGTCAACCAATAAACCCCGAAAAGTCAACAATCGGGTTAAACGGGGCCCCAACTCGGAATCGGGCCCAAGTACAATCAAAATGCTCACATCGACGAACACAATATTGTCCAGGATATTTTTAGCAACAGAGAAAGACTATCTCTCAACCCTACCCAAATACGGGTCTTTACATTAACCCTCAATTTAACTCCCAAAAATTATTAAACCCATGAAGGCTTCGGACCTCAAATTAGGCCCAAATATAGTTAAAACGATTGTATTAATGGCCACATTCTCAAAATAACTTTCTTAACATCAAATATAGATTATAAGTTATGTTAACACATATACAGATCCTTACAACCCGCATCTCGTTGTCTTGCTCGTGGGTCTGTTGCGTCGGTTCGGAGGTGTTCGTTGAGGTCGTGCGACGGGTTGGGACCAGGGATGACGCCTGTTTTTCTTCTACGGCCAGATCGTGCTCGCCTCCGGCGGCTTTTTTAGGCGCGCACGCTTGGAATAGGTTGGTTCCTGCACCGTCCTCCTCGGCAAGCTTCTCCAACGCGTTTTCTTCCAAGGCCAGATCTCGGCCTGGGTGGTGTGTAGGTAGCCGACACGAATCCTCACATGTTAAGTTTTTTGGTTTTCTTAGAGCACTAGTAGCAAATTCCCTATATAGGTTCGTTTTCCTATATTTAGGGAAAAAAAAATTAAAAAGTCATAAAATCATTCCCACAACGAGATGCCCTATATTCAACTTTCTCTATAGGGTTTGTACACCGTTTTCCCAATGTATTGGGAAACACTATTCATTCCCTATAATTATTAAATTATATTTAAAAAAATTTCTCTCACCTTTCTCTTTCATGTTTCCCATAATATTAACTTTTATTTCATATTAAATTATAAAAAATATTATTAAATAAAATAAGTAGTATAAAAATATTTTTTAATGATATAGAGGGTGATTTAGGGAATCTATTATGATGTATATTTGTATAGTGAAGCAAAAAGTAGTTTAAAACTGTAAATTTAGGGAAACTTGTTGGGAAGATGCTGTTAATGCTCTTAGGAACCGAATCCTCACATGTGATGCGTTGATTATAATATATATATATATATATTATAAGTTTAGAGACAGATATAATATTATTTGTTCTAGTCTCAAAGTTCACACCCTCTCTATCTTCTAAGCTAGATTTACGTAAGGTAATGCGGCCAAGGATGAGAGACAAGCTGTAATTTTCATTAATCAAAAAAGGTGTCCTTAGGAGTTTTGACGTGAATTGCCATCTTGTTTTGAAGATTTGTGAAGCCCGCATTTGTGCTTGTCAAAAGAAAATAAATATATATGGTTTGACATTTATTACATTATAATGTGTATATATATATATATATATATATATATATATATATATATGCATGTCGATGTATCTATAAGTGTTTCGATATTATATATGTTATAATATATATATATATATATATATGCTTACATCCTAAATTATCGTATCTAATTATCAAGATATAGAAATAAAATTTAAATTTGCTTTAGTGGAAAAATATATTAATTGATATCATTCAAATGGTAAGGTCAAACAAAAGAAAACTTGATGATATGGTTAGTTTATTTATGTAGATACTGTTTGGGCATGATATTATTTATTGACTTTAAAAATATTATTTATGGTTTATTAATATTAATTTGACAATATATATATATATATATATATATTGTTCATGATACGTGATTGTTAGTTTGGTGATTTAAATATTTTGTAAGACTTATATTAAATACTAATTATTGGAAAACTCTGTTTATTGATTTTATGTGGGAGATTGGTGGTGGAATTAGTTAGGTTAACTGCGGGTCCCACATAGGGCTGGCAAGAGGCCACAGGTCCCCTTTGTGGCTGGTTAACTTAGGTCCCATATGTGGTAAGTTGTTGTTAGGAACACCGTAGGTCCCACATATGACCGTCTAGTAGTGACTTGGATCCTTGAGTTTGTTGTGGGAATCCCGTGGATAGTTGGATTATTCGGTGCGAACCTTTAATGACTAAAACGTGACGTGTAATGTCTTATTTTGTGATTTAAATGTAAGTTTTTTGTGATAGCATATTACACTACACTAGCATAAGCATACACTAATCATGTAAACTTAGAAATTCCTATTATAGGATGGTGAGGAGATGGAGATCACCTACTAGACATTCGTGTTCACCCCTACTTTGTTGACATGTTTCAGGTATCGACTCATTTGCTAGAGACTCGATTTGAAGCTAATGGTTATTTATCCCACATTTTGTTATAACTTGGTTTAAAGATTGTGTAAGATAAATGGTTTTATTATTTGAATATTCGGATGAGGGTCCGTGAAAGTTGTATTAGATTTATAGCATGACTCTATTATTAATAAATTATTTTCCTTAACTTTATAGTATGTGAGAATGTACAGGAATACCCCTAATGTATGATTGTATAGGTATTTATTGGACAACACCCTTGTGTAGTTCATATCGGTACTAGTCACCAACCCCTTGACCTTTCGGGTGCGGACATGGGGAAGTCACACTCTTAGTTCCGGCTCTTCCGGGATTTCGGGTCGTGACATTGTTGGCCGTCGAGCCAAGGTGGAGTACCCGAGGATGGGACAGAGTGGCACTGCGGGAGTCGAAAGGAGCGCGCCGAACGATCTTGGTTCCTCCGAACTCGCCGACGGAACGAGGACATTACGAAATCAAGTAGGGGAGGATGTCGCGCCCCAAACAGCGTGGTGCCGGCGGGTGTAATAACGTAGGTGCACACTACTTGCAGAGGGGCAAGGTGGAAAGCATAGCTGGTGCAAATGAGATAGGTTCCACGGCAGTTCGTACGGGAGATCGATGGAGCCCCTTCGGAGTTTAGACGTACTGACCCAGTTAAATGCGAGGAGTACGCCGCTAGTCTCGGACCTAACGATAAAGAGGGGAATTGGCCATCCCTACACAAACTGGTCGGGAATTGGAGCCGTTCTCCTGATGAGCCAAGGTAGGGCGAAACCAGTTTACGTGTGCCCAATTGGTATGGCTTACTCGGAGTATCCACCAGGGTGACCAAGTGCCGCACGGGTAAAAACCCTGACCCCGTGACATTGAGCTCGTATATGTTGATTTTTCAAGCCGAGTTGAGCTCTTAATTTTTCATATAAATTATATTATTATCTAAAAAAATCAAACCAATTTTTTAAAAAATACAAATATATGTATTAATACTACTAATGTTAAATTGTTAAAATTAAATTATAATATTTGTATATAAGTTTATTATGTTATAATGACAAACATTAATTACTATTAAGTTATTAACTAACATAAAATTAATATATAGTTAACAAACAAATAACATTTACTTTTAACAATGTTAGATTTTAATGTAATTTTTAAATCACTAACAAACATAGTTATCGAACCGGACCGGATATCGACCCAGCTAAGGCATCGGGTGGTTGGGTTAGTGGTTCAACCGTCGAGTCGGTGGTCGAATCGGTCATATAATTAATAATTATATATAAATATATATTAATAAAAAATAAATATTTTAAACTAAGACATTAAAATTATGCTTCTAATATAATATTATTTATTTTTAATATATATTTCTAGCATAAATTTAAAAGTTTAGTGACATAAATTTATAATAAAAAAAATTGAATAAAGTTTGAAAGTATATTGAAGTGAAATGTCAATATTAGTAATTAATTTTAAATTAAAATTATATTATAAAATAAATTAAATAGTATCTTATAATTTTTAAAAAAACCGCCTGTTCTGTAAAAACTGATCGGGTCACAAAAAACCGCCAGGTCAGCGTTTCTCTTTTTTTGTAGAAACGGTCCAATTAGAAAACCGGACTGGTTAAGTGCCGGGTGACCGGTTCACTGATCCAACCGACCGGTCCGATCCGGTTCCGATAACTATGCTAACAAATAAAGAATCTCCTAATTCTAATTATTAATATATCATTAAGAAAAATAATTAAATAAGTAACATATATAGACTATAGTTCATAAATATAATTGTATTATATATGTCATAAATTGGTTTTTAAACAAGTCAAATGAATTTTAAACGAACTCGATTTAAACAAGTCAGGCTCATGAGCTCCTATTAAGCTTAATCACACTAGTCGGTACGTGCGGCTAACTAATTGGGTGACCTTTAACAATAAGGAACAAGCTTTTACAATATCAAATTCGAGTTCGGTCGAACTTAATCGAGCGAGTTATTATATATATTGACATTCCTAATTATTATGTATATATTATTGTGGATGCTTTTTGTTGAGAGCTACATAAAAATAAAGATTACAAAAAAACAATAATAAAAATCATTTTAAAATATATATAGTAGTGAACTAAGTAGCTAATATTCATTATATATCGTGAAATAAAAGACAAGAAATTAAAAAACCCTTGTTGCCCATCATACTTTATTTCTAATTGAAAAGCTAAAATTTTAGTTCTCTAAGCATTTGAGGTGTATTTTCATTTAATATTAAATGTGAATTGCATTGAATATTTTGTTTTTTCATTGAATACCTTATTTGTTTTTTTTGGATGAATATTAACACCCACATCATTGATTTGTTTTTTTTTAAAATAAGTTAATAAAGTGATAATACCGATGTGCACATGCATCGGTTTATATTAAAATTTTATCTTTTATTAATATTATGTGAATCCTGGGATAATATACATCTTAAGCATGCTCTCTATGATATGAACATATTCTGAAACAAAAGCAATAAAAGTAAGAATCAATTTAATAACCTCCAATCATTGCTATTGAAATTGATCAAATGTCCTTGCATTCCAATTGCTAGTTTCCAATCCTTCTTCTCAATTTATATGATGTTGTTTCTTTATGAGTGTTGGCTCGATGAATCTTTCAATTAGAAAATAAAATCAGTTTTCTTTATATTACTCCAACCATCATAGAGTAATGTTAACGCGTAGCAATAATAGTGGGGGTTATTGGAAATGGAGAGAAGAACATAACAGTTATTAGCCCACCACTTATTGCCAAAATATATAGGCCACAAATTAAAGGTTTCCATAAAACTAAATTAATAATATTTGCTTTATTATTATTAACATTTTATGGAAATCCAACATTCTCCCACTTGACCCATTTATCAAAGAGATATGATATATGAATCATAGCGATGAAAACTCTTAAAATCAGAATTAATCTTTCATGTATCACGATATATCGAAAACTCAACACACTACACACACTTAACTTAATGAGAAAACCTCATGTTATACTCTAAGTTCAAACAAAATGATATTTCTCAACTAATGGATCCAATGTAGTAAAAAACGTTTTAACATAAACATAATGAATATGCTACATAATGGATCCAAGTCCCATCGTTACGACATGATCCTTGAAAGTCTTAATTGGCATGCCTTTAATCAAGGGATCAGCTATCATTAAAGTAATGCTAATGTGCTCGATGATCACTTTTTTTCTTGAACATGTTCTATCACGACTAGATATTTTATGTCGATATGCTTATTTTGACTGCCACTCCTATTATTCTTAGTGATGAAGACAACACTGAATTGTCATAATATATTCTTATCGGCGCATTAATAGAGTCAACAACTCTAAGCTCGAATATGAAACCTTTCAACCAAACACCATGTGAGGTAACCTCGAAAAAAGTAATGAACTCCGTTATCATAGCAGAATTGGCCGTCAAGGTTTGCTTTGCACTCCTTCAAGATACAACACCATCAACTAGCATGAACACATATCCTAACGTGGATTTAAGTGAATCATTGCGACCACCGGTGGTCGAAGTCCGAATAGCCTACCACTTCGAGATCTTCAGTCGGTCCATACATAAGCATGTAATCCTTAGTACCCTTAAGGTACCTCAACACTTTCTTTGCAGCCTTCCAGTGATTGATCCCTGGATTACTCTAATATTTTCCTAATACTCCAATCGTATATGCAATATCGGGTCTAGTACAAACCTGAGCATACATAATGTTACCAATAGTTGGAGCATATGAAACATTTTTCATCTGTTCCCTTTCAATGTCATTCCTAGGGCACCTGGTTCAACTGAATCGATCACCCTTTACAATTAGTGCTACACTTGGTGAAGAATCTTGCATTCCGAATCTTTCCCAAGACTTTTATTAATATAAGCTTCTTGAAACAATCTTAAAATGCTTCGAGATCTATCTCTATGGATCTTAATACCAATGACATAAGATCCCTCTCCCATATCTTTCATATCAAAGTTATTTAAAAGGAATTATTTCACTTCACACAACAACCCTTTATCATTGGTTGCAAGCAAAATATCATTTATATACAACACAAGAAAACAAACTTTACTCCCACTAACCTCAAGGTATATACATTCATCCATGATATTTTCTTTATAATCAAATGAAGTAATTATTTCATGGAACTTCTTATACCATTGGTGAGAGACTTGTTTTAATTCGTATAATGATTTGTTTAGCTTACAAACCAATTATTCACCATCCTTAGAGGAGAATCCTTTAGCAGCTTTTATATAAACCTCTTCCTCTAAATCACTATTGAGGAATGCGGTTTTCACATCCATTTGATTTAGCTTGAAATCAAAATGAGCTACTAATGCCATAATCACGCAAAGAGAATATTTCTCTCGAGATAAGAGAAAGATCTCTGTGTAATCGATTCCTTCCCTTTGAGTGAATCTTTTAGCAACGAGTCTTGTCTTATGTTTCTCGATGTTACCTAGTGAGTCTCTTTTTGTTTTAAAAGCCCAATTGCATCTTATGGTCTTTACATCATCAACAACTCGACAAGATTCCAAACTTAATTAAACGCCATAGAATTCATCTCATTTTTATAGCATTTGTTGACATTCAGATTCGTCCGGTGCCGAGGAAATAATGCCAATTAGCGATTGGCTATTTTTTATGAAAGGGTGTAGAAATAAATGGTGCTTTTGGAGTCACCACTAACCGAAAATAAAGATGTGGTCGAAACACCCACTACTAAGGGTAGCAAAAATAAAAATGATTTGTATATTAGAGTCTAAGTCTAAGGGTCCGAGAGTCGATTTACGAGTGGGGAAGGTGCTAGGCACCCCTACTACGCCAAAAAATGGTACCTAATTAGAATTGAAAGGTTTTTCTTAATTACTTTGAAAAAAACATAAATTAAACATTCAAAAAAAAAAGCTATGAGAAAAGTAAAAAAAATATAAACGCTACAGGAAAGTTAGATTATGCAGAGTTCTTTTTTTAATGTCACAAGGGAAGGACGGATCACCCAAAAATATTTTAAAAGAAGATAACTAAAAATGTCCCGGTTTTTCAAAAAGCTTAACAATTTTAAAAAAAATCCAAACACACACTTTTGCTCTCTTTTTTTGTCCCCCCTTTCAAACCAAATTTTGGAAAGTTCGAGAGATTATAATAGAGTAAAGGGAAATGGAAGCTATTTAAAAAGACAGATTTACATATGTAAAAGAAATATTTGATAATTTGAGAAGAAAAAAAGAGAAAGTGTACAAGAGATAATTAAAATAAGGACTAAATGACTAAAAAATATTTCAGAATATCACCCTTTTTGTTTTTTTGTTTAGTTCATATTTTAATATCATTATAAACACAAATCGTTGCCTGACATCATACACATCCAAAGCCTACCTACATCATGGACATCAATCTACAAAAAAAAATCTAGAAATTTCTTACACCTGTAACGAATTAGAACCAAATCATAGATTAAGACAACTAATCTTAATTAATTTAAAAGATGTACAACCCATATCATAAGAATTAGACACTCAACTTTAACTTTAATTACATAATTAGAGTTAATTAGCTTCCTAGGTCTCATTCTCAAGAGAGAACAGTGGTAATGAACAACCAAGCTAAACTACTAAGCTGTAAACATGTAATCAATCCAAGTTTCTTTTTTTAATGATGGACTAAGATGGATCAGCTTCTTGGCTTGGTTTCTCAAAAGAGAACAGTAGCAAATTATAACCAACTTTGATCATTTGGGGAAATAATTATCCTTTTCTAAAATAACATATGAATATTAACAAATTATCTGAAGACAATCATAATTCGCAATTTAAACCATGCTTTGAAGAAAGCGTTTTTACGGATAGAACAAAAACTTCAAGTTACCATTATAAAGAGGGAATGAATCGCTACAATGACCTAACTATAATTTCATGAAAATTGAAACTCACAAGAGCAGAAGATAAATGATTTGTCTCCCTCCTTTGCGTTCTTTCCTCGAGCCTTCTCTACCCTTCTTCCTCATGTGTCATCCTCTTCTTCTCTATATATTTCCTCTCTTTCTTTCATCCCCCTCTTTCACAATGCCTCCTCTCTTTCTTTTATCCCCCTCTTTCACAATGCCTCCTCTCTTTCGTTGCTATGGAATCCCTTTTATAGCTGGTGGAGGGATGGAGCGGTAGAGGAGGGTGGCCATTAGTATGGGATGATCACTGACATAGCTATAGCTATAGGGCACTATGCGACGAAGGACGACTTGAGCGAGAGATTGGGGGTACCGACCTCATCTTGGATTTCGGGGGATATGGCAATCTCCTCGGTGATGGGCAATCACAAATAAACATAAATAGTGCCCACAAGCCAAACCACATGTTTTTATTAGAGTCAAATTTCTTTTATATCATTCTCTAATGGGGTTACATCAGTTCCATAGAACAATGCAACATGAAATGAAAACAATCAACAAAACAATAATCCAATCTTCCACCTTGGTATCCCGCATAACGCCTATAGGTTCCTGAAAAGAAACGAATCACAACAGGATGGGTGAGCAACCACGACTTAGTAAGGATCATGTCTCCCCAACACATCCCATGCACCTAGTGTCTGCATGATGAGTACACAGGTACAATGTCGTGGCAATAATATACAAATAGTTTATAATTAGTATTGCAACTTTAGGGTGTTTATAGTCAAGGCAACACATAAGCAAGCCACACATGCTACTACAACCACAACACACAAGCTACCACAACCATAGCCACACGGGCTACTACGACCACACAGCTACTACAACCACAACCATACATGCTCCCACGACCACACAAGGCTACCACAACCATAGCCACACGGGCTATTACAGCCACACATGCTACTACAACCACAACCACACAAGCCTCACATCACAATTCCACATAGCATAATTTAAATCACAACACAACAATACATTTCCATACTCGTAACAAGAACACACCATAGAGCATGCATTACGACACATTATAGAATTCCTCATAATATGCCTCAACCAATGCATATCACACAAGCCCCGTTTACAAGCTATGTAATTTCCCCACTAAATCCTATCGCACAACTAACATGAAGAACACAGACATGAGACAAATGGCAAACGGACACCCTGACGGCCTCCAAATCAACCACCACAAAACAGACTCTCAATTCTCACTAACCACGGACTCATCAACATCCACAAGTATAATACGCCAATGAAGGCCAACACTCATATAGGAGATCACACTTATATGAATTTACATATATATACATATATCATCTACCTCAAGACCTAACCCTAGAATAGGTTACCTCAAACTTGGTTGAACTTAGAGCTTCAACTTGAAGGATCTTCCTTGTTCCTCTCCAATAGGCGTCCTCCACCCTCAAAAACGCAATGGCACGCTTGAATCGATGATGATTTCTCTCTCTCTCTCTCTCTATCAATCTCCGACGGCTTCAAAACAATACCCGTAACCCTAAAATCGCAAAACAGAAAGATATATCAAAAATACGCTACTGCAGGGTCAACGTCGACCAAAACACCTAGGATCAACCACATCGACCATATATTCTCGCATCGACCATACATCCATGTTGACTAATTTCCACATCGAACATGGTTAGTCTGCGCTAGGTCGACCACGTCGACCATATTCCACGTCAACCAACACATAGGGAAAAACTCCCGAGAAATCGCTCTGGTTGATTTCGACCATGTCGACCACACATCGAAATCCATCTTGTATCGACCAAACTCTCTGGAATCTCCTTTGGTCGGCATCGACCACTCCCCATGCCAGGTCGACCACGTCGACCAAGCTTTTATACAACGATCCATCTTAGCATTTCCAAAATAATTTAGCTTCTAGAGCACTACCCTGGAATCCCCACAAGGGGCGCCGCCTCCTTGACCCATGCTCGTTGTCCGTGTAGTGAGACCCCCGCCGAGGCGCTACGCCCTCGGACTCCTGCTAACCATCTGGTCAAGAGTCCCCGCCCAAGCACACAAATGATTAACTCCTCACTTCCCTAAAGATGGGTCATTACAATTTGGGGCCATGGTTTTGTCCGGCGTAGCGAGAGAGGTTAGCGAAGGTGTTGGAGGATGACCGATGGACATAGGACTACCGTAGAGAGAGAGGCAAGCAATGGACCGTAGGTTCGGAATGCTTGGTGCGGGAGAGATAAAGCGGTGTGCGTGGTTTAAGTAAGGGTAGGTAAGGTGTTAATAATAATAATAATAATCATAATGATGATAATACTTTATATAAACAATAACAATAATACTAAAACTCAAAATAACTTACTTAAAACACTATATTAAAATAATAATAGTGGTAATAATTGTAATGACCCGTGTTTGGGGTTCCAGTAGTTAACCATGTGATGGAGTGCACATCAAGGGATGTGAATATCAGTACGATGATGTATGCGTCGAATAGAGCGTTTTGACTGTGAGTGGGCCTGATTCGGAGTCGGAGCCCTGAAAGGCTAATTTTGGGAATTTTATGGTGTGGTCAGGTGACTTTGTATTCGAGGCGTTATTTGGAAAAACAAACCTCAATACGGTGATGTACTCATCAAATGGAGTGTTTTGACAATAATTGGGCTTGATTTGGAGTCCTGGACATTGTGAGGGTAATTTTGATATTTTAACGAATTAAATGTGAGAAAGTATAAATAGGGCAGTGAAGAACTCAAATCTCTAATTGTCATACGTGCTTGCCTTTCTAGAGAGAGAAAGAGAAAGGAGAAAGCAAAATTGACGATCTGGAGCTCAAATTGACCAAAGTCAAGGTAGGGATTCGTTATTCTCACTCCTATGTTGTTAATTATGCTTGCTAGAGTAGCTAAAACATGTGAATTAACTCCCAATTCGTGGAATTGGAAGTATGAACCCTAGAGTTTGAGAAACTCAATCTATGTTGTTTTGGTAGCCTAAGATGGCTAGGATGAGTTAGAAAGCCATTTGTGGGATGAGTTAATGCTTAAAAATGGAGATTTAATGGGTATAATTGGATTTTGGGATGAAATCGGGAAGAACGCTGATCGATAGTTCACGATCGGAGAACCGCTCGAGGCTAGCTTCGAGCAAAGCTCCGAGCAGAGTGTCGAGCAGAGCATTGAGCGAGAGCTTCGAGCAAGAGTGTCGAGTACGGTGTAGCATCGAGCATAGTTTCAAGCAATCTCGAGCAGGGTGTCTCGCAGGTTGGGCAATACGATTGCCAGGTGTATGTTGATAGGGTGCCTGGACCCATTTACATTGTAACCATTATGCCTCTCCACATTTAAGTATTAAGTTACAATGTAAATATGGAAATACCCATGTTGGACCCCATTTTGTCGGGTTGGATGTATTTTATCAAATTCAATTTTCCTCTATGCCGCCTCGATTTGTTGAAATTTTACGTAACGATAGAGTCATGACTACCGAGCCGTAAATGTCCGATTTCAAGAAATTATTCAAAAAGATCTCCAAATGTCAAAGAGCCAGTCCTGGGAAATAGAAAATCAAATTCGAGGATCAACGCCTTTGACCACGCTTGATTCTCGAGGTCAAACAAAGAAGATATGGTCAAAATAGCGTTCGGGCCGCTAACGATGGTTAAAACGGTAATTGACTTTTCAAACGGCACTCCGGATCAAGTCAAAGATCTCATATTCTCATTCTACTCATCGTTCTGAGAATTTTGACATATGTATTGTATATATTCGCTCCCTGGGTCTTTTTTCAATAAAAATCAAAAATTAAGTTTTTCGATAATAAATAATCGCAAGACAAGGCTTGGTGCGAAAATAAAATCATTTTAAAATAAAAATGACACAGGGTCACTCATCACGATATCCCGAGTCCAAAAATAATTTTCTCATAATTTCTTAAAATTCGAGTCGTCATCCCGAGTCTAAAAACCTAAAGACATCGGTTAAAAAATACCCAACCGAAAATTTTAAAACCCTAGCCGCCATCTTTTTCTCTTTCCCGCCTAACTCGGTTCACGTGTCACCTTTTAATTGATTAAAAAAAAACAAACAAAAAAAAACAAAACAAAAAAAAACCGGTCAACTCTCTCTTTCCCCTCTATCTCTCTTCCGTCTCTTTCACGCAGCAGCAAGCCGCACGCCGCTCTTCTTCCCCAGTGCAAGACAGAGACGCGGTGATACAGAGACCCTCCCACAGCGGTATGGATTCCTTTTCCCTTTTCTCTTCCCTTCTTTCCCTGCCTTGCCAAAACCGGCTTTCCCCCGCCGCCTTCACACGCCCAAACCCGCCTAGCCAATGCCCATACCTCCTCTCTCTCTCATTTTTATCCATCGCCCCCCAATCTAAACCCTAATCATCCTTCCTCTCTATATAAACCCTAGAATAATCGATCCAAAGGGGGGCTCTCCAATCAAAAAAAACCTAGCTATAATCACACACTCGTCCATCTTCCCATCCTCCATAGAGTCCCCCTGGCCGGACATCACGCCGCCGGCTGCCACCGCCCTTACCTTTCAAAATCAGCCACCACCACTACGCCCTCCGTCCTACATGGTTCCTATGTCCATCACGACCGCCTGCTAAGTCTCATGTTACCGCCGTGACAATCCGCCGATGCCAATCACCCGGTCACGGCACACATCAACCCCCTCCCAACGATGGCATAATAGAGCTGCTGCCCTGCCGGTCACCGTCCCTAACGCCACCGGTCGTCCTTCTCTCAATCGGTTAACATCACCCCAGCTGTCTATATTCCCCTTGCTTTGATCGCTGATCATCCTGTAGTCCTCCTAAAGCGTCGAGTGGCTGAAGGAACGAATAAAGAAAGGCAAACAAACTCAAGCGAGGTTGGGCGGAGTTCAAACAGAGGGCACCCGAACCGTAGGTAGGAGGAGGGACACCGTACCAGAGAAGGAGAGCTTCGTTGGGTGGTCAGTATTGTTTTCATCTCACGCTTTCATGTGTTTGTCGTTGCAATGTTCATTTCTGTATATTAGCCCCCTGTGTAGAATTAGTGGTCATATTCACACTCAACCTGATTTCTGTGTTGATCCCTTTGAGTGCTGTCTGTGTTTGGTTTTTTATGTTGCGTGGACACTTTTTGTTTTCTATCTCTGTTTTGATGAGGTTTAGTTCCTGGACTTTGGACTTGTCGAGTTTTTATGGTGTTGAGGTTTGGATCTTTTGAATTCTACTCATGCATTGAGTCCCTTGGGTGTGGTTCTGGTCCTAACATTAAATGAACAAACAATATAAATAATGGACGATTCTCGCTTTCAAAGGCTAACAAGTAATAAAAAAAGTGGAAAATATGCTTTCAGCATGGGCGTTCATTGTCATGGTTAATCCACTGTTTTCACTTCCCTTTGGTAGCTCTATTCATAGGAGCTCTTGTATTTGTTTGCTTACATCTTCTCGTTTATTTTTTTCTTTTCCGGTTCGGTTTCCCCTCTTCTATGTTCACTTGGTTGGTGTTTGGCGGCTTGGTCGGACGAGATTCACCGGGTGTTTGTCTGGAAGGCTGTCTACATATTCTTGTTTTGCTTACTATTTCTGCAGGATCCATTGAGCCAACCGTAGGGACACTTTGTTTTGCTTACTCGTTTTTTGGTTAATGTTGTTTTTCTCCTCGTTTTAGCTGGCCGTAGGGACACTTGTTAGTTTCGAGCCGCTTTGTTTGGCAAGTAAGAATTTTGTAAACGTGTACACCATGTATGATAAAAAAAAAAAAAAAAAAAAAAACAAGATGGGAAATAAAGAAGAAATGAGAAAAAAAGAGAAAAAAAAAAAAAAAAAAAAGAGAAAAGAGAAGAAAAGAGATAGCCATGTTTTAATTTTGTAAATGTCACTTTCACACACAAAAACCTTTATTTATGTTTTCTTAATATTGTTCCAAAAAATGTTTTAAAGCTAGAAATGTTTTTTTCAAAATAATAATAATAATAAAAATAAAATAAAAACAAATCAAAAAAAAACCAATTAAAACAAAATAAAAAGACACATTTTTTCAAAACACACAAAATATTACTCCTAAAAAATATATATATTATTTATGTGTTTTCTTCAAATACAAATTAATTTTTCTATCATGATTTATTTCTTAAAAATTCTTTTGACATAATCCTCCTTAAGTTCATTTTAGACCTCTTAGGTATACAATGGTCACAATCTTTCTTGTATTTACCAATTATTTTTTCTCTCTCTTTCTACATTCTTAGAACTTTTAGGAAATCTTTTAGGATTTGTTAAGTAAATTTTAAAACTTTTTAGGCTAATTCTTTGATTTGTAAATATTTTAAAATTTTAGGATTTCTTTAGACTTTTTTAGGGTAATATGACTTAATTTAATTTTGACAAATAATTTAAGAAAAAAATAGAAACTTTAAGCCCTTAGGAAAATAAATTTAGCCTTAGACTAGTTAAAATAGTGACAACATTTAAAACAAATTAGAAACCTCCAGATCTTAAGATAGGTACCGAAAGGGCGTTACGGGGGTGCTAATCCTTCCCTGCACGTAATAAACTCTCGAGCCCGTCTTGGATAACGTAGACCATTTTAGGTGACCAACTGCACCCCAAAAAACAATTGGTGGCGATTCTGTTTTTTTTCATCACCATTTGGGTGAAGGGTGGGAGAACTGCATCCCCAAAAGTGGGTTTCCTCCCGGACGAAATCCGGTGATGACAGTTGGCAACGCTGCTGGGGAAATTAGAGAGTTAGGCCTAGAACTAGGATTAGGAGGTTTCCTTTTTGTTTTTACTTACTTATTTATTTATTCTTTTATTCGCTTAAATTATTGTTGTATGATAGTTATGATTTACACGCTTTGATGCCATGATAGTCATGTTTTACCGCTTTTTCTAACTGTTGCATTCATGCATAACCCTATACCCGGGTTTTTGTCATAAATTAGGTTAGCGAGGTTTATTAAGGTGCCCTGCGCGTTGATCATTATCCGCAAAGGGACCCCAGACTCCTCAACTCAAGCTAGAGGTCCTTTTAAGGCTCGTCCTTCTAAGGCCCCCCTCCGGTAAATCCCATGGTGTACGGAGCCCTCTATTGAGGTAGCTTGGGAACCAACGAATAAGATAGGCTTAGCAAGTAAAAGTCCATTAGGGACATTGACCCACATATTGTTTGCTCATTTTAGCCTTCCTTTTGAAAGATAGGTGCATTCATATTAGATCATATTATTTTATTATTGCTTTCTTGTTATATATTGTTTTGTAAGTATTCTTATTGTTATTTGTCACGCCCCGGATTTCCAACCCGAGGAAACCGGTACGTGACTCCCTTGTACCCACACGGAGGGCAAAGGGGTTAGGGTGCAAACCCTGAACATAACATTTTAAACATCCACAACACATTCAAGACAGAAAGTTCAATAAAGCAATCCACAATCCGAAATAGTCTTTATTACAACAATCCTCTTTTCAATCCATCCCCACCGGGGTTACATCAATTCTCATAACAATAACAAATGGTAAACAAGTAAAGTAAATAAGGTCTTCCACCTTGGGGTCCCTCCTAACGCCTGTATGTTCCCGAAAGAAAACACAACATAGAGGGAGGGGTGAGCAACCACGGCTCAATAGGGATCATGTCTCCCCAACCCATCCCATGCTCCTAGCGTCTATATGAGAGTGTACGGGTGCAGTGTAGTGACAATAAAGTGTAAACAAGTATTCCACATTCAAATGGCACCCACCTATCCACGACCATACAGGCTTAGCCATATAGGCTAACATATCCACAACCACTCAGGCTTAGCCACACGGGCTAACATATCCACAACCATACAGGCTTAGCCACACGGGCTAACATATCCACAACCTCTCAGGCTTAGCCACACGGGCTAACATATCCACAGCCTCTCAGGCTTAGCCACACGGGCTAACGGATCCACGGCCATATAGGCTTAGCCACACAAGCTAATAGTTCCAGATCCCGGGCTTCCACACCACCGGGTTCCACAAGCACAAGATACAAGGTCACACAGGCATTAAACCAAACACGTAGCATACACACTTTCACAGGCATAATACCAAACACTTAGTTCGCACGGCCCATCAGGCATAAAATCAAACACATACTAGGCATATTCACACAGACATCCACACGGCATTTTATCGAACACTTAATATGCACACCATCCAACACTAGAATACACCAAAAACCGCCATTGAAGGCCAACATCCATATAGGAGATCACACCTATATGGATTACATATGTATATATAAACAGATATAACTCTACAATCCGCCCTAGAACCCTAGGACAGAGGAGGACTTAGGAAGAACAGAACCCCTACCTTGTATGTTCTCCTGCTCCCACTTCCACGCAAGACGCCTCCGGCAGACCACCTAAGCTCTCCTTCCCTCTCTCTCTCTCTCTCTCTCTCTCTCTCTCTCTCTCTCTCTCTCTCTCTCTCTCTCTCGCGACGGCTGGTGGAGCAACAAACCCTAACCCTAAAAAAGAGGGGCTTCTCCTCCTTATATAGACAACACAACATCAAAACGACGTAGTTTTGATTAAGTGAATCCCAAGCATCAAAACGACGTAGTTTTGATGGAACAAGCTATGACCTTCCCACACCCATACACACCAAAATAGTCACAATTCCAACATGGTCCTTTGGGAAAAGATGATTAGAATGACAAAACCAAGGGAACCATGCAAAAATATGCTCGCACGCCAATTTGCACGTGAATTCCCCAATTCACGTGCAACCCCAAATGCACTCCAAATGCGCTCAAACTTTACCCCTAGCCTCCTTGCATCATGTAGAAGACAACCACACTTGCACGTGAATTGGACCCATTTCACGTGCACCTCACATACACGTCCGTTTGGCCTGAAACTTCGTGGTAGATAGAGGACATCATTCTAAGCATCTTTCCTTTTGCACGTGAATTCATTAGAGTCCATTCACTAGGTCAAAATCTAGAAAAACTCTACTCAGAAGGCAAAACTGTGACTAACTCAAGGTACGGGTCCTTACATCCTCTCCCCCTTAAGACTTTTCGTCCTCGAAAAGAGATGACATACGAGGAAAACAAACACAAGCTACCCATTTGCCACACGGCGAGCCACAACACCCAAACGGGTCATACACCGCGCACAACATATAACAGCACATAACAAGGTACCACCATAATCCATAACCACAATAATGCATATAACACATGTCCGCATGTCACGAATACACATCTCAAAACACATCACAAATAAGAACACATGTCTTTAAAAGACAATACAAATACACCAAATCGTACACAACTAATACAAGAAAACACAACAGCCACCTCCCACGCTTAAGATTGTTCGTCCTCGAACAATTCTGGGTGCTTGCTCATGCATCACGGACTCACGTTCCCACGTCTCCTCCTCAATGCCACGGTGCTGCCACAAGACACGAACCAAAGGAAGAGCACGACCACGCAAAAGCTTCTCTCGCCGATCTAAGATACGGATAGGGGCCTCAACAATGGACAGGTCATCCTCAATGTCTAAGGTCCCCCAATCGATCACATGGGTGGGGTCAGGGTGATACTTCCGCAACTGGGACACGTGGAAGACATTGTGCACTCGACTCAGCCGCGGTGGTAACGCCAAGCGGTAGGCGACAGGCCCCACACGATCCAGAATCTCAAAAGGACCAATAAACCGCGGAGATAGCTTGGAACCTCGCCCAAACCGTCGATGTCCACGACGTGGAGAAACGCGAAGAAACACATGATCACCAACAGAAAACTCCAAAGGTCGCCGCCGCTGATCCGCATAAGATTTTCGTCGACTCGAGCCGATAACAAACGCCGACGAATCAACGTAACCTTCTCGGTAGCCTCTTGAACCAACCTGTGGTCCCAAGAGAGTCGTCTCCCCCACCTCGGTCCAACACAAAGGTGATCGACACGACCGCCCATACAACGCCTCAAAAGGAGCCATCCCAATGGATGCCTGATAACTGTTATTGTAGGCAAACTCCACCAAAGGAAGGTGAGTTGCCCACGAACCCCCAAAATCTAACACACAGGCCCGTAACATGTCCTCCAAAGTCTGATTCGTCCTCTCTGTCTGACCGTCAGTCTCAGGGTGAAAGGCTGTACTCAAGTGAAGCTTGGTCCCCATAGCCTCCTACAAACCTGCCCAAAAACGGGAAGTGAACCTCGAATCCCGGTCAGAGACAACCGATGATGGTACTCCATGCAGTCTCACAATCTCGTTCATGTACAGCTGACTCAAGGTCCCAATGGAGTCCCGCTCGCGAACAGCCAGGAAATGGGCCGACTTTGTGAGTCGATCCACAATCACCCAAATCATATCTTTCCTCCCTGTGGTGGGTGGAAGACCAGTCACAAAATCCATCGCTATGTGGTCCCACTTCCACTCCGCTATGGGCAATGGCTGTAACATGCCCGCCGGCCGCTGATGCTCAGCCTTCACCTGGCCGAGGTGAGGCACCGCGAAACAAAGGCAACCACATCGCGTTTCATCCCGGGCCACCAAAAATGTCCCCAAAGCGCATGGTACACCTTCGTACCCCCTGGATGCACAAAGCAACTCTAGACCGGTGAAACTCCCTCATCACCTCATCCCTGAGGGAAGAAGCCACTACCAACCGCCCCTGAAATGACAACTCATGCTCAGGACCCTCTGTCCGGTCCTCGATAGCTCACCGGCCTCAATACGGGCACGGAGAACCTCACACTCGATGTCACCCCACTGTTCCTCCCGGACGCGCTGGTACAACTCAGGCACAACCACCAAAGGACTCGGGACTGTCCCACCATCACGAACAACAAGGCCGCACCGCAACATCGCCAATCGCTCCATCGCCTTCCACTCTCTCACGGCCACCTCAGCCTTTTCCTTTTCTCGCTCAACGCGTCGCCCACAATATTACCCTTGCCCGGGGTATAGGCAAGAGTAAAGTCAAAGGTCCGCAAATACTCCACCCATCTCCTCTCGCCTCAAATTCAAGTCCTTCTGGGTAAAGATGTATCGAAGGCTCTTGTGATCCGAGAACACCACAAACTTCTCCCCCAAGAGGTAATGCTGCCAACTCTTCAGGGCGAAGATGACAGCCGCTAACTCAAGGTCATGAGTAGGATAATTCTGCTCATGAGGCTTCACTGCCTTGACCCATAAGCCACCACACCGTGCTCTTACATAAGCACACACCCCAAACCAACCCTGGACGCATCACAAGATACCTCATATGGAATATCCTCCCGAGGTAACCTCAACACCGGTGCAGTGGTCAAACGGGTTTTGAGAGTCTCAAACGCCTGCTGGCACTTGTCCGTCCACTCAAATTTCACTCCTTTCCTAGTCAACGCCGTCATAGGAGCCGCCAAACGGGAGAACCCCTCTACAAAACGGCGATAATACCCCGCCAAGCCAAGAAAGCTACGTATCTCAAAAACGTTGGTTGGCCTCGCCCACGATGCCACAACCTCAATCTTGGCCGGGTCCACCCTAACTCCCTCACTGACACCACGTGGCCAAGAAAGTGAACCTCCCGCAACCAAAACTCACACTTGCTAAACTTAGCAAACAAACCGCTGGTCCCTCAAGGTTTGCAACACTGTTGCCAAGTGCTCCACATGCTCCTTCTCGGTCTTGGAATACACCAAGATATCGTCGATAAACACCACCACAAACGAATCCAAGTATGGGGCAAAGACTTGGTTCATCAAATGCATGAACACCGCTGGCGCATTAGTGAGCCCGAAAGGCATCACTACCCACTCATAATGCCCATACCAAGACCGAAAAGCTGTCTTAGGGATGTCCTCCTCCCTAACCCCGAGCTGGTGATACCCCGACCGTAAATCTATCTTGGAAAACCACTGGGCCCCACTCAATTGGTCAAACAGGTCATCTATCCGAGGCAACGGGTACTTATTCTTCACAGTCATCGAATTCGCTTCTTCCTGTAGTCGATGCAGAGACGAAGTGTGCCATCGGCCTTCTTAGCAAAGAGCACCGGAGCACCCCAAGGTGAGGTACTCGGTCCGATATACCCTTGGCCCACCAACTCCTCGATTTGCCTCTCGTAGCTCCCTCGGCTCGGCTGGCCCCATACGATACGCTACTTGGGAAATCAGACCCGTTCCGGCACCAACTTAATGGTGAACTCCATACTCCTCTCGCGGAGGTAAACTCCTCAACCGGTCGGGAGGACATCCTGAAATTGGTCCACAACACGGGCCACACCCTCTTTTCCACCTTACCCACCTCAGCAAAGGTCAGGGCTGCCAACCTTGTGGGTAATGGCACCCCACCTGGTCCAACACCGGCCCGACCCGACTCGCCTCACAGCCCTACTCCCCCCTGCAGGGTGCAAGAGGTCCCTGCAGGTGTCACGAAAGATACACGCCGCCGATAACGGTCTATCTTGGCTTGGAAAGCCATAAGCCAATCCATACCCAAGATCAGGTCAAAAGTATGCAAAGGCATCACATGCAAGTCAAAACTCGGCTCCACCTCGCCTGTGGTTAACACACGATTCACGACACACACGCCGTACCTCAATCATGCCTCCCACCGGAGACTCCACAACTAGGGGCCTCGCGGCCTCCACACAAGCTAACCCCAAGCCATCAATAAGAAGCTCGGCAGCGAAGGAACACGATGCACCCGTATCAAAAAGAACAAAAGCTAACGTGCGAGAAATCAAGAGGGTACCTCTAACCACCGATGGTCCTGCTCCACCCTCAGCTGGTGGGGGTGGTAGCTCAGCCTCCTCCTGGTACGTCACCTCCAGCGCAAACACCCTTCCTTGGCCCGTGCCACTGGTCGGCTCACTCACTGGACGCTTCCCGCTAAGGTTGCCTCCAGCCTCAGTCTGCTGCCGCTCCGGCCTCCCCTGGGGTCGGGTCTGACTCGATCCTGCCTGACTAGCCTGCCACTGACGAGCTGGTCTCTCCGCTGGTGTACGGAAACTGGCGTCACTCCTCATGCTGGATGCCATGCCTCCAACTCCCTTGTTGCTACTCCGGCAAACCCGGCTCAAATGGCCTTCTCGTCCACAGCTATTGCATCGCAGTTCTTCTTGGGACACTCCCTCTTGAAGTGGCCTTGCTCCCCACAAGAATGACAACCGCCGGGGAGTCCTCCCGCTGGACCTTCCCTGTCTGCTACAACCAAAGCTAGACCTCCCCGGGGGCACCGATGGTTGTCCCCGGCTACGAAAGGAACTGCTATCCCTTTCCTCGGTCTTGGGCCGCTTGGACCCGGAATCACGCTCCAACCCACCCCGCAACGGGCGACCCCGATGGGTCCGCCTCCCATCATCCAGCTCCCTCTCGCCTATACGGGCCGTCTCCACAACCTCAAGATAGGTCCTCAAGCGTAGAATTGCCACCCTCTCGCCTAAGGGCTGGCCTGAGACCCAAGGTGAACTTGTGGGCCTTCAGGTCCTCCCTTGCCACGGTCTCAGGAGCAAACCTACTCAAGCTCCTGGAACTCCCGCTCATACTCGGGTGCCGTCCCGGATCCCCGCTTCAAGCTGCCGAATTCTTCCCTCTTCGCCATCTCACCGATTCCGGGAAGAACTCCTCATGGAAGAGTTGCAAGAACTCCTCCCAAAGCATGAGTTGCACCGCACGGCTCCCCCGCGACACTCGTCCACCACTCCAAAGCATCCCCCTCCACCGCCGAAGTGCCGGCCGCACCTTATCCTCTTCCCGGGGCAGGAGAAAGGAGAACACATGCTCTATCTACCTCAACCACTGTTCGACTACCACGGGTTCACCTTCCCCCTTGAATCACGGAGGTTGTTCCTTTCGGAACCGTGTCACCACGTCATCCCTCGCACGAGTCGGTACACCACCCAGGCGAACTCTCTCGCTCACGAGGCAGCTCTCCCATTGGTGGTGGTGGTGGTACCACCTGCCGTGCTGCCATCTCACGGCGCACCTCCTCCCGAACCTCCCGCCGGAGTCCCTCCCGTAGCTCTCGTACCTCCGCCCGAATGCCTTCTCGTAGGTGTGCCAGCAATAACGCATGCCCTCCAACGGACGGTCCCGCACCTGGACCCTCATGGGCAGATGACTCATCAGCCACCGCCCTGGACGCATGTGTCACTCTCCTCGGCGGCATTCTTACTACACGAAGTAAGAAGCACAACGTCAAAACAATTTTATAATCTATCGCGTCACTACCTCTACCCCACTAATCAATTCCACTATCACATGACATTGCACACATACATCGTATCAATCACATTGCACGTTCAGGACACATTGCCAAAGAAATCGAGTTGCACATTTCACTTAATCATATGATCTTATCCACGGTTCACACACATTCACAAAGAAATGCAACTAGTGCCCTAATGCCAATGCATGCAAATCCTACCACAAGACCGGACTACCCTAAGTACACCTTGGAGGCTCAAAGAGGACCATGTTGATCAGGCATGTCCCTCCAGGCTCCTCCAAAGGACTTAGGATAACCAGGTCCGCCCACTACCCTAGGCCAACTAGACCATGCTCTGATACCATATTGTCACGCCCCGGATTTCCAACCCGAGGAAACCGGTACGTGACTCCCCTTGTACCCACACGGAGGGCAAAGGGGTTAGGGTGCAAACCCTGAACATAACATTTTAAACATCCACAACACATTCAAGACAGTAAAGTTCAATAAAGCAATCCACAATCCGAAATAGTCTTTATTACAACAATCCTCTTTTCAATCCATCCCCACCGGGGTTACATCAATTCTCATAACAATAACAAATGGTAAACAAGAAAGTAAATAAGGTCTTCCACCTTGGGGTCCCTCCTAACGCCTGTATGTTCCTGAAAGAAAACACAACATAGAGGGAGGGGTGAGCAACCACAGCTCAGTAGGGATCATGTCTCCCCAACCCATCCCATGCTCCTAGCGTCTACATGAGAGTGTACAGGTGCAGTGTAGTGACAATAAAGTGTAAACAAGTATTCCACATTCAAATGGCACCCACCTATCCACAACCACTCAGGCTTAGCCACACGGGCTAACATATCCACGACCATACAGGCTTAGCCACACGGGCTAACATATCCACAACCACTCAGGCTTAGCCACACGGGCTAACATATCCACGACCATACAGGCTTAGCCACACGGGCTAACATATCCACACCTCTCAGGCTTAGCCACATGGGCTAACATATCCACCTCTCAGGCTTAGCCACACGGGCTAATAGATCCACGGCCATATAGGCTTAGCCACACAAGCAACAGTTCCAATCCCAGGCTTCCACGACCACCGGGTTCCACAAGCACAAAGATACAAGGTCACACAGGCATTAAACCAAACACGTAGCATACACACTTTCACAGGCATAATACCAAACACTTAGTTCGCACACCCCATCAGGCATAAAATCAAACACATACTAGGCATATTCACACGAGACATCCACACAGGCATTTTATCGAACACTTAATATGCACACTATCCAACACCAGAATACACCCAAAATGCCATTGAAGGCCAACATCCATATAGGAGATCACACCTATATGGATTACATATGTATATATAAACAGATATAACTCTACAATCTGCCCCTAGAACCCTAGGACAGAGGAGGACTTAGGAAGAACGGAACCCCTACCTTGTATGTTCTCCTGCTCCCACTTCCACGCAAGACTCCGACCACCACGCAAGACGCTCCGGCAGCCACCGAAGCTCTCCTTCCCCCCCCCCCCCTCTCTCTCTCTCTCTCTCTCTCTCTCTCTCTCTCTCTCTGCGACGGCCTGGTGGAGCAACAAACCCTAACCTTAAAACAGAGGGGCTTCTCCTCCTTATATAGACAACACAACATCAAAACGACGTAGTTTTGATTAAGTGAATCCCAGCATCAAAACGACGTAGTTTTGATGGAACAAGCTATGACCTTCCCACACCCATACACACCAAAATAGTCACAATTCCAACATGGTCCTTTGGGAAAAGATGATTAGAATGACAAAACCAAGGGAACCATGCAAAAATATGCCTGCACGCCAATTTGCACGTGAATTCCCCAATTCACGTGCAACCCCAAATGCACTCCAAATGCGCTCAAACTTCACCCCTAGCCTCCTTGCATCATGTAGAAGACAACCACACTTGCACGTGAATTGGACCCATTTCACGTGCACCTCACATACACATCCGTTTGGCCCGAAACTTCGTGGTAGATAGAGGACATCATTCTAAGCATCTTTCCTTTTGCACGTGAATTCATTGGAGTCCATTCACTAGGTCAAAATCTAGAAAAACTCTACTCGGAAGGCAAAGCGTGACTAATTCAAGGTACGGGTCCTTACATTATTGTTCATATATTGTTTTTTTATACTAACCTTGTTTTAATTTATGCAATTGTTCATATGAGTATTATTGTTTTACTAACCTTATCTTATGTATATTATTGTTCTTTTTACTAACCTTGTCTTCATTGTATACATATTAATGTTTTTTTTCTTTTAATCTTATCATGTATATTGGTATTCTTTTAATCGACCTTCATTCATACAATTAGGACATAAATACCGAACATAAATTTAGGTGTACATTCAAACATTCATTACTTAGTTTAGGGATAGTTAAAACTAGTCTTCATTAATCCACGTGTGTTCATAACCGAAAAAAGAAAAAGACAAAAAAAATGACAAAAAGGAGATCATGTAAATAATACAAACTCTTCATTAATCCATGTGTGTTCATACTTCATCATTCTAAGAAGATAGGTATTTAAATCTCTCATACACATTCTTACATTCATGCATGCCTTTAGCATAAGATATAAAATAAAAGGGAGCTTACCGCATTTCACTCTTTCGAAGTCAACATTGCGCACCAATACAACTTAAGATCCCGACATCAACAACCAATCACCTCAATGGCAGAACAAACTGAAAATAGATTTGCTAGTTTAGAGCAAGGCCAACAAGAACTTAGAATCGGATGAAGACTATGATGGAAATGTTGAGCAAAATGGCGACCGAAAAGGACAGGGGGTTCTACCGAGGCAACTACTAACCAGTCTCCAAGGCAAGCACAAGAAGCATCACCGCGTCCTAATTTCATACTAGTACCCCCCACAAGGATTTGGTCCAGCCAACGTGAATCCCGGACCCTCTAATCAAGCCCAATTTACTTCACCTACTCCAAGTAAATATGGGTCAAGCAATGGAGCCTCCTTTACCACAAGAGGAGGATCGGCGTTGTCAATAAAGAAACCGGAAGAAAGATTGAAGGCAGTGGAAGGAATAGAAGTTTATGGGTTGATCAGTCCTCAAGATTTGTGCCTAGTTCCTGGAATTGTTCTGCCACCAAAATTCAAGGTACCCGACTTTGAAAAGTTTAATGGATCCCAATGCCCCAAAACACACATCACCATGTATTGTAGGAAGATGGCCGCTCACGCCAATGATGATAAACTTTTAATCCACTGTTTCCAAGAAAGTCTAATCGGCGCACCACTCCGATGGTATATTCGGTTGGATGGAAGTCATATCAGGACCTGGAGAGACCTCGCAACAAGATTCCTAACACAAGACAAGCATGTCACAGAGTTAGAACCGGCAAAGTTAAGACTGTTGGCTTTTGAAAAAAGGGGTTAATGAGAGCTTTAAAATTTATGCTAGAAGGTGGAGGGAAGCAGCTATGGAAGTTCAACCCCCATTGATCGAAAAGGAGTTGACCACAATGTTTATCAAAACTTTGAAAGGGGTATACTATGAGAAGCTAATTGGCAATGTATCTAGCAACCCATGAGACTTGGTGACTTCCAGGGGAACACATAGAAGATGGTATTAAGGAAGGGAAGCTTCATGGAGATACACCTGATCCACCAAAGAAGTCTTCACCTGGGAGGAAAGAAAAAGGAAGCCGATACTCAATTAGTTTGGCGTAATCCTCCCATGCCTCAAGGAAGCTTTGGAGCGTATCTAGGTTTTTTTTCCTACACCTGGATTCCGTGCGGGGTCACCTCCATTCACCCTATGCAGCCCCAAGACCCCAATTCCCAACATATCAACCACCAAGAGGGGGCCCTAGCCCTTTTCCCCCCAATCCCTCCTCCGACTATGCAACCAGGGCCCCAACAGACGTCCGCTAGGCCAAATCAAGCTTCCAACAGGACTAAGCTAGAATTTGACCCAATTCCCATAACCTACACCGAGTTATATCCCCGCCTTTTGAAAGCCGGCATGGTGAGCCCTATACCTATGGGAGAAGTGAAGCAACCTCACCCAAGCATGGTACAAAGCAGATGCCCGTTGCGCCTATCACAATAATGGAGTTGGTCACAATATTGAGGGTTGGATTTCCTTTAAGAAGAAGGTCCAACATCCGATCAATTCTAAATGGTTGGATTTCTCAAAGTAGGCTAGTGCATCAAATGTCGATTCTAACCCGCTACCAGAGCATTCCAACTAGTGAACGTGGATGTCACTAAAATAATAAGGAGGAGTAAATTTTGTGATAACCCAGGAAACTCTTTGGGAGTTTAAAACTTCTTCTTCTTGTGTTTGGTTTTTATGAAACTTGTTTTACATTTTGCCTGCTCTTTGGAGTTCTAGAACTTTGTTCCTTTGTTTGGAATTTGTGAAAAACAATCAAGTCTGTCTTTTTTAAACTAAATTGATTTACTCACATTTTGCATGCAATGTCCATTATTACTTGTTTACTCTCTTGACATGGGTAATAAGCCCAACAGGGGCATATCGAACAAAAAATCTGGGCTATCTAGGTTTAGCTGAAGCCAAAAGGATGATCAAGGAGCAATTACCATTAAAATCAAAGGACAAGACTCAAGAGAAGCAGCATTCACTTCAAACAGGGGCATTTGACACCGAGGGGTTCCTTCGCCACCGAAAGATAAGTTCATTTCCTGCTTTGAGCATTTTGAGCCAAATTTTGATTGCTTAAAATGAAGAGAGGCAATCTTTACTTTCCTCGTAATACTACCATCGTTACCCCTTTTGAGCTTGAGTATATTTCTTTCAAATAACCCGATCCGTAGTTCACCCCACATTGGGGTAATAAGTGTCAAGGCCCCATGCTAAGGCAACTCAGTAAAATAATTCTTATACTGGGGCAGCTTTTTTTAAAACCCCTCATAGATACATACCCAACAAGTGGGGGTAGTTTTTGTTTTAAAAAAAAACAAAAGAAAAGAAACAGAAAAAGCATAACCCTCGTGTTAGGGCAGTTTTTAAGACCCCTCATAAAGGTACCCCACAATTGGGGCAAAAAGAAAAAATTTTGTAGCAGGATTCCACATTGGGACAGTTTTGTAAAGTACTCCCGTATTAGGGACATTTCTGTAAAGTTAGTCCGAACTATGGATCAAATCTAGCCTAGAATAGGTTTGAGCCACTTTATACCCTTTCTTGTTAAACCCAGGAGCCCAAGCCTACATTACGGTCCTAATAAAGTCCTCTCCGATTAAGCAATCAAATTTTTTTCAAATGCTAAAAAAGGAGCAAGTCATGGATATCCAAGGCGGACTTGATAAAAACCCACAAGGGCATCAAAGGTAAAATTCAAAGCCAACTACAAGGCGAAAGAACAACAATCGGAAAGTAAGGCGGGCTTAGTGAAAACCCGAAAGGGCACTAAGAGCAAAATTCAAAGCCAATAAAAGAAGATCAAGCACTCAATACTCAAGATCAGTCAACATCTTCTCCATTGAGTTTCTGAGCATCAAGACTTAAGCACTCGATATCCTTCAAACCAAGCCTCAAGACAACAATCCCAAGATTTGTAAGCATCTTCTACGACTAAACCTTTGAACATCAATTGAGGTCCAAAATCATCCCAATATTCTCTCCATTTGAGCTTCAAAACATCAAGGGTCCAAGACTACCAAACAACCAACCAGAATCTCCAATCAAGTCCCTAAGCCTCAAGATTCAAACAATCAGGCATTTTCTCTAACCTAGCCTCTGGGTACTTAGATCCAAACTGTCAGATTAAATTTCCCATTTTCACAAAAGTAAGCTCAGCTCATTGATATTTCATCATACCAAACCCTTGAATCCATGCAAAGCCAAGCCGAAGGCTACACCTAGTTAATTCAGAAACTGTGGGAGGCCTCCCTTCAAAAGCTTTTGCCTCTCTCAAGCGAGAAAACAAGTGGTGATTCTACATTGCATAATCATGTTTCAAAAATCATTTGCAATAAATTTTACTTTCAACTACTTTGTGTGTGTTACTTTCAATAAAATGCTTATGCCCCAATTGAGTTTCCAGGGTGTCACTCTACAAGAATACCCCGACCAAGCAAGAAAGGGTTCCCGACTCAATGAACCTGCTCCCCAAGCCATCCAGGAATGCAACGACTTCCTACCAAGGCTCAATTGATTTTGAACAATTTCTTGAGCATTTTGACAGTCTGGAGAAAGCAAGCAAACCTCTCCAGCAGCTGGAGCACCCTCAAATAAAGAGTTTTCCAGGATGAGATCTGAATTCTATTCCCCAAACAAGTCCAGTTGAATTCCAGCAAGCGCCAATCCCCTAGCGGTTTAAGCTCCCTTTTAACATAAAATTCACCTTGCATCCTAGACATTCGTCTCATTGCATTTCATGTATCACTTGCATACATTCATCATTTTCTTCGATTTCAGGAATGTTGTCACCTCTGAAGATCCCAAGAGATCATCCTCAACAAACTTCCCAAAATAACCAAGCTCTAAAGGCTCCCATTGTTCAACCGTAGAAGTTATTCTTTGCGATTGTCCAAGTCCTAGAAACATCTATGACAATCAAACACACATCTTATTCTTTTTTCAGGTAACCTCGTAGAGCGATCTCATTGAGTAAACTCGTAGAGGGAGCCCATATTGAGTCATTAGCAAACTTCTTTAGCAATCATTGATTCCTTTCCAAGCCCTAGATGCCATTTCAATCCCTCTCGACCTTAGAGGTCATCTCCTGTACATACCCTGTCATCACCGGATTTCGTCCGGAGGGAAACCCGCTTTTAGGGATGCGGTCCTCCCTCCCTTCACCCGAATGGTGATGAAAAAGTAACAGAGTCGCCACCAACTGTTTTTGGGGTGCAGTTGGTCACCTAAAATGATCTACGTCACTAGAACTGGGTTCGAAAGTTAATTACGTGTGAGGAAGGTTTAGCACCCCCATAACGCCCTTTCGGTACCTATCTTAGGAGTGGGAGGTTTCTAACTTGCTTTAACTGTCGCTTAAGTGTAGCTAATCTAAAAGTGATGTTGAACTTACATATGGACTAAGAGTTTACCCTTTTTTAAAGTCATTTGTTAAAGTTAGAATTAAGTCTAATTTGTCCTAAGCCTCTAAAGGAAGTCCTAGCAATTTAATTTTTTCATTTTTCAATTATTTATTGAAGTTAGAGTTTAAACGTGATTTATCCTAAGCCTTTAAAGAAAATCCTATGATTATTAAAGTTCAAAATTGCTTCTAAGTCATCCTAAAGTCCAAAGGAAACCTAAAGTCAAACTTATGTTAAGTTCTATGTTGACGTTCTAATTTAAGTGATTACAATGATCCTAAGGAAAAGTAATAGTAAAAGGAAAAAACCAAGTATTAAAAACACAAGTGGTAAAAGGTTTTGTGTGTTTGTTTGTTTTATTTATTTATTTTTTTTTGTTTTTGTTTGAAAAACTCCTTTTTCTTTATTTGTTTGGAAAACATTTTTTTTTGTTTGTTCTCTCTCTCTCTCTCTTTTTTTTTAATTTGGAAAACTCTTTTTTTTATCGGAAAATATTTTTTGTACCTTTTTTTGTTTCGTTTCAATTTTTTTTATTGGAGAAAAGTTTTCTTTTTTTTCCTTTTTTTTGTTTTGTCTTTTTTTTTGGTTTTTTTCTTTTTTTCTTTTTTTTGAGAAGATGTTATATATATATATATATATATGTATATATACATATATATATATATATACATATATTTAAAAAACATTTTTTATTTAGACAAAACAAACACAAGTGAGATGTGTGATAATGTGCCATCCACAAAATAAAAACAACCTTTCCCTCTCTTTCTCTCCTTTTTTTCTTCTTCTTTTTTTTACTTTGCTTTTGTTTTTTTACAATACTTAATTTACAGATTACAAAAAAACAAGAAAAAGAAAAAGAAAAGAGCACAATGGGTTACATGACCCATGTTTACAAGATTATGAATGGCCGACTAACATCACCCTAATAGCCAATAAAATTTAAAATAAAAAAATAAATAAATAAAGTAATGAAAAAATGAAAAAAAAAATACATGATAAACAAAACAACCTAGACACCACGAGTTGACCCATTTGAAATGTTTTCGTTTTTGTCCGTGTGGGGATTTAAATCAAACAGAAAGGCCACAAAACAAATATATACAAACAGCCCGAAGCACATCGAGCACACAGTAGAAACTAGGAAAGAAAAGACAAGAAAAGGAAGAAGGAACAACGTCTATGACAGTAAAAAAAAGTGGCTTATTCCCATGTTCGAGGAACAAAACAAATTAGGTGAAGGCAAATCATAAGCAACACGCTGAAACGAAACAACAGTCACCAACAAAACTAATCCCCAACAAGACAGTCACCAAAAAAAATCACCAGGCATTTTTCTGTTATCCCTTTTTTTTAAAACACACTGAAATAATACGACCATTTTTTTGTGTTTTTTTTGTTACGAACATACTACTGAGATTGAACAAACACAAGCCGCCTAGATTGGGCAGCCCAAAGACAAACCCAATAGACCGAGACAACAACATGAACTGGTGAAGACACAACAAAGATACAACAATCGAATCGTGAGGACAAACTAAACAAAACAGACACCAACAAAAATCAATCACCAGTCATGTTTTCATTTTTTTTTAACATACCGAAACAAAAGTCATTTTTCCTTCCTCTTTTTTTTGTTTGTTAAGAACCACAACACACAAAGCAATAAAAAAAACGTAAAAAGAGTGGTAGTTTCACTTTACTCCTTGCCGAAAACAGAGACCTTAACACTCATTTTATCTTTTAAAAAAAACACCTTTGAAAACCTCGCATCTTATCAACCACAACAACCTATTGCATTTAGCACAAATGAAGAAACACAAGTTCGTTCAAAACTTAGACAGAGGCATAGCAGGATTAACAACCAACACACAAGACTGACCATGCAAAGGCAGACAAAAATGAATATAAACCAACCACTCAATCAAAGAGGTCTTCTCTTCGTTAGGACTATGAATTGGGATGTCCCCTTGCGAGTCCCTCGCCTTCTGCCTCCTTCCTCTTCAATTCGTCAGAATCGTGCAAGGACAACGGCAGGCCTCGAGACTTTGGTTCGCGCTTGAAAGGGGAAAGGACTTGATGTCGGATTGGGCAACCGATGGTGTGACCCCAGCCAATGGAAGGAGAGCGACCGTCGACGATTTGCGGCCAGGGGGTAAAGGGTGAAGAAGATGAAGCGTTGGGTTTTCTTAATTGGAAAGAGAGAGACCATGGAGGACGGTTTTTATGTGCTTCGTTCTGGATTTTTTGGAGGAGAAGAGATGAAGATCTTAGTGCTAGTTTTTATTTGGATCAGATTTTCGGGGCAGGCCAGCGTGAGGGAAAGAGAAGGGTATGGTACTGGTTTTTCTCAACAGCTCACGAGAGGAAGAAGAAGCCGAGAAGGAGAGCAGTGATGGGTTTTTTTTTGGCGGATCCCCCCAGGAAGAACTCCTCTCCCCTCGTGCGGATGGTCAATTGCCATTATATAGGCTAGGGATTGGTGGTTTTGAATCGGCGGCTTTGAATCGAGGTTAGGTTAAGGTGAGGTTTGGTCCGAGGAAGAACTATGGTTTGAGAGCCGGGTTTGGTGCGCTGGAAGGCCGGCGCTGGTATGGGTTGTGGCCGACAGGCATGGTCGGACATGCAGGGGACCTCTCGATGCGGTGGTCAGGCATGGAGGAGAAGATCGCATCGCTTGCTGCGTGCGCGATCGTGAGAGAGACGGGAGAGAGACGAGAGAGCGATGAGAGTTGACCCTTTTTTTTATTTTATTTTGTTTTTATTTTGTTTTGTTTTGTTTTGTTTTGTTTTTTTTGTTTTTTTTATTTAACTAGTAATATGGTGACACGTGTGATACACATAGGCGGGAAAAGAGAGGGTGGCGGCTAGGGTTTCTAACTTTTGATTTAGGTAGTTTTTTCGCTAATGTCTTTAGGTTTTTAGACTCGGGATGGCGACTCGAATTTTAAGAAATTACGAGAAAATTATTTTTGGACTCGGGACATCGTGATGAGTGACCCTGTGTCATTTTTATTTTAAAATGATTTTATTTTCGCGCCAAGCCTGTACTGCGATTATTTATTATCGAAAAACTTATTTTTTAATTTTTATTGAAAAAGACCGCGGGAGCGAATATATACAATGCATATGTCAAAATTCTCGGAATGATGAGTAGAATGAGAATATGAGATCCGTGACCCGATCCGGAGTGCCGTTTGAAAAGTCAATTACCGTTTTAACCATCGTTAGCAGCCCAAACGCTATTTTGACCATATCTTCTTCGTTTGACCTCAGAATCAAGCGTGGTCAAAGACGTTGATCCTCGAATTTGATTTTTTATTGCCCAGGACTGGCTCTTTGGCATTTGGAGATCTTTTTGAATAATTTCTTGAAATCGGGCATTTGTCGCTCAGTGGTCACGACTCTGTCGTTCTGTAAAAATTTTAACAAATCGAGGCAACACGGAGGAAAATTGAATTTGATAAAATACATCCAACCCGGACAAAAATGGGGTCCAACATACCCTTATCGCTTTTATCCTTTAGGAAGTCCGCAGGCAGTTCCCCTGCACTTATCCCACCTTTCTTTCTCATTTTTCCAGGAAGTCCACCGGCAAGTCCCCGGTACCTATCCTCAGCCTTTAAATTTACTTTTGGGAAGTCTGCAAGCAGTTCCCCTGCACCTATCCCACTTTCTCCGTTTTCTCCATTCAGGAAGTCCACCGACAGGTCTCCGGTACCTATCCTCAGTCTTTAAATTTACTTTTGGGAAGTTCGCAGGCAGTTCTCCTGCACTTATCCCACTTTTCTTTCTCATTCTTTCAGGAAGTCCGCTGGCAGGTCCCCGGTAACTATCCTAAGTTTTAAAATTTACTTTTGGGAAGTCCGCAGGCAGTTCCCCTGCACTTATCCCACTTTTTCTATTTCATCTTTTCAGGAAGTCCACCGGCAGTTCTCTAGTACCTATCCTCACTTGTTAAATTCAATTTCGGGAAGTCTGCAGGCAGTTCCCCTGCGCCTATCCCACATTTTCTTTTTAATTTCAAGCAAGTCCGCAGGAAGTCCACTGGTAGTTCTCTGGTACCTATCCTCACTTGTTAAATTCAATTTCGGGAAGTCCAGACAATTCCCCCGCACCTATCCCACATTTTCTTTTTAATTTCAAGCAAGTCCACAGGTGGTTCCCCCGCACTTATCCTTTTCATTTTCTCCGTTTGGGAAGTCTCGCAGCAGTTCTCCCGCATCTATCCCACCTTGCCTTTTCAATTCCTCTTAGGCACTAGATGCCTTCTCGGTTTTCTGTTAGGCCTTAGCCGCCTTTTTCATCCTGGTTTGGCCCTAGATGCCTTTAACTTCAATCAAACCTTAAATGCCTTTTTTAGCCTTATTCAATTTCCACTAGCCTTACGAGCTTCTTTCCATTTCTTGGGGACAGACCCACCTTCCTTTGGCAACGGTGAGCCAGGTAAGTAGTCCAACCCGTCCAAAATAAGTCCATTTTATCTTTGTGCACCGTTTGTACACAAACGATACACAAAGAGGGGCATCTGTTGGACCCCATTTTGTCCGGGTTGGATGTATTTTATCAAATTCAATTTTTCTCTATCTTGCTTCAATTTGTTGAAATTTTACGAACGATAGAGTCATGACCACTAAGCCGTAAATGTCCGATTTCAAGAAATTATTCAAAAAGATTTCCAAATGCCAAAGAGCCAATCCTGGGCAATAGAAAATCAAATTCGAGGATCAACACCTTTGACCACGCTGATTCTCGAGGTCAAACGAAGAAGATATGGTCAAAATAGCGTTCGGGCCGCTAACGATGGTTAAAACGGTAATTGACTTTTCAAATGGCACTCCGGATCAGGTCAAAGATCTCATATTCTCATTCTACTCATCGTTCGAGAATTTTGACATATGCATTGTATATATTCGCTCCCGGGGTCTTTTTCAATAAAAATCAAAAATTAAGTTTTTCGATAATAAATAATCGCAAGACAAGGCTGGCGCGAAAATAAAATCATTTTAAAATAAAAATGACACGGGGTCACTCGTCACGATATCCCGAGTCCAAAAATAATTTTCTCGTAATTTCTTAAAATTCGAGTCGTCATCCCGAGTCTAAAAACCTAAAGACATCGGTTAAAAAATACCCAACCGAAAATTTTAAAACCCCAACTGCCATCTTTTTCTCTTTCCCGCCTAACTCGGTCCACGTGTCACCTTTTAATTGATTAAACAAAACAAAACAAAACAAAAAAAACCGGTCAACTCTCTCTTTCACCTCCATCTCTCTTCCGTCTCTTTCACGCAAGGCCCGCACGCCGCCTCTTCTTCCCCAGGGCAGCAGAGACGAGAGACCGTCCAAAATAAGTCCATTTTATCTTTGTGCACCGTTTGTACACAAACGATACACAAAGAGGGGCATCTGTTGGACCCCATTTTGTCCGGGTTGGATGTATTTTATCAAATTCAATTTTCCTCTATGCTGCCTCGATTTGTTGAAATTTTACAGAACGATAGAGTCATGACCACTAAGCCGTAAATGTCCGATTTCAAGAAATTATTCAAAAAGATTTCCAAATGCCAAAGAGCCAGTCATGGGCAATAGAAAATTAAATTCGAGGATCAACGCCTTTGACCACGCTTGATTTTGAGGTCAAACGAAGAAGATATGGTCAAAATAGCATTCGGGCCGCTAACGATGGTTAAAACGGTAATTGACTTTTCAAACGGCACTCCGGATCAGGTCAAAGATCTCATATTCTCATTCTACTCATCGTTCTGAGAATTTTGACATATGTATTGTATATATTCGCTCCCGGGGTCTTTTTCAATAAAAATCAAAAATTAAGTTTTTCGATAATAAATAATCGCAGTACAGGCTTGGCGCGAAAATAAAATCATTTTAAAATAAAAATGACACGGGGTCACTCGTCACGATATCCCGAGTCCAAAAATAATTTTCTCATAATTTCTTAAAATTCGAGTCGTCATCCCGAGTCTAAAAACCTAAAGACATCGGTTAAAAAATACCCAACCGAAAATTTTAAAACCCTAGTTGTCATCTTTTTTCTCTTTCCCGCCTAACTCGGTCCACGTGTCACCTTTTAATTGATTAAACAAAACAAAACAAAACCGGTCAACTCTCTCTTTCACCTCCATCTCTCTTTCGTCTCTTTCACGCAGCAGCAACGCACGCGCCTCTTCTTCCCCAGGCAAAAGCAGAGACGCAAGTGATACAGAGACCCTCCCGCAATGCGGTATGGATTCCTTTTCCCTTTTCTCTTTCCTTCTTTTCCTGCCTTGCCAAAACCGGCTTTCCCCCGGCCGCCTTCACACGCCAAACCGGCTAGCCAATGCCCATACCTCCTCTCTCTCTCATTCTTAGCCATCGCCCCCAATCTAAACCCTAATCATCCTTCCTCTCTATATAAACCCTAGAATAATCGATCCAGAGGGGGGTCTCTCCAATCAAAAAAAACCTAGCTATAATCACACACTCGTCCATCTTCCCATCCTCCATAGAGTCCCCCCCGGCCGGACATCACGCCACCGGCCGCCACCGCCTTACCTTTCAAAATCAGCCACCACCACTACGCCCTCCGTCCTACATGGTTCCTATTTCCATCACGACCGCCCGCTAAGTCTCATGTTACCGCCGTGACAATCCGCCGATACTAATCACCCGGTCACGACATGCATCAACCTCCTCCCAATGGTGGCATAATAGAGCTGCTGCCCTTGCCGGTCACCGTCCTTAACGCCACCGGTCGTCCTTCTCTCAATCGGTTAACATCACCCCACTGTCTATATTCCCCTTGCTTTGATCGCTGGTCATCCAGGAGTCCTCCTAAAGTGTCGAGCGGCTGAAGGAACGAATAAAGGAAGGCAAACAAACTCAAGCGAGGTTGGGCGGAGTTGAAACAGGGGGCACCCAAACCGTAGGTAGGAGGAGGGACACCTTACCAGAGAAGGAGAGCTTCATTGGGTGGTCAGTATTGTTTTCATCTCACGCTTTTATGTGTTTGTCGTTGCAATGTTCATTTTCGTATATTAGCCCCCTGTATAGAATTAGTGGTCATATTCACACTCAACCTGATTTCTGTGTTGATCCCTTTGAGTGTTGTCTGTGTTTGGTTCTTGTATTGCGTGGACACCTTTTCTATCTCTGTTTTGATGAGGTTTAGTTCCTGGACTTTGGACTTGTCAGAGTTTTTATGGTGTTGAGGTTTGGATCTTTTGAATTCTACTCATGCATTGAGTCCCTTGGGTGTGGTTTCTGGTCCTAACATTAGATGAACAAACAATATAAATAATGGACGATTCTGCTTTCAAAGGCTAACAAGTAATAAAAAAAAGAGGAAAATATGCTTTCAGCATGGGCGTTCACTGTCATGGTTAATCCACTGTTTTCACTTCCCTTCGGTAGCTCTATTCATGGGAGCTCTTACTTGTATTTGTTTGCTTACATCTTCTGTTTATTTTTTTCTTTTCCGGTTCGGTTTCCCCTCTTCTATGCTCACTTGGTTGGCTGTTTGGCGGCTTGGTCGGACGAGATTCACCGGGTGTTTGTCTGGAAGGCTGTCTACATATTCTGTTTTGCTTACTGTTTCTGCAGGATCCATTGAGCCGACCCTAGGGACACTTTGTTTTGCTTACTGTTTTTGGTTAATGTTGTTTTTCTCCTCGTTTTAGCTGGCCATAGGGACGCTTGTTAGTTTCGATCCGCTTTGTTTGGCAAGTAAGAATTTTGTAAACGTGTACACCATGTATGATAAAAAAAAAAAAAAAAAAAACAAGATGGGAAATAAAGAAGAAATGAGAAAAAAAAGAGAAAAAAAAAGAAAAAAAAAAGAGAAAAGAAGAAAAGAGATAGCCATGTTTTAATTTTGTAAATGTCACTTTCACACACAAACACCTTTATTTATGTTTTCTTAATATTGTTCCAAAAAATGTTTTAAAGCTAGAAATGTTTTTTTTTAAATAATAATAATAATAATAATAAAATAAAAACAAAACAAAAAAAAAAACAAATCAAAACAAAATAAAAAGACACATTTTTTCAAAACACACAAAATATTACTCCTAAAAAAATATATTATTTATGTGTTTTCTTCAAATACAAATTAATTTTTCTATCATGATTTATTTCTTAAAAATTCTTTTGACATAATCCTCCTTAAGTTCATTTTAGACCTCTTAGGTATACAATGGTCACAATTTTTCTTGTATTTACCAATCATTTTTTCTCTCTCTTTCTACATTCTTAGAACTTTAAAATCTTTTAGGATTTGTTAAGTAAATTTTAAAACTTTTTAGGCTAATTCTTTGATTTGTAAATATTTTAAAATTTTAGGATTTCTCTAGACTTTTTTAGGGTAATATGACTTAATTTAATTTTGACAAATAATTTAAGAAAAAAAAAACTTTAAGCCCTTAGGAAAATAAATTTAGCCTTAGACTAGTTAAAATAGTGATAACATTTAAAACAAATTAGAAACCTCCAAATCTTAAGATAGGTACCGAAAGGGCGTTACGGGAGTGCTAATCCTTCCCCGCACGTAATAAACTCCCGAACCCGTCTTGGACAACGTAGACCATTTTAGGTGACCAACTGCACCCCAAAAAACAGTTGGTGGCGACTCTGTTTCTTTTTCATCACCATTCGGATGAAGGGTTGGAGAACCGCATCCCCAAAAGCAGGTTTCCTTCCGGACGAAATCCGGTGATGATAACCCCCCATTTGGATTCAAAGAAAAATACTAGAAAATCAAATTCCTATTCCTTCAAAATGTGAAAAATGGGATTTAGTGTAAAATCCTAGAAACATGCGGTTTTTCGTAGTGGTGACTTTTTGAAAAGTGGGGTTAGTCATCTCAAAAAAAATCCCCAAAAAATCAGATTATCTCAGTTATGGTATGAGAAGCCAATGTCGGGACTTTTTATTTCAAGAAAATAGCTTCTACGAAAATCTTCTTTCTTGGTCAAGACATGAGGATAGAGTTGTGAACTCAAGTGGTCATGTGGACTTGTGAAGTTACCTTGGTAAGCTTAGGAGGCTATTATTGAGGGCCTGGGAAGTGAGAGGTGTTCAAAGCCTAAGAGGCTATTGTACCTAAGAGGTAATACATTAATGTACATGAAAGGTAATACAATAATGTACATAAGAGGTAATACAAGAATATACCTAAGAGGTAATAATTAATGTACCTGAGAGGTAACACTGTCCTGAGAGTTAAGGCGGGGCCTGAGGTAATACCGTACCTGAGAGGTAATGTACCTTAGAGGTAATAAAATATGGTACGTGAGAGGTAATGCTATGCCCGAGGGGCAATACGATGCCCGAGAGGCAATATTGTGCCTGAGAGGAAACGTTGTGTCGGAGAGGCCATACTATGCCTCGAGAGGTAATGTACCTAAGAGGTAATATAGTAATGTGCCTGAGAGGTAATATAGTAATGTATCCGAGATGCAATGTACCTAAGAGGTAATATAAAATATTGTGCCTAAGAGGCAATGCTATGCTCAAGGATCAATACTATGCTTGAGAGGTCATACTGTTCCTAAGAGGAAATACGTGTATGAGAGGTAAGACCGAGCCTAGTGAGGCTGTGTGACGAAACTATTGTGGCTGGTTTGATGCTATGGTTTGGGTCATGATGGCTAAGGTGTCGAAGGGGCGATGAAGGTGGTCGACACTGTGAGAGCCTCATGGTATGTTGACTTTTATGGTTATGATTAGCTCATATACATACATGTACGTGTGTGGGACCTTTAGGTCTGTTGTGATATGTTATGCTCGCTTGTATGCTTGTGTGTGAGATCTATGGGATATGTGGGACTTTTGAGTCCTTGTGAGATATCAATTGTGTCTGGTGGCATATTCGGTGGTTGAGTTTGAGCTGAGTTGAGCTTAGTGTGGATGTACCTTTGCGTGGATGTGATAGGTGGTTAAGGCCCCTCGGTTTGTGATGTACCCTATTGGGTGAGGCTACGACCGATGAGCTTGTTGTGTTGATATGATCCTGTTAAGGATCATGGACAAGCTATCCTGATGGGGACAAGCTATGCCCTAAGGTGATGTGGATCCTGTTTAGGATTGTGGTGAATACTGCTGGGTCCTTGTGTGAATAGGATAGGCTATCCCGCTGATGTGATTTGTTGATAATCCTATTTTGGATTGTGGGGAAACATACCAAGTCCTGATGAAGAGAGGATGTCTTGGTGTAAAGTTGTATTGATGGGATGTTGTGAGGCTTCGATGACAAGTGGTAGAGACCCCCTGAGATGTTATCGTTGGTGTCGAGTCTATTTGTCCTCAGGAAGGTGTTCCATGATATCAAAAGTCCTCTCAATCCGAGGTGGTTGAGCGGCGTGTCCGGCAGAGCGGTAGTATCGGATTGGAATACCTATCCCTTGACACTTAGTGATGGCACTAGTACGTTGTGGAGAGCCGTCTGGAGAGTTGGAGGTTAAAAATAAGGAATCGCTCCCCGATTTTAGTTCGCCGCAGGCCGTGTCCTGACGTTTGTTGTTTGTATGGTTATGCTCGAGCATGTATTGAGTGGAGGGTGTAGAGTGATAGGATCCCTACTGAGCTGTGGTTGCTCACCCCTCCTGTTATGTTTGTTTTTGTTTGTTTTAGGTGCTTACAGGAGCTATGAGGTTTACCAGAGGTGGAGAACTTGTGTGTGTTTATTTGTTTTGTTGGACTATGAAAATTATGGTGTAACCGGGGGGGGGGGGGGAGAGAACATGTATGTATATGTGTTTGTATTGTGATTCGAAATGAGATTTCTATATATGTGTGATATGATTTTAGGGACGACACCCGTGCTAAGGTCCCTTTCTCGGTGTTCTCACCAACCCCTTGTCCCTTCAAGTGTGGGCATGGGAATTCACTACCCGGTTTCCGCGGGCCTAAAAGTCGGGGCGTGACAATAATAATCTTAATATAATAAACTATATTATAAAATAATATTTAAAAAAAAGTACATAAATCAAAAGGATATAGGATGTTGGTCGTGATCGAGTTCGTCAAGCCGCCTTGCGTGCTAATCATTGTTTATTATAACTTCTTCCTTTGTTGCAGAATTGGACATGGTCAATTAATGTTCAACTTTTCGTTCCTTATCGCTCGTGACCTGTTCCCTAGCTGTTAGAAGCTCGTTGGAAGAAGTTATCAAAATTATGGACCTCGACTTAATGGCCATGATCCTTTATTGACTTGCACAATCATAAAATAAAGCAAAACGAAATATGTGGAATAAAACAAAAGTGCATATGTCCAACCCGAACAAAATTGAGGTACGACAGTTGACCCTCTTTGCATATCGCTTGCATACAAGTAGTATGTAAAGAGAAGAGTATTGATTTTGGATGGGTTGGGTCACTTACCTATACCTACCTTTGCCTGAAGCACTTTTATTTTGATAAATGAAAGTGACAAAAGTTGGGATAGGAAACGTTCAAAATGGCAGAAAATTAAAATGATATCTAATCTAAAGGTCGACAGAATGTAAAGACAGTAGGGCTGATAGGAATGTAAAGGTAGCAGAGCCGACAGAAATGTAAAGGCAACAAAGTCAGCAGGAAATATAAAGGCAGCAAGGCCGATAGAAATTTAAAGGCAGCAGGGCCGATGGAAATGTAAAGGCAGCAAAGCCGACAGGAATTTTAAAGGCAGTAGGGCCAATAAGAATTTAAAGGCAACATGGCCGACATGAAATGTAAAGGCTTTGGGACCCTTTTTTTTTGCTAAGGAGTGGAGGTGTAGGTTTACATCCTGGTATCTTTATGTTTCAAGCACTCCAACCTCCCACTGTTGAGTTTTAAGCCTTTTGGCCATTTCCCTTGAATTTTACCGATTATGCACTAATATGGTGGGATCAAATGCAAAAGGAGAGGAGTATATATGGAGGACGCCATCTCAACACTTGGGAAGATATGAAGCTTGCCATGCGGAAGCGATTTGTCCCATCACACTACCATAAGGACCTCTACAACAAACTTCAACGCCTCACTCAAGGGATTAGGAGTGTTGAAGATTACTACAAGGAGATGCAAATTGCCATGATTTGAGCAAACACTGAAGAGGATCCATAGGCGACCATGGCTAGATTTTTACATGTACTCAACCGGGAGATTGCCGATCAAAAAGAGGAGCACTCTGAGGAGACCAACAACACCTTTCACCTCATGGAGGAATACAAAGAAAGATACTAGAGGACCATCAAATGCAAAGGAACCAATTGAGCGAAAGAATAACAAGGTAATTCTTGCCCCTAAGACAAATGTTGTTGAGTCTAATTCCATGAGGAATAGGGATATTCGGTGTTTTAAATGTCAAGGAAGAGGGCACATTGCAAGTGAGTGCCCAAATCAAAGGACGATGACCATCAACAAATTTGGAGAATGGGGGACCGATGGAGAGAGCTCCGAGGGGGAAGAAGAAGATCCCTCAACAATCGGTGATGAAGAATTCACGGAAGATCGTGAGATTCTTGTAACAAGGAGAATTTTAAGTACACAAATGATTTGTTGCAAAAAGGAGCAATGAGAGAACCTATTCAACACACGCCGCAAGGTTAATGGAAAGGTATGTAGTGTTATTATTGATGGTGGAAGTTGTAACAATGTGGCGAGCTTTGAATTGGTGGAAAAATTCAGACTCCCCACCTTGAAGCATCAATAACCATACCGACTTCAGTGGTTAAATAATTGTGGGGAAATGAAGGTCACCAAACAGGTGAAGGTTCTATTCACCATTGGAAAATACACAGATAAGGTCCTACGCGATGTAGTCCCAATGAAGGCATGCTACTTGCTTCTTGGCCGACCATGGCACTATGATCGACAGGTGATACATGATGGTTTTCTAAATCGTCATTCATTTGTACTCCAAGGGGAACCTATAACCCTCAATCCTATGACCCCCAAACAAATTTCTGAAGATCACCTGTTGAGAGAGAAGAAAAAGAAAAGTGATCAAGAAAAATTGAGGGAAAAAGAATAAGATGAAAGGGAGAGAAGAAAAGAAAAGGATATCAAAGAGAAATCAGGAGAAGAAAAGGAGAGGAAAAACAAATCAAGAGAGAGAAAAGATTCAAGTGAAGAGGGAAAAATGTTGTTGGCAAAAAAAGCGAGGTTAAGGATGCTTTACTTTCACGAAAAAACCTTTTAATACTTATGTACAAAGAGGTGTTGTTGAATACTAACAACTTAACATCTCCTTTGCCAATTGCTGTTAAGTCTTTATTGCAAGAGTACGAGGATGTGTTTCCAGAAGAAGTACCACTTGGCCTACCGCCCATTAGAGGTATTGAACATCAAATTGACCTCACACCTGGAGCTTCTCTTCCTAACCGCTCTGCATACCGCACCAACCCAAAAGAGACAAAGGAAATTCAGAGGCAAGTCCAAGAGTTATTAAATATAGGATACATTCAAGAAAGTTTGAGCTCTTGTGCAAGATTCGTGCTACTTATGCCAAAGAAGGATGTCACATGGAGAATGTGCATTGATTGTCGAGCCATCAACAATATCACGGTCAAGTATCATCACCCTATCCCTCGACTAGATGACATGCTTGATGAGTCGAATAGTTCAACAATATTTTCAAAAATAGATTTAAGAAGTGGATATCACCAAATAAGAATTAAAGGAGGTGATGAGTGGAAGACGACTTTTAAAACAAAACATGGTCTTTATGAGTGGTTAGTAATGCCTTTTGGTCTCACCAATGCACCTAACACATTCATGAGATTAATGAATCATGTCTTACGCCCTTTTATTGAAAAAATTGTGGTGGTTTATTTTGATAACATCCTTGTGTATAGTAAAACTTTAAAAGACTATGTTAAGGAAGGAAAAACTCTTAATAAAAGACTATGTATAGTAGAACATCCTTTTGGAACATTTAAGAAAAGTCCTGAATATGCTAAGGAAGGAAAAACTCTTTGGAAAACTTAATAAATGTGAATTTTGCATGGATAAAATTGTTTTCCTTGGTTTTGTTGTGAGTGGAAATGGAGTTAAAGTGGACACCGAGAAGATCAAGGTAATACAAGAATTGCCAACTCCAATATCCGTTGAACAAGTAAGAAGTTTTCATGGGCTTGCTAGTTTTTAAAGGAGATTTGTGAAGGACTTTAGTACATTAGTGGCACCTATGAATGAGCCGACCAAGAAGAACATTCCCTTCATGTCACGCCCGGATTTCCCACCCAAAGAAACCGGTTCGTGACTCTTCTTTACCCATGTTGTGGATAAGGGGTTGAAGAGAAATAACTCCACACATGGTCACAACCCACATCGGAAATTTACCAAAGTAAAACAAATGACTTTATTAGATTTGAAACACAATGTCAACAAAGCAAGCATGTCTTTATTACAATTGAGTCTCCTTTACAATATCTCCCCACCTGGGTTACAAGGCCTCACAAAAATTATATAACACAAATAACATTAAACAAGCCACAAAACGGAACTAACTTCCACCTTGGTGTTCCCACCTAACGCATGTAGGTTCCCGAAAGAAAACACATCAAAGAGGAGGGGTGAGCAACCACGCTCAGTATGGATCATGTCTCCTCAACCCATCCCATGATCCTAGCATCTACATGAGGGCATACACAAGTGCAGTGTCGTGGCAATACTATTTGAACAGGTATAATCACATTTAAAAACATGTTAACACAGCCACACACAGGCTCCATTTTCACAACCACACACAGCTCACGATCCGCCACGGGCTTCCACACCACCAGGCTTCACATAACCAGCCACGGGCTTCCACGGCCACCGGGTTTCACATAACCAACCACAGGCTTTCACAGCCATCGGGCGTAAAACCAAACACGTAACATACCTCGATCACAGGCATAATATCAAACACTTAACTTGCATAGCCACACAGGCATGAAACCAAACACATAACATACATCATCACAGGCATAATATCAAACACTTAACTTGCATAGCCACACAGGCATAAAACCAAACACATAACATGCATCAGTCACACAAGCATAATATCAAACAATATGTCATTGAAGGCCAACATTCATATAGGAGATCACACCTATATGAATTTACGTATAAATATATATATATCCAGATAACCATAGATCACCTACCACAAGACCTAAACCCTGGGATAGGTTCAAGGAACAGGACAAAACTCCTACCTCTGAAGATCCTTCATGCTCTTGCTTCTACGCCTAACGCCGTCCAACCACGAAAATGACAACGGCAGCCACGATCTAGAGCCTCTCTCTCTCAACCTCCCCTCTCTCTCTCTCTCTCTCTCTCTCTCTCTCTCTCTCTCTCTCTCTCTCTCTCTCTCTCTTTGCGACGGCCGCGGCGAAAGAACCCTAAAACCACAACACAAAGGGGCTCCTCCTCCTTATATAAACACCTCAACATCAAAACGACGTAGTTTTTATTAAGTGAACCACGACATCAAACCGACATAGTTTTGATGGGGCTACAACCTTCCCGCATCCACGAAAGATAAAATACCCATAATTCCAACATGCCTTTTTGGAAAAAGATTACTAGAATAACAAAACCAAGGTGATGATACAAAAACATGGCTGCATGCCATAATGCACGTGATATCCCCATATCACGTGCGGCTCCAATTAATGTGAAATTCTTCCCCAAGGTTCCTTGTATCATGTAGAAGGCGGACATACAATAATCTTCTTGCATGTAATATCCCTATATCACGTGCAGCTCCAAATACCCTAGGATTTTGCCCCAAGCCTTATAACAATGTCTTGAAGGCTCCCATGCAAAAACATCCCTGCCCGTGACAAGCCATTGTCACGTGCATTGTCATGTGCACCTCCCAAAGGTTCCCTCTTGGGCTCATCTCTTACCTCAAACTTGCCCATCAACAAACAAGGTGTTTTAACTAAAGTGTGTGGGAAGAAAACTCCTTAAACCCCCTACAATATCCACCCCAAAAGACAAAACTGCGGCTAACTCCTCACATCCTAAAACACAGGTCATTACACTTCAAGTGGGCTCCAACTCAAGAGATGGTGTTCCATGCACTTAAGGAGAGACTCACGAAGCTCCTCTACTTGCACTCCCGAACTTCAGTAAGACCTTTGAAATTGAGTGTGATGTGAGTGGAATTGGCATAGGAGGAGTTCTCATGCAAGAAGGTAAGCCAATTGCTTTCTTTAGTGAAAAATTAAATGGCCCAACTCTAAACTATGCAACATATGATAAGGAATTGTATGCATTGGTTAGAGTCTTAGAGACATGGCAACATTATCTATGGCCTAAAGAATTTGTGATCCATTCGGGTCATGAGGCTCTTAAACACCTTTAGAGCGAACACAAACTAAATAGAAGACATGTTAGATGGCTATAATTCATTGAAACATTCTTGTATGTCATTAAGCATAAAAAGGGAAAAGAGAATATTGTGGCGATGCAGTTTCATGTAAATATTCTCTTTTATCGTTATTAGATTCTAAACTGCTTGGGTTTGAAATAATTAAAGACTTATATGCCACTAATAGTGATTTTTACAAACCTTATAGTCATTAGGGGTGTAAAACAAGGCTCTTGGCCCGCGGGCTTTACGGCTTAGCCCATGGTTTTCCGCAGACTAGGCCAACTAGAATAAGGCCCGTTTAAAATACGGGCCTATGCGGATTAAGCCTGTGGATTATGATCTGCGCGAGCTAAGCCCGTGCAGACACGGGCCTACTCGCGGGCGGCGCAAATCGCAAATCGCAAATCACATTATCATTTATCACATAAGAGTTAAGATTCTTATCTTAAGTGATAAGTCTCATAAGTCATAATGCGTCACACACTCGCCCGTAAGACGGCAACCCTAATCACGATCTATTGATCACTTGGCTTCGTTCCACTTCCACAAAATCCAGCATCGCCCACTCGCCCAACGCCTGTCCGGCTCCGGCGACAGGCCCAACGCCTGTTTAGCTTCGGCGACACGGCCAACATGCTCGACCAACCCCACAACTCACTTTGTCAAGCTTCGTTGCCACCAACCTCATCGCCTTAAGCAGCAAGACATCACTAGTCACCATGATAACTAGATCGGTGCGATCCACATGTTTTGACTACATGATCCGTTCATTGGCCACTCCATGCTTCACCATACTCAAACCGGCTATCGCTCAGCTCCACCTCCTCCTCCGCCTCTCCAAGTCTCCATCTCCATCCATGGGCTGGTAAAAAAAATGTCTTATCTACTTTTTTTTAATTATTAACAAAATATCTATCTACTTGTTAGCTAGCCTACTTTACTTAAATTTAAAAGAGCATTTATCATATATCATAATCCAGCATGTGGTGTTTTCTCTTGACAATTTTAGTGTTACTTGTTCTAGATTTGTATTACGTGATGTATTGAAGGAAATTTATAAATATGTCATAATTCAACATGTTCTAGTTCTGTCCATTTTGGTTCTATGTTGTGCTATCATTCTTCTTATTGTTTGATTTCAATTGGAATGTGGAAATATATATATGAAAGAATATATAATGCCTAAAATTGCTATAGTTAATTGTGTAACTTGTTTAATTTATTTTTTTTGCGGTTAAAATATCTATTCATAACTTGTTTGAAATTAATGCTTGCCAAATCTGTTAGTGGTTAAGAATGTTACAAACATCATTTTAGATCCAATATTTATGTTTGTTTTCCATATGGGTGTCGGTGGTGTAGCCATTGCTCGTGGCAAGGTAAGGGTTGAAGAAGGAAACAATTAACACATTATTAATTCTGAAATTTTAGGGTTGAAGAAGGAAAAAAGAATGGCGATTTCAGCCAATATGTGTGCAAACAACAAGTGATAGATTTATAAAATTTTAGTGGTGGGAATGCTACAAACACCTTTTATTGGAGGCTTGGAGTGAGATGCTCTAAAATGAACTCGATGTGGCCTATTTTTGTTCCAAAATAAAATGTCATATTTTAGGAGTGCCATTGCTCGTGGTTTTTGCTTGTTGCCCTTCATGCCAATATGTATTAATTAAATCAATCTGTTTAGTTTATGAATTTGTTTCTTTGAAAGTTTGAATGATGTAAAAGTGGATTAATATGTAAATGTTTTAGTGTTATTTTTTTCTTTGTATTCAAAATACATGTTTCAAAATAAGTAATGAAATTTCGTGGGCTTGCCTGCGAGCTTGCTCGGCCCGTATAGGAGTCACTGTGGAAGCGATAGCGTATTGTTTCGTGAACACTTTTCTACATCTTTGCCCAGCTTCAAGCACTTATAATAAAGATAGCAACACAAATGAAAACGCGTACGCCTTAGGGAATGTAGCAGCGAGTCGTAACGCTCCCATGTATTTTAGAAAAAAGTACATAACGCGAATATGGCATGAAAAGGCAATCCGATTTCGGTAAGACTAGAGATACGGGCCGGGCCGAGCCGATTTATGATCAGCCCGCAATTATAATTTGTTTGTCAGTTCATGAAGTTTTATTACCTTGAATCTTTTGCCTTCGAATCTTCGAGTCTTAGAATAGTTAGTTGACAAACCGTGATTGTGTGTCCGCAACTCTTTGAGTCTCCAAGTCTTAGTGTCAAATTATGGTCTATCAATTTTCATTGGGGCTTCTTTAGTAACTCTTCAATTTTATGATCTTTGGGTCTTCGAGTCATTTCTTGTCCTATCTATCTTTAACTTTGACTTCTACGACTCTTTGAATCTGCAAGTCATTTACCATCTTGCGCGATGACAATTTTCTCTTCTTCGGACTTCGACTCTTCGACCCTTGTACCTTCGGATCTTCGAGTCGGCAGACTTAAAGAAATTTGTAATAGCTTCACCAAATCATATGTTTTCCAACATAGATCATTTTGGTTGATGGCATCTGTCATCACCGGATTTCGTCAGGGGGAAAACCCGCTTTTGGGGATGCAGTTCTCCCACCCTTCATCCGATTGGTGATAAAAAAATACAGAGTCGCCACCAACTGTTTTTGGGGTATAGTTGGCCACCTAAAAAATGATCTACGTCCACTGGAGTTAGATTCGGGAGTTTATTACGTGTGAGGAAGGATTAGCACCCCCATAATGCCCTTTCGGTACCTATCTTAAGGGTGAGGAGGTTTCTAATTTGTTTTAACTATTTGATTTAAATTTAACTAGTCTAAAAGTAATGTTAAATTTCACATAGCCTAAATTTGTTGAAGTAAAGTTAAGTCTAATTTGTCTTAAGCACCTAAAGAAAGTCCTAACAATTTTATTTTTTTATTTTATTTTTAAATCCTTTGTTGAAGTTGAAAATTTAAAAGGGATTCTATGGTTTGTTTAAAATTTTAAACTTAGATCTAAAGAGAAGCTAAAGTTTAATTTATTTCTAAATCACACGCTGATAATGGCACTAAAGGTAAAGATTAATAAGGTAAGGTAAAAAGCACATGGAAAAAAATCTAAGTGTTGGAAAAGTTTTAAACACATTCGAAATTAACCTACATTATGAAAAAGTTTAAAAGATAAAGTAAAATAAAGGCCAAATGTTGAAAAACCCAATTATTTGAAAATGCTAAGTAATTGAGAGTGAAAAGGTTTTTTTTTCTTTTTGGAAAAGGTTTTTTTTTAGAAAGTATTTTTATATTATTATCTATTTACAAAAAGAGTTTTTACTTTTATTTTTTTTAAAAAAATATTTTCCTTCTTTCTCTTTTTTTTTAAGTATTAAACAAAATACAATAATAAATAAGTGATGTGTGTAATAATGTGTCATTCACAAAATAAAAAGTAAACTCACCTTTCTTTCTTTTTTCTCTCTTTTTTTTCTTTTCACTATGTTGGTTTACAAAATACAATGGCATTGGGTTTTTTTTAACCCATAATTACAAAATTATCATTGGCCTAAAACTAACATTTTTCTAAGGCCAATTGGATAAAAACAAAAAAAACAAAAAAACAAAAAAAAACAATTAAATCTAAGTGTACATGTAAACATACATAAATGAGATGAACTAATATGTATACCCTTTTAAAGCTACACACACCCCAAATGCGACAAGCCAGAAGATGGACTAATTGTAAAACTCACACATCAAACACAACAAACTAGCCCCATTCACAACAAAAACCTAAAATTTTATATCAAACAAAAGGCCGGAAGACAAACGTAAATGAACACCAAAAGACACGCTATAACACAAAGATACACATCAAATTCTAAACGCGTCCCAAAACCAATGGAAACTAAGGAAAAGAAAAGAAAGAAGGTGCAAATGTATTTAGTTTCATACCTCAAGAATCCAAAAGACAGAAAGGATGTTCGGTCGTTAAACCAGCCACAAAATGATCCCCAAACCAAACACCAATCATTTAAGAAATAGTCCAAGAGACAAAAAAAATTAAGTGAAAACAAAGCAAAAATGACGTGAAAACAAAGTTATTCCCTCTCCTTTTTTTCCTTTTTTTAGAACAGAGACAACAAGGACAAATAGGACGGAAATAGAGTCGTGTGCTTGTGTGTTTGTGTGTTTGTTTTGTGTGTCTTCTCCCTTCCTTTCCTTCCCTTTTTTTAAAACACATAAATCAGTGAAAAACAAGCCAGGGATTAAAACAAATGGGATAGAAAACATAGAATCAACCCAAAACATAAGCCTTTACCACAAATAATCACCGAAAGTGACCCACTCTTAAGCTACCAATGACAACGTCAACCAAAATGCATAAACGAAATAACCTAACCAAAACAAATGCATAAGGGAGGATGATAGACCAACACAAAATTTTTTCCAATACTTTGCTTGTTGACAAACCGAGCGTCCTCTTCTCTTGGGTCCTCTTTGGGCGTTGATTGACCGCAACCACGTTCTTTAATTGCCACCTTCACGTGCTTAGGTCAGCGGATTCCATGGCAGGCCGTCTAGGTTGATGTTCGATGGAGAGTGACATCGATGGGTCGGCGTAGGATGTGTCGGCTCGTTGGTGCGACAATGTCGTGGGGAAGGTGTTGCGTCGCGGCTTAGATGCCTAGGAGGCTACTTCGGTAGTGGGGTCGTTTAGGTTTAAGGGTGATACGGCAGCTAATGGGCTATGGTGGTGGAAGAGAAGAACGGGTAAGATGTATGGAGCGTGCGAGGGTTGGGATCGAGTGGCTGGAGGGTGAAACAACGCCTGGCCGATTTGGGAGGGTGATGGCAGAGGCACTGGTGGTGTGACGTCCGGCCGGGGGACTCTCTTTAGAGGGGATCAAGGGATTGTGGTATGGTGGTAGGTTACTTTTAGTTGTGAGAGCTCCCCTTCTGGATCGATTATTCTAGGGTTTATATAGAGAAGAAGGATGATTAGGGTTTAAATTGGGGGCGACAGCTAAGAATGAGAGAGAGAGGAGGTATGGGCATGGTGTGGGTTTTGTTGTAGCGGCAAGAAGGAAAGCCTATTTTGGCGAGGCAAGGGAAGAGGGAAAGGGAAAAGAAGAGGGAATTCATGTTATTCCCAATGTGAGTTGTTGAGAGTTGGCATAGCTAATTGTGTTGTCATTGTTGTCAACCATAGTGTTGTCACCACAATCCTTGTTGTCAACCTGAAATGAAGATAGAAGTAGACATCCATTCAGGACCAAATTGTACCATATGAAAGAGGAGGTCCAGGAGAAGCAGATATCATTTGCACGACCGATAATTCATCCAGGTGCACATATAATTGTGAAGCAATCTAGAGATTTTGAGCTCCAAATGGTATCAAATTTTACCCATGGATAGAAAATTTCAAGCTTTACAAGTTTTCTTTTGACCTCGAGTCATTTTGAGCTTTGTACAAAAAGTTATAGGCCATATACATATTGTCATCACCCGATTTCGTCTGGGGGGAAACCCGCTTTCGGGGATACGGTTCTCCCACCGTTCACCCGAATGGTGATGAAAAAGAATAGAGTCACCACCAACTATTTTTGGGGTGCAGTTGGTCACCTAAAAATGATCTACGTTGCCAAAGCCGAATTCGGGAGTTTGATTACGCATGGGGAAGGATTAGCACCCCCACAACGCCCTTTTGTTACCTATCTTAAGATTTTGAAAGTTTCTAATTTGTTTTAACTAATCTAAGTTGATGTTGAATTTCACATAGCCTAAAGATCTATTCTTTATTTTCCTAAGTCATTTGTTGAAGTTAAATTAAGTCCAATTGATCCAACTCATCTAAAAGGAAATCCTTTGTTCAAGTTGAGGGTTAAGTCTAATTTACCCAAGGACCTAAAGAAATCATAAAAGTTTATTTCATTTTTATTCCTAAGTTATTTACAAAATGATGATCTAAAAAAAACCAAATCAAAATAAAAGGAAATAAGTGAAAAACTAAAGAAAACAATTTTTGTTGTGTTTTAAAAGAAACATCAAATTAAAGGATTAAACAATTTTTTGTTTTTTTTGTTTTTGTTTTTGTTTTTGTTTTTGTTTTTGTTTTTGTTTTTGTTTTTTTGTTTTTTTAATTAAGAATGGTCTAAAGAGTCCAAATAAAAAAAATGAAAAGCAATGAATGAAAAGGATTGGAGAAAACCTATTTTTTTTGAATATTTTAAAAAAATATTTTTTATTTTTGAAAGCCTTTTTTTTTTTTTTGTTTTTTTTTAAAGTAAAATAAAATAAGAGATACATAAATAAATTAAACAAATGTGAAGTGTGTGAAAGTGACATTCATAAAGTAAAAAAAAACTAGCTCACTCTTCTCTCTCTTTTTTTGTTTTATTCTTCCCTCTTCTTCTTTTTGTTGGTAAATCGTTGCTCTCTCTCTCTCTTTTTTTTTTTTTACTATACTAGTTTACAAAGTACAATGGTATTGGGTTTTCAACCCATGATTATAAAATAAAATAAAAACAATAAATAAATAATAAAATGAAACAAAATAAAACTAAATCTTTTTGTTTACATAGCAAAAATGAATCTCGCACCCAAGCTCTTTACATCATCAGTGAGGTCCTCCCGTCAACACCCAAGCTTGTCAAAAAAAAAAAAAAAAAAAAAAAAACGAACAGCAAATAAAATGTGAGAATAAGGCCTAAAAGCTAACCCAATAACCAAGATGAATCAAATAGGAAAGTGAGAGACATAACCCATCAACAAATAAAAGACCCAACGTAGGAAGGCAAATAACGCAAATCCCGCATGACCCAGTATTAAATGAAAACAACCCAAAAACAGTGAATAGCAAACCAAGCAACAGTCCTGACGAGCAGGGGGCAGATAAACTAAAAAAACACATTAAAGTCCCGATCAAAAACCAGATTAAAACCGACCATATTAAGAACAGATTAAAGCCAGGTGAAAAACCAGATTAGAACCATATTGAAACCAGCCAGATTAAGACAAAAATAGATGCTCAAACCAAAACCAAGTATTCACAACATAGAAATATCTTCTAGAATGATGCTCGGAAAACGGGAATACATGCTCGGAACCGTGCTTAAAATGATACGCAGCAGCATAGGAATATCTTCCCGCTAGATCTGTTTGCCTATTTTTTTCACCAAAATACCACACACTCAAGTACGCATCATGCCCGCAACATAAGAGACATGAAACCAACATACCCAATAATGAAAAAAACAAGTATTTGAGGACGATGATTATTCGGTTAATACAGTAACATGAACAAAAAAATGGGGTTTCAAATGGAAAGGAAGAATGAACCAAGTAAAAAAAATGACCTTAAGCACAAATCGACAACACATGCACACAAAGACAAAGACACAGACATATAGACCAAGAACGCAATAGAGAAATGATAAACATCAATCAGGAACGAATAGAACATACGGTGCGAAAATAAACATCAGAAAATAATAAAGAATGGATGACCAAGAACCGACCGCGCTTAAAGGGAAATCTTTTGGGTGTGTATCTCCTCACTAGCTGGCTGACGAGGGGCACTAAATCGTATCTGCAGATGCCGTTTGGAGCTGCGTGATGAACCAAGCGATGGTGTTGGTGGAAGGCCTTGATAACAGCTTTTGAGGAGGGATATGGTGATACCTCACACGGGATGCGCCGAATTGCTTGAACGGCCGAACCGCACCCCTTAGATGACCACCGCCTCACGTTCAGGGAGACACCGGGATGAGCAATCTTCGGGACCTTCTTGGCTGGTTGTCACTCGGACCCAAAATGATTCCAAAGCCGCTCCTTTTTCCAAACCAACGAACGGGTCACCTTCTCCTAGCTCCCAAGAACAGCCAACAGGTGGCGAGATAAGAGATGTAGATAGATGGAGGCAAAATACGATGGCGACTTCATGGAGGAGAAGATATGGCGGCTCCCACAGCAATGGCTTCATGGAGAAGAAGATATGGCGGCAACGAGGGACGCTTCCTGGTCGACTGCAGCGTGAACGGGAGGCCTGTGCGTATCGCGGATGAACTGAAATGGCCGGTGTTGGGTGGTTAGCGTGGTGGTGGTATCAGCAAGGACGGTGGCTCAGGGCATGATCGAACAAGGGAAGCAAGGACGATGGCCGATGGTTTGTTTCCCGGCCGGGAGACTCTGGAGAAGTGGAGGTGGAAGGCTGCGAAGGTTTGTAATTAGGTTTTTTTTGTTTTAGTGAGAGCCTCCCTTTGATTGTGCTTGGTTTGGGTTTAAATAGAGGAAAAGGGATTAGGGTTTAGGTTTGATGGAGGGCGGTGAGGAGGCAAGAAGGTGCTGGGGCATGGTGGAACTCGGGTTTGGGTGAATGGGTTTGGTTTGAGAGAGGGAAGGCAACCGAGGTTTGAGCCATGGTTTGGTTTAGAAGGGGGAGAAGCGAATGATGACCTGGAGTGATGGGCTGGTGTTGGCATCGTCGTGGAGCTCCGGTGGGCGCGGCTACCATTGGGAGACGCAACGAAGAAGACGAAGCGAGGGGTGAGAGAGGGAAGAAGACGACGAGTGATTAGGAGATAAGGGTGATGTATTTGTGTGGTTGTGATGTTTTTGTTTTAAATTTATTTTGTTTTTTTTTTTTATTATTGTGAGCCAACAGAATGTCGACACGTAGCCAAGAATAGGAGGGAAAGAAAAAAAGAAAAAGGAAAAAAAGTTTTTTATTGCTTAATTTTGTAATTTTTAATCGATGTTTTGAGTTTTTGAGATCGGCAAAACAATCCGGCTTTCAATAAAATGTAAAAAAAATAGGTTTTGGACTCTGGGCGTCACGATAAGCGACCCCGTATCCTTTTTTCTTGAAAATGAGTTTATTTTTGTGCCAAGACTGTACTGCGCATCCCTAAATCGCTTTATTACTGAAAAAGTATTTTTTTTATTTTTTTTATTTTTTGAAAATAAGCTCTGTGATCGAATATATGCAATATATACGTCAAAATTCTCGAATGAGGAAAGAATTAAGAAAACGATGTTCGTGACCTGATTCGGAGTGTTGCTTTGAATGTTGATTGCTAGTTCATCGTTGTTAGTGGTCCGAATACGGTTTTGACCATAACTTCTTCGTTTGACCTCGGATTTGAGCGTGGTCAAAGGCATTGATCCTCAAATTATATTTTCTATCGCCCGGAACTGTCGCTTTGGCATTTGAAAGCCTTTTTCAAAATACACTTCAAATTGACGGTCACGTCTCTTTATTTATCTATACAAAGTGAGTAATGAATAGAAGAAAGTATAAAGCGAAAAATGAATGCTATGTCTAACCCAGAAAAAATAGGGTCCAACATATATGAACGGCTGACGACTCATCCAACCGTGCACACTTAATTATAGGGCTGTGCAGACTTCTTGAGCTCCAAATTCCACCAAATTTTACTCATGGATATAGAACTTCATGATATACAAGTTTACTTTTGACCTCAAGTCGTTTTGAGCTCTGTACAAAAAGTTATGGGTCATATACATCTGAACGGCTGACAGTTTCACCAACCGTACAGACTTTTTGAGCTGCAAATGGCACCAAATTTTACTAGTAAATAGAAGACTTCAATATCTACAACTTTTCTTTTGACCACAAGTGAATCCGAGCACTGTAGAAGAAGTTATGGGTAATCTACTCACACAAGAAGTGCAAATATAATCATGGGGACGTGCAGACTTTTTTAGCTCCAAAATTCACCATATTTTACCAGTAGATAGAGGACTTCAATATATACAACTTTTCTTTTAACCACAAGTAAATCAGAGCACTGTAGAAGAAGTTATGGGCAATCTACTCACACAAGAAGTGCAAATATAATCATGGGGACGTGAAGACTTTTTTAGCTCCAAAATTCACCATATTTTACCAAGAGATAGAGGACTTCAATATCTACAACTTTTCTTTTGACTTCAAGTGAATTTGAGCACTATAGAGGGAGTTATGATCAAAATACCAACATCAAGACATGTAAATCGAGTTCACGGATTGAATGGCCGAGATTTGTTGACTTAGGTTAGTTTGATCCAATGACCGAGATAAAGTAGATAAAGAGATCAATGGCTAAGGCTTGGCTACTGCAATTAGGTTAACATCCTAATTAAGTTGGCTAATCCAATGGTTGGGGTCAGTAGAGTGAAATCAATGGCTCACGTTTAATAAATAATGATGTAGGGTTTTTGTCTTACATACCAGGGGTTGTGGAGGCTGCGATACAGTGAAGAGAAGAGAAGATAAGAGATCATATAAGAGAGAGGTGTAGCTCTTAGTGTTTATAGAATCCATCTTGATGAGCTTGTTGGTGTGACATCAAAGAGAAGATCATGAATCGGTTCGTTGATGTACTCGATCAAAGAATAGTGTAGAAACTCATCTGTGTGGGTTAGTCTTGTTCTTTTTGTATTCATTCTTATTATTATCGTTGTAAAACCATAACTAGTGAGGTTATTGGTGATTATTGTTGTTGTTGAAATTGGGTAGTGAACCTTAAATTTGTCAAGGTGGTGAACCTTGGATAGCAGTGTGCTATTCAAAATTGCTAGTGGAGATTCTGTGGTTAGCAAATTGCTAATCACGCCGTGAACGTAGCTCTACACATTATAGGGTGAACCACGTAATTACTGTATGTTTTTATCTTTGTTGTTTCTTTTGTTTGGTGTATAAATACATAGAATTTGGAATAGTTTGATGTGACATCACGGGTAAAAGAAAAGGATAAAATTTTCATTGGTACACCGATTTACCCCCCCCCTCTCGGTGTGCGACCGGGAGTTCAAATTCATACCCAACGCATCGCCGACCTAGGACTGTGGGAGGGTTCACATGCCTGCGTCGCTGCATCTCTACGCTGCGTCTGGGGAAGAAGATGCGATGTTGCCTACGTGAAAGAGACAGCACGGGATGGAGGAGAGAGAGAGAGAGTAAACCGGGTTTTCTTTTTCTTTTTTCTTTTTTTTGTTTTGTTTTTTTAATCAATGAGAAGGTGACACGTGGACCGAGTTAGCCGGAAAGAGAAAAAGATGGCAGCTAGGGTTTTAAAATTTTCAATTGGGTATTTTTTAACCGATGTCTTTAGGTTTTTAGAGTCGGGATGGAGACTTCGATTTTAAAAAATTACGAGAAAATTATTTTTGGACTCGAGACATTGTGACGAGTGACCTCGTGTCATTTTTATTTTAAAATGATTTTATTTTCACGCCAAGCCTGTACTGTGATTATTTATTACCGAAAAATATAATTTTTTATTTTTATTGAAAAAGGCCCCGGGAGTGAATATATACAATATATATGTCAAAATTCACAGAACGATGAGTAGAATGAGAATATGAGGTTCCGACTATCGATCCAGTCTTTGTTTGGAAAGTCAATTACCGTTTTAACCATCACTGGCGGCCTGAACGCTGTTTTGACCATATCTTCTTCGTTTTACCTTAGAATCGAGCGTGGTCAAAGGCATTGATCTTCGAATTTGACCTTCTATTGCCCAGGACTAACTCTTTGGCATTTGGAGACCTTTTTGAATAGTTTCTTGAAATCGGGCATTTGCGGATCAGTGGTTACGACTCTGTCGTCCTGTAAAATTTCAACAAATCGAGGCAGCATGAAGGAAAATTAAATTTGATAAAATACATCCAACTTGGACAAAATGGGGTCCAACAGCATCCAAGGCGCCTTCCATACGATGTCTTCCTCTTTCGGATTCTATAGCTTGTGTATCCATTTTATGTCATAGTGTAGAAGTGCCAGGCGCTATTTATAATATCTCTCAAGGTTGTGATCGGTAAGGCATACACTGGTTTAAACCGAGGGATGGTGCATGGGAAGTACCCCCTCATTGAAACACATAGTAATGGGAGGCATGTAGTGAACATTCTCTCAGTCCTGATATGGGATAATGCTCTGATTGTTTTCCAAAATAATTGGTACCGGGTCATGTCCTATCATAAGTTGTAATACTAACTCCAGGACAACTCCCTTTATGCATTTATATATTCGAGGGAAGATAACTAGCCCGTAGATAGACAAAGTGTAAAAAACTGGTGAATTTCCCATTATGTGGCCCACAACATCTTCTCTCAAATATAATCCCATAGAATAAACTCAAATCTTCCTTCTATTCTAATGATCTGTTGGGGGCACATAATTGAGCCAAAGATCTTTGCACATATTTTTGAGTGTCTAGGTGAAACACCCTGGCTTCTCCATCTAGTGGCCGTCCTAACAACCATTTATATTCTTCTAGTGTTGGAACTAGATCAATGTTGTTAAAGTTGAAACAACAACGCCTAGGATCCCAAAAATGAACTATTGCCTAGATCATCCCTCTATCTTAAGGAACCAATGTTAGATGTAGTAGGTCTCCATAATGGTAGATGTATGTGGCTCGGTTGTATGCTGCCCATTCTTTCCATATGGCTTCCAACTCGCTTGCATGGGTGGTCCGAAACGCCATGCTAACTTGTTCGGGTACCTCTGGTTCATCTTGGGAGAAGTCGCTTAAAAACTGTTGGAGGTTTTCGGTGCAAGGGCAACTTCCTTAGTGCTCTTGACATCCTTTAAGAGATTGATAAAGCTTTCCATGTTCAAAGACCTAGTAATGTTGGGAACATTATCGTCATGATTTGCATATTATGTCATGGTATGCCATGTGTACAAATGAAACACATAACAAGCTTATAATATGGTACGGCAAGGAAAGGTATCTAAGGGCATACATATCATAGAATTAAACAATGACGACATGTTAGCTACAACACATACATAAAACACACACATGTGGGTTCATGCCCCTAGGAGAATCTATTTCTAAATCCTATCTTATTTAGTAGTCTCTAAGCTATCTCAAATGAGAAGCTCCGTACCTGAAGGCATTGACGGAGGGTGTCTTTCCATGCCCAAAGGGAAAGGGATAGGAAAAGGCCACCACTTAAGTAAGGTGTTTCAAGGGCCCTACATAGACAAGCACAACCAAGTGCACGTGGGTCATAACCTTACTAGCCTCTCTAAACTAATGTGTTCGAACCCTGGTAGAAGGTTCATGCATGTTACATAGCAGATAACAAATCATATACAAAGGAATAAAAAGTAGGTAACTCAATCAAGTGGAACAATCATATATAATTATATACACAAGAAAAAATCACGGAATATATGCAATGACATAGTAATATATACAAAACACAATTGCAAAAAAAAGAAAAAGAAATAATTATAACAATCAAATAATATATAACAACATAATAATATATACAAAAGCATGATTAAATAATTATAACAACATATACATAAGGAAAAAATATACAAAACATATAAACAAATAATATATACAATCGAGAAAGACCTCCCAATTCAAAGAAAAAGGCTCAACTCTCAAGGGATCCCCAAGAGAGTCGTCATTCGTTGACATCCGGATTTGTCCAAGCGCCAAGGAAATGACACCGATTAGCGATTGGCTATTTTTTGTGAAAAGGTGTAAAAATAAATGGTGCTTTTGGAGTTACCACCAACCGAAAATAAAGGTGCGGTCGGAACACCTATTATTAAGGGTAACAAAAAAAATGATCTCGCATACTAGAGTCTAAGGGTCTGGGAGTCAATTATGAGTGGGGAAAGTCTTAAGCACCCCTACTACGCCCAAAAATGGTACCTAATTAAAATTGAAAGTTTTTTTAATTGCTTTGAAAAAAACATAAATTAAACGTTCAAAAAAATGCTACGAGAAAAAAAAATCTAAATACTATAGGATGCAAAGTTCCTTTTTGTTGTTTTTTAATGTCACAAGGGAAGGACGGATCACCTGAAAATATTTTAAAAGAAGATAGCTAAAAATGTCTGTTTTTCAAAAAGCTTAACAATTTAAAAAAAATCCAAACACACGCTTTTGCTCTTTTTTCCCCCTCCTTTTTTTAGCCAAATTTTAGAAATTCGAGAGATTATAATAGAATAAAAGGGAAATGGAAGCTATTTAAAAAGACATATTTACATATGTAAAAGAAATATTTGACGATTTGAGAAGGAAAAAAAAGTGTACATGAGATAATTAAAATAAGGACTAAATGACTAAAAAAACATATTTTAGAATATCACCCCTTTTTTGTTTTTTGTTTTGCTTAGTTCGTATTTTAATATCGTTATAAACACAAGTCATTGCTTGACATCATACATATCCAAAGCCTACCTACATCATAGACATCAATCTATAGAGAAAAATACAGAAATTTCTTATGCCTGCAACGAATTAGAACCAACTCCTAGATCAAGACAACTAATCTTTGATGGTCCCTTGGAGCCTAGAGGGGGGTGAATAGGCTCTTATCGAAACTCTTTTCTTTCTCTTAAGACACAAACACTTATCTAGTTAAGTGATATAATCACTGCGGAAGATAACCAGATAGTGGAAGTATTTTGTTTTATTATCACAAGATAAATACAACAAAATAGAAGCAAGACTCTCTTACACTCTGTTTACAAATGAACTCACACACTAGCCAAATTCTATCTCCCAAAATTAAAGCCGCTTGTGCATACACAGGGTTAATCTTTGCTTACAAATGCACATGCGTGCTCACTACACAAATGTACAAGTATGAATATTTATACAAAACATTCCTAAGAGACAACCTTGGAACTTGTAGTTCCGGAATGCGTTCAGCACTAACTATCCCTCGGTAATCTCTCTCGCCTTGATTGCTGCGGATTGTGGAGCTCAAGATCTTGGGTTTGAAGAGTATAAGTGTCTTTGTAAGTTCCCAAATATAATTAAGGTTGTGTCCACATATCCGGATGATCCACGTGTAAGATTCTTCAGGTTCTCAATAAATTTGTCTTACATCGGGACGCCACGAGCTGATAACTTTAAATGCGGTTGAGTTGAAGTAGTATCTTCTTGGTCCGGTGTAATTTTCCTTACTCCGTAGCTAATGAGGCTCGAACCTTACTTCGTGTCGTTGATTGCTTACTCCGTATCTATTTGGTACTGGAATCCTTAGTCCGTGTCGCTTCCTTACTCCGCATGTAAGTTCCTTACTCCGTATGTAAATTCCTTACTCCGTATGTAAGTTCCTTACTCCGGGCGAGTCTTGAAAAGTTGGATGACTTATTCCGTATCGTGCTTCCTTACTCCACATGTAAGTTCCTTACTCCGTATGTAAATTCCTTACTCCGTATGTAAGTTCCTTACTCCGGGCGAGTCTAAGGGATCGGAGTGCTTACTCCGTACTAGCGCTTCCTTACTTCGTATGAGTAAGTTGTCCGGATTCCTTACTCCGCATCTAATTTCCTTACTCCGTGTCTAATAAAGACTCGGGTCCTTATTCCGTATTTGTAATTCCTTACTCCGCATGTATGGAAGACTCGGATGCCTTACTCCGTGTCTTCTTTTACTTCGTGCGACCTTGTTAACCAAGACTCTTACTTAGCGTCAATTTGACTTAGTCCGCACGAATGTTCCTTGTTCCGTATGTCTTGGTGACTTGGTTATTTACCAAGTGTTTGACGACACTCACTCTTGTCCGGATCAGGATTATGTATCCTGTCCTTAGCTTTGCTCTCACGAGTGTATCTCCGGATTAATAACATATCTTCTGCAACGATCAAAGAAACACAAAAGATCTCAGATCAAATTACATAAGGCTTTATCAGCATTATCCAAATTCTGGGCTTGATCCAACAATCTTAATTAATTTAAAAGATGTACAACCCAAATGATAAGAATTAGACATGTAACTTTAACTTCAATTACATAATTAGAGTTAATTAGCTTCCTGGTTTCATTCTCAGGAGAGAAGAGTGGTAATGAACAACCAAGCCAGACCACTAAACTATAAACATGTAATCAATCCAAGTTTCTTTCTTTTAATGATGGACTAAGATGGATCAGCTTCTTGGCTTGGATTCTCAAAAGAGAACAGTAGCAAATTATAACCAACTTTGATCATTTGGGAAATAATCATCCTTTTCCAAAATAACATACGAATATTAACAAATTATCCAAAAACAATCATAATTCGCAATTCAAACCATGCTTTGAACAAAGCGTTTTATGGACAGAACAAAAACTTCATGGAACCATTACACAAAGGGAATGAATCACTACAACAACTTAACTATAATTTCATGAAAATTGAAACTCACAAGAGGAGAAGATAAACAATTTGTATCCCTCCTTTGTGTTCCTTCCTCTAGCCTTCTCTACCCTTCTTCTTCGTGTGTGTCGTCCTCTTTTCTCTATATATTTCCCCTTTTTCTTTCCTACCCTCTTTCACAATGCCTCCTCTCTTTTGTTGCCATGGAGTCCCTTTTATAGCCAATGGAGGGATGAAGCAAGTAGAGGAGGGTGGCCATCAACGTGGGATAACCGCCGACATAGTTGTAGTGGTAGGGCATTGTGCGACGAGGGACAACTCGAGCGAGAGATCCGGGATACCGACCTTATCCCGCATTTCATGGGATATGGCAAGCTTCTCGGTGAAGGGTAATTTAGTGCCATGGCTCTGTCAGGCCGGAGCGAGAGAGGTCGGCGGAGGTGCTAGAGGATGACCGATGGACATAGGATTCTTGTAGAGAGAGTGGTGGCAACGAACCATGGGTTAAGAGCATTGGGCGTGAGAGAGATAAAGTGGCATGCATGGTTTAGGTAAGGGTAGGTAAGGTGTTAATAATAATAATACATAATATAATAATAATAATACTTTAAATAAACAATAACGATAATACTAAAACTCAAAATAACTTACTTAAAATACTATATTAAAATAATAACAGTGGTAATAATAATCCTAATATAATAAACTACATTATAAAATAATACTTAAAAAAAGTACATAAATCAAAAGGATATAGGATGTCGGTTGTGATCGAGTTCATCATGTCGTCTTGCATGTTAAACATTGTTTATTATAACTTCTTCCTTTGTCGCCAAAATTGGACACGGTCAATTAATGTTCAACTTTTCATTCCCCATCACTTGGGACTTGTTCCCTAGCAATTGGAAGCTGGTTGGAAGAAGTTATCAAAATTGCGCACCTTGACTTTACGACTATGATCCTTTATTAACTTGCACAATTGTAAAATAAAGCAAAACAAAATATGTGGAATAAAACAAAAGTGCATATGTCCAACCAAGACAAAATTGAGGTGCGATAGCATTCATCCATATGTTCGAATCTGTAGAACTTATGGCTTGTGAAAATGACAAAAGATTATTATCAACTTCAACATTACAATCCGATTCTTGCAAGTACACTTCGTAATCATTAGAAATAGCTTATCACCTTTCTTAAGTAGATCTCCTTAGTGGGACTTGTTCACTTTCTTAATAAACTGGGTCCTCATTTACAACATGATCTATCGGAGTTTGATCAACAATTTATGGAATATTTGTATTTGGTTGTCTAACACTCGGTTAAACTTGAGGAGCATGAATGATATTCAACCTATTACTTGATTCAGAGAGGGGAGCTGCATAATGGTCCTTTTTCGGAACAATATCCCGAAATTGATCACTCCTACGGATCAACTCATTCTCAAGAAATTTAGCATTTATTGATTCCATAATCCTAATGTTATGTAATAGACAATATAATCTATAACCTTTAGACTTTTCGGCATATCCAATGAAATACTTACTAATAATCCTTAAGTCAAGCTTCTTTTCTTGTGGGTTGTAAATTCTCACCTCTGACGGACAACTCTAAATATGTATATGTCACAAACTTTGTTTCTAACATTTGAATAACTCAAAAGGTGTCTTAGAGACAGTTTTGGAAGTAATTCGGTTTAATATATATGTTATCGTCTTAAGAGTATCAATCCACAAAAATAATAGAAGTTTAACATTACTTCTTATGCTACGCATAATGTCTATTAATGTCCAATTTCTTCTCTCTGGTACATTATTTTGGTCTACAAAACCAGGCATAGTGTATTAGGCAACAATCTCATGTTCTTAAAGAAATTTATCAAATAGATCAATTGTTTGTTCGTTGTCGGTGTATTTACCGTAGAACTCTCCACCTCGATCTGATGTCATGATCTTAATGTGCTTACCATTTTAATTCTCTACTTCAGCCTTAAACAATTTAAAGGCATCCAAAGCTTTATCCTTTCAATGAAGTACGTAGAGATACATATATCGTGAATAATAATCTATGAAGGTGATAAAGTATTTCGGATCATTAGTATTCATGTCCAAACAACAGATGTCCATGCGTATAATTTTTAATAAGTCGAACTCCTTTTTAGCACCAATTTTATGTTTAATAGTTTGCTTTCCTTTAATATAATTAACACGGGTACCAAAGTCGGGAAAGTCTAGAATATCAAGTACGACTTCCTTTACCAATCTCTTAACTCTCTCAATGGAGATGTGTCCCAATCTCCGGTCTACAACATAAAAGAATTCTCATTCATAATACATCTTTTTAAAGCAACATTACCATATATAGAATTATTATGAGTGGTATCATTTTGCGAGCTAAGATGAAATAAATTATCATATAATGTACCAAAACCAATAACTTAGAATTTATGATAATACTGAAATCAGAGTCCACAAAATTAAAGGAAAATCCAAAAGGTAAAAGTCCAAACACTGATGCAATGACCCGTGTTTGGGGTTTTGGGAGATAGTTATGTGATGGAATACACATCGAGAGATGTGAATATCAGTACGACGATGTATGCGTCAAATAGAGAGTTTGACTGTGAGTGGGCCTAATTTGGAGTCAAAGCCCTAAAAGGCTAATTTTGATATTTTTGTGGTGTGGTCAGGTGACTTTGTATTCAAGGTATTATTTGAAAAAAAAACAAATCTCATTACAGTAATGTACTCATTAAACAGAACATTTCGATAGTAATTAGACTCAATTTAGAGTTGGGACCCTGTGAGGGCAATTTTTCTATTTTAAGGAATTAAATGAGAAAAATATAAATAGAGAAAATAGGGGAGAAACCCTTAATGTTGTTGTTGTGTGCGTGTACATGAAGAGAGAGAGAGAGAGAGAGAGAGAGCTTGAGGAGAATGTAGGGATTCATTCTTTTCACTCATATGTCATTGATTGTACTTCCTAGAGTAACTAAAACATGAGAATTAATTCCAAATTCATGGAATTTGATGTATGAACCTTAAGTTATGAAAACCCGATTTTGTGGGTTAACCTTCGAACTAAGGTTATTTTGGTAGCCTAACATGGCTAGGAAAAGTTATAAGTTCATTTTTGGGATGAATTAATGCTTAAAAATGGATATTTAAGTGGTATAACTGAGTTTTGAGACGAAATCAGGATGAATGCAGTTGACAGATCGCGACTAGGGGACTGCTCAACAATGCTCCAAGCTAGAGAGTCGAGCTAGCTTCGAGCAGAGGGCTTCGAATAGGGAGCGTCGAGCAGAATGTAGCATCGAGCACAGTTGTCTCAAGCAGTGTGCCTCGAGCGAAGCGGTGCGGTTCTGGTTTCAACTGGATTGGACTATTTACATTATAAACCTTTATGCTTCAAGTATTATACTTAAGTTATAATGTAAAGAAGAAAATAGCCCTCATTTGGATTCAAAGAAAAATACAAAAAAATAAATAAATCAAATTCTCACTCCTTCAAAATACGAAAATTGAGAATTAGTACTGAATCCCGGAAAAATTTAGTTTTTGTTTAAATGTGACCATTTGCGCACTAGGATTAGACCTCTTAGAAAAATCCCCAAAAATCATATTATCTTAGTTATGATATGGGGAACCATTACCCCGATTTTTTATTTCAAGAAAACACCTTCTATGAAAATCATCTCTCTTGGTTAAGACATTATGATAAATTTGTGAAGACTAGCCTCTATTACAGAGGGAGTGTTATGAAACCCTAGTGGTCATGTGGGCCTATGAGGCTACCTCGATAAGCCTAGGAGGCTACTGTGCCTGAGAGGTAATATTTTGCTTGAGAGGTAATACTATGCCTGAGAAGTAACAAGTATGTATGTGTTTGTAATGTGATTTCAAATAAGATTTCTGTATGTGTGTGATATATGTGTGGTATGGCTTAGAGACGATACTTGTGCTAAGATCTCTTTTTCGGTGTTATCACCAACCCCTTATCCCTTCGAGTGCGGGCATATGAATTTACTAACCGGTTTCGTGGATTGAAAATCCAGGGCGTGACAACTAAAATCAAATTTGTTGCAAAATTAGAAACATAGAATGTCTTTTCTAAACGTAAAGTGAAACCACTATTTAAAACCAAATTACATGTCCTAATGGCTTTCTCATATGAAGCTATCTTGTTGCCTGAATAGATAAATCTTTCACCGTTCACCGGTTTCCTTAGGTTTGTCATACCTTGCAAGGTTTTTGAAACATGAAGTTGAAGTCCAATATTAATCCACCATGTATCATAATTAACATTAACCATATTAGATTCATAACAAATAAATGTTAGAAAATTACCTTTCTTCTCAAGTCAAGCTTTGAACTTAATGTAATCCTTCTTCATGTGTCCCTTCTTTTTACGAAGTAACACTTTGACTCTTTCTATATGACTTGGTTCACATGAATCTTTCCCTTTCCCTTTTCCTTATTGTGATCTCTTTTCTTCTTTGAAAGAGAAGTTGTAGCAAGGTTTACTTTTTCTCCCTCTTCCATCAACAATCTACCCTCCTCTTGAGCACACATGATCATAAGCTCATTAATTGATCATTTGTTCTTATGTATGTTGTAAAAGATCTTAAAAGGAGTATATTGTTGTGGCATAGTGCACAAAATGAAATGAACTAGGAAGAATTTTGATATGGTAACTTTTAAAGCTTTTAGTTGAGTCACTATATCCCTCATGCGCATAATATAATCACGCACTCCTTTAATCTTATTGTGCCTCATGGATAAAAACTTCATAATTAAGGTGCTAACGAGAACCTTATCAGAGGATACAAACTGCTCATCGATGGCTTTAAGAAGATCTTTGATCTTATTATGCTAAATGACTGAACCTCAAATCCTAACACAAATACTGATCTTTATGAACATAACTAAGAGGCAATAAGATCGCTCCCATTTTTCATAAAGATCGATCGCATCTGGAGTACTATTCTTCATTATGCTATGCGGTTCGTCTTTCCAAATAGCATAGTCAATATTCATCTATCTTAATTGTAGTAACACTCTTTCCTTCCATGCCTTATAGTTATCACCTCTTAATTTAGGAATGTCACATTTAACATCGAAATGTTTCCATATAAAATTATGCTTATTAACAAAAAATGGAGACTTGAACTTTTATCATAATTTACCAATGTAAATGCTAATATGAATCTAGTGACATAAAACTTGCTAGTGTGCTAAAGTATACTCAAATCAAATTTATAATATAGTTTATAGTAAAGCCATTAAACCATTATTTCTTAACTCCTCCGGGTAAATTAAGAAACATAATCTAATACCTCACCCTAATTAACCATGCAAATACAATAAAATTTCCTGTGGACATATCTCATTATAATACATATGATTAGTTACTATTAATCTCTAGTATCCACATGCGATTTCAATATTAAATTTCTTAAAGTTAGAGATGTTGTGACTACTCCCTAACTAATAAAAATTTAATCACTTGACATTTCATTTTATTATATACCTAAATTTATGTATATAAAACTTATAGATTCATTTCAAATCATAAAAATCGTGTATATATATATATATATGTCATATGTTAATTATAAAAGATTCACAATATTCGCCAATTAAACCAAAAGCAAAAACCTATAACATGTATATGATAAGTTTGCACAAGATATACCTAGTTTGACCAATGTCATTAATCTCAAACATAGCGCAATGCATATCAACGATTTGGATTGATCAAAATTTGATTTGAACAAAATAAAAGAAAATTCAATTGACGGCAAAACCATAAACCATGAAAAATTACCGGGAAAATTAATTAAATAAAAACTAATTTAATAAATCATGTAGTGATTAATATTTACTGGCAAACTGAATGAAACACTAGCTAATTCCCTTGGATAAAAGCAATATAATATATGAGCCTTCTTAATTGAAATTCAATTAATTAATAAAACTAAATATGAATTCTAATATAATGAACAATAACCAATTTCTAAGCAAGGCAAAATAATAAAATGTTTCGATACCAATTGGGGGATAATATACATCTTAATCATGCTCTATACCATATGAATATATGCTACAATAGAAGCGATAAAAAGTATGAATCAATTTAATTACCTCCAGCCATTGCTATTGAAATTGATCAAATGTCCTTGTATTCCAATTGCTAATTTTTAAGTCTTTCTCAGGTTAGATGGTATTGTTTCTAGGAGTGTAGGCTCAGTGAACCCTTCAATTAGAAAATAAAACTCATTTTTTTTATATTACTCCAGCCATCATAGAGTAATGTCAACGCATAGCAATAATTATAGGGTTACAATAATAGTGGGAGTTACTGGAAATAAGAAGAACATGACAATTATTAGCCCACCATCTATTGCCAAAATAAATGAGCCACAAATTAAGGGTTCTATAAAATTAAATTAATAATAATTACTTTATTATTATAGCATTTTATGGAAATCCAATAAATATTATTTTAAATTTTCATAAAACAAATTAATATTATTTGATAGAATGATATTATTAGTTTTTGATTTAAGAAATATTTGATAGAATGATATTATTTTTTAAAATATGATTATTTTTAAAATGATAAATTTAATAAATTTAAAATTATTTATGAATTATAAAAATTAATCTGAATTTATATTTTTAAAAATATTACAGGACCCTAAATTCATCCTATACTGTTTTAAAAATATTTTTTTCTTTTATATTAGAAAAATAATTTACAATGACATTTATTATGCTACTACGCTGGGCTTGGGCATTGGTTAATCATTCTGTTTCGCAAAAAAAAAAAATCCATTTTTGAAATCACTAGAAAAGTGAAATGAAAAGAAATAAATTGATAAAGAAGAGGGCAGGTGTCAAGTAAAAAAAACACATTAGTAAGATCAATTGCAATTTTTATTTAGTAAAAATAAAAATTGTGAATAAGTAAAAATATTATTTAAATATAAAATAAAATAAAAAAAAAATTAGGCCTGATTTTTTTTTAATTAAAATGACATAATTTTAATTAAAAATTCATTAATCAGCTTCGATCAAATAAAAATACAAAATCGCCTGCATTCAAAAAACATTTCTAAAATCCCTCGCCTCAATGCAGAGCCTGCAGACCTTATCTCTCCTTCCCGAGTTCCCCCCTCTCTGAACCATGATCTTTGTGGACGGTGTTCGTTTCCATACTCAAACTTCATCAACTCAGGTATCAACAATACCACGTTACGCATTCCATTATAGCAATTTTCCTTTTTCTTTTTGGGTGGCTGCAAAAATTACGAACTAGTTTTGTGTGTCAAATTAAATCGGTCCTTCGGTCTTAGGCTCTAAAAAAAAAAAAAACATTCGCCCATGTTCTCTATGTTCTAACTGTACGTTGAGGAACAGTAACACTGGCTCTAATGTGTCTAACATGTACGACAACAATTATTTGGATTCCTAAGTAAGGTTTCTTTCGAAATGATTCGTTCCCAATTATGCGTCAGACCTCAGTCCCTGTGTGCCAGTTCTCATGCAGCATGGCTTTAGTTTTGTTATCCTAGGAGTGAGTAGGAATCATACCGGGAACTTATGCCATTTGCACATAAGATGACCCACATTCATGATTCCCATGTAGGCGATATCAAGAGTTGCAAATGCAGCGAGTTACTGTTTTTGCTTAATAAACAAATCAGTTTTATTTTGTATTTGTCTTCCTGAAAATCATTTTGTACATATGGGTTGACAAGCATGAAAATTTTCCTTATGAACAGGGCAAGGATATCCTGATTGCTCTGATGGGAAGTCATATTCTGGAATCTGCGTCATCTTCATTTAAAGCTATCCAAGAGAGGAAGTTTTCAGTATTGGAGGGATATTCTTCAGAGAGACATGTTTATGTGTTTCAAAGAGAGTATGCTACTGTTGATCCTGCACTTGTCAATGTATGCCCATTTCTGTATATTTTTTCAAAAAGTTAAACAAATGTTTTGTCATTTCATTTAATGTTATGTTTCATGGGAGATTCTATAATTCTCCATTTCATAGTATTGTTTTCAATCATAAATAGAAAACCATCATTTCTGACAATATCATGAATATTAGCTTATAAAATATGTTTGACAAAGAGTTTTCTATGCATCTTACTGTTGAAGGACACATGCATGTGGCGCTGGACCTCATCTTTCAGTGCATGAGATCTTCTAATAATCCCAGACATAAAAATTGGTATTCTATGCATGACACAATTCTAACAAGCATAACGAAGATCATACTCAACTAACAAAATGTGAACTTAGGAATTCCTAGAGCAAAGCACTGCCGCACTGGTATAACAGCTCAATCCATAAGTTACACAGTGAACAGTAGATTTCACTGTGTTCGATGGTAAAGCTCTCCTGAGATGATAATGACTAATGAAATGTGAATTCCTTTTTTGTTTTTTTAATACCAGGTGGATCAATTGGTGTCATATCTCTTTAAGAGAGTTTCTATTTGACATTCTTGTATATGATCGAAATATTTGGTGCTTAATATATTTTTCAAATATGCTGATTGTCATTGTTTTGAGATTCTACTTCTTAAGTGGAATCAAGGCTTAGCTACTGATTTCTCAAGTTGAATTGTGTAATTTTTCCCACATATTGAATATCTATGTATACATGTCTTTCTTCTACATGAAAAGCTAGTTGGCACAGATGAAGCAACAACTTGTGTGGGCCTTGTGATTCGAAATCAAAAAAGTGGCATGTAAGACTATTATTTTGGAAATAGATCATTATCAGAATATTTTCAGTTTAGTATAATGCTATGTTCCACATAATTGTATAACTTATTTTACTGATTGCAGGACCTCGGTTGCTCATTTGGATTCTCCAAATGTTGTTGATATTGGACTGAGGCAGATGTTATCAGATGTGGTTGATCCCAATTCTGATGTTGAACTAGATGTATTCTCTTCATTTACTTTGGATTTTTTTTTTCAGTTTTGTTGTGTTGGCTGCTATCAAGCTCTATAGCAAATATGAAGGTCTTACTAGGACTCTAAATGCAGGTGCATTTGATTGGGGGATTTGAAGACATTCCTCTCAATGTCTGGTTCGGGTTTCTCTATTTCTTGTTGATTTTCTGAAGATAGCTTCCTGATCAGAGGTAGAAATGTTGTGAGTTAGATTTATTGAAATGTGTATGCAGCATGAAGATCATAGTATCAAAGCAAGAAGCCATACAGTGTCAATGGGCTATTCCTTTCCTTTGTGTGCCAAAATAGTTGAAGCCTTGGAAACATGTGAAGGAAAGTTCCACATTCAAACACTCTTTGTTCTTAGGCATAACACCAGGAGAGATTGCAAGGGAATTGCATATGCCATTTTTAATGGATTTTTGGTAACTTTTATCTTCAAGAGTACCTATCCCTTATTCACGCGTGTGTTGACTTTTGAGTTCATTAAAGATATCCATAACAGTTTTGTTGGAATAATTGGAATGCACGGAAAGTAATGCAGGAATTTCTCCTTCCATATGAAATACCTAGAACCTCAGATTTAAATGGAAAACATTAGCGTCTTGTTGCTAACATTACCATACAACATTTGCATAGCCTTTTGCTTTGCTGATCCTCTCTTTCTCACTTTTTTGAAGTCTCAACCAGGAAAAGTGATACAAATCACACCATGCCATAATCTAGCAAGAGGAAACATCCTGAAATTTACTAGTAGTTAGTACTTTATTTTTATAAAAGACATCCATTATTACTATGACCGTCCAATTATATAAATGGAGACAGAACAGTTGCAACATATTGGTTACAGGAACTGCCTATTAAAACTGAATCATAATTCACTAATAACTACCTATTAATTACACCTATATGTGATAATTGGTTTAGGATTCATATCATTATATCCCTCTTGAAAAACTGACTTGTCCTCAAGTTGGAATGTTGGGAATTATTGGTAAAGCAAATCATACTCTTCCCAATTATCTTCCTTGGTTGCAGTTACACGATCTTTCTAGTGGACCAAGACTTCTAGCACCTTTCAATCACCAAGCTTTTGCCAATGATGTGATAAGATGGTATCAAGTTGTACCATAAATTCAAATGTGTCACTAATTGGTGGTGGTACATTGAAATAGCTGCTGGAAATTTGTGGATTGAATGTAGAAGAGAAACATGAAAAACCGGATGTATCTTAGAGTTTGGCGGAAGGTCTAATTCATACGTAACATAAATAATTTTTTGTAACATCTTATAGGGGCCAAAGTATCTAGGGGTTAATTTCTGATTAACATGCTAGGTCAAAGATTTTTGGCGATAAGGCTGCAACCGAAGAAATATCAATTCACCAACATTAAAATGAATTTCTCATCGGTGGGAATTAACTGTTCCCTTTAATAAATTTTGTTTGAGGATGCCAATTATTTCACCTTGAGCCAATAAAAGGTCTACTGGAGGTATATTTCTATATTCCAAACAAAAGTGCAAGTATGAGGATGTTGGATCTCAATATGAAATAGTTGAATGTGGAAGATCATGAAGACATACGATATCTTTAAAAAAGAGAGTAGCAAAAACTTTGTGGAATATGGGTGAGATAATCCCAGAAAATGAAAATATTTGTTGAGGCGGTCAACCACTACTATGAAAACATCAAAGTTGCCTGATTTGGGAAGACCCAATATAAAATCTAGAGAGATATCTTCCCATACCTGCACTGGGATAGGTAGTGGTTGAAGGAGTCCACCTATTTTTGTTGTTTGGTACTTGGCACATTGACAGGTCATGCAATTTTGCACATACTGTTGCACTACTGCCTTCAACTGCGGTCAATAAAATTGAGAGGTAATTCGTTTCAAAGTTTTGACAAATCTACCATAGCCAATGACCAGAGTATCATGGGATTCGTATAAGATTTTCTTTTCTCAATTTTGGAACAAGAATTATCAAACAATCTTTAAAAAAAAGCTTATCCCTTACAAAGTAAAATTTTAGATAAGAAAGTGGATTTGTGGACTTGGAGTGCCGAATCTGGCAGGTGTATGGGACTTGTTGCAACAATTTCATCTAATTGTTGAAGTCGTCAACCTGAGGGGTCTACTAGGGCCAGCAATTCAACCTGTTGTGGACATTGCAAAGGAGCATATGTACCAGTGTTATCGCATCCCGGCTTGTACTAGATTACAAAATCAATTGGTAATAATTTTAGCAAAAACTTTTGCCGAGTACCGTGGATATTCGTTGATCCGATAGATGGGACATACTCTTATGATCTGTTCAAGCAGTGAATTGCGACCCTGAGAGATGGCATTGCCACTTTTATAAGGCAAGAACTAAAGCAAGCAATTTTCGATGGTGGACTCAAATTTGTTAAAAAAAGAGAATCCTTTATTGAAATAAGCCACTAAGGGATTGGACTGCACAAGCATAGCACCAATTCCATCCGTAGATGCATCACATTCTACTATGAAGGCTTTAGTAAAATTTGGTAGACGTAGGATAGGTGTTGTGGTCAAAGCTATTTTTAGATTATTAAATGCTTGGTCAGCCTCGAGAGACCACTTAAAGGCATCCTTTTTAGTCAATTTTGTGAAAAGACGAGCAAGGAGGCCATAATGTTTAACGAAATGGTGATAATACCTAGTTAGTCCTAGAAATCCCCGCAATTCTTTTATAGGGGATGATGCTAGTGAGATAGAAACTGCTATAACTTTGTCTTGATCTAGAGAAACTTCTTCAGTTGAGACAACATGGCCCAGGCAATTTTTGGTTGACCAAAAATACATTTAGATGGCTGAGCAAAACATTGATTTGCTTGAAGTAGGTGTAGAATTATTAAGATATGTTCCTCATGCTGTTTTCCTAATGAACTGGAGACTTAAATGTCATAAAAAACAACAATAAACTTTAGATATGACCTTAGAAGGTCATTCATCATTGCCTAAAAAGTAAAGGGGGGCGTTGGTCAATCTGAAGGGCATAGACAAGAATTCATAATGGCTTGAGTGGGTATGAAATGTTGTCTTGTATATATCCTCTGGTTATACTTTGATTTGATGATATTCGGACCGGAGGTCAATTTTGGAAAACATGAAGGCTCCATATAACTCATCCAACAACTCTTCAACTATTAGAATTGGATATTTGTTTGGTATTGTACGGGTGTTTAGTTAACAGTAATTCATACACATTTCTTTTTAACCAATAATACAGGATTGGCAAAAGGACTAGTACTTGGACGGATAAACCTCCTTTCTAACAACTCAATTGTTTGTTTCTCAATTTCAATTTTTTTTATGATAAGGATCGCGATAGGGCCTTAAATTTGGGATTAGTGGAATGGAATGTGTATAGGTTCTTGAAAAATGAAGTGAAAATTTTAGAGAATTTGTTGTATAGCCTGGCTAGTAGGGGTTGAATATACTAAAGATGTCAAAGCATTTAGGTTTAAAGAGGTATAGGATAAACCTTATTTTGTATTTTTAACCCCAAAAATCTTCACTTGTTAGCCCTTACAGTTGAATTTGAGGAATAACTCTTTCCAATTCACCTCTATCATTTCTAATGATGCTAGCCAAGTGATTCCAAGGATGATTTCTGCACAGTCGAGAGTCTTGCTTGATGACGAGGCCAGGCATTTGGATAGTGACCTCAGGGCAGATTTGATTACAGTGAATGACAGTCCCATTTCGAATAGTAACACCAAAAGAAAGGACCTCCATAACTCGCAATTTTTATTCCGTTACAAGCCTTGTCAAGATGAAGTTGTGTGTATTGCTGCTGTCCACAAGAATTAGAACAATACACCCCTGATGGATCCACAAAACTGCATGGTTGTGTTGGTGTTGTGATCTGCGAGTTGAAGAAGGGATATCTCCACCTATTCATTCTCCATTTATTATGGTTCTCCTTTAATCTCCTCACCATTTTATTTATTATCTTATGTGAATTTCAGCTAAGAAAAAAATAAAGGCATTGATGACCCGGTGTAAATTTATCACCACATCTAAAACAGAGTCCCTTCTCACGTTATATTGACATTCGTTAGGGTTAGAAGGGTTTGATGGTGGCAGTCTGTAGTAAGGAGTTACACTTGGCCGATTATAATTATTTTGGTTATAATTGGGCTGAGGAACTAAAGTGGGCTTGTGCCCTTTTTGGACTGAGTTTTGATTTGAATTCAAGAGCCAACTAGGCTGCCTTGAATACAGAACACAGTTTATGTGTATGTACCTCTACCTTTAATTCTTCTTTTAACCTAACAATAAATGTGCCTAGTAAGGCATTTTCTGGCCAATCTGAAACTCTAGCAGCACATCAAGCAAACTCTAGTCTCAAATTAGCCACTGATCCCGTTTGCTTGATAGTACGTAGGAATTCATCTGCGAATTCTAGACGTTCATAATTTTCTTGAAAAATCTCCACAAAATCCTACTAAATCCATATTTCTCTACCCAAGCATAAACGTCAAGAGCATCACCTTCTAAATGTATGGGTACAACCTCAATCTTCATGTCAGCAAGTAATTCATAGTACTAAAAATACTTTTCTTCCTTGAAAAATCACCCCTAAGGATCTTCTCCTTCGAATTTAGGAAAATATATCTTCGCCTTTATTTTTTGATGTTGAAATTGGTGGTAGGCCGTGTCTCAATCTAGATAGTCCAACCAAGGGCGATTTCGATTTTCAAAGGGACATCATAAAATTCGAGTTTCAGCCCCTTCTGTAGAAGGAGTAAGAATGGTTTGAGAATGAGCTTCTACAGAAGCGATTTGACTATCCAAAATTTCCAAGCATGAGATATGATGGATAATTGTTGAGCCACATCAAAAGAAGGATTTTGTGGAATAATATCAAATGAAGTTGCATGGGGAAGGTTGGATGGTGATGGTTGAGAAATAGGATCATTGTTGGAATTGTGTGTTTTGGCCATGGGAATTAGGCTTTGATACCAAATTGATACAAACTACTCTATATCAGAATCTAGCAAGAGTAAACACTTGGAATTTACTCAGTGGTTAGCACTTTATTTTTATAAAAGATACCCATTGAAACTGCCTATTATAGATAGGGAGAAAACCATAACTCACTCATAAGTTTTAACTACTCACAACTTATTCGTATAATTACCTGTTAATTATACAATAATTAATAATAAAAATACAGTCTCTAGATATACTGTCACCTTTTGAATTTTATTTATCCTTTAATTTGTGACAATTAATTTAAGGTTCATATCAAAAAACATTGTTATAGTGCATATGCCAGTTACATGTAGTTATCATGAGTTATAAAATATTTAGAGAATATTTGATTAAGATTTGATTGATTATGTGATTAGGTTAGAATATTTGATTGGTGTAATTAGCGTTATTGCTATTTTATACCTAAATTAGGCTATGGGTGAGTTGTATATAATAAGGTTGTAATCTTCAATATAATTATCAAGGAATATCATTCATTCCTTTTCTATTTGGTATCAAAGCAAAATGTTTCTTTTTGCCCTAGCCTAACCCTAATTAGAAGCATAGTTATTAAAGGCGCAAGGCGCACCTAAGCCGCAAGGGCTGGGCCTGGACTAGACGCAAGGCGCAAAAAAAAGCGCAGGCCTGAAGGACCTGAGGCGCACCTTTGTTTAAATTTTTTTATAAAATATACTAATGAAATAAACACATTAATTTAAACATAAATAAGTCAATACTCTCAATTATAGCAAATTACTTAAATGTAAAATTATTATAATTCAACAGTTTAAAGCATAAATATTCAATAGCCCAAGAATAATGAGTATTAGATATTACTAAGTCAATACTATCAATTGTGTTGCATACTTCCAACCTGGATTTCTTCTTGAATTTTCAGAACTCATAATATCTAATAGCCTAAAAATAATGAGTATTAGATATTAAGATAGAGCAGTAAAAAAAACAGGGAAAATTAAGAACAAAAACAGAGCCAAGACGCATTGCTGGAATTAAAAAAACAGAACTCCCGCAGAAAAAAGGGCAGACCAGAGACGCGTCGCAGAGAGGTGACACAGGTACGCATCGCCTTCGCCGGGATCGACGTCGCAGAGAGCTGCGTCATCGGGAATCATCGCAGAGAGCTGCATCGTCGACAGCAAGAGACGCCACAATGCTAGGGTTGCAGCGGCAGTCACAGAAGAGAGAACAGAGAACTGAGAAGAGAGAAGAGAGAACGACGGACACACCTGGTTCGCCGTCGCCGAAGGTTGCCGAAGGTCGTCGAAGGTCTCCGCTGGCCCGCTGGTACGCACGATTCTTCCCTTTCTTTTTTTCGTTTCGATATATCATATAATGGTGCACGATTGCTTCGTCTCCTCAAGGCGCGCCTTCGCGACGCCTAGCGCTTGGGGACGAAGTGCTAAAAAGTGCGCTTAATGTGCGCTTCACGGACGTCGCGTTGACTAGAAGAAAGGCGGGCGCAACCCCTGCGCCCGCCTGGGTTTTGCGCCTAGGTGCACCTAAGGCGTGCCTTTAATAAATATGATTAGAAGCTATCGCCGTCACCACTTCAAGAGCCTTAGCTCTTCCTCGCGTGATAGCATGACCCTGCTTTCTTCTCTAGCCAGCCGCTACCTGACGCGCTGTCACCTCCTATCTTGTTGCCGCCTGTTGCACTGCCGTTGCCGCCTGTCGCACCACCGTCTGGTATCAAAGCGACTGCTCGAGCGATGCATTTTCATTGCCGTCTGTCGGGTTGAGATTTGTCATCGTTGTCCGTCATTGACACCATCGTCCGTCGTCACCTTCGATGCTACAGTCCGTTGTCGCCGTTGATGCCACCATCCGTCACTGTTGGCACCGTCTTACATCACTGACTGACGCGCCATCGGCAGAGGCAGCGATTGCGTGCACATCTCACTATCGGCGCTATCTCTATCAGTCAATGCCGCCATCATCGCCATTGCCGGACTTTGCCGCCTCTGCCGCCTGTTGTCGCCGGACACTCCTACTACCTCTTGCTGCTGCCTGTTGTCGCTAGACCCAAAACGGTGTTATTTGGCTTTTGTGGTCAGCGACGTTTTTTGGCTTATGTGTTCACAGTGAAACGTGTCCACCTCTTAGTTTGATTAAGTTTTTTGGTGCATGTGACTTCTTTGGGTCGGCATTCACCTATGTGGCGAAATTAATGGATCTAATGGATGTATCCTCTATTTCTCATGTGACTCGTGTGTTCCAGGAGAAGGGTGCCTTTCAATTGGCTTGACTTTCCTCTATTGGCAATCCTTAGGTTATTGATTTTGGAGCTACTAATCATATGACTAGTAATTTCTCTCTAGTTACTTCTCATGAATCCTCATCGATTAAATCTATTCAAGTTACTAATGGAACTCCCATGCCAATTAGTGGGGCTGGGAGTGTCTCCCTTTCACCTACATTTTTTTTGTCATCTGTTTTACTTGCTCCTAATCTCTCTAATAACTTTCTTTCCATTAGCCAAATTATCAAACGTCTTAATTGTTCTGTAATATTTTATTCTACTCATTGTGTGTTTCAGGACAATCTCACGAAGGAGACGATTGACATTGGTAAAGAGGGAGGAGGTTTGTACTATTGGGATGAATCGAGACCTTTACCCTCTGAGCCTAGTTAGGGATTTCAAGTGAGGCATGAGACACTTGATTACAAAAAAAATACTTTTATGGCATTATCGTTTAGGGCATTCTTCTTTTGTCAATTTAGAATGATTATTTCCTTCCTTATTTAAAAATATCTCTACTTCTAGTTTAAAATGTAAACAATATATTTATGCTAAAAATCATTGTGTTTCATTTAAAATTAGTATCAATAAAAGTCTTACTCCTTTCTCTTGTGTCCACACTGATGTTTGGGGTTCTTTTTCTACTTCTGCTTCAGGACATAGATAATTTGTGTCTTTTATTGATGATTGTAGTAGGGTAAGCTGGATATATTTGATGAAATCTAAAAGTGATGTTATTCTTGTCATTCCGCAATTCTATCAAATGATTGTTATCCAATTTGATACTCCAGTTCAAGTGTTTTACTCTGACAACGGTCGTGAGTTTGTAAATCAACCTTTGGCTGACTTCTTTAAATGGCATGGTGTCCTTCATCAGACTATATGTGTCCACACTCCTCAACAAAATGGTGTAGCGGAACGTAAAAACTGACATCTCCTTGAGGTAGTTCGAGCTTTATGCTTCATTATAAAAGTTCCTAAACGTTTTTGGGTGGATGCTGTCATGAGTGCTGTTTATCTTATCAATCAAATGCTTGCTCATATCATTGATTATCAAACCCCTTTGAGGATGTTGTCTTGCTTCCACAACATCCCTTCAGCTCTTAACATTTGCTCTAAGGTTTTTGATTGTGTGTGCTTTGTTCATGTGCACCAACTCCACCGAGATAAACTTGACCCTCGTGTTCTTAAGTGTATGTTTGTGGGTTACTCTAATTCTTAAAAGGGCTATAAATATTTTCATTCTCCTACGGGTAAATACTATGTGTCTATCGATGTTCAATTTTGTGAGCAGGTATCCTATTTTTCTGGCGACATCTCCGTTGTCCCTCTTCAGGGGGGAGCTTCATAGCAGGGAAGAGGAATAACTATGGTTGGATGAAAAAAAGGTGTGGACTTCAGGGGAGAAGAAGGATTCTACTAGTATAGGTGGTAAGGGGGAGTCCTTAGCTCCTAGTTTAGGTGAGGTGGAGTCTTTACCTTCTCCTAATCCAGTAATAATTGAATCAAGTAACAATGAGAGACCAGCTTGGATGTTTGAGAAATATTATACCAGACGAGATGCTACTCTCAAGTCTGATCCTCCTCTTAATAACACTATCATGCCATCAGAAGATTCTTCTGGGATTGATCATGCTGCACAAATTCCCACTGAAGTATTTAACTCTTCACCTATAGTTTCAAATTCAAATGATGTCTTATTTTCTGATCCTACAGATTTAGACAATTCTGTAAGCCGAAGGTATCCTCTTCGTGATCGTAAAAAACCATATAGATTGGGTTTTTCAAAATCATTTTCTAATGTTGCCTATCTTATTTCTGACTTTGTTTTTTATCGCCGTTTGTCCAAATCTCATATGTCTTTTGCTTTATCTTTTGTGCCTATTCCTATTCATTTTCAGGAAGCTCTTGGTGACCCAAAATGGAAGTCTACTATGATAGAGGAAATGAATGCCCTTGAGAAGAATTCCACTTGGGAAATGGTTGAGTTATCCCGAGGTAAGAAGACACTAGGATGCAAATGAGTGTTTACAGTGAAGTATAAATCAAACGGGATAGTTGAAAGATACAAAGCTAGATTAGTTGTCAAAGGATACACTCAGACATATGACATAGACTATCAAGACACTTTTGCTCCTGTGGCTAAAATGAGTACAATCAGAGTTATTTTTTGCTCTTGTGGCCAACCTTGATTGGTCATTACGCCAATTTGATGTTAAGAATGCCTTTCTCCATGATGATTTGATGGAAGAGGTATATATGGATTCTTCTCCTAGTTTTACACCAACAGAAGCAAAGGTATGCAAGTTGAAAAAGGCATTATATGATTTGAAGCAGTCCCCTAGAACCTGGTTTGGTCAATTAAGCCACTCAATGCAGGCATATGGTTTCAAACAAGCTTTGGCTGATCATACTCTTTTCTATAAATGGAGTGGTGATGATATTACTTTGCTTCTCGTTTCAGGCAATAATACAACAGAGATAAAGAAACTTCGTTGTTATTTAAGGACAGAATTTGAGATAAAAGATTTGGAAGCCTTGAAGTACTTCCTTGGAATTGAAGTATCCCGTTCCAAGCAAGGCATCTTTCTATCTCAACGGAAATATGTTCTGGACCTCCTTGCTGAGATTGGGAATTCGGCTTGTGCACCGGCTAACACTCCTATTGAGGTGAATCATGATCTATCCATCTATACTGATTAAGTTTCAACAAATAAAGAGAGATATCAACAGTTGGTAGGAAAATTGTTCTATCTGACTCACACTAGACTTGACATTTCGTATGCGGTCAGTGCTGTTAGTCAATTCATGCATAATCCGAGTGATCAACACATGGATGCTGTGAACTGTATTCTTGCATATTTGAAGTCTTCTCTAGGAAAAGGTATTCTTTTTTCTAAGCATGGACACCTCGACATTATGAGCTATACCGATTTAGACTTTGTTGGGTCCAAATTAGACAGAAAGTCTACTTCTGGATACATGTCATATGTTGTGGTAATTTGGTGACTTGGAGAAGCAAAAAAACAAAATGTGATTTCGTTATCCAGTGTCGAAGCCGAATATCAAGTCCTTCATCATGCCACTAAAGAGCTTACATGGTTACGTATTCTTCTGCGTGATCTCGGTTATGAACCCAAGAAGCCCATGAAGCTCTTTTGTGATAATACTGCCGCTATTGAAATTGGTAATAATCCAGTCCAGCATGATCGGACGAAACACATTGAGCTTGACCGTAATGACATCAAAGACAATCTTAATTTTGGACGAATAGAGGTTTCCTATATTAAGCGCGTGATCAACTTGTTGATATCATGACGCATGGAGTTTCTGGTGTTTCATTTCACACATCTTTGTTCAAGTTGGGCATGTGCACTATTTATGTACTAACTTGAGGGGAAGAGTTGGAATGGGTTGGAATGAGTTGTAAAATATTTAGAGAATATTTGATTAAGATTTGATTGATTATATAATTAGGTTAGAATATTTGATTGGTGTAATTAGCATTGTTATTATTGTTATTTCTTAGATTTTATACCTAAATTAGTCTATGGGTGAGTTGTATATAATAAGGTTGTAATCTTCAATATGATTATCAAGGAATATCATTCATTCCTATCTCTTTTCTACTCATATACTCATTGTTATGAATCAAATGCTATTTAATAACATATTGCACAGTTAACAGATGCAATTTAGTACCAAACTAATTGATGATTCATCAAAATCTTTGCATTTCTATGATCATTTGTTCATTTTAATACAATGGGAGTAACTTTCATTAGTAGCAGCCTGACTCTTCACTGACAAAATGCATTTGAACATTTTAATTTGGAGAGCTTTACTTATGATTTCAGTTATCGTTTCGCTTCATACTGGTTCTACATTTTGAAATATAATTCATTTTTCTTTCGAAAAACTTGCAGGTAGACACTTCAACGGGTGTAGTCATTCCAGCTACCTTTGACAAAACATCAAGATGCCCCGATGAGCTTGTTCGGAGGATTCGAGTGTCCTTTTCTTTTGATGACCCCAGCTGGAAAGGAAAGCTATTGGAGACATATGATACTCAGTCTGACCTGTTTAAGATTGCCCCATGCTCCTGGTAAGAATGCTGCTTCACTTTATCTTTTCGTTCTCTGTTAAGAAAAGCAGTCACGGCCACCTATCAGCTGCAAATTTAGTTACTGACACAATGCATATGTCTTATGTACGTATCTATACATAGAACATGAGCCAGGCATGGTAGTTTGATAGTTTTATCCTCACTACCCATCTCCCTATTAATCATTACTCTGTTTTCAATATCACCGGCCCAGGTCGTTCCGCCAAATTTATGTTGCCTTAAAATTACAAGAGCTTTCTGATTCAGAAATCCTTCTTACATGTTCTACTTCACCATCAGCAGAGGCCCCTGATTTTGTGGATTGTGAAAGAAGGTGCACAGCATTCCCTAAATTTAAGTAATTCATTTTTATGGTTTTAGTTTTGGCCTACTGGTTAAGAATGATAGAATTGTAGAACTTGCACGTTTTGCACGGAGTCACGATCTAAATGGCATTGATGTAATAATTATATAGTTGAGTATCCCATGATTATGTTTAGTTGGTTATCAAGTATCAATAAAGATACTCTAAAAAAATAAATAAAAATATACTTCTACATTCAGTGTATTTTTGTTACAAACTGTCAAACATGGTAGGCAGGGCTTCATATACTGTGAAGATGGGACTGGGGTTTAGTAGTAGGAGCTAGAATCGTGGAAGGATAACCCGAGAGTTAGCTGAGAAACAGAAATAATTTTTGTTGGGCTGTTTTCCAGTTTTTTCTGTGTATCCATATGGGCTTTGCTGATGATTTATAATGCAGTTTGATACCACTTATATTGTTAAAATAATTGCAACCTATTTAGAGGAAGTGGAGGGCATTTTTCTTCGTCGTAGCTTCTTAGGGAATATTAGTCGAAGAATTCAGATCAATATCTCATCATGTCATACAATACATTACAGACATAACACAAACAAGTTGTTGAAATTTAGGTGGTACGCGGTCATATAAAAAACTTGCAGAAAGTTTTTGTATTAATGTATATGTACACGTCACTTTGAGTAAAAAAGTGGTCTTGGTGCACCAAGTCAAATTTTATCTGAGCTCACATGGCTTGCCATTTTAGATTTGGTAGGACCCAAGTGGGCCTAACAAATCATCTTGGCACCTCAGTCCCACGGAAGCTTTAAATGTAAGGCATTGGAGCCGACTAAAGCTTTTCTTACAATTTGAGTTTAGAACTGAGTAGCAGTTAAACTGATAGCCAAAGGATTTTTAGCTATAAGCCTCCTTAGCTTGGGGACTAGGAGTAAACGTTGCCAAGTGTGTTTGGGTTCGGGATAGGATAAATGGGTATTAACAGTGAGAGTATTAATAATATTTGGCACTAATAGTATCTTATTTAGAAACCAATAACATGTTTGGTTTATATTGGAATAATATTTGAGATTAAATTTATAGTCCTATTCTTTAATATAATAATGCATTTGGTTTACACATTTTAGGGATACTGGGATAAGAATAAAAAAAATAATTTTATAATATAATAGAGGGTGATAAGCTTAATTAATGTAATAAAAATTAATGTCCCTTATGGGTGTTAAAATCTCACATCTTAAGGTGGGTTTATTAGTATTATTTTTCTGTAGGGATTATCAATACCCTTGTAAATTAAAATTCAAACGTGAGATTGTTAGTTCAATTTCAAAAGTAATCTTACAACTGAACGCACCCAGCTTGCATTCAACTTCAAATCTAGGAAAACTTAGGCCTTTACCTGCAAGAGTGTATCTAGTCGGAGAATAACTGAAGAACACAATGAATGAGTGATCTCGACTCTTGTGCATTTTGCAGGAAGTGGGACTATATAATTAAACACCCCAATTGGTTGGAGACATTTCCCATGAAGCAGCCTCGTGTATTCAAGAGGACTCCGGCTGGTGGATGGGCAAGATGCTGAGAAAATTGTTATCTTTCTCCCAACCTCAAAGTTTGCCAACTGGTTGACCCAAAGTGTCGCACTATTTGACACAGGACAATTTTTTTATGTTTTATTTCTGGTTTTTGTTTTCATCCGGGTTGTGCTATTTGACAAGGGGTCTTAAGCCTTGTGCAGTTTCTGTACGATAGATTCGTGTTGCAGTTTAATAACAAACTGTAGTTTAATCTTATAATTCATTGGTGCGTTGAAACAATTATGTACTCGGTAATTATAGAAAATATCATATTTTCCCATTAACGATTCTGGGCTCATAATTATAGAAACAATTATGTACTCGGTCAGATGGTAGTTTGACTTCAGAAATAATGCCTTTTTGCCTCTCTTGAGACTAAGAACTGGAAAATTATTATTGTGACCAAAATACGTGAGACAATATATCATCGATCATTGTGCTACTGAAGATTATCCTCAAAGATGAAAATAATATGTTTAGTGGTGGGAAGCAGAATAAATGCTTTAAAGGGGTCACATGAAGTCTCATTTTTTTAGACTCTTTGCCGGCTTGTCACGAGGGATGGTTGAAGAACCTTGAGATAAAAATCCTTTGTTCTAAAAAATGCCTTTGCCTTTGCCTTTGACGGGGGGAAGACGTTCAGTTTTTTTTGGGTGGAGTGCTCGCCTGGTTCTTGAATGACAATCCATTTGCATGGTTGGTGAACACCTTGGATTCCAGAAGTGCTCATTTCTAATTCTGCGAGAAATCACGCGTTAGAAAATTTAAAAGGAAAAAAAATCTTTAAAAAGCTTTGTAAAGATTTATTTGAAAACCAGACTAACATCTTTGTCAATAATAAATTTAACTCATAATTTGATTAATCAGACCGGATAATAATTTAATTTAGTAGCTTTTCAAGTTTTACTTTCAAAATGCCATCATAATCAATGTCAAATCATCCGTTTCAACTATACAAAACCAAAAAGAATTAGGTAAAGTTAAACAAGGAATTTGTTTAATTTTAGCTTAATTCCTTCAATATCTTGTGTATGGGCTTTTCAAATCAAGGACTGACTTCTTTTTTAGTCTTCAATATAAAAACTTACTGTTGGAAAAAATCATTAATGTAATTTAATTTTTTAGCAAGTTAAGTTTTTTCTATTCAGTATTAAAATTCGAAAACTTATCATTGCTAAAACTCGAACTTAGATAAGATTTTATCATTTCCAATGTTATAACCTAATTAATAATTTAATATTGAGTTGAAATAATTTCATTTTTCCAGCAAAAATAACAAGCCCTTGCGTGCACTCTATCCACTAAGCATTGATTTGTTTATTAATAATTTTAATTTTAATTTCTTGGGCAAATTGATTGAATTGATAGTTGGTACTGGACTCCAATTCTTAAAATGAAAATCCTCCGACCTTAAAATAAATCCTGTATTTTATAGCGTGTTTACATTTTTTAAACATGAAAATACGATGAATATAAGCCCAGGATGGAACTGTTGGTTAGGTTTTCCTTAGTTTTCCTTAACTGGAGCAAAGGTAGGCCAAGGGGCAAACTAGAGGCGTTAAGAGGGAACTCCTTTCACCTGACACTTACAGCCTAGGCTGTGCGCCCACAGAGGTGCAAGCACCGGTGTGCTGGGTACCGACAGGTGCAAGGACACCCATTCTCTGGGAAATTCTCCTGGTGAAAAACCAAAGTGTATTGAAATGTGATTTTTAACAATTAAACATAGGTAACAGGTTGGGCTTCATTTTTAATTTGTGCATTTGTGTATTTATAATTTGTGTATTTGGTAAAATGTATTTGATGTTAGTTTGTAGATCCTCATGTTTTTGTAGCTCTCCATCCACTACGGCACCAAGTGATCTTGGTGGTGTATATGCGGATTCCACGACTATATGAGGTGGGATAATGGCTAGGTTTGGTGTGTTTCTGAGGCACTGAAAACTATGACAGATGGACAACATTAATTTAGAAGGTTTTTATTATTATGGTGGCAAATATAATTACAAATGACTGTGGGGGCATCACTTTAAGGGGAGAAAGGGGTATTTGATTATTTAGTTCGTGATTTTGGTTTTATGATTTCTAAATATTATATTTTCGTTTGAAGATTATTATTAAAATTGAAATTGAGATTTATTAATAAAGTAGAAGTGAGAGAGAAAAACAATAAAGAAACAGAAAATCCCAAATAAAATTGACAACTGAAGTTTTTATCTATCAATTTTAAACTATGAATCTTTGAAAAGCATAAACCAAACATACCGAATACGGCAATGCAAATCTTATTAACTATTTTTTTTAATTAACGGCTCAATGTCAATATTGATAATTAAACGCTAGTATTTATTATTAAATGATCTTTGAATCCCATCACAAGCCAATGGATTTCTTATTATTTACATTTTCCTGTTACAAATTAAACTATTATCTTGTATAATTTTTTAAAAATGTAGATTTAAAAATCATGATATAATCTACATATCCACAAAATTTAAACTTTATTTTGAATGTATAAATAAGAGGTGTTCAAAATTCACAAGTTCTCCAATCCCCTGTCTTATTCCGGTACAAACCAAATGCAATATTAATTTTAAAACAGTTACTAATAATATCAAATTTTATTAACACTGCACTAATATTCTATTCCTTATTAATAATACCTCTTTATTCCATCCTGAAATCAAACACGCCCTTAATTAGAAAAAATATAAACACAACTGACCGAGGAAAATTATTACCAATTATGTTCCCCACAATTATCATAATAATAATATATGGTAACGTAAACTCTTACGCGAAGCATTAATAAGATTATTATGATGGAATGAACTGTTCGAAAGCTTAGATTGAAATCATTAAAATATATATAGTTGTTTAGAGGATAGATCATTTATAATTTTATAGTAATACTATTATTTGTTTAATGCACGGAGAAATAGCTCAAATATTGTAAAAGCTCCCAAAATTATATTATTATTATTTAATGAATAATACTAAATAAAACATGAATTATGTAATCAATAAATAATTAATTATGACGACATATAACATACTAGATCAGAAAAAAAATTACAATCATTTACACCATTACGGTTTTTCTCCAATATCCCAAGTCGATTAAATGCATTAATACTTTTTGTTAATTAATTTGTTAAATGCATGTGTGCAATTTTTTGGCTGCCGTCACGTGCCTCACTTGACATTACAGTTTTGCCTCTAATTTACTAACTATATGTCCATCTTTTCTTATTTAATTGTTTACATCAAATCATTTGTAGCGGCCTTTATATTCAAAAAAGGTTAGTTATTATTTTTTTTAGCTATTGCGTTTGTAATAAGTAATTACCCAAATTTCTTTCAATTTACTGCACTGTAGCAAAGGTTGCCATTCATAATTATCCAATTTCTTCCGATTTAAGTCTTCATTGTTGTTAGTCTAAATTGAAATCGTGTAAAAAGGTCGCACAACTGTAAATTTCGGGCCTAGGTTTTCACTCATGCTTCTATTTTCCCCTAATTTGTAATACTCAAAATCCAATGTAAACGAGTCCCAAATATCACTACCATTTTTTCCCACGTATATAGGGGTTTCAAAATAAAAAAGACGCCAGATCATAAATATTCACGATTTCTTAGTAAGATGTTGAACACATACACATTCTTAAAACAAATAAGAAGCATAAAAGAACACTTTCCATTAATGCAATCAAAATATACAATGTCGTGGGATGACTTTACATGAATATAAGAAAGCAACTACAAACTACGAAGTCAAACAAATCTATAGGGCTGGAGCAAGGAAACACCATCCCGACACATAGTCAAACTCCGAATGTGCCTCAGACGCGTCCATGCCACTGTCATACGCATAAGCATTCAGTGCTTCCCAGTATTCAGTAGTGCGCTTCGCAGAGTAATCCAATAGGGCAGGTCCAGGGGCAGGTATTCTTTGGTGGTGAACTATTATTTCATCACCGCAAGCATCAAACAAACAAGTGTCATGATTTACCGTATTGATTATGTCGCGAACATGCTGGATCTTACGCAGCAAGTCATCCTCACAGTTCTGGAGTAGGCCTAGAGAAAGGGGTGCAAACGTAGTACTAACACCATCATGCTTTTTGAAATCGCTGGGCATCTTCCTTTTGGGCTCCTTCGAAAGTTGGTAGGACCGGATGTCCCTTCTTAGCCTGTAGGAGCATATGTGTTGCCTATAATCAACAGGAGGCCAAACAGTGTTGCCTTTTCCGTCCACAACCCCCGCAAACACCCTATTGCCCGTGAGGGTGCAGAGTTGGTTTGCTTTCTTTATCACTGTCTCCTTCCGACCCTCTCCACCAACCCCATACTTCTCCTTTCTATCCATTCTATCCCTGCAAGCAGCCTCCTACAAAGAGTCAAGGAAGGATGATATGGGGAGCCTGTTAGTCCAATGGTTACTATTCAAGACCAGGGGTGTTAAAGCAGGAGCTCAAATGAAATTTTATCTTCTTCAACATAAGCAAGGTGCCTAACATTAATGTATGTGTTGGTTCAATTATTAATGTGCTGGCTCAATTATTAACAGTGAAGTATGTACCTAACAGTAAACCCGGTGACAGGCGTATGAAATTAAAAACAAAATAAAAATAAAGCTACAAGAGATTGGGAACCAACTATGCAAATGACAACTACATTAAAACTACATATGACAGGACAATCGAACACACCCAACACACACACACACACACACACAGAGGTAACAAAGTAATCCAATAATGCCCAACACTGAGGGATGATAATTTCCTTTCAAAAACATGGTTGGAAAAGTTGACTAAATCTCAATACAAGCTTCCAAACAAGAACGTGTAACATGGAAAGGAATGAACAAAAAAAGAAACCCAGTTCAGTAAGTGATTCAAGGGCACGAACAGAAAGTACTTGTGTTTCCGTACACATACGAATTCCGATTATTTATCCTATATTCTATTTTTACTTGATACGAAACGAAACCCTAGTTCGTATGCGATCTAATTTTCAATTTCAGCCAAGACGACCCAAATCAACAAACCCAAATCAAATTTGATGAGAGGAAGGGACACACACACACACACACACACACACACACACACACACACACAGAGAGAGAGAGAGAGAGAGAGAGAGAGAGGGGGGGGGGGCGAACAGATAACTAAACACAACATACAGTGGATGAAAACGGGACATTAATTTTTACCTGTTGTTTCCATTGCGATTGCGATCGGCCTCTGAGGACGGGAGATGGTTCGACACCTGAAGCCATTGTTAGCAGCTAGCCAAGAAAAGAAGGAGAACAAAAACCAAAAACAACACTAAAACACCAAATTAGGGTTAGAAAAGACAGATAATATGAAACAAAACAAGAAATTAAGGTTTTAAATCGATGAAACGGAATCACAAATCGATCGTTATTGCGAGAGCGCGCGCGCGAGAGAGCTAGAGAGAGAGAGCGGGAGCGAGAGCGAGCAAGCTAGCGAGCGAGAGAGCGAGTGGATGAGCGAGCAGAGACGAGCAGAGGAATGAAGGATAATATATAGGCATTGGAGCGTTGCGTTACTTCCACGCTTTATTTAAAATCTTTTTTAATTTAAAATAAAATGTTTGTTTCCGACCGCTAAAATAATTATATTGATTATTAATTAAAGATTTATTTTTTAACAATTTTTTGTTAAAATTATAAGTTTAGATATTTTTCATAAATTAAGTTCTTATTGTATATTATAAAATTTAATAGCCAATGGTTTAATCAACAGCACATTACAATAGGTGGTGACTTTCAATGATTTGATGGTATTTTTTTTGCTTGGATTTGGAATGGTATCATTAATTTTTTGTTTTCATAGTGTAGTGAATACATTAATTGTTGCTCGTCATCTCTATAAGATATATATGCTACTCTCATCAAATTTGATTAATTCAGATGTATTAATTTAAACTTAAAAGTCAATCGCATACAATCTAAGGTTTCTATTGGTTGCCTTATACTAAACTAAGTTTTATTCTTTTTATTCATTCTTTTATAGTATGATCGAATTATTCCTTTTCCCTCTAGTATGGACATGGATTATGCGAAAGCAATGATCTATAAAGCCTCGAGGAAGAGACTTAGGACTGCCGACTACAAGAAAAAGCAATTGGCTCAGTGCTTGGTGCTAAACTAAACTTGAATATATGCCTAGTAGCATTAGCTTTTGCACGACATGATGAGGAGTGTATCAAGTTTTAGAATGTTTTTGGGACTCCACTATCATTTGAACTTGCTCCAAGGAGGAATTGAAAGCCCTTTGCTCACTTGAACATCATCCATTGATTCACCAATTCATTGCTAGCCATTTTTTGAATGTCTCTACACACCTAAGGTCATTTCCTTTTTAAAAAAGTTTGATTAATGGTATGGTTTTCTCATGATATGTTAATTGCTATAATTGCCTTTACGGATTTTAATGTTTATTTTTCTGATACTTATGTGTGTTACATTGTTCTCAAATCTCATGAATATATAAACTTGGATATCCGTGCACATATATTACCATTGTTGAGCCAATTAACAACTTAGTTGGGGTTGACATAGTTTATTAACAGTTTATAAGTTCTTGAAGGCAATTGTTAGGCTATTGTCCCAATTGCGTATGACATTCTCAAATTATACCTTGGATCTTAGATGTTGAATTATTATCCAAGTACCATGCTTATTGAAATCCTAATATAATTGGCCATTGTTCTCACCTGAGTGTGTTAGGGGAGATTTTCAATTGTAATTTAATGTCAAATGGTGGAGATTTTAAGAGAAATGATCATACTTTTATTCTTATTTTAATGTATTTGATTGATGCATGAACTAACCCCCTAATATAACAATTGTAAATCCTTTTGTAGTGTTTGTGTAATTTTTGAATGAAAAACAGGTTGAGTACAAGGACCAAAGAAAGAAGAAATGAGTGAAGAACAATCTGCAAATGGTCATTTGAAATTTGGAATGACCAAGAAGCATTTGAAATGACCAAATCAATCAACCAAACTCTCGGGAACTTGTGGTCATGTGAAAGAGTGAAGATGGTCGACTGAATTCTAGATGACCAAAATCAGTTGACCACATTCAGTTTCCGAATGACGTGTACTGCAAATCAACGTAACTCCCACAGATGCCACCTATACGGTTATTAACTCTTCATTAAAGGATCAAAGTACAAAAAAATGAAGGGAACGGTTATTGATGGTGGAACGGTTCTGTCACAGCGGAGAGTGGATAAAAAAAAATGGAAAATATGTAATTTTAGGGATCATTCTTCTGGGAGAGAGAGAGGGAGTGCTCTTTGGGCTCTTATGGCAAGAAAATTTGTATTATTTTGGTACTATGGTTGCTTAAACCTCCTTGGGGAGGAGGATGGATATTGATGTAAGCTTGTGATTTCCTTTCTTTTGGTATGTTAATTTGAATTTTCCTCTTTGTTTATCAAATCTTTTGAATGTGTATGTGAGAATTAGGTTTGACCATATTAATTCTTATTTAAGGTTATTCAATTATGGATCGAAAGAAGACATTAATAACCTGATAATTAAGATATTTGACTTGAAAAGAATATAATTTGCGAAAGCCAGTATTCTTGCTTGTAACCTAGTTAAGATTAGTGTGATGCCAATCTACACTCAAACAACTTAAGTACTTAATGGGTTGCCCGTCCCCCAAGCTAAGGTTTACACACGGCTAGATCACTCGACAGAGGCTAGTTCATGATTTAGATAAAAAGAAAAAGTTTGAATTAACAAGCTTTAAGAATTTGGAATAAATAAATTACATCAATTGAAATCCAAATTCCTAATTTTTCCAGAAGATCATTTACATTTGCTTGTTAAATTTAAATTACAAACTTCAAATTTCTAATTATTACAAAACCAAACTCAACCTGACTCAATGAATTACAAAATGAGATTTACGCTTAGTTACCTTCCATGTGGGTTCGATATCCGGACTTTAAGTCCACTTTATTACTTGTAGCAATTCGTGCGCTTGCGAAAAATCCTAACAGAGTGATAAGAAGTGGGAACGCTAAAATTGGGCTACCTCTCAGGGTTGTATTGGGTCAAGCGTAGCTATGGACTTAACATGGTCAAGACTATCACTGCAACTATTGTTGTACTATGTGTGTAGTGTCATCAAGATCCATTACTGCAACCTCAACAATGATAGTTCAAGCCCCCAGATCAAGTCATCATGGCTAACATTTTCTCCAAACTTTTAAACGAACCGAACACAACCTTATTTGAGTTCATTCATTTATGTTCATAAACAAAAAAAGATTATTCGTGAACATCATCTTTTTTAAACAAATGAATATAAACGATCTTCTACCAAGTCGAACATAAGTTTATTCATTAATGTTTGGTTCGTTTAGCTCTAGTGAAGAGTAACTATTTACTTTCTATATTATATAATATTTTTTCCCTTTACATTTATTCTATCCTCACATGTATTAATAAAGGAGTAAAAAAGTTAAAATAAATTTCAAGAAATTTATTTTTAATATAAATAAATATAAAATGAAGAGTAGTATTAGAGTTTAAGTTGTAAAACGACTCTCCACATGTGAAAAACTCTCTATATATGACTAAAAAATAAAAAGCCGTGTTGAAGATGCTCTATGTATTTTAGATGTAGACTAACTTTCAAGCGAGAATTGAATTTTTCAAATAGAAATTATGGGTTTCCATAAATTTACTCATTCAATCTCAACTCTTTTTCAATTGCAACTATAGGTACAAAAATTGCATTATAAGTCTAAGAACACTATCATTCTTCAACAATTACATTATAGGTCCAAAAACACTATATCGCCCCACAGCTTTGCTACCTTTTGGAAAAGCAATGAAATTTATTCATTTTTTAGTACTAAAAAATTAATTATAAAGTAAAAAAATTTGCCATATGTCTAGATGTACAAATAATTCATAATTATAAAATTGTCATTATATAATTTACTTTGACATGACTCTAATGGTTGCTTAGCTATTTAATAACATATTTTTATTAAATATTGAATAAATTAAAATATATCAAAAAATTTAACATATAAGACCTAAAAAAATTTAAGTCATTTAAAAACAATCATAATTCTTCTTTAAATTTATTTTAAAAAAACTCATGAAAATTGATGCAAAATTACATATGAGATTAAATAAAAACCTTACCTTGGTTCCTTCGTATAAGATTATGGAAGAGAAAATAAAGCTTTCGGGAAAGACGTATTTCTTGATTCTTATTGTGAACAATAAATAAAAAAATCAATTTAGAAAATAAGATCTAAGGAATCTCTTCAAATGAATTAATAAAAATATGACGTGAAATCAATTAATAAGGATTGTATTTTTATTATTACCTATCATATTTTTTGTGAATGTTGAGTGTTTGGACAAGATAAAAGTTGAAACTTGTGGAGTTGGAGACTAAAGCACTATATATCACAATTTATTTGTATAATCGTGTTTGTTCCTTTGAGGCTTTGGCTCTCTAACTCTTTCTCCATTATTGTGATATATAATAAATGAAGTCACATTTATTTATGATAAATTTAAGGTGAACTATGGGCACTATTTTTTTTTCAAATGTCTTATTCTTATAAGCTACTATTTTGTGCAAGGACCTTGTTTTATCTGGGATAAATATACAATTCATAATAATAACTAACACAACTAGCGCAAAAATGAGGATATCTCCTACAAAGCTTCACGTGCCCCATAGCCAGCTCCAAATGATAGAAAAGGAAATTTGCATACCAACGCACTTGACCACATTTGATACTGTGAAAAAATAGAGATGTTATGGCAAAAATAGTTTTTTGGCCCTTAAAAGTCAAACTTGGTCAAAATACAACAACACTCTAGAAATGTGAGTTTCACCAAAACATCTCCATACATGAATGTGGGTCTTCTCATGTCATCCTCACAAAGTGTCGTCTTCAGGCACTCAGGCAAGGGTGAAATAGTAAAAAATGATTAAAAAAGAAAAAGATAATTTAATCGCGGCTACAACATTCCTAGCAACGGCCATAAGTAAGGATAGACACCCCAAAAAAAACCTAAATGTTACGATTGCGGTTGCAGTTGTGGCTGTAATATCTCTATCTGTAGCCACAAGTAAAGACACAAAACCAAAAAAAAATTATAAGCAGCAATTGTAGACACAAAATAGCCATCCACGAACACACGAAAAAATGAAGGGGCGCAGGCCCATTGGCCATATCCATCCCTTCTATAGTTGTGGCTTGTGGCCTCCTTTAAGCCTTGTTTTTCCCCAATTCAAGCTAGGGTTCCTCAATTCTTCCCCTCTTAGCCCTGGTTGCATCTAAATTCATCATAACTAATCATTTGGCTTCAATAATTGAATGATTTATTTTGAGTTTTATTAGAGAAATGAGGGAAATCAAAAAAACAAGCATTAGGGTTTCCAATGCCTCCACCTTGACTACTAGTGTATAATTCCATAATTTTTACTCAAATTAATTCTTTTTTAAAACTCAAAAAGCAAATTAGAGTTATTGAAATGCTTTTCTATGCCTTAGAACTCTTAGATTCGTTTTAATTTATTGACAACACATTGGAACGCCAACTACACCTTGAAAATGGGAGGAGCGCTAAAAATTAAATGAGACTCTTTGGGACATTGGATGTTGACTTCTTAGAACTCCTAAAACAAAATTTAACAACTTCTATCTTCCTAATGTACCATATCTCTTACTCCCTACCTATATAATAGTGACCACTAAAACCTCAAACCTCTTGCAGTTATTTCAGCCTATAAGAGAGAGAGAGAGAGAGAGAGAGAGAGAGAGAGAGAGAGAGAGAGAGAGAGAGACTCATCACATCCTTCATCTTATCAAAGTTCTAATGTTTACGACTCTCAAACCTCTTACAGTTATTCCAGTCATTATAGTAACTTTTTTCCCTTTTAACACCAACTATTCGCTACCACCATCAACCTCAAACCTCATTCAATAAAATCCTGCTATGTCCTTATTCCCATAGCCAAATCGCATCAACATCCTACACCCTTTTGCCTCAATTTAGTCTCTTGTATCCTTTTTTACGACCACTCAAATCTCTTAAATGACAATCAAATAGTCACCCTCATTCCCACTTTTACTAAAATACCAAAAAAAATCCATCATACTCAACTAAAAAGGTCAGCACTCACTTAAAATAAGGAAAGTTGCAAGCATGAAACTCAAAATCAAGTAAGAGAGAAAGGATCAAATATATTATATATATTTTTCTAGAAGGAAGCTAAAAAGGGAGAAACTACAAGGAGGGCTTTACGTCAACAAGACTTAGTTTCTTTAAAGACATATTTAACACATCAGGTTTGTTTGTTTTCAAATATAACTGTGGTATGCTCATAATATGATCTCCTTTCCCTTTTTTTTTGTTGTTTTATTTAAATAAATAAATTAAAACCTAAAAAAATCTCCTCTAAACTTTTATTTTGTTTAATCTTTTCTTTAATTTTCTTTTATTTAAATAAAAAGGCAAGAAAACATAAAAATTAATTTTCTAGAAATCTAAATAAGAGAAAAGGCTCAAGTATTTTCTTAATTCAGCATTCAGTAATGATGAATGTAAGGTAGAATTTGAATTTCATTAGCATTATTTTTTCTAAATATTTTATTCTTATCTGTTAGTCTTGCACAAGGAGAGTAATTAATTAATTAAGTTAAATTTCATACGATAGAATTTATGGTAAATCTGATTGTAATTTATGCTACTTTCTCACTATCTCTGTTAGTCATATGCAAAATTATTTTTTAAAGAATAATGCTACTTGCATTGTAGTCTTTCAAATAGAAACTATATTTTAATTCTTTTGTATTTTTATTTAAATAACATCATTTTGATAAATAATTTTTTAATTAAAATAATATTATTTTTATAAAAATAAAAAAAATAAAGACTGCATAGATTTTTTTTAAAAGAATACCCATTACATTTGTAGTTTTGTACTCATCTTCAAATAATTGATTTTTGATTAAAACGAATTTAAATACGAAAAATATTCAATTAATTTGATTTTGAATAATTTTACTTTAATAAAATCCGTAATAAAAAAAATTCAGATTTGTTTTTTTGGGTGAAGGAATGTTTCCTCGTTTAAATCACGACAACATTTAAAAGGAAAAGAAAGAATAATAAGAGCAATTCCAAGAGGTTCTCTATTCTCTATAAATAGAGAGCTAAATGATAAAACAAACTCTAACAAACTCTTCATTTAACTCTTCACATGTATAAAATGCTATAGTAAATCTTCATTTTTGAAGAATTACTATTTATTTTTCATATATTATTTTATTATTTTTATCTTTTTTTTCCTTCTCTTTAATTGAAAGTTTATTATATTAAAAATATAATAAAAATTATTATTTTAATAAAAATAAAGTTGAAGTGTAAGATATTATTGTAATTAGAAAAAAAATTCCGTTGATATGTGGTCCCATGCCACGTGCGTAGGTCCCTGAAAACTAAAAACGTAGTCACGTTTCCGGCACCAACCCATACTTCCTCCCTAAAAACAGGAGGCGTATTCTCATTTCCGTCGACCTCAGTGGCACTCATCACTCACCCGCCAAATCAAAGCCCACCCCACCAACAAAAATAAATCACCAAAACCCACCGCCCCGCTCAAATCTCTGGCTTTTTGAAGGCTTCCCAATCTCCATTTTTGTGCAACCCCCCGCCCCCCCATCCTCCTCCTCCGGCCTCCGCAGTAGTCCTCCGCCGATGCGACCGATTTCCGGGCGGAGAAGTGGAGGAAGAAGGCGGGGTAGCAGGTGCGGAGGAGGTTGGGAAGGACGGCTCTGACATTGAGGGACGGAGCCGTGCTGAAGCTCCACTGGGGCGTTAGATTTCCAGGAGGGGGTGGAGGTGAGGTGGGTGTGGATCGGACGGCGGAGGTGGTCCCGTTCGGGAGGACGGAGGAGGAATCAGGAATGGAGGATCCCCCAGCTGGCGCTTTGCAAGATCGGAGTCGAACACGTTGAAGAAAAGGCGGGCCCCCGCGTGGAGGAGGTGCTGACGTGGGAAACTACGCTTGTTTGGCAACCAACGTGTCGTGATAATATTATTTTTTAAAATTAAATTATTTTTTAAAAATAATAAGTCTAATAAATTTTAAAAATAAAGAAATAAAAAATTATTATAATTATTATTAATTTTTATCATTTTATGTGACTAATTGTCATATCGTGCGTAATCGAGGTCAAGGTCTTCTAATGTATAACAGCGAGCGACCGGAACTAAAAAAATGAGTGTCATGGATGATAACCGCATTTCGATTTTCAGCCACCTGTAGCGCGCTCTTCCAAGCAAGGTGGTGTTGGTCACTAGAGCGTCATCCGGCCTCAGCCGTGAGTTTTGCCTCTACATCATTGCTGCCGGGTGCCGGATCATCGCAACGGCACACCAGATCAACCATCTTCAATCTTTGTGCGACCAGATCAACCGACCACAAATTTCTGACAGTAGCAGAGGTGGAGACGGTGTCAAAGCCATGGTTGTTGAGCTCGATGTTACATCCGATGGCCACAAAATCAATGCCACGATCAACAACATTGGTCTCAAAGATTTGTTTAAATCCATTATAGAATGTTTGGTAAGAAGAGACGACGATATTCTTCTTGTTCAACATTTTCAATGACAGTTTTATTTCTATTTAACTATATAAGAAATATTTGATAGAACTACTTTATTTTTATTTTAAAATAGTTTCAATTTAGACAATTTAAAATAGTATAAGTTTACCTGAACTTAAAAATAACAATAATTACTGTGTTATTAGTTATAAAGCTTATAATTTTTAAAAACAATCATACTTTTAAAAATAACAATAACAGACCAAATAATCCCATACAGTCCATAAAATATTTCACATAACCCCATACATTTAAGGTAGTTATTAGTTAATGAATTTTGTAGGTCGGCTTTGGTGAGAGAGCGAGTGAAAGAGTCCAAAGAGCTGCTACAAAAGAGATGACTTTCTACACCATCACACAATAATCACTGCTAAAATAATTATACACTTAAACTGAACTAGAGCCCCACCACCCCACAAACCACGCCACTAAGGCCCCTACCTGCCTCTCCCCAAGACCACAATTTAACCAAACCAAAAATAAATTATAGCGCCAAGGCTAAAATTCTCCCTACACTTCAAGCTATAAGAGGTACATACCCTGAGCTGAGTTAGTCCAATGCTAAAAAACAAGTTGAAAGATGCCATTATACATGAAATTGGCCTGGCCGTACAACCAGACCCCGAGTTACCTGCCCATCGGATTCAATTTTTATATCATCTTCCATCTAGACTGTCCTAAGTTTCCAGCAATATTGCTCACTAGAACACCAACCAATGCCAGCTCAGAAAAACTACCCCACTAAATCACTCTCGGTCCATTGATTGTCCATGTGAGAATTGATGGCGACCGTCATCTGCAAGGAACAAGTGCAAACAAGCCCAATCAAGGAGCCAAAACACAAAAAATGTAACCCCACAGACTGCTCTGGCAAAAATAATCTGCATGCCATTCAAGTTCTAATGGGTCAGGTCACAACAGATAATGGTAATTGCAGAAGAAAAGACTCAGATAGAATCCAGTTTTGGGTGTTTTGTCAATGATGCTACACATGCAATGGGATTAATTATAGACTCAATTATTGCTCAAATATAACCATATGCACAAGGCAATTCACAGACAGATGGTGTATAGTTCTCATTTGCAAAGTACTCACCTTCAGATAGAGCTGCCAGCTTCTGAATTGCATCAATAAGTGCTTGTTCATGCTCCTGCATTTCATAAATAAGTCAATCTTCCTGCACATATTGATTGAAATGCAAACAATTTTTACTTTACTTTTTAAAAATAATGGTTAGAAGTTTGATTTGAACCCACATCAAGAAGTAGGTTAAGGCTTGCCTCTAGCCGCCACTGGCAAGCCTACATTGTGAAGATGTAAAAGAAAATTTTGAAAATACAAATGCATTTTAGCCTTTTCACCTTAAGTACTTTTTTCGCTTTATCCATCTCAACAGGATCAGGATGATTTGCACTAAAGACCCTCTCCACCTGTCCATATCAACCAGCAAATGATAGATGAACATTAAACCGTTTCCAATACCAGAAAATACAATGAGTAAATTCAGCTGACTAGGAAACAAAAATGATAGATAAGTTATTGCGTTCTGTTAGCAATTGTAAAATTTCTGTGTAGCCACGACTGACTAAATAAAATGTGAAATTGATATCTAATCTAAAAAAGTAAGCATGTTAAGTACCAAAATCTTGTTCAAGTCTTTGGAGATTTGAAATTTAACTAATAGAAAATGTTTACTTTATGTCTTCTAAGTTTATGTCTTGTAACACAACTTTATCGTTCTGCCATGATCCTTGGTTAAAAAGATATATTTTCGACAAGCACAGCCCTTGATCACAAATTTCAGCTTAAGATCTGTAACTGACCTCCTTGATAAGAGAATCCGTGTGAAGTATCTGAATATCATCCGGAGGCTTGTTGCCAATCCCATTCTGTGAGAAAGGGAAATCTTTCTTAGATTGACTCTTTGTCATCCCTCTACCTCTTCCCCCGCCTGGAAGACCATCGTGACAAACAGATCTCTTGAACCCTCCTATTGATCCACCATAGCCTCCTCGATGTGAGATTCCTGGGTCGTCCCCCTCCCACTGTATGTCCTCTGGAGAAATCTGCATTAAGAATATGGATCAATATGGAATGGATTAAAGCCTTGGGAATACATATGAGCACCTGATTTCTCAAAACATGTACCAAAATGAGCTGAAGAAGTAATTGTGGTTGTGACTACCAGGGTATGTACATGTGTCCATCAGAAATAGAAAACTCCAAGAAAGAAATATATTAGAATTATGAATAGGAAGAGGAAAAGGTAAACAGAAAAGATTAGTGAGGGGAGAAAGGAGGTGGTTGGAAGAAGAGCTGACAAATAAAAGTTCTCCCAGTAAAGCATTTCTGGTGTATCACACATGCACCATCATCACTCATCCTTTCCCATTTTAGGAGGGAAACTTATGGAAACGATTTCCCTATTGTTACAGAAGACACATCAGCTATAAGCATCAACATACTTTTTTTATAAGTATAAGCATCAACATACTTAAAAACAGCAACGTTAAAAACATTGAATGAACACGAGGCATCTGACACTTGCCTGATTAAACGGGGCAAGTAAAAAAGGCAACAATTGCTTTATACAATAAAAAATGAAATCCACCATTAAGAAATATCATTTAATGGAAAACACAAGGCTCAAAATCCTTTATGCTACTTAAAGAGACACCAATAAAAGCATTAGAAAATGGGTATAAGGTGGGTTATAATGATGAGGTTAATTGAAATAACAAGAGGCAAACACGTCACGCACATAGTGCCAGAGGTCACACTGCCTATTTGAATTTGCAAGGGTATCAGATTGCTCATGCGCCATGCAAGGACTTCTTGTAATATTGTTACAAATTTTCTTGCTTTTATGGAAACACAATGTTCATAAAGCAGAAATCTGTTACTACAACAGCAAATACTTTCAGTATTCCAACAAAAGTTTCTAGGAATGATTAAACATTATTTTTACGGTTCATATAATGATGTGGTTGAATACACTTTATAATCAGTCCACATTGAGCTTACCTAAGATTTGCTCATGCAAACTCTTCTACAAAACTCAGAAAATTAAACATAATACGGTATCATGACCCTATTATTTTTCATTTTTGCTTTATTTTTACTTATTAAAAAAACTCTATTATAATTCCTAAGATTTGCTCATGCAAACTCAGAAAATTAAACCTAATATGGTATTACGTCCTTATTATTTTGTTATTTTTGCTTTATTTTTACTCATATAAAAATATCTCTTGTAATTGTGTGATCTTCATATCCTAAAATCCTAAATATTACCTACAAAAATTTATAAATCCAGCAAGTCTTTGCAGTTAATGAAGGCATTATTGGTCATGCATATATTCAGTGAACTTAAATCATATATCACATCTGAATGCATAACCAATAGTGGGAAACAAAGCCATAATAATAATTATAATAAAAGCATGCTAATGGTGTGACAATTATTATATATACCTCCGAGAGATTAACCCATTCCCACGTCTCGTTGGAAGTGCCTATATCATATACCAGAGCATGTCGCCCCTAAGAAGTGTTGGTGCAAATAATTAATCAGCCAAAGAACCCACAGAACTAAAAAGATACATACTCCAGATTGATGTGTACCTCAGCTGGATTGTAGTCAGTTATAACAGCTGCATAAAAGTTGTTGTCATCAGGCCACCGAGTCCTAACTTTTCTCCCAATCAATGGATCAAAAGTTGCAGCTTCACTAGGATCACCCACACGATTACTTGAAGAAACCCGATTAACTGGTTGGCCCCTTCCAGTTGGAACTGAAGAAGGGTGCTGCATTGGCTTCATTGACGATGTACTAGGTAAAACCTGAGCCTTTAAAATATAATGAAATCAGAAGAAGAAACAAAAATAATGGGAAAAACGAACGATAATATATTTTAATCAGCCATGTTTAACTTACAGGTTTATGTTTCTTGCCCTTGGACCCCATGGCAGATCCTCGTTTTGCAGATGCAGGCAGGTTTGGTGCAGGGAGTGCTGGTGGGTGAAAGGACTGGGATGGGCCTCCAAAAGATTGGGATGATATTGGCTGGATCTTCTGTTTCTTGCGAGATGCTGAAACAGTAGGGCTGGGATTTGGGTCATGCACAGCTTGACCAGAGGCCATAATGCCAGTTTGAATCCCACCTGATTGTCTCCACTCCCTAAAAGAGTCACCCAACAGTCCAACACAGCATCCATTAGAAACCATGAAACTGAAACTATATAAAATCTGAACAAATATTTTTTTTAGAAAAAAGGAGCTTGCTCATAGCATCACACCTTATCCTTCGGATGACATCATCTGCATTGACCCTGCTTAAAAGCTCTCTGTGTTCCTCGTTTGATAATCTCAACTCCTTTCTAAGTTCAGTTATCAAACTTTCCTTCTCCTGAAGAAAATACATTTCATGTAGCAGTCATTTAAACCTGATCAAAGAAATATGAAGGTATTAGATTCAGGTAAACCATGATGAAAAGTACCCAAGTAATGGCATCAGCTTGAGCTTTAAAGGCTCTTAGAACCGAACTGTATGCTTCTTGCTCAAGTTGGTGAATTTGAGTTTCCATATCGCTTTCACCGTACATTCTGGGATATGGCACAGAACCAACCACCGAAGGTCTTCCATTCCCAGCAACACGAGGCCCTCTTGACATTCGATTTTGGTGTGAAGGCGGAAGATCATCATCAGTTCCTGAAACAAAATATAGCATTGATAACACCCCAAAAGGCAACTCTTAATAAGAAAAAACATATAATGATAAATCTCATCAGGAAACAACGTAAATAAACAAGACATGTCAAATCAGTGATTTAATTGATGATCTACAAGAAATGAAAATTTCATAAAAATAGCCACTTTCAGATAAGCACTATAGCTCAGCTCATAATCCACGATGTGTAAGGCCAATATACTTCAGTTAATCGGGTATATGAAAGACCCATCAAAATGAACCTTCGCAATCCTATAATTCACTTATCAGGACATATCCCTTATTCTCCTCCAACAATTCCGCATAAGTAAAAAGGGCAAACCCGGTGCATGAAGCCCCAGCGAGCAACAGGGTCCGGCCTCAAGGGCCGATATGGACGCAGCAAAAACCTGCGTGCCTTTCACTTCTTGGACATAGTAATAACATAGTCAAACTTATCTTATGATGACTTCAGGCTATAATGTGGAAGTTAAACTATCACTTTTACAGGGAACATAACTTTTTTCCCCTGAGGTCAAAGATTATCATTCTTGGGGCTTGGGTGGAGTTATGGACAGTGCTCAATTTGAAAACCTAACAGGCAGCCAACTAAACAGGCGAAGAACAAACGAATTCTTCAAATTTACCACTATTTAGTTCATAAAGAAACACAAATTAAATATAAGCTAGCTAGGAATCGAGCAATGCGTAGCAGATTGGGTCGTTTTGGTTTATGAAGAAAACCGGGCGAAATCAACAGTCACGGAGAACACGAGAATGAAAAATTGGGGTTTCGCGATCCCGCAATAGAGCTACGAAACCCTAATCGCCCCTTTTACAAATCAGAACGAAAGACCCAAGAAGACAGCGACACACGCAAAGGTCAACGACAGGTTAACCCTAATTCGTCGCATGAAGGTGCGCAAATCCCTAATTCATCTAAAGAAAAATAAAGTTAGGGTTGTTACGATGAACTCACCGCTGCTGTCGAAGGGTTCATAATCCATAGCCAGCTTTGCGCCCAAGAACGATCGAATCACACCAAACGAAGAAGAGAAAAAGATATAAAGAAGAAGAAGAGAAAAAAAACAAATCACCGCAAATACGAACCCAAAATCAGAGAGAACAGACAACAAAAATCAGAAGTCAGCTCAAGACGACAAGGAGTCGTTTGTTCTTGAACTGACTCCGACAATTCCCAGGGAAAACCAGTGTTCGGAGCTTTCGCGAGAAACAAACAGCGGCGATTTGAGACAGTCCGATGAGAGAGAAGGGAAGGGGAAAAAAAAAGTTGCAGTAGTGGCGGACACTGCCTTAACTCGGTGACTCACTCGGAAGTGAGTGACTCGGTTTCGCGGACTTGCCATCAATTTTTAGGGTCGAGCCGACCTATTTAGGTTCATGGTTGGTTTTGAGATCCGCCCACTCGCACACACGATTGAGTATCGGAGGCACCATCCACGCGCTACTAAGGGCTTCACATTTTTTATTTTTTATTATAATGATTTGTTTTATACTGACCATATGAGCTGGACTATTTATTGCCTTTTCATGTTTTCTTCTGTTTCGCTGCTTTTATTATTACCCCTATTTTGGCACATGGTGGGCTTCTTTTTTTCCCCTTTTCTTTAATTCAAGTGTGCCTACGGGAGTTCATACTCAAGGCTAAGTTGGCTGACAAGTGAATATAAGGAAAAATGCCATTTGCAAGGGTGGATGCGTCCTGATAGGTTAACTGTTATATCAATAAAAATACTTAAAATTTAACGGGTGATGCACAAATCTGAGATAGAGACAAAGAGAGCAAGGGAGGGAGAGAGGAGCCTCGAACCGTAGATCTGGACGAGAGAAGGTAAAAATATGACATAAAATTAGGTTTTGAAGGTAATAGAGGGTTTTTTTTTGGAAATTCGAGAGCGAAAAATCTCCTATGATAATTTAGGTTGTGTAGCTCTCGTTAATACCTACAAATAAAAAAGACCTAAATCGAATTATTGTACGCAAAGTTATGGCCGTTTAAAGTTTTTGTCGAAAATTACAGTCGATGAAACCTATAAACCCGTAGATCTGAGCGTGAGAGAGATGATTGATGCCTACTCGAGCCCATGTTTAACGCCTGCTCGAGCTTGAGGCTCAAGCAGATCCGCTTGAGCCCATACTCGAGCCTCTGCTCGAGGTGAGGCTCGAGCATGCCTCGAGTAGAGGCTTGAGCAGATATGCTCGAGCGTATATGCTCGAGCCATGCCTCGAGCAGATATGCTTGAGTCCATGCTCGAACTTCTGCTCCAGGCGAGGCTCGAGCATGCCTTGAGCACAAGATCGAACGATGATTTGGAAGCACGCTGAAATCGTGGAAAAAATGTTGAGGTGACTTACTCCACGTCAGTCGGGTACGCGAAAGATGCCGCAACGCCGGTTGTACCTAGCACTACTTTAAATATAAATATATAAACGAAGATATTAATGATATTATAAAATTTTAATAATTTGTTAAAATTTTGAAATTTGGCTTACTTTCACGTTAATTTAAAAATTATTTTTAAAAACTATATGTCTAATGATAGTAAGTGAACTACATGTCATACACTTAATAAGAAACTATATCATACTAAATTTTTAGTATCGGGCAGCAAGAGACCTTTGAAATCTATGTAATATAATTGAGGGTGACAGGTGGTTAAGGCCCTTGAGCTGCCATATTTGAAGGTTTAACTTGTGTTGATAGGTGGCTAAGGCTCCTAAACTAATGATGTTTGACAAGTGGGCAAGACCCTTGAACTGATGTTGTTTAATAGGTAGCTGAGACCCTTGAGCTTGTATATGATGGGTGGTTAAAGCCCTGAAGCTGATGTACCTTTGAGTGAGTTTGACAAGCCAAGGCTTGAGCTAAGTTTAGTTAATTGTGATAGGTTGAGTCCTAATGATTGTGGATGAACTAAGTTTTGATGATTGTAAACACTACATAGTACGAGTACATTAAACATGTAGTGTGTAGGCATCTTGCTTTGCATAATAGGGTAGTGTGGAATTATGGGTCACTTATTGAGCTTATATCTCATCATACTATATTTTTTGCCTTCTTAGGTGTGACCAAGGACTATTGGAGGCATTTCCTTCTAAGATGACACTGCCTACACTTTGATGTATTATTCCCCTTATGTTGTACTATTTGTTTGATCCCGTACATGGCCCCGTGGAAAGTTGTATGTGAACATCAACTATAATGTGATGATTGTTGTTAGAGATGTTTTATGTATTGTGATGTTATGGGAAGGTACAAGATTATTTTTGATGTATAACTATACAAGATTGAATATTTGAGATAGTACTCGCGATTTAGTCTATATTGGTGCTTGTTACTAATCCCTTAACCCATTGAGTGCGAGCAAGTTTCAAGTTCTTAGAATTTGGGAAGGTAAGTTTCTAGTTCTGAGTTCTTAGAATTTGGGGGCATGACATAACACATTTTGTTGGACCTCAGCCAGGGCACTCACTATCACAATATTGTCCGCTTTGGTACTCGCGCGCCACCCATGGGCCGCAGCCTGCACAGATTTGTTTCTAACGAGCCGCGACCTGTTAAAATGCGTTGTGACAAGGTGCACATGAGCCTCCTCATTAGGACGACCTCAATGTTCGCCCTAACCGATATGGGATTGTTCTTTGGGACTCCCTGCAGGAGGTTAGAGACCCAAGACATTTTATATCAAATTATACCCTCGTAGAGACCCGTGTTTGGGTCGGTCCATGAGAGAGTTCTTATTAGTGAATGAAAATATTTGGACAATGATGTAGTTGTCAATACGAGTTGTTTGATAGTACTTGGGCCTAATTTGGAGTTGGGGCCCCAAAAAGCTATTTTGCAAATTTTTGAGGTATTTTGGTTAACTATGTGTAGTAGTTGTTATTTAAGTATATCTATATTTGAATGACGATGTGCTTAATTATACGAGCATTTTGACTGTAATTGAGTAAAACTTGAATTTTATGAGCCTGAGAGGTTAATTATTATTTTAGAGATTTTAGAAATTAAGAATGGGCAGAATTATGAATAGTGGGAAAGAGAAAGAGGCATCTATCTCACTTATACTTGTTCTTGCGTTTGATGAATAACATACATTCCAAACTTCATGAATCATTTTCCAGCATGTAAGTGTTCCTTCTATTTTGCACCCTTTAATTTAGCTTAAACAAACATGATTTGGTGCAAAGAGAGAAGTTGAGATTAACCTTATATTTTGGGGGAAAAATTAATTTTAAGTTATAACCTTGATTATTTAGGTTGTCTCATAGCCTAATGTGGTCAAAAGGTGTTATGAATTCTTTCTTTGGGTAGATTTAAGCTTAAATTTTCAATTTTGGGGGTGTTGGATAGAAATCATCATGTAGAAAGTGACAAGGTCGACTGGACAAGATAGGCAGTCGTCATGGTTGACTGAAAGGCATGATTGACTAAACTGTGTGGTTTGGTCGACTGGGTGAACTTCTAGCATGTTTTGAGGTTTGGTTGACTATGTGTGGTCGAGTGAAGCTAGGTCAAGTGAGATGGGTGTTGTTTGATTGACCAGGATGTTTCTATATAGGTTTGGAGTTTCAATCGACCAAGGGCGGTTAATTGAAGCAATGGTTGACTAAAGACTGAGTTGTTTGATTAATTAGTTCGATTTCCAGGATGTTTTTGAGGAGTGGTCGATCAGAGGTGGCCGAGTGAATCTGGTCTCATTTGATCGATCAACTCGTATTTTAAAGGATGTTTCAGTTTTAATCGACCAAGGTCAGTCGATTTAGCCATGGTCAACAGAAATGCTTTTTGTTTAGTCAACTAGCAGTCCAAATGCCTTGTTTTTATGTTTTTCTTCTCAGTTTAACTCTCATACACCTTTTTGAGGTACAAGATATTATTTTTTGCTTGGCATAGAATGTTATTTGATGTGGATACAATTATGGGTTGAGACCCTTTTAAATATTTATAGGTCTGGGTCAGGCATTTTGCTAGTTTAAGGATTTACTGGTCAACCAAGGTCTCATATAGGGTTGGTTGGAAGTCGAGGTCCCTTATATAACTAGTTAACAACGTTAAAGTCCCATATATGACTGGCTTAGCATTGCGTTCCCACATATGATAAGAAAGCTATGAGAGCCTTACCTACACTAATCAGTTGTGGAGGGGTAACGATGGTACTCATTGCTTGTCTATTTGGATTGTTTTGTGTATGCTTGATTTGATATGACTATGGTTAATATACATGGATATTGGACATATGATTGTTTGTGAACTATTGTGATTTTACATTTATCGCATATAACACTATACTGGAACATGCATACACTAAACATGTAATGCTAGATGTTAGTCATGGTAGGGTGGTGTAGAGTTGTAAGTCATTTACTGGGCATTTGTGCTCACCTTACATTGTTGTTATATTTTTTTAGGTCCTGACAAATGGTAGTTACTAAATTAGCAGCTGAGCAGGCTAGACCCTTTGATGTAGGGGACTTTCTATGTTTATTTTTTATTTTTGTTGAATTGTTTATTATGTATTATTATTATTTTTCTTTCCGAACATAAATCCGTGGTTGTTTTGCTAATTTGGCATATTTTCCCTTGTCTTTGTATGAGTTTAATTTGACACATGGCATGTTGTAATTGAATATTGAAGATCCCACAAGATCACTATCACCACTGAGAGGGGGGGGGGGGGTGAATCAGTGGTTATGATAGTCTTTTATCCACGTTACCACTTGTCTCTTATCTTTTATGTCTTCTAAAACAAATTACTTCAAGTCGCATCAAGCACAATATAAATCAAGCATGAATCACAAGCAAGAACACCAAGACACAAAGATTTTTACAAGGTTCACCTTCAGTTTGAAGGTTACGTCCTTGGTATGGTGGGAATCACCCACACCACACAGATTTCACTAATGTTTGAATCACCAACAACAAGAGTGGTAGGGAAAGGATCTATTCTTCCTTTAATCCCCTTACAGGCATGTAGATCAACAACAATGCCTCAATACATCAGATATAATAAAAAATGGTGTAAGAACTTAGGTATGAGGAATATGCTCATCTTGATCTCTTCCATCTTAAATTATGACCGTTAATCTATCCAATTAATGTTGGGCATCCATCTCTTTAATGAAATGATCTTGGCCGTCCATCTCATCAGTGTTGAGTAAACACGCTTTGATTTATTTGATCATGAAGATGGCCTTATCAATATGATGTGCAGAAGGGAAAGTTGCTCCAAATTATGCTCTCTACCTTGCATAAAAATTTTAAAGCATTTGGAGGTGCACGTGATATGGTCATTGTCACGTGCACCCCTTATAGTGCTTCAAATTCTCTGAAATTTTAACTACAGCCTCCTCTATCAGTGTTAAACAAACCATCCAAATTTCAGATCAATCCGAGTTGCACAGAATTAGTTATGAATTTTTTAATGATGACTGGTAGGTGCACCACACTTGCTTCAACGGGTCAACATATATCTTCATACTTGAAGGCTTTATTGTGCTCCAAATGTCCTGAAAATTTACAGATATCCTACCACATCTGTCTGGAACAATACTGCAAAATTTGAGCTCAATAGAATCTGTATTGAAGTAGATATGATGTTTCGAAGTGAACTGAAGTAATATGTGCAGTAGGTTCTTTTCCAACTCTAACTTCTTCAATACTAACCAAGTGTTGAACTCCCTCTGAACTCTCTCAGAATATGTGTTGACAACAAATCCAACTAACAAAAAAACAACTCACCTTTTCAGTTGACTCTTCAATCTCCTCAAATAAAAGGTTGGCTCTTCAATCTCCCCCTTTGGATTTTGTTGGCAACACAGCTCTCAAAAACAACTCTCAAATTATGAACATCTGGTATAAAGCACTTGATCATACAAGTGTGGACGCCCTCTACAGGTTCACTTTGAAAAAAAGATCACCCTACAAAGTAATCCAATACAAGTAATAATCGAGTAACAATCTCATAGCTCCCCCTTGATGTCACATCACTTTTCTTTACAACTCACACACTCTCATTTTTAATAACTCCCCCTTCATAATATGTCTCTCCCCCTTCATAGTATGTCTCTCCCCCTTTGACAACCAAATCCAAATATTTTGAACTGATAGAGGAGTGACGTACAATTTATACCTTAGGGTTGGGAAGGCAGTGGTTGAACACCCAATTTCAACCTTAGAACGTGAAAAGTTGTTGTGGACAATGGCTTTGTAAAAATGTCAGCTAACTGATCTTTGGTAGGAACATATTCCAATTTGAGCTGACCTTCTTCAACTCTCTCCTTAATAAAATGGTATCTGATGTCTATGTGTTTAGATCTTGAATGTTGAACTGGATTCTTTGTTAGTTGAATAGCACTTTGGTTATCACATCCAAGATTCAGTGGGAAGTGAACATTGACATCCAAATCAACAAGCTGAGTCTTCATCCAAATCATTTGTGTTGTAGCTTGAGTAGCTGCTATATATTCAGCTTTTGTGGTGCTCAAGGTCACGGAATTTTGCTTCTTGCTATGCCATGCCACACACTTAGTTCCTAGAAAGAACGCACCTCCTGAAGTAGATCTTCTATCATCCACATCTCCTGCCCAATCAGCATCGGTAAACCCATAGAGTTCAAGGCTGTCATTTCTTCCATAATATAGCCCATGGTTCACTGTACCCTTGACATATCTCAATATCCTCTTTGCAGCTAGCATATGTGATTCCTTAGGATCACTTTGATACCATGCACATAAAGTGACTGCATAAACAATGTCTGGCCTTGAAGCTGTTAGATATAACAAACTCCTAATGAGTCTTCTGAACTCCTTTTGATTTACTGATTTGCCTTGTTCATCCTTTGACACTTTTGAGCCAGTAACTATGGGTGTAGTCACTACTTTGGCTTCTTCCATTCTAAATCTCTTGAGGAGATCTTTTGCGTACTTCTCTTGGGATAGAAAGATGGCATCTTTTCCTTGAGTGATTTGAAGTCCCAAAAAGAAGTTTAACACTCCAAGCATTGATATCTCAAATCTTTTCTTCATTCTATCAGCAAACTTCTTGCAAAGTTCATCATCATTTCCTGCAAAAATTATATCATCAACATAAACAATTACCATTAAATGTTTACCATGCTTGTTTCTGATATATAGATTGCTGTCCACTTGGCCTTTGTTGAAATCCATCTCCTTCAAAGAATTATCAAGCTTGGAATACCATGCTCTTGGTGCTTGTATGAGACCATAAAGTGCCTTCTTCAGTTTACAAACACTTGAGCCATCATTGTCAAGTAGAAATCCTTCTGGTTGCTCAATCTAAACTTCTTCTTCTAAGTCTCCATTCAAAAATACTGATTTGACATCCATTTGGTAGACTTGGTATTTTCTTTGAGCTGCAACTACTAGGAGAATTCTGATAGCTTCCATTCGGGCAACTGGAGCAAATGTCTCTTCAAAATCTACTCCTTCCACTTGTGCATACCCCTTGCACACCAATCTCGCCTTGTTCCTGGTTATATCTCCTTTCGCATTTCTCTTGTTCCTGAAAACCCATTTTGTTCCAATCACATTCTTGTCCTTAGGCCTTGGTACTAGCTCCCATGTATCATTCTTCTCAATCTGATCAAGCTCTTCATTCATTGCTTCAATCCACTCTTTGTGATCTAAAGCTTCATCAACTCGTTGTGGCTCCACTTGAGAGAATAAGGCTGTATGTGTTGATGATCTCATAGTCCTCCTAGTTTGAACACCAGCTCCTTGATCTCCAAGAATGTTTTGTTGATCCACATGTTTAGCCACTTTATGAAGTTTCTGAGTTTGAGGCCTCTCATCATCACTTGTGTATGCTGAATCAAGTTCATCATCATGAACTCTTTCTTCTTCATCTTCTTGATTATGGCCTTCATTTTCATTAATACTAAGATCACAATCAGAGTCTGCACGTTGGTGTTCTCTTGTATCAAACTCATTTTCTAACACCTTCACATCATAAGCATCAACTATTGTTTGACGCCTCTTGTTGTAACACCTGTAACCTTTCCCATTTGAAAGATATCCAAGAAAGATACCTTCATCAGCTTTCGCATCAAACTTTCCAAGTTGTCTCCCTTTAACTTTAATTAAGCATGGGCTACCAAAGACTTTAAAATACTTCACACTTGGCCTCTTCTTGAACCACGTTTCATATGGTGTAATATCTGATTTGGACCGCAATAGACACCTATTTTGAACATGTGTAGCCGTGGATACAGCTTCTCTCCAAAAATATTTTGCTGTCCCATATTCAGCTATCATAGTCCTCGCCATCTCCACGATGCTTCTGCTCTTCCTTTCAGCAACTCCATTTTGTTGAGGAGTGTATGGTGCACTGTACTCATGTCTGATGCCATGCTTCTCTATATACTCTTCAAAGGCACCACTTGTGTACTCCCTTCCATTATCAGTTGGAGTCTCTTGATTGAATGACCTGTTTCCTTCTCAACTAATCTCCTAAAATTCTTGAACATCTTCAAAGCTTCTGATTTGCGCTTCATAAACATAATGTTAGTCATTCGAGTGAAATCATCAATGAATGAAATAAAGTACCTATCTCCTCTTGATGATTGTGGTTTGATGGGTCCACAAATATCAGAATGTACTAACTCCAGTGGCTTTGATGTTTGAATCTCCACTCCTTTATGGCTAAGGTTGACCATTCTTCCCTTTTGGCATGTGCTACATATGGAACTTCCATCTCTTCGTAAGATAGGAATGTGTCTTATAGCTCCTTCTTTTGTCACCTTGCTCATACTCTTTTGTCCAAGATAACCTAGTCTCCTATGCCATAACATATTTTCTTCCTTGGCACCCATGAAGCATGACTTTTGTGAGCGTCCCACCTAAAACAAATTTCCAGCTGTTCTATCACCCTTAGCTATCACAACACCATCTTTTAATCTTTTGACTACACAACCCTTCTTTCTGAAGATTACTTCATTTCCATCATCACATAACTGAGACACACTCAACAAATTGTGCTTCAAACCATCTACCAATAAGACTTCATTTGATTTCATCTTAGTTTCACCTATGGTAGCTGAAGCAATACCCTTAATCTTCAGTGAGCCATCATTCCCAAAAGTCACTGAACCTCCATCATAGGCTTCCACATCTTTTAAGATCTTTGTATCACCAGTCATATGTCCTAAGCAGCCACTGTCCAAAATCCAATCTTTTTCTTTCTTCGATGCCTTTAATGCTACTTCAACTAGCATAGCTCTCTGATTTTGTGGTCTTCTCTTCACAAAGCTCCTTACTGGCGCACCATTTTGATATGGCTGATAGGATGAAAAGATAACTTTACATTCTTCTGCTACATGTCCTATCTGATCACATCTTCGACATATTTGCTCAAGCACTTCAAATCTGTTTCTCACACTAGCTTCTGTTTTCTTCCTTTGTGCTTGATGTTGTTGCCTTTGTTGAGTTAAACTCCCCCTCAAATCATAGCTTCTATCTCTTATATAGTTAACTTCATTGTACCAGCATCCTCTTGCTTTATGTCCATAGACACTACAGCACCAACAATGTCCAAAGCATGTGTACCTGATCGTACCTTGATTTTGTCTTTGGCTATTGTATTTCCTTTTGTACTCATCACCATTGATTAGAGGTTTTTGTATGGTACTTGATCGTTTCACCTCTTTCATTGCCACTTCCCTTTTAGATTCCTTTTGCTTCCATATCTTCTGTGAGTCTTCTTTGGGTTTAACTTCTTTGACAGCAGCCACTTCACTCTTATTATGCTTCTTTGATGAGGGTTCTCCTTGATCATATCCAAGCCCTTGTGTGCCTAAGAATGTTGGTCTTTGATGATCAAGGCACTATTGAAGCCTTTCCCTTGCCTCCTGGAATTTATTAGATGATAGACCTGCAAGTTCAATAGAATGATTAAAATTAAACTTGTACTTCTTTAAATTTTTCTCCAAGTCTAGTAGCTTTGATTGAAGCTTTTCAATTTCAATGTCCTTGGCTGACTGGATCAGAAGCACATCTTGATTTATCTTATTCGCTTTAGCTAACTTCACCTTTAGCTCTTCAACCATCTTAGTCAATTTTGCGTCCCTTTGAAAATACTCCTCATGTTTTTTTATTTTCAGCTTGGCTTCTTGTCTAAGAGACTTTATCTCTTTCTCTAGTTTGGTATTCTCCTTAAGGCAAGCTTTAAGCTCCTTTTTCAGCATGTACTCCATTTGAGTCTCTTCTTCTTCTTCTTCTTTTCCTGTACTGCTGCTATCATCATCTATGTTTCTCTTTTTAGGTTTTTCTGTCTCATTTTCAATTTTTGCCATAAAGGTCATCATCCTCTCATTTCCAGAAGAGTCTTCATCTGAGTACTCCTCTTCACTACTTTCATTCTCTTCTTTAGACAAGAAGCTTTTTCTGTTTGACTTAGAGTAGAATTTTTTCTTCTCACCCATGCTCTTGTATGGCTTCTTCTTCTTGTCTTTGTGGCTAATTCTTCTCCTTGAAGCAGATGTACTTTCATCTTCTTCACTATCATCTTCTTTTCTTTTTGGACAATTTACAGCAAAATGTCCAATGCCTCCACAATTGAAACACTTCAAGGGTAGTTTACCTTTGTACCTGCCAAGGCTCCTTATTTTGTGCCAAGGCTCCTTATTTCAAGCAAAATGTCCGTGCTAAGGCTCCTTATTTCGTATTAAGGATAGCTTGGATCCCTTATTCCGGATCAATGGATGGCTCGGATCCTTACTCCGTGCTAAGGCTCCTTATTCCGTATTAAGGATGGCTCGGATCCCATATTCCGGATAAATGGAAGACTCGGATCCTTACTCTGTGCTAAGGCTCCTTATTCTGTATTAGGGATGGCTCGAATCCCTTATTCCGGATAAATGGAAGGCTCGGATCCTTACTCCGTGCTAAGGCTCCTTATTCCATATTAGGGATGGCTCAGATCCCTTATTAAGGATAAATGGAAGGCTCGGATCCTTACTTCGTGCTAAGGCTCCTTATTCCGTATTAAGGATAGCTCAGATCTTTTATTCTGGATCAATGGAAGGCTCAGATCCTTACTCCGTGCTAAGGCTTCTTATTCCGTATTAGGGATATATCGAATCCTTCCTCTATGCTAAGGAATAACTCGGATTAACCATGATGATCCGGATTTTAACCTTGATGTTTCGGATTTGACTAGGGACATTGACTGTCCTTTCAAGTTGGATTTTTAACTTCTTCGTTTTAAGATGGAATTGAGCACAGTCAAATACATTAGTCTCTGAATTTCATCCCCCATCCTTTGGTACTAGCCTTGGGGCATTTTAAGGTCTCCCAAAGTGGTCCTTAGCCTTGTGGCCCTTCACCAAGTATGATTACATTTTAACCCGGTTAAAATGGGGCTCAACATCTGCCCCCTCTTTATGCATTATTTTGTATATAAATGATGTGCAAAGATAACCATACACCCATTTTAAAGGGTTAGGTCTCGTAGGTCTCTCTTTTTTCCATAAGAGTTGATTCCTTGGAGCTTGGCATTGTTGTGACCTCTTTGGTTTAGGATGATAAAATGATATCTTGGGTCAAAATGGTCAGTTTCTAGAGCTGTGGAAAGAAAACAACATCTTGGGTTGAGATGACATCTTGGGTCGATAGAATGACATCTTGGGTTGGATAGCTCTTGGGCTAAAGGGATGCCAACGGATGAGCATGACTTATATAGCCATGCATAACAATCTCTTGGATTGATTGATATTAGCTTCTTGGGCCGAATAGCATCTTGGGCTAGATACGATATCTTGGGTCAAAAAATGAGTGATCTCTTGGGTCAAATGCGATATCTCGGGCCGAACAGCTTCTAAGACTGGAGGAATAGCTTCTTGGGCCGGATGTAGTGACATCTTGGGTCAATTAGCTTCTTGGGCTATGTAATGACATCTGGGATCGAATAGCTTCTTTGACTAGATGGATAGCTTGTTGGGCCAAGGGAATGACATGTTGGGTCAAATACGACATCTTGGGTCGAATAGCTTCTAGGGTTGGAGGAATGACTTCTTGGGCCAATGCAGTGACATCTTAGGTCAAATACAACATCTTGGGTCGAATATGACATCTTGGGTCGAATACGACATCTTGGGTCGATAAATGATTCTATAATGGCTCCCTCTATGAGTTTACTCTAAGAGATCACTCTATGAGATTACCACTTAAGAGTCATGCTTGGGCTTATGATCTAGGCCATCCGGGTTTTAGTTCTTTGATTCTGAAATGGTGCTCTATTTATCATGGGTGAGTCCACATCTGTCTTCAGAAACAATCTCTGAAGCCTGACTATTGGTGGATCATAAGATGATCCCTCACGTCATTTTGAAGTGAAGTCAATCCTGTAAGTAAGAAGAGCAAACATGCTAAGATGTATGCTAATGATGGATGTGAATTGGCCATTAAGTTTGAAATCTGCTGGGGAATGAGGCTAATGAGACTTGTACTTTTTGTTTTTGTAAAGACCTGTAGTTAGGTTGATATCGGGAGATAGTCATTATTTGGTAGTGCATATACCATTTTGGTATTGGGCTGTAGTTGGGCCTAATTTGGAGTTTGGGCCCCGGAAGGATTTTGGTTGTGTTAAAGAATTAACATGAAAGTATAAATAGAGGAGAAAGAGAAAGAGATAGAAAATAGGTCATTTGCGTTCAATTGGAGAGAACGTGAAGAGTTGAGAGAGAGTAACGAGAGAGAGAGAGAGAGAGAGAGAGAGAGAGAGAGAGAGAGAGAGAGAGAGAGAGAGAGAGAGAGAGAGAGAGAGAAGTGGAACAGCTTGGATTTGGAGCTTGGAGCTTGGCTTTTGGAGTGATTCCTTTGAGAATCTTTACCTGGTAGGTGTTCCTAACCTTCTGTTTTGTTTCTGTTCTTGAGCCTGTGTGATTTGGGTATAAATCGTGAGAGTTAGCATGAACCCTAGGTTTTGGGGAAATCCAATTCCAGAATTGGATGTGGTAATTTAAGCATGTAAAGTGTGAGTATGATTGAGATATAGTATTGTGATTGTGTATTTGGAATTTGGGGGACTTATACTTGTATATTTCATGGGGGGTTGAGAAGTCAACCATGGGGAACCTGTATCTAAATCTATCTAAATCTAGGTCAGAATTTATATCATATTATATATGTATATGTATGTATCTGTGGCTATTATGTGATTTAGAGGCACTTAGGATGCGTTATGGTGTATATAAATTGTAGTTTATTAAGTACGAATTGGGTTGCGAGTGTATGGGGGTCGCTGGGTCGATTTCAGATGAAGAACAAGCTGGAACGACGATGAACAATGCTGCTTGGTGTGTTGGTGCGTTTGAGAGCCGAAGGTCGCAGAGTCGAAGGTCACAGAGTCGAAGATTGTAGAGGCGAAGGTCGCAGAGTTGAAGATCGAGGGTCGCAGGGTCGAAGGTTGAAGGTCGGCACCTCCAAGCCGCAGATCTTCGAGGCAGTCCTGCGAGTCTTTGAGGCCGAGAACTACGAGTCTATGTTCCAGAAAACTTCGAGGCTATGATTGTAAGTCTGCGAGGCAGACCTTTGAGGCAGCATCCTACGAACCTTCGAGGTGGTGTTCTATGAGCTTCGAGGCAGTGTTCTGCAGATCTTCGAGGTAGCGTTCTACGAGCTTCGAGGCAGTATTTTGTAGATCTTCGAGGCAGTGTTCTGCAGGTCTTCGAGGATGAGTTCTACGAGTCTTCGAGGCTGGGCTCTGAGCCTTCAAGGCTGAGCTTCGAGCTTTGAGGCTGGGTTTTAAGAGGGCCTTCAGGGCTAGTCCGTTGAGTGATTTTTATGCCTTTTTAGAGGTAGGGAATTATGTTGTTTGCTTTGCATGAGATATTACGTCATATGCACATGGTTATGGGTCTAGGACCTCAAGGCTGTTGGAGGCCTTGACGGTATGGTTTTATTGATTTGATTTGGCTGGTTAACCGAGGTCCCATGTAGGATTGGCTGTTAGCCGAGGTCCCCTATATGGCTGGTTGATAGCGGAAGGTCTCACGGGTGGCTGCTTTTATGCTACGGTCCCACTATGGTGGGTAGGCTGTAAGAGCCTTACCCAGTGCTGATCAGTTGTATTGTAACGTCTGTGTGACTTATTTGTGTGAGTCTGTGTGACTTATTTGTGTGAACCTCGCATGTCTATGTTCTATGGATGATGTTGTGTGTGTGTTTATGCTTTCATTGGTATGGCGTAGAGTATTGTGTGCATTATGGTGTGCTTAGACTTTCACTGGTACATGTATACACGGGTAGTGTGTTGTAGGTCACCTACTGAGCCCTTGTGCTCACCCTACATTGCTGTCTTGATTTTCCAGTTCAGGCAAGAGGTAGCTTTGGGGTTTGTCGTCGACCAAATCGAGCAGATCAGACCATTTTTGATGTATGGGACTATGTCCATCTTGCTTCTTTTGTATTATGACTATATCGTTTCCTGGACATGGGTCCGTGGATGTTGTACTATATCTTATGATAATATATGAAATGATGTGATGATGCTTTTAGTTAGTTGCATGATTATGTCGGGAGTACAGGAATACCCTTGTATGACTATATAGGTGCATTCGAGCAGCACTCGCGCTGGGCGCTTCTTGGTGCTAGTCACCAACCCCTTGCCGACGGGTGCGGGTATGGGGTAGTCATGTACCTGGTTCTGGGACTCCCGAAACTAGGGGGCGTGACAGTTCTCTCTTTGCTGCAAGAGATCGGGGCCCCATCATTTCTACCTGCTTATACTCCCATACATGGAATGTTCAAGAAAACTTTGCTTGGGAATTTTTTAAAAAGAATTTTGAAAAATGATAATGAGTTTTGAGAAAACTACATCATCGTACGCAACCTTCCTTAAAACTACATCAACATTATCATAAGAGTTTAACAAGCCTTCCTTTTATGGAACAGAATGATAGTTTTTAAAGATATTGGTTTAAAAGGTTAATCAAAGTATGCTTAAGATTTGACCAATCCTTCTATTCGCAAGCCAGTCTCTGATGTGGAGTAACAACACAGTCCCTCTGAGGTGCTTGAGAGTTTATCAAATTGCTTTATGTGACCTTGGATCCTAGTCCCTTTGTTTGGCTTTGTATTTTACCCTTAGTGCCCTTTCGGGTTTTCACTAAGTCCGCCTTTAATTCTTCTCTTTTTTCACAGAGCTTTGTATTTTACCCTTGGCGCTCTTTCGGGTTTTCACCAAGTCCGCTCTTTAATTTTGTGAATTTCTATGCTATTTCATGAAGGAGGTGGCGAGATTTAGACTCAATTGGGTAAGCTAGATTTAACCCAAAGAAATGTTCCAAAACAAGCGGGTAAATAAGAATAAAGGAAAGATAGCAAATTTCCTCAATAAATAGTCATTTCAAATCCAATTTGATATAAGAGAGGAATTTAAGCATAAAATTTCTTTGCAACATCACTGTTTATAGGATTCATGAGTTATTCTCCATCAATTTTGGTGAGGACTAGCGCACTACCTGAGAATGCTCTTTTTACAACATACGGCCCCTCATAGTTTGGAGTCCATTTGCCCCTATGATCATGTTGTATTGGTAGTATCTTTTTCAGGACTAGGTCTCCTTCTCTAAATGCCCTTGGGTGCACCTTCTTGTTAAAGCTAGCCATCATCCTCTTTTGATCAAGCTGACCTTGGCAAACTGCTGTGAATCGCTTTCTATCGATCAGGTTCAATTGTTCGAAAAGGTTCTTGACCCATTCGGCTTCATCCAGCTTGGTATCCATGAGTACCCTCAAATATGGGATTTCTACCTCAACTGGTAAAGTAGCCTCCATGCCATAAACTAAGGAAAATGGTGTTGCCTAGTTGAAGTGTGAACTCTGGTTCTGTAAGCATGTAGTGCATAGGGAAGTTTCTTGCTCCAATCCTTGTATGTCTCAGTCATCTTCCAAATAATATTCTTGATATTTTTGTTTGCCACTTCTACTGCTATGTTCATTTGAGGACGGTATGGTGTTGAGTTGCGATGTTGGATCTTAAACTATTCACACAAATTGTCCATCATCCGACTATTCAGATTGGCAGCATTGTCTATTATGACTTGTTCCGGGAGCCTGTAGCGACAAACAATGTTGTTGCGGATGAACTTAGTAACCACCGACTGAGTGACTTGGATGTATGAAGCTGCTTCCACCCATTTAGTGCAATAGTCGATGGCTACAAGAACGAATCTATGCCCATTAGAGGCTTTTGGGAATATGGGCCCAATGATGTCCATGCCCCATAATGCAAATGGCCAAGGAGACGCTAGTACGTGTAGCTTAGATGGGGGTGCTTGAATGCGATCCCCATAGATCTGGCATTTACGACATTTATGCACATGCTCAATGCAGTCCTTTTCCATAGTAACCCAATAGTAGCCCATCCTCATGATCTGCCTGATTAGTATATGCCCGTTTGTGCGAGATCCGCAGTCATTGTTATGAACCTCATTGGTAACCCGAGCCGCTTCATCTTTGTCTAGGCATCACAACTAAACTTGGTTATGGTTGCGTCTGTATAAGATTGAACCATCGAGGAAATAATTAATTCTAGCTCGTCGAATGTTTTTTTTCTACTTCTGAGGCCCCTATCGGATATGAGTGTTGGATAGGTATTGTTTGATATCTTGATACCAAGGCTTGTTGTCGGTGTCTACATTGGTTACCATGTTATAAATGGGTTCCTTGTTTACATTGATGTCATAGCATGATATTTCGAAGCATGTGTCCAATCGAAGGAGAGAGGCCAGCGTTGCTAAAGCATCGGAAATTCGATTATGATCTATTGACATATGTTCAAACGTGATCTCAAATAGCCCAGCCATTTCACAAATCATCTATTGGTAAGGAATCAATTTGTGATTTTGGGTTTCCCATTCCTTTCTGACTTGATAACTGACTAAAGTTGAATATCCAAACACTTGTAACTTCTTAATTCCTTTACTTAAGGCTTCTTGGAGGCCCATTACACAAGCTTCATATTCTGCTATGTTGTTTGTGCAAGGGAACATCAATTTGGTGGCCATCCGAAAATGTATTATGGACGGGGAAATTAAGATTGCCCCAATGCTGTGGCCAAATAAGCTTGATGCTCCATCAAACCATAGGGTCCATGTGTCTGACTCTTCATTTTCTTCGATGATGTTGATGAATTCATCTAGAAAATTAGAGATTGTTGGCTCATACTCTTCCAAGGCTCTGTCTGCCAAATAATCAGCTATGACACTTCTTTTGATGGCCTTTTGAGGCACATAGACAATGTCATATTCTGCTAAGAGTAGCTGCTACTTAGCAATTCCTCCTATCATGGATGGCTTTCCTAGTAGGTATTTCAGCGGGTCATGTTTAGAGATGAGCCATGTGGTATGGTAAAGTGTATACTGCCTTAACCTTCGTGCTGTCCAAGTGAGGGCACAATAAGTCTTTTCCAGAGGAGTATACTTTTCTTCACAAGGTGTAAACTTCTTACTCAGATAGTAAATGATTTGCTCTTTCTTTCCTGAAGCATCATGTTGTCCTAGTACACAACCCATCGAGGTGTCTCGGACTGTTAAGTACAAAATTAGGGGTTAAATGGTTACTGGGGGAACCAAAATTGGAGGGTTTGTCAAATAATATTTAATTGTGTCGAAGGCCTCCTGACATTCATTGTTCCACACCTCAGGACTATTCTTGCACAGCACCTTGAAGACGGGTTCACAAGTTATAGTCAGTTGTGAAATGAATCGAGCGATGTAGTTGAGCCTTCTGAGGAATCCTCTAACTTCTTTGATAGTTTTTGGCACGGGCATATCTTGGATATATGGCTCGAACCTTGTCGGGATCAATCTCAATTCCCCGTTGACTGAAGATGAATCCAAATAGCTTGCCTGATGTAGCTCCAAAGGTACGCTTGGCTGGATTTAACTTTAATTGGTATTTTTGTAGTCTGTCGAAGAGCTTGCGTAACACTCCCACATGGTCTTTGCCTCTTTTCAACTTGGCAATCATATCATCGATATAGACCTCTACTTCTTTGTGCATCATGTCATGGAACAATGTTACCATGACTCTTTGATAAGTTGCTCCGGCATTTTTGAGTTCGAAAAGCATAACATTATAGCAAAAGGTGCCCTATATGGTGGTGAATGTAGTCCTTTCCTTGTATTCAGGATCCATCCAAATTTGGTTATAACCAGAGAAGCCATCCATGAAGGAAAACATAGTATGTCTTGCAGTGTTGTCTACCAAAGTGTCAATGTGAGGTAGTGAGAAGTTATCTTTAGGATTGGCCTTGTTGAGGTCGTGGTAGTCTATGCACATATGGACCTTCCCTCCGTTCTTTGGAACTGGCATAATGTTAGCCACCCATTCTGGATAGTGGGCTATGTTAAGGAACTCTGCGTCCCATTGCCTTTTGACTTCTTCCTTAATCTTTAGTATCATCTCTGGTCTCATCCTCCTTAGCTTTTACTGAACAGGCTTACATTCGGGCTTCAAGGGTAGCTGGTATTGCACTATATTTGTATCCAATCCAGGCATATCTTTATAGGACTAGGCAAATACATCGATGTAGGTCTTCAAAAGGTCAAATAGCTGATCTTTGATATTATTGGGGATTAAAGACCCCAATTTCTATTCTTTTGGCTCAATGGCTGTTCCGAAGTTTACGACTGTGACTGGGTCTTCACTAGGGATAGTGGGCCGGTCTTCTTTTTCTAGCAGGCACTTAATATTTTCTAGTAGCTCAGGATCTTCCACTGTACCAGCTTCCTCTACTTCAGACACTGATTGCTCCTAGTTTAGATTATGGTCAAGTCCTAAGCAACTCATTTCTTCCTTTTTTACCATATCTATAAATTTATCATACCTATTTGAAAAAGTATGACTTACTCAACTATATATGATAATGCACGTGCTATGAAATGCAAGAGGATGTTTTTTAAAAAAGTCTCATTTTCTTCAAAATTTTAAAATAAAGATTACAGCAAATTCAGAATTTGAAATCGAAAAACAACAAAGAGAAAACATTGAAAATGCCCCAACAGGTTCGTTGAACCGTTTACATGATAGGGAGGTCCAAGCTTTTCTAGTTGTCCAGATGTTGCTCCGGGTCTCCTTGGTGTACCTGAACTAGTTCCACCTCTTCATTATCATTCCCTGTAGTGGCCATTGTCTCTTTCTTCTTTCGGTTTATGAATCCCGCACTCTAGAATATAGCTCCGAGCAGTGGGAAAGTCATCTTTTGTTTTTGGAAAGTTTTTTTCTCTAACTTAGCCAGCCAGCTATCCCTTCTTCTTGCAGTTTCTAATTGCCTGTCAGTTTTAGTAGGTTTGTAGCCTAACCCAAATCTTCTGATTGTGCTTCGAATGGTAACAGGTTCTTTGATCCCTTGTCCTTGCAAACACAAACCTTTTCCCGCTTTGTGGCCTAGCTTTAGCATGACTGATGCTACCATCTTTGATACTTTTGGTAGCTGTGTCCCAACATCCTGATCAATTGTAGGATTTGGAAGGTAGGTTGCATTAACGACCTCGAATGAGCGGAAGGAACACTCAGGGATATCTTCACTCCTTTCGATGTAGGGGATAGAGAGAGGTTTGGTGACAAGGATTTTTGCTTCTCTGGACACACATATGAGTTTCCCGTCTACAATGAATTTAACCTTTTGATGGAGGGTTGAGGGGATTGCCCCTGTTGCATGAATCCATGGCCTTCCTAGTAGGCAGCTATAGTAAGGAGCAATATCCATGACTTGGAATTCCACTGTGAATGTACTTGGACCGATTTGTAATGGTACATTTAGGGTTCCCACTACTTCTTGCTTTTCTCCATCAAAAGCCCTGACAATCATGTTGGTGGGACAGATGTGAGATGGATCCAGTAGCAGTTGCTTTAAAATGTGAGCTAGCATAATGTTCAAAGAGGATCTGTTATCAATTAGCACACACGAAATAATGTGATCCTTGTACTTAACGGAAATATGTAAAGCCTTGATATGTCCAACACCTTCTTGAGGGAGCTCTTCTTCACTGAAGCTGAGAAAGTTGCTTGCCACGATATTATTTGCAATCCCATCTAAATTCTCCACGGAGATAGATGAAGGGACATAAGCTTTGCTCAAGACCTTCATAAGGGTTTCCCAGTGTGGAGTAGAATCCATGAGTAGAGATAATAGTGAGATACGAGTTGGCTGCCGACTCAACTGATCAATGATGTTGTACTTACTCTGCTTGATTATCTTTAAAAATTTGGTTACCTCTTCTTCCGAGATAGAGGTATTTCTGTCTCTTGGCAATGATCGTGGAATGATATCTTGCTCCATAGCTTTACCCTTTTCGGCTTTGTTGATTTCTGGCGGTGTGTATGAATAACCACTCCTCGTCTTCTTTTCTTCTATAGGGACCCCTGCGATGACAGACTTGCAGTGATAGTTCTATGGCACTACTTTATCATCCTTGTATGGGAAAGGCGATGGCTCCTGAATAATAAGGGTTTTGACCTTTTGCATCAATGAGTCAGCCTTCAGCTTCTTCGTGTCTTGGAAAATTAGGGGTTTTGGTGCCCCAGGCTTGGGTGCCACTTGTGTCCTATCGGTGGAGACCATGTAGACCTCACGGTGGTCCTCCAGTTTTGAGATCTCCAACCTTTTGGAGTTTATCAATTCTTGGACTACTCTTTAGAATTCTGTACATTCTTCTAAGTTGTGTCCATAAGCCATCTTGTGATATAGGCAGCGCTTCTTTCAATTGTTGCCTCTGCTAGTATCAGTCACATCTTTGGTCACTATGAGTCCATTCTTGTGTAGAGTCGTGAATAACTGATACTTGTTCATCTTGATTTTGGAAGCCTGTCTGGGAGAACTTCCATATTCAGCTATTATATTGGCAACATTGCTTGAGTGTTCCGGAAGAGGGTTTGTGCCCACATTAGGAGTGTTAGTCATTTTAGAGAAGTCCAACCACCAAACGTGTCTTAAATGTTGTACCTTCTTTTTCAAGGCGATACAATTTTCTATGTCATATCCAATTCCACCCCCATGGTATTCACAACTGGCATCAGCTTTATGCCAATCAGGATATGGAGGGTTTACCTTTTTTAGAGGAAAAAAAAGGTATGATGAGTCCCGTTGCCAACAATCGGGTATGTGTTTCCGTGTATGTGATAGCAATTGGATCAAATGTCTCCTTTCTTGCTTTCTACTTCTGCCATGGTAGTTTTGACTGCTCAAGTTGGGATGGATTGTTTGAGTAGGAGTTCCCACCCTGAGGTTGGTATGGTAAGTTTGGGGCTTGCGCAATGTAGAACACTATTGGAGATCCTCTATAAAATCGAGGTGTGGTCGATTGTTGGGGTTGTTGTGAGATGGTGTTGTTATAGTCAACCTTGGGTTGCCATACTACCTGAGATTCTCCTTCTTTCTTCCGGTTGGAGGAAGGGGGCTTTCTAGAAGCTTCGGACTTGCTTCCTCCGAGTTTACCTTCCCTTATGTCACCTTCAATTCGTTCTCTTGAGGCAACCAGGTCTGCGAAGCTACTTGAAACATTCCCAATTAGTTTTTTTGTAGTAAACCCCCTTTATGGTGTTGATGAAGAGGCTAGTGAGTTCTCTTTTGCTGAGTGGAGGCTGAATATCCATGGTTGCCTCCCTCTATCTTCGGGCATAAGCTTTGAAGCTTTCATTACTTCCTTCTTCGAATGACTGTAGGGCCAACCGATCTAATGCTAGTTCAGTGACATGCTTATACTAAGCTAGGAATGTTATAGCGAGCTCACTCCATGTTCTGATATGGCTACCTTCAAGTTGGATACACCATCGCAGTGGACCACCGGTCAGGCTCTCCTGAAAGCAATGTAGCATGGGCCGCCATCTTGCAGTAGTGCATGGTCACATGTGTTCTAGGACACTGAGTACCATTAAATTTTTCAAAATCAGGCATCTTGAATTTGGAAGGAAGTATTATGTCTGGTACCAAACATAAATCGTGAGGGTTGGTTCCTCCATATGTTTTTACCCCCTCCACAACTTTTAGTCAGGCCTCGATAGATTTCCAATCAGATGGTTGAGTGAGGGATTCCATAGCTTCCATGATATTTGGGGTTGTCACCCCCATAGCAGGTGTTGTAGGTGGGACTTGATGTGATGCCCCAGGAACCATGTTTGTTGGAGCATAGGCTTGTGAAGCATGTGGGGCTTGCTCTTGCTCCTGATTAATGGCCCCTACATTCGGGCTAGCTTCTCTCTCAGAAGTCAGTTTGGCAAACATATCCATTATAGTCTTCAATTGGGCTTGCACTTGGAGCATGCTCCCTCCGATCTCTTGTTGTGCCTACTCGAGACCAATGAGTCTGTCCTCAGTATGTTCTGCCATTGGAGGAGATAACTGATGACTAGAGGACCTTAAGTTGTATGAATACCCAATTCTGTTGAAGGTCTTTTGGAAAACTTGAACAATCTAGAAGGTTTATTTTTGTTTTCACTTTTTAAGTATGAGTGCATGATATGCATGAGATGCAAAGACATAAACTTATTAAACTAAGAAACCAAAGTTTAGAGGGTACAAATAGTCAGATTGAATTTAAAGCAAACAAAATGACATAAAATTCCTAAAACTATATGTTTTAGGCTAAGCTTTGATCATCTCCTAGCGGTGCTTTCTTCGGAGGCTCCTTAGTTGCTTATTCTCCTCTTCAAGCCTGCTGATGACCACCCCCCTTGCTAATGACTGTTTCTTTGCATGGCTCTTCTGCATCTTGGCTGCTTTTAGCTATTCCACCATTTTTTGTATGGTTTCCCCTTGTTCTTGCACTGTCTGATACAAGACAACATTTTCTTGTAGCAAGGATGTAGTTATGTCTAGGACAACCACACGTTCTTCATTGGAGGCGACCTCTTCAACGGCAGTGTCTTCGCCTGTGTTGGGGAGAGGGAACAACTTCTCCTTCCATGCCTTGTACTATGATAAGACATGGGTAGCATGCAAGTTGGCCTTGATTCTTTGAGGGGTGGCCCAAGTTCTGTGCATCTCAAAGATTGCCCTTTTTTCCCCAGGAGCTACATATTCCTTATTGCAAGCTTCCATCCCATGTAAGTTTGGGATGATTTGGCATCCTTCCAGTTGTCTCCCTACTTGTAATGGTGCATATGCAGTGCTTCCCCAAGGGCTAATTAGTGGGACCCAGTTATAATTACCACAGCTATATAGCATGCTTGATCTGTGCATCCAAGGGGCTCTCCATACAACATCTTTATCTCTTAGCGTATGAAGCTTGAACATCCAGTCTGCCTTGTCCTTGGGTAGCTACCATCCACTCTCTAGGGTGTATAATAGAGTTGCGGTAGGTAAAACATACACCTTTTTAAAGCATGGAAAGATGCATGGGAAGTGACCCTTTAACCATGTGCATAGGAGAGGAAGACAACCTCTGAATTGTCCCTGATCTTTGACTCAGATGTAAGATAAGGACCTTATGGTTTCTGTTGTCACGCCCCCGAATTCCAGGGAACCCGGAACCGGGTGCATGACTTCCCCTTGCCCGTACCCGATAGGTCAAGGGGTTGATGACTAGCACCAATGGAGACTACACCACGGGTGTTGTCTCAAATATGCAACCCTGTACAGTCATACGTCAAGGGTAATCCTGTACTTTCCCATATATCATCATGCATACAATAAGTCAAACGGTCATACAAACATCACATCACAAAAAGTATGCAAATACAACTGTCCACGGACCCATGTCCGGGATATCACATAAAACAATATAGAATATAATACTGTATCATACATCAGAGTAATGGGCATCCTCCTGGAAGAAAGTCCTCTATTAGTCTCGGGTCACACCTGAAAAGGGTAAACAACAAGTAGGGGTGAGCGACAAGCTCAGTAGGTGACCCCAACACTCCACATCATGTAAACATACAAGTCTATACTACATGCTCTGTGTACTTGTGCACTGTGTAGTGTGCACAATCATCAGGACTCATCCTGCAAACAAACATCAGGATCCAGCCTGCCCACACAGGACAACTTGTCCACGATCCTCCACGGAATCCCAGCTCAGGGCACTCAGCCCTAGCTCCACGAGCTCAACGGCTCAACTGAGGCCTTAGCCTGTCCACAACGCAATATGCCCGGCCACAGTCACCACACACGCCTGCCATCGGCGCATATGCTTGCCATGTCAACCACATAGCACCATCGGTGCATCACGGTGAGAACCCAACAAGTCATGGAACCCAAGTCCCAAATCCACAAACCAACATACCAACACCAATATGGTCTTAAGGTGTATAACAATCCCTTTAAAACTGTAGCCAGTTTTCATAAGTCGATCCTCATTCCTTGACTAAGGAAGGAGATACCCATAGGAGTTGTTTTCTTGAAATAAAAAGTCCCGTCATTGGGTCTCCATATCATAAATAAGATAATCTGATTTTTAAGGATTTTTCTGAGATATCTAACCCCACTTTCCAAAAATTCACCTTTACGAAAAACTGGATTTTTCTGAGATTTTACACTAAATCCCAATTTTCACATTTTGAAAGAGTGGGAATTAATTTTTCTAGTATTTTTCTTTGAATCCAAATGGGGGGTATTTCGTTATTTACATTGTAACTTAAGATACTTAAATGTGTAGATGGGTATGGGTTACAATGTAAATAGTACGTCCAGTCCAGTGCAGTCCAGTGTCCAGTTACACTGTTGGAGCTACGACTCGTAGCGCGAAACTGCAGCACGCCTCGGAGACTCGTAGCTGGAGTTGCGACTCGTAGTTGCATAGCACGCCTCAAAGACTCGAAGCGGGTCTTCGATCTTCGACCTTCGGACTATGAACTTCGACCTTCGGACTACGGGTCTACGAACTACGACCCTACGAACTATGAACCTTCGAGCTACGAACTACGGGTCTACGAACTACGACCCTACGAACTACGAACCTTCGAGCCTTCGACCCAGAACTTCGGATCTTCATTATTTCGACCCAGTAATTCGCCCAGGGTACTGTTCATTGTCGTTTTGCCTGTTCTTCGTCTGGAATCAACCCAGCAACCCCCAGACGCGCACAAACATGCATTCTACGCAACAGACTACGATATCTACCTCAAAATGCATCCAAAGCGCCTCTAAATCGCACAGATAACAGCAGAAACACGCACTAAATTTCAGATTTCCAGAAATCTAGATCTAAATCCAAATTTCCATGGTTGACTTCTTAACCCTCATGGAATATGCAATTAAATAGCCCCAGATCACAGAAACACATCTATACAATGATCTAAATCAGTTCTTAACCACAGATATTATGCTAAACCATTAGATCTAATCCAGAATTGGATTTCCCCCAAAATCTAGGGTTCATGCTCAATTTCATAAATCATGATAAATTCGTGCAGATCCACAACAAAATCAAGATAATGAGTTTAAGGACACCTACCTGGAGTGATTCTTTGAACTCCACGAACCCAAATCGCCCTAGGGCTTTAAGCTTCCAAGCTCTCTCTCTCTCTCTCTCTTAAACGCACAAACGTGATAGCGTAAAGTGAAAGCTCTTTCTTTTCCTGCTATTTATATTTCTGCCAATCATTGACCAATAACTGACCTAGTCAATCATTGACCTAGTCAATAATTGACCTCCAAGGTCCCGAACTCCAAATTGAGTCAAATTACAGTCAAAACGCTCAAAATGACGAGCACAACACTAAACAGATATTATTACACTCAAATTACCGCCCAAACGCAAAGTCAACTAATAAACCCCAAAAAGTCAACAATCGGGTCAAACGGGAGCCCGACTCAGAATCGGGCCCAAGTACAGTCAAAATGCTCACATCGATAACTACACTACCGTCCAGATAATTGCATTCTCATAGAATGACTATCTCTTAAAACTACCCAAATACGAGTCTTTACCTCTGCTAAGATGGCTGGAACAGGATCACTACCCTTTATCAATTATAGGACAAGTTCAAGGACTTCCCCATCAAATGAAGGTTGGATTCTGAGGGAAAATAAGCAGACCATAGATAACATAAGTGAAAAGTATATGGATTTCCTCTTGAGTTGAATGTTGCATCATCCTCTTGAAGAACTCCCATGGAACGACCTCATGTTTCCTATCTTTTTGAATGACTGGAGGAATTTCTTTAGCTTGTATGTCTAGGAGACAACCCAAAGTACGCCGACATGATTTTTGGGGATCATAGTCAAATATTGCCTTCTTTTGATCCACTTCTTTGTCAAGGAGTCTTTTGTATTCTTCAATGGTTGGGACCAAATCCACACCATTAAAACAGAAGCATCTTCGCCTTGGTTCCCAGAAGTTCACTGCTATAGTGATTATGTTCTCATCCATTGTTAGTTTGAGTCAAATGTAGCTGTTGGTCCCTGGGAGCCTAGAGGGGGTGAATAGGCTCTAATCGAAAACTCTTCACTCGTCTCTGGCACAACACTTATCTCGTTAAGAGATATAATCAATGCGGAAGATAACTAGATAGTGAAAGTATTTTGTTTTATTATCAAGAGTAATTACAACAAAATAGAAACAGAATAAAGCTTGTAAAGCTTTTCGATCTGCTGAACAAATCTCTTACACTCTGTTTACAGTTACTCACACACTAGCCAAATATCTCTATGAGCTCTTGTACATGTATGTCGCTTTCTCTTTTGTTCTTACACTATTACACTTGCGCGCACTTGACATCAACACTGATGAAAATATACAAGGTCTAATATATATAGCCATCCATTGGGAATATCCTTGGAACTTGTTCTTCCGAGCAATGTGCAGCATTGACTGTTCCTCGGAAATCTCTCTACCTTGATTGCTGCGGATGTGGAGTTCAAGATCTTGGGTTTGTAAAGCATAAGTGCCTTTGTGAGTTCCCAAGTGTAGTGAAAGTAATGTCCACATATCCGTGTGATCCACGTGTAAGATGCTTTATGTTATTAATAAGTTTGTCTTACATCAGGACGCAACGAGCTGACTACTTTGAATGTGAAGATCATAAGTTGAAGTAGTATATTCTTAATCCGTCATAAAGTTCCTTACTCCGTGTTAATGAAGCTCGAATCCTTACTCCGTATCATTGGTTGCCTACTCCGTGTCCGTTTGATACTGGAATCCTTATTCCGTGTCAGCGCTTCCTTACTCCGTATGAACAGGAAGTCCAGAGAGCTTATTCCGTATCAGCGCTTCCTTACTCCGCATGAGGTAAAAGGTCGGATGGCTTACTCCGTATCAGCGCATCCTTACTTCGCATGAGTAAAAGGTTCGGATTCCTTACTCCGCATCTATTTTCCTTACTCGGTGCGAATAAGGACTTGGGTCCTTATTCCGCACAAGTCGTTCATTACTCCGCATGTATGGAAGACTCAGATTCCTTACTCCGTGTCTTCTTGTCCTTAGTCCGCTTGAGTGGAGGACTTATCTTTTTATTCCGCGATGACTTTCTCTTACTTCGTGCTAAATTTAGACTAGGATTCTTATTCCACATCTATTTGACTTAGTCTGTTTAAACTCTAAGACGTGGAATCCTTAGTCTGTAGCTTTAAGTGTTTAGTCCGCACGAATGCTCCTTATTCTGTACGAAGTGTAGACTTGGTTATTTACCAAGTGTTTGACGACACCCACTCTTGTCCGGATCAGAATTATGTATTCTGTCCTTAGCTTTGCTCGCACGAGTGGAGGTCCGGATTAAGATCATATCTTCTGCAACAACTTAAAATAAAATATGTAATGTCTCAAATCAAATTACATAGGGTTTTATCCGCATCATCCAAATTCTGGGCTTGATCCAATAGTAGCAAATCCCCAAAGTACTTGATATATGCGGCTTGACTTTTTGGAGACCACTTCTTCCATATGGATTCAAGTTCAGGACCACGATTCTTTGGAAGCTCCGTGTGTATATTCCAGACTTTTTGTGGCTTCTCTTGAGAAAAATCTCCTAAGCTCCTTTGGATTGTCCTTGCAGCGAGAGCAACCTCTTGGATGTCTTCTTTGTCTACCTTGCTGGCTAGGAGACAATCAAGACTTACCATGCTTCCTAGATGGGTGTGTGAAATGCTATGATATGCAATGGAAGCAAATGAAAGGTTAGCAAATAGAATATGGATAATATATACAAGGGGTTAGCGTTTAAATACATGATTCACACAAGACAAGTAAATAAATGTCATAGTAAGGCTCAAACACATGAAGGTCCTGCCTTTGATGGATTTCTAAATCTAAGCCTATCTTATTCATTGGTTCCCAAGGATTCCCTACTTAGCCTTGTACCACGAGGGCATTAACAAGAACTAAAAGGGAGCCCCTGTACCCCAAAGGGCATTGACGGAGGGGGTCTTTCCTGTAACTCTTAGGCATTAACAGGAAAAGACCACTGCTTGAGTGATACATTTCGGGTATTCCACGTAGACAAGCACAACCAAGTCCACGTGGGCAAACTTTTAATAGCCTCTCTAATCTTAATGTGTTAGAGAAAACCCGAGTATAGGGCCGGAGAAAGAGAGAGATGTATGTATGCACAATTAAAACAATTATTGAATAATAAAAGAGAAAAGAAACAGAAAAGAAACAAGCAAACAAATATTCCAATAAATCAAGACCATGGCTAGACTCTTACAATCGTCCCCAAAAGAGTCGCCAGTTGTCATCACCCGCTTTTGACTGAGCTCGTACTAGTTTTTGTGAAAGGAATCCATGCCGTTTCATCTACTTAATCCTAGGGTCATCCCTGCACAAGGCTCGCACAAACCATGAAAAGAAAAGAAAAACACAGAGTCGCCACCAAACAATTTAGATGTGTGATTGGGCACCTAGAAAAGATAAGGCTACGGTTCCAGAGAATTAAGCTCGGGAGTCGGTTACGTATGGGGAAGGAAGAAAACTCTTGCACCCCCACAACGCTCACAATTAATACTTAGTCCTGATCTATGGGTGTTTGCTTAACTTATTCAAAAAGAAATTATTTTTTATATTTTTAATTTTTAGAAAAAGGGAGTTTTTAAGATCTAGGCCTTAAATAAACCAAAAGGGATTTTAAAAGAAATAAAAGGGGACATTCTAATTTTAGAAAAAGAATGTGGGATCTAGGCCCATGTGACAACATTGCATTTTTAAGAAAACAAAAGTGATTTTCTTTTTTAGAAAAGACAGATAAAATTAATTTGAATTTAAGTATGGAAATACTGCCACAATTGATATTGGCCCAGGCAGACTAGGATATGAGTATCTAGGGCTAAACTCTCATGACCACCCAAGCCTTGTTTTAATTTTTATAGAAAAGGTGATCTCTTGATTGTCCCTTTTTTATTTTTGAAGGAGAAAAAAAAAAAGAATGAAAGTTAAGGAAACTGTTTTACTTCAAAACATTCGAGAAAAAAAGCTTTAACAGATTAAATATGAAGAAATTAAAGAGAAGAACCTGGGTGGTCTTCTTATGGCCGAATTTGGAGATCCTCCTTCAAAAGGGTTCCCTGAAAACACAAAGGTTAGCAAGAAAATGCAGCTTCCCTTCCTCGCTTTGAGCCTTTGCTTTCCACGTTTCTAGACTGCTTTCCTCTTATAAGTATTGAGGTTGGTATTCTTTCTGGTACTTGGCTCCTTCCTAGGAATGCTTGGGGGATATTAAGGAAGAATCTGGCAAGGTATGATAACAGATCAGGAGAGTAGTGTATCGCAGAACACAACTCCATTCAGCAAGCCTTCTCTCCTGTTGATTCTCAATGATGCTCCGCTGAAAGGGGAAATGTATCTCTTTCTTTTTAAATTCTCAGAATGCTCTCTCCGCCTGATAACTGGTACTCCTGTCTGCCTCCTGGGACAGTATATTTATAGACGTGTATGGGAGTATCCGTTGGCTAGGCATTAATTACACCCTTTACAATTCCAATATAAGTCAAATATGATGCCTGGAGAACCTCATTATGGCTCCTTGCACCCATGTCTGACAATAAATAAATCACTTGGGATTTATTTTAATATTCTGTTGCATCTGGATGCTTTGGCGAGTAAGGGATGAATGCACTTCCGGGTGTATTGGCGCCGTTGAGAATTAATTGTTATGCAGTCCCCAGGGTCAATTATGACGTCCAGAGGATTATTTATTTAATTATGAGGCTCCTTGTTTATTGGACCCTATTTTGTCCGGATTTGACGCATTTTATCAAATTCAATTTTCCTCCATGCTTCCTCAATTTGTTGAAAATTTGTAGGATGATAGAGTCGTGACCACTAAGCCACAAATGCCGAATTTCAAGAAATTATTCAGAAAGGTCTCCAAATGCCAATGAGCCAGTCCTAGGTGATATAAAATCAAATTCGAGGATCAACGCCTTCGACTACGCTCGATTCTAAGGTTAAATGAAGAAGATATGGTCAAAACAGCATCCGGGATGCTAGCGATGGTCAAAACAGTAATTGACTTTTCAAACGACTCTCCGAATCAGGTTACGAACCTCATACTCTCATCCTACTTGTCGTTTTAAGAATTTTGACATATATATTGTATATATTCGCTCCCGGAGGCCTTTTTTCATAAAAATCAAAAATAAATCGTTTTTCGGTAATGAATAATCTCAGTATAAGCTTAACATAAAAATAAGATCGTTTTCAAATAAAATTGACACAGGGTCACTTGTTATAACCCCCAAGTCCAAAAATAGTCTTTTTGAGATGTTTTAAAATCCGATTTGGCATGTCGATCCCAAAAACCAAAAGACGTCAGTTAAAAACCCAAAAGAACAAAAATAAATTTCTTTTTCCTTTCTTTTCCCGCCCACTACAGGCTAGGTGTCGATCGTCCATTGGCTGGAAGTAAACTAAAATAACAAAAACAAAAACTAAAAAAAAAAATCAAAAAAATTACAGCCACAAAATCGATGCAACCTTATCTCTTCCCTTCTCTTTCTCTTCCCCGCTCATCTTCTTCCCCAAGGCCGTGCCCAGACCGCCATGATCTCGGAGGACCACCAGACCACCGCACCAGCTCACCCCTCTAGCTAGCTGAACTCAACCATGGTTGGAGCCCCGATCATCCTCCCTCTCTCATACCAAACCTCACTCTTAAGCCACCACCGGTTCAATGCTCCAACTCATCTCCCAATCGTAACCCTAGCCCTTCTTGCCTATAAATCCAGACACTGGTTCCCTGACCTCTCTCTCTAGTTCCCTCTCCCTGAAAATCCAAAACTCGCCTTTATCTCTCGGCTCTCTCTTCTTCCCTAGATCCGGAAACCTCTATCCTCTCCCCTCTCTCGAACGAAATCAAGAACCAGGGGCTTCTTCCTCTGATCCTCCGTAAAACCCAGCACCAAAATCTTCATCCTCTCTGGCTCTCTCTCCCCTTCACACACACCAAGCCTTCATCCTCTCTCTCTTTGGCTCCGAAAAAAAACTAGCACCCCTCCTTTCCTCCTCCAAACACCCGATCGATCGCTTGGTTCTCCCTTGTCGCCGAAAAAAACCCATCACTGCTCTCTTCTCTCGACTCTCCTTCTCGGCAAAAAAAGAAAACAACACCTCCCTTCTCCCTCTCTTCCTCTGCCTCGAAAATCCACATTGGCTCCCGCTCCCTGATAACTCACCGCCCTCATTACTCTCTCCCTATGGCTAAAAAAACCCCAATACCTATTCCCCAAAATCAAAAACTGTTGTTCCTTCCTTCTCCGAAAAAAGCACTAGACTTCACGCCAAATCCAGACGAAGCCCCTCTCCCCTCTCTGGTCGGACCTCTTTTCTCCAGATAGTAAGGATACTCGCATCCTATCCTTGATCATTTTAGAGCCCGCACGAGTGTGAGGAAGTGGCAACCATTCAAGGAGGTCTGGTGTCGAGCTTTCGTTATCAATCATAGTCCCCACGGATGTGAAAGAGCGGCAGCCGTTCAAGGAGGTTCCACTTCCAGCTTCCACCGGTGAACATCCAAGGCCTTGCACGAGCGAGAAAGTGGATCATCTAGACTCCATAATAGAAAAAGGTAATGCTATTTACTACACTCCTTATTTTTGGCTTGATGGTTTGTTTACTGCACTTATCATCTGAATGGTTTGGTTCTTTGTCCTTTATTTTGCTGTCATCATTCTGGCTTTATTTTTATTGTATTGTGGTTGTGGTTTGTGGCACCTCAGTCTGGGTTTTGGTTGTTAAATGTTAACTGGTGTTTTGGTTTTGTCTGCGGTGGTTCGTCCGTTTTACCACTTATGTGCTTTCCATTTCCAACTAAGTTTGGATTTTCAGGTGGGATAGCGTTTTCTTTTGGTAGATATAACATGTCTTCTATAATGTATACCTCAGTGTGATAAGAGCCCGCAAATGTGCCTCAGTGTAATACATGATTTCACTGTTTGCGTGTACTAAATTTTGCGTTTTGAGAAAATGGATTATGGAATATACTTCTCTGTGTCCCCATATTAGAAAACCAAATAAAGGAAAGAACAGTGTGATCTATGTCTTTCAATTTTAATGTGTGATTGGCATGTTTGGTCTTTTGTGTTCATTTTTTTGTTTGTTTGGTTTGGCATTGGGGTGTTCTCTTTTCTGTCTACTCTTGCCTGTTCTTTTTTCTTGAGTTCATTCTGTTTGGTTCCCCTGTACGCCCAATCACCCGCTGGACGAATTGCACATGATGAGTTCACCGTTGGGAGTTCACGTCCCTAGAGGAATTACTGACCACCACTATTTGGATGTTTGTTTACAGTTTAGTCAAACAGAATGTGACACAGGATAGAGATTTTGTTTAGTTATAGTTCTTGTAGGTGCTTCTTGTTCTTATCGGTGGTTAAGCCAACTTGTAACTGTAAATCTAATGCTTAGTGAAAAAAAACAAACAAAAAGAAAGAGAAAAAAAAAGAGAGAAACAACTTGTTTTTTTTACTTTGTGGATGACATACTATCACATACATCACTTCTCTTTGTTTAGAGACTTATGCATTTTGTTTAAAAACAACAACATTTTCTAGATTAAAAAAATCAAAATAAAAAAAACCTTTGCAAAGAGACAATAACATAAAACCATTTCCTAAATTTAAGAGAACAAAAAAATATTTTCTAAATAAAAAAAATCCCTTTTTCCTAACTAAAAAAATATTTTCAAAATCAATTACTTAGACTTTTCAAAATGCATGGGTTTTTTAACACTTGACCTTTGTTTTCCTTTACCATTTTTTAAAGACTTTTTGATAATTTTGGTTTAATTTTTAATGTGTTTAAATTCTTTCAACACTTCGATTTTTATGCGTTGTTTACCTTTTCTTATTTAATTTTATCCTTAGTAGCGTGAGATTTAGAAACAAATAAATTTGATTTCGGCCTTTCTTTAGATTTAACTTTTAACTTTTAACTTAGGGCAAATCATAAGATCTCCTTTAGAAGTTTAGGACTAAATTGAAGTTAATTTTCAACTTTAACAAAGAATGTAGAAATAAAAAATGGAAAATTAAATTGTTAAGATTCCCTTTAGATGCTTAGGACAAATCAGATTTAATTCACTTTAACAAATAACTTAGGACATAAAAAGAGTAGACCTTTAGGCCATATGCAAATTCAGCGTCACCTACGACTAGTTAACTTTAGATCAAACAATTAAAACAAGCTAGAAACCTCCAAATCTTAAGATAGGTACCGAAAGGGCGACGTGGGAGTGCTAGTCCTTCCCTATGCGTAACCAACTCCCTAGCTCATCCCTAAACGGCATAAATAATTTCCTTTTAGGTGGCCAACCGCACCCCAAAAATGGTTGGTAGCGACTCCGTATTTTCATCACTATTCGGATGAAGGTTGGGGGGAATCGCACCCCAAAAGCGGTTTTCCTCTCGGACGAAATCTAGTGATGACAGCTGGCGGTAGTTAGAGAGTTAAGCCTATGATTAGGATTATGAGGTTTATTTTTTGTTTTAAATTGTTTTTATTTTTTCATTCTTTATTCATTCTTTCATTAATCCATTTATTTACCCCGCTTAATAGTCGTTGCATGATAGTTTTGATTTACGCGCTTTGATGCCATGATAGTCGTGCTTTATCGCTTTTCTTAATTGTTGCATTCATGCATAAACCCTATACTCGGGTTTTTATCATAGTCTAGGTAAGCGAGGTTTATTAGGGTGCCCTGTGTGTTGATCATTATCCGCGAAGGGACCCCAGACTCTTCACTCAAGCTTAAGGTCCTTTTAAGGCACACCCTTTTAGGGTCCCCCTCCGGTAAATCCCATGGTGTACGGAGCCCTCTATAGAGGAAGTTTGGGGATCAACGAATAAGATAGGTTCAACAATAGGAACCCACTGGGGGCATTAACCCACATATTATTTGTCCATTTTAGCCTTCCTTTTGAGGGATAAGTTCATCATATCATATCATATTGTTTTGTTATTATATATTTTTTTTTGTATATTATCTTGTAAATATTTGTGTTGTTCTTTTTACTAACTTTGTCTTATATATTTGTTCATATTGTTTTCACTAACTTTGTTTTTATATGAATTGTATCATTATTGTTTTTTTACTAATCATGTCTTATTTTTTCATATTGATCATACACTCTAGGATATATAACCTTGACATTCATTTCCTAAGATTTGTGTCTCATTCCTTCCTCATGTATTCTTTCAGTCACATAGACCACCTCAACACTATATGTTTTAGGTGTCTATCCAAGCATTTATCACTCAGGGGTAGGTGACATTAGTCCTCATTAGTTCATGGGTGCCCATGTTGGGCACATCTTCATGCTTTTCACATTTACTGGTACATAAGATACTTAAATTTTCATAATACCCACACTTAGGACACATGTCATGCTTTCATCACATCATGTAATGTAATGACCCGTGTGTAAGAAGTTAACCACAAACACCTTGGATGTTGGTGCACCAATTGGAGGTAAGAGATGAGCCCAAGATGGGACTTTTGGGAGGTGCATGTGACAAGTGATAACGTGCATTTATGCCCTAGGAAGATGTTATGCATATACATGCAGTTTTAAGCTGTTTTGGCAGATTTTGGAGCTCACTTTTGATATAGTAGATGGCCTCAAACAATTGGCGTGCAAGAATAAAAGTTGCTTAGAATGAGGTCCTCTACCTACCACAGAAATTTCAGAGCATTTGGAGCTGCACGTGGATTCACCCATTTCACGTGCAAGCATATAAGCATATTTTTGCTTCTAAGGCCTCTACAAGATGCAAGGAGGCTTGGGGTAAAGTTTGAGTGCATTTGGAGCTGCACGCCAATTGGGGAATTGGCGTTTAAATTGGCGTGCAGGCATATTTTTGCATGGTTACCTTAGTTTTGTTATTCTAGTCATCTTTTTCTAAAGGACCAGGTTGGAATAGTGAGTATTTTGGTGTGTATGGATGCGGAAAGGTTGTAGCTTGTGTAATCAAAACTACGTCGTTTTGATCCTGGGTTTCACTTAATCAAAACTATGTCGTTTTGATAGTGGGAGGTCTATATAAGGATGAGGAGACTCCTTGTTCTAGGGTTAGGGTTCTTTTCAAAGTGGCCGGAGAGAGAGAGAGAGAGAGAGAGAGAGAGAGAGAGAGAGAGAGAGAGAGAGAGAGAGAGAGAGAGAAAGGGAAGGAAGGAGAGCTGCTGGCTTATTGCCAGAGCGTCGTGCGTGGGGAAGACAACGTCTAGTGTGGAAGCAAGAGCTGGAGGACGTTTTCAAGGTAGGGGTTCTGTCTCACCTGGTCTGTTCCGGGGTTAGGCCCTGTGTAGAGGGTTTCTCGAGTTTCTATTGTTATTGTTATATTATTTATATGTAAATTCATATAGGTGTGACCTCCTATATGAATGTTGGCCTTCAGTGGCGTTTTGGTGTGATTTCTGAGGTTGGGTGGTTAGTGCATGTTAAGTGTTCGATAAAATGCCTATGTGAATATGCCTGTGTATATGCTCAGAACATGTTTGAAATAATGCCTGTGAGGCTATGCATGTTATGTGTTTGAAATAATATCTGTGTGGCTGGGTTTGTGAGCCTGTGAATATATGCATGCTAAGTGTTCGACGTTATTCCCGTGTGACTAAGCATATTAAGTGTTTGATGTTATGCCTGTATGGCCTTATGTCTTTGCGTGTTTGCTTGTACACCCGGTGGCTGTGGAAGCCCGGGACTGTTTTGTGTTAGCCTGTGAGGCTGTGGAAACTATGCCTGAGAGGCGGTTAAACTATTTGCCTGAGAGGCGGTTAAATCATTGGCCTGAAGAGGCGGTTAAATCACTTGAATCATTGGCCTGAAGAGGCGGTTAAATCACTTGAATCATTGGCCTGAAGATGCGGTTAAATCACTTGTGGTTAAAGTGTTAGCCTGTGTGAATGTAAAAATGATTGTATTTGCTGGTGGTTTGTTATTATATCTGTTGGAATGTATCACGACACCGCACTCATACACATGTCGTGTAGATGCTAGGAGCATGGGATGGGTTGGGGAGACATGATCCCTACTGAGTTGTGGTTGCTCACCCCTCCTACTGTGGTGTGTTTTCTTGCAGGAACCTACAGGCGTTAGGTGGGAACACCTAGGTGGAGGAGTTCCGTTTTGTGGCTTTGTTTTATGTTATGTAATTTGTGTTATGTAATTTCGTTGAGGCCTTGTAACCCCAGCGGGGAGATTTTGTAATGAAGTTTGAAACATAATAAAGGCATGTGGTTTGAATTTAATAATTATGTGATTTTGGTCTCTGAAAATAAAATGTGAAGTGTATGTTGTATCCTACCCCTTTATCCAAACCCGGGTAAAGGGAGGGTCACGTTCCGGTCTCCTCGAGTTGGAAAACCGGGCGTGACAATACCCCAGCCCATACCCGTCACAAGAATTTTGTCCGCTTTGGCCAACCAGTCTTGGGCCTCGCTCTCATGGCTTGCTCCGCACGGTTTTGTCTTTGGGCCTCGCCCAAAACGCGTCCCTGTGAGGTGAGGTATCCGTCCCCTCCTATAAGGCGGACTTTGTTCTCCTCACCAAGCAATGTGGGACTAACACCCACTCATGGGTCGTTACAATCCACCCCCCTTAGGAGGCCCACGTCCCCGTGGGACCATGGCACACCGCTCCGGGTCTGGCTCTGATACCATCCGAGATAGCCCAGCCCATACCCATCACAAGAATTTTGTCCGCTTTGGCCAACCAGTCTTGGGCCTCGCCCTCATGGCCTGCTCCGCACGGTTTTGTCTTTGGGCCTCGCCCAAAACGCGTCCCTGTGAGGTGAGGTATCCGTCCCCTCCTATAAGGCGGACTTTGTTCTCCTCACCAAGCAATGTGGGACTAACACCCACTCATGGGTTGTTACATGTAAATCCATGCATGCATGCCAATAAAACAAAAACATCAGAATAAGATAAAAAAATCATAATCAGTCAATCATGTCATTATAAATCCATGCATGTATTTATGCCAAACAAAAAAAAAAAAAAAAAAAAAAAAAGAAGCCAAAAAAACAAAAAAAATAAAAAACCATCATCATGTCACATCATGTAGATCCATGCATGCATGCCACAAAAAAACCCAAAAAATCAATAAATCATGTCATGTAGATCCATGCATGCATGCATGCTAGAAACAAGAAAAAGAAAAAAAACACAAAGCAAAGCAAAAAAAACAAAAAACAAAAAAAAAACCCAAAGAAAAAAAGAAAAAAACATCATCATGTCACATCATGTAGATTCACGCATACATTCATGTCAAAAAAACAAATATCAAATAAAGATAATAAATTCATGCATACATTCATCTTGGCCTTTGTTTTGCTTTACCATTTTTTTAGACTTTGTGATAATTTTGGTTTAATTTTGAATGTGTTTAAATTCTTTCAACGCTTAGATTTTTATGCGTTTTTTACCTTTTCTTATTTAATTTTTTATCCTTGGTAGCATGCAATTTAGAAACAAATAAATTTGATTTTGGCCTTTCTTTAGATTTAAGTTTCAACTTTTAACTTAGGGCAAATTATAAGATTTCCTTTAGAAGTTTAGGACTAAATTGAATTTAATTTTTAACTTTAACAAAGAATGTAGAAATAAAAAATGGAAAATCAAATTGTTAAGATTCCCTTTAGATGCTTAGGACAAATTGGATTTAATTCACTTTAACAAATAACTTAGGACATAAAAATAGTAGACCTTTAGGCCATATGAAAATTTAACACCACCTACGACTAGTTAACTTTAGATCAAATAATTAAAACAAGTTAGAAACCTCCAAATCTTAAGATATGTACCGAAAGGGCGATATGTGGGTGCTAGTCCTTCTCCACGCATAACCAACTCTCGAGCTCATCCCTAAGCGGCATAAATAATTTCCTTTTAGGTGGCCAATCACACCCCAAAAATGGTTGGTGGCGACTCCGTATTTTCATCACCATTCGGATAAAGGTTGGGGGGAATTGCACCCCAAAAGCGGTTTTCCTCTTAGACGAAATCTGGTGATGACACTGTCCCTATGCTAAAAAAAATGGAGTCCTAAGACATTGTTCGTCTTTAATGCACCCGAAAAAAGGATTTTCAGAGTCTTGATGCATTGGAGTCACTTCCAGACTGGTAGAGGTGTTACCTTTAGAGTTTTTTAGATTATTGGAGCTTATTCCTGACCATGGGGATGATGTCCGAGCCTAGGCTTATTCCGGATCATTGGAAGATAACCTGGATGATTGAAGCTTATTCTGGACTAAGGCTCTTAATTCCATAGCAAAGATAGCTCAGATCTTTTATTCCGGATAAATGAAAGGCTCGGATCCTTACTCCGTGCTAAGGCTCCTTATTCCGTATTAGGGATAGCTTGGATCCCTTATTCCGGATCAATGGAAGGCTCGGATCCTTACTCTATGCTAAGGCTCCTTATTCCGTATTAAGGATAGCTCGGATCCCTTATTCTGGATCAATGGAAGGCTCGGATCCTTACTCCATACTAAGGCTCCTTATTTCGTAATAAGGATAGCTCAGATCCCTAATTCCGGATCAATGGAAGGCTCAGATCCTTACTCCGTGCTAAGGTCCTTATTCCGTATTAGGGATAGCTCGAATCCTTCCTCTGTACTAAGGAATAACTTAGATTGACCATGATGATCCGGATTTGACCAGGGACATTGACTATCCTTTCAAGTTCGATTTTTTTCATTACTAAAACTATTTTGGCCATAACTTCTTCATTTTAAGCTGAAATTGAGTACAGTCAAGTGTGTTGGTCTCCGAATTTCATCATCCATCCTTTGGTACTAGCCTTTGGGAATTTTAAGGTCTCCCAAAGTGGTCCTTAGCCTTGTGGCCCTTCACCAAGTACAATTGCATTTTAACTCGGTCAAAATGGGGTTTGACAGGGACGTTCCATGTTTCTATTTGGTTTTCTTTCTTTGAATTGTTTTTTCATGGTTAAGACATTGTAATGTTTGAGATATAGACTCATGTGTACTTGTGAGGATATTTATGATTGAGACACCATGTCTTGGGGCTAGTGACCCTATTTATAATGTGACTTGTTATTGTGTAATGAGAGTGCTCATATCTTATGAGCACTCTCATTATGTGTTATGAGAGGTGTATATATTTATTCTTATGCTAAGAGCATGTTCATAATGATTATACGCAGGTATGTTTATTCTGTGGATGTTATGTGATGAGTGTAATAGTAAGACTTATGTGTTATGGAATGAATATGATGACTCATGATATAATTGCTTATGATGTTATTATGTTGTGGTGCACATGAATGCTTTGTTCTTTTGTAGCAGGCTCGATAAGCCAACAGTTTGACCTACGAGCCTCTATCACCAGGATATGACTCGATAAGTCGATAGTTTAGCCTACAAGCCTCTATCATTATGGGATGGATAGTGGATATGATTTGTGAGGACCCGTGTTTCAGTCCTAGTAGTGAATCTCATTTAAAGTTAAAGTTGAGACAAATAAATGTTAACATGAGGTTAGGTTAAAAAAATGAGTAAGTTTGACTATTCTTGGGCCCATTTTGGAGTTTGGGGCTGTGAGGTGCAGTGTTAAATTGTGTATTAGGTATTTTAGTAATTTGGACATTTAAATACTATTATTGCATTATATGTATATTAAAAATAAAGAAAAAAAAGAGAAAGGAAGAGAAAAGGAGGGGGAGCATTCCATTGTGCGTGAAATGAGAGAAAGAGAGAGAGAGAGAGAGAGAGAGAGAGTTGAAGAACGCCAAGCGAAGGAGGAGCCCTAGAAGCGGGATCACAAAAAGCAAGCCCTTTAATCCAATCCACGACAAGAGGTAGGTGGTTTTGTCTTCTCTTTATGTGATTATTCCCTGTTACTCGTTTAAGATTCATAGGTAACCCTAACCTTTAATCTTCTAGCATGAAATATGTGAATATCGGTGTTACGATTCATGTAGCCATGTTTTGGAGTGAAAAAGATGTGGGAAATTGATGTTTGAGGTTTAGGAATTTCGTTTGATGTGCTTGGAATGGGTTTTTGGCCGAAAAACCAGAGAAGAGATCGATGGAGGAAGAGAGGGATCATCGACTTGGTCGACGCATGGAGATCGATCTGGGTGGTTGACGTGGTCGATCTGCTATAGTGGAAGGTCGATGTTGACTATAGTAGTTTCCCGAACGCCTTTAGAGGTTTGTTCGATACGGGAGTGAATTTCAACGTGGGGTCGACGTGAGGTCGACATGGTCAATATGGAATGTGATCGACCTGTCCTTGGTCGATGTGATTGACATGGTGACGTGGGGTTAAGATCAACCAACCCTTGTGCGATGTGGTTTGGTCGATATGAGTAGGTCAATGTGGTCAACCTAGCCTAGAGCTGGTCAACGTTGACCAAAGGCAGGTTTCTTTGCCATTTTTCTATGTGCTTATGCTTCTATGTTTGTTAAGTGCTTGATAACCAATTTTCTGGATAATTGAGGTGTTCTAAATGTGTTTAATTGTGAATTTCATGTAATGCATGTTGTAACCAATATTAGAGACTGAGGTCCCATTGAAGGGACAGTCCTAGAGTGGACTTGAGCATGGAGATCCCATTAAGGGGAATAGTCCTAGAGTGGATATCGATTTTGAGCCCTTCAACTGTGTTGTTATAACTGTGCCTCATTACACTATACTAGCACATGTATCCACAATACATTTAGAGGTCGAGACATTGGGTTGGCCTTGGGAGACTTAATCCCTACTGAGGTGTAGTTTGCTCACCCACCTTTATTGTCTCTTTTTGTAGGACCTAGCAAGAGGTAAGAGATCTTCCCACTGAGGAGGTAGGGACATTCCATGTTTATGTTTGGTTTCCTTTCTTTGAATTGTTTTTCATGGTTAAGACGTTGTAATGTTTGAGGTGGAGACTCATGTGTACTTGTGAGGATATTTATGATTGAGACACCATGTCTTGGGGCTGGTAACCATATTTATAATGTGACTTATTATTGTGTAATGAGAGTGCTCATATGTTATGGTTTGTGCATGGCATTGAATGAGATTGTGATAGGTTAGGGCAGCACCCTATAGGGAGCCCTATTTAAGTAGCCATCCACCAACCCCTTGTCCTCTAGGGTGCAAGGCATGGGGCATTATTAACTAGTTTCCTGGCGTTAGGGAATCCGGGGCGTGACATGATTGCCTATGCAGTCATTTGATGGATATGATTGCTTATGTGGCAGTTTGAATACTAGTTTGTATTGTTGTATGCTGCATTAACGTCTAATAACTCTTACTACACACGCACATGAGCACAAAGCATGTAGCCTATTAGTAGATGGGGGGTGAGGAGTGGTAATTCACTTATTAAGCCCTGTGCTCACCCTTACTTATTAACTTGTTTTCTAGGTGCTGATGGGAGCTAGCTGAATCAATAGCAAGGCTGAGATTTCTATTTGTGTATGGACCCTAGTTTATTGTTCTTTGTTTATTTGGTGTTTTATTCCCAAACATGGGTCTGTGGACATTTGTAACGAATAGTTTAATCTTTGTGAAAAGATAATTTGATATTATAATACTTTAAGATTATTTGGATGACATTAGGAAAGTACTTTTATACCCTTGATGTATGATTGTACAGGAAATTGAGACAGCACCCATGGTGAAGGTTTTTTTAGGTACTTATCACCAACCCCTTGATCCTTCGGGTGCAGGCATGGGAAAAGTCACATGCTTGATTCTGGTTATCTGGAATCAGGTACGTGACACCAAGGTTGGAGGCCTTCCATCTGTTAATGTAACTACAAGCACTAATGGCCCACTGAGGTTAGAGGTATATGTAATTGAAGGTATAACAGGTGGCTAAATGCACCTAACAATGATGGAAGAATTATAAGGTATGACAAACCTAAAGGGTTTGAGCTTGTGATACTGAGAATGATGTGATGAGTTATGCTATGATATGACAAAGTATGAAATTATAATACGGCTTGATGATGGACATACTGATGGATGGTATGGAGTACTGGTACATGTTCATGTTGTTTATTATGACTATTACTTTTGATGAGCTGTGACTGTTATATGAGTTAGTTTGTTGGGTTAACGCTTGACTATTGTTTATGTTTTGAGATATGTTTGATTTTATAGATAATGATTGTGCGGGTAGTTAAAACACTACACAGGCACAAGCATACACATGTTATGTAGGATTCTAGGTTTGGTTTGGACCGTCGGGGTAGTGTAAACTTGTAGGTCAGCAAATGTGCTCACTCTACATTGTTGATATGTTTTACAGGTACCGTAAGTCTTGTTATAGGCTACTCAAAAGCTGATTTTTATTTGTTTCACACTTAATGTAATGACTTGGGCTTATAATTTTGTAATGACGCACGATACTTTGTTGTTGGTTTATTTGATATTCAGACAAGGGCTTATAAAGTTGTAATGGATTGATATCATGTTATTAATAAATGATATTGATTTTTATTGGTTGCATATCATATGGGAAAGTACATAAATATCCTAATTGTATGATGTACAAGTTTAGTAGATTTGTTTGAGATAGCATCCGCTATGTAGTTTCATTTAGATGATTGTCAACAATTCCTTGGCTCTTCAGGTGCGGGCATAGAGAAGTCACATGCTCAATCCAGCTTTCTGAAATCGAAAACGTGATAACTAGCAAAGACGAAGGTATTAAGGGACTAAGGGGAGCTATGGGCCCCCTTGGATCAGTGACTTAAGTTTATTAGTAGTAGTTTTTTTAACCTACCTCCAATCCAGATGCTTGCCCATGGATCATGGTGCCCAATCCAATTCGACAACTCCTAATTCTTGAACTCCAATTTGGCAACTCCCCCGGTAGCCAGCCCTAACCCTAACCCTCTCTTCCTCAGCATCTCTAGGCCCTCCACCACACACTAGCCCTCCGCACACCCCAACCCCACCCTACTACTCCAGGCGTCCAAGCACCAATTCGGAAACTACCATCTCCCCCTATCAGGTTGTCCCCCACCCTAGGTGGCCAACTAGGCAGGCCCCAACCCCAATCAATTAACCCTCTCTCCTCACTCCACAAACGTTGATGCTAAAATGCGGCACGCTTCATGCCCCCAAGTGGCCAAGCCCCAAATCGGCAACTCCCCCTATCCACCACCCCATCCAGCCAAGCAGTCAAGTACGCTATAACGCCACATGCCCCCTCTTCAATGTGTGACTTCGTGTCGTTGTTATGTGCATATTACAAGATGAAACATGAGTATTTTCATTGTTTTAATTAATTTTATTGGGTTGTTGAATTGTTGCCTGTTAGATTTGTTTAAATGTGAAACTTATGAATTATTAGTATCAAAATTATTATATTTAACATTTGGATAATATTTTACTTATGATAGTGTACAAAATAAATTTAATTCTTATTTTATTTGAAGATTATTATGGGTAAGCCAATTGTAATAATACATTTTTTCAAGAAAATTCTCATCCAAAATTTCAAAATCCTGACTTCGTCCCTCGTTGGAGATGATATATTGGCCCCCTCACTTCTAAAATCCTAACTCCATCCCATGACTAGAACATTCAAACTTTAGAGCCAACCCTGGTATCACACCGATGGGGTCATAATGAGGATGTTAATGTCTAGATTGGAAAAAAATGTAATTAATGATGAGTTAAGAGCAAGGAGTGATTACTAAATAATATAGACAAGTCTTTCCATTATCAAAACTTGAAATTAATAAATTATTTAATTTATATGGTTACTTAATATTTTATTTTGGTGGCATGCATGCTATTAAAAATAATCAAATATTAAAGATTTAAGAATTTAAAGTTAATAAGGAGACTAGGGATTTAGATAAAAAAAATAAGTACTTAATTTATGAAATCATTTAGGATTTCACATGTAATCGAATGAAATTATTACCATATTCATAGTTTATAATATGAAAAAGTCTTATACAAGACTTTTTTGTGCAAGCCTTTCATGTACACTTAACGTGGTAGTATTTTATATGCTTGGTGATTTGGTTAGACATCACCCGTAATTTGGTCAGAACCAATAAGATACTAACACGTCAAGTATATGCAACCTGCGCAAAAGGAGCTTGTAGCATGACCTTTATAATGTATTTGAATATTAAATGAGCATATGCTTCAAACATTTTCTATATACACTTGAAATACTGATTCTAACAACTTGGGGTGGGCAATGGATACCCGCTCCTGCTACCTCGCCCACCATTCGTTCCGCCCCCGCTATGCGGGGCGGGTTATCCCACTCAGGCAAGAGCAGGGTGTAGTTTTTAAACTTGACACCCCGCCTCAGGCGGGGACAAGGAGCAGTAATAGGTAGCGAGATACCCCGCCCCCCCCCGCCCCGCCCCGCCTAATTTTAATAATGTTTATTTATAATTTTATAATATTTTAAATATTATTATTTAACTATTATTTATAATTTTTGATATTTTTGAATGATATTTATTATTATAAAATTAAACATTTTTGATAATTTTTAGGTTAAAAATGATGTAGAAATTTGATTTAAGCCAAAATTATTGATATGAACAGATTTAATAAAAAGCGATAACAAGATGCAGGCAAATGAAACCTCATTCGCAGACACATTAAAGAACGATATATTCTGTCTTGCCTACATATGGAACGAGATACAATCTTAAAATTTAATTTATCACCTAAGCGAGGACAGGAAGCCGTAATAGGTTAATTCTGCCCCGATAGCATCCGAATTACTCCTATCAACTGCTTCATAGAACCTCTAAAAGGCAAGATTGTCTTAAAAGAGAGGTCAATAAAAGCTGGTATCGGGGAGCGGGCGGATGAAGCCTCCTCCACTAACCCCGCCATAGAACGGGGTACCCTGCCCCGCTTACATATGGGGGCGGGAGTAAGGTACAGTAATAGGTAGATCCCGCCCTCGCTATAGCGGATAACACTCCTACTAACAACCGTTTTTGCACATATTGTCTTGAAACTTGGTAGGACCATATTTCATTTGATGATTGATCATGCTTACGTTTGAGTGTAATTATTAAAGTTTAGTAATATTAATTTGTAATACAAATTATAAAAATATGTGATAATTCTTATTTCAAATTAACGATTCAGAATGTTGATTTTAAGTTATGCACATGAAGATTATTTTTTCAAATAAAAACTAAATACTAAGTTGTGTTTGTTATACGCAACTCAAATTGTGATTTTGAATTTAAATTCAAAAAATTACAAGAGGGTTCATAGTTAAAAAAAAAAATTGGTACACATGATTCAAATGATGATTAGAATCCCAACTTAAATTTTATGTGAGTATCGGGAAAAAATTGAGTTCATCTCTTCCATTGTTTTTGAACTTATATGAGTTCATCTCTTCCATTGTTTTTGAACCCATATTGTATTCAAATTCAATCCTATTTTTATCCAATTTATTAACATTGTTGAGCCTACCTTATTATTTTCTCTCGTTTTGTCGGCCAAACTAGGGATGGCAACGAGACGGGTTTGGGATGGGTCACCCCTATCCCGAACCCGTCCCATTTAAGAAACCAATATCCCAAACTCGACTCGAACCCGTTTAAGCTGACCCGAAACCCATTCCATTAGGGTCGAGTCGGGGCGGGTACCCGTTAGACCCGGTATTTTACCTTATATATACGGGTTTGGGATGGATTATCCCACCCTGAACCTGCCCCAAATCCTAACTGGGTCGGAGATACCCATCCCAAACCCGCCTCGAACCCAATTACACTTATCCCAAACCCATCCCATTAGGGGCGGGGTGAGGCGGATACCCAATATAACCCGCCCCATTGCCATCCCTAGGCCAAACCCTATCAACCATACTCATTACTTCGCTTTCCCACCTTTTCACCGTAGAACTGTAATTAAGTTTTAAAATTAAAACTATATATTCTTATAATATTGATTTTGAATTCAGATTAAAGTTTTAACTTCAATGGCGTAAAAAGTTTTAAAATCAAAATAAAAAATGAAAACACTTTATGTTTTTATTAAGGTAAAAAAGTTTTTTTCGTAGGATTTTATTTTATTTCAACAAGAGTTTTATCAAAATACAATTAAAAAAGAAAAAAACGGTAAAAGTCCTTTTGTATTAATAATAATAATAAATAAATAAATAAAAAGAACAGTTAATGGTCGGAGTGTGTAGTTGGGGTTTGGTTGGACGCGTGGAGTTTGTCGGTGGTGGAACCGGAAGCCGTGTTAGCTTGTATGTTTGCCGGACTCAAATGTCTCATTTGCGCTGAATCTGTTAAAAGTACTTGATGGATATCTGTGATGGGCCTTCATTTGTTTCGTGCAAGACAAAAAGTTGAATATAATTGAGCCCAAGTACACGGAAGGTGCGCGCTGCTCCGAAATGAACAGTTTTTAGTTGCCTCATATATATTATTTGCCTTTTTCTATTTGGTAATGGTAATGGTAGGCATCATATTCCGAATCCCGATTAGCCAAACCAAAAAAAAAAAAAATGCTTGCTGGGGCTACTGTTTGTCTGTTTCTCCGATCAAAGATTCAAAGTGTTGCATCAAATTAATCAATGCAGAATAAACGACGGATTAAATGATAAGTGATTATATTGATTTTCTTTTGCATGCAAATTAACAGAGTTGTTTTATTTTATTTTTTGGTTTTTAAGGAACTATTATATCGTAATAGATGATATGATGTATGATAACTAATGGTTCTGTAAAGCTTAGAAGGGGTGAATCGGCTCTTGAATTTTTTTTTTATTCTTTTGACACAACACTTAATCTGGTTAAGAGAATAAATCACTACAGAGAGAACCGACCCTGTCATTATGCCACCTAACGCGATCGTATGAGGCCCCCAATTCGTTGGGGCCTCATTTTTTTTTATAAATGATAATGGATGAAGCCTTTAACGGGTGAGACAAAATTTTTTAAGATAAAGAATAAAGAAGTTTAAAGAGCGAAGCCCAAAGTCAAAAATAAAATAAAATAAAATAAGAAACACTTATTTTAACCTCTCTATCAGTCCCATCTCTCGCAAGAATCTTATTTAAAAACAAAATAGGGCCCCGTCTATCAATCTTTATGTTTTGTCTCCCTAATTTTTTTAATCTCTCTATCAGTTCGAACGCCGAACGCCGAACGGTCACTCGTGACCCATCTCTCGCAAATCGCAATCTCTCTGCAGATTGCCGGACTCTCGTGGACCTTTGTCTCCCGTAAGTCCCGTGGTCGCTAGCCCACTGCAGTCTCTTCAAATCGTCTTTCTCCAATCTCCAAACCCTATTCAGTCTCGTGGCCTTCATTTTTCAAATCAAAACACAGGTACATGTATTTTGAACCTTTTGATCCTGTTCTTTTATTTCGGTGTTAGATCGAGACCTAATTTATAAATTTAATTTGATGATTTGAACGGCCACAAAATATTTGTATTTGTCTAATTTTATATTTATGTGTGATTTTATTTTCCTAAAATTTCTAATTTTCTATAATAGTGAGTTTAGTTTGTAATTTTTTTTAGTTATAGGGATATTTAATTTTCTTGAGTTGTGCGTTTGCCATTTGGGGTTACTTTATTACTCTATTTCAAATGGCCAAATGGGCTTCTTAAAAATTATGGTTTATTTGATAGCTTGGATTTTTGATGGAAGATAGAACGAGTTTGGAGAAAAGATGGGAAAAAATAAATTAAAGTCTTCTTACTTTTTAATGGAATCATGTTAATTAGAAGAAATAGTATGTATTTTTTAGATATATTTTTGCTAAATAGACTATGATTCTTACTCATTTATCAATATATAAATCAATAGTACTTTTATACAACAAAAATGCTAATTGTTAATCCCTCACCTCACTTCTACTGTCCTTATTATTTGGTAATGCTATTTTTTAATGACTTTCTTACTTATTTTTATTCTAGTGTTTCTGAAGGGTGACATGCCTCCTAAAAGAAAATATCAATCAGGGTATCAAAAAAGAGTAGAAAAGAAGAAAAAGAGACCTTTTTGAAGTCTCAAGAAGGTGTTTTTGATAAATTTTTGATTAACAAAGACAAAGAGAGACAAATGAAGAAGAAAAGGCAGAAGAATATATGGGAGAAAATATTGAAGAAAATTTGGAAGAAAATGTGGATGTGAGTAATATTCCAAATTTGGATGAAAATCAAGATGTGGATGAATCAATTGATAATGCAACAAATGATGCAAATGAGGTTAGTGAAGAAGGCATTATATCATATAGGCCTTTAAACATTTTTGATCCAAGTAATTAGAATACAATTGATATCAAACTAAGAGATTTCTTAGTTGTAAAAGGCCCTATGAGAGATTGCAATGTGAATTATCCGAAAGATGAAAGAAATAGGCATTTTTCCTCACAATATTATTTCCAAATATTGCCAAATGGAGATAAGAGAGAGAGATCTTGGTTGTTGTATTCTTCCATTACCAATAGAGTTTATTATTTTTGTTGCGAGTTGTTCAAGATACAAAATATAAGTCTATTGGCTAATAAGGGATTGCAAGATTGGAGTAATATTACTGGGAGACTTAAAATGCATGAAGGCAGTAATGAACACCTTGTAAACATGAGGAAGTGGATTGAATTAAGTAAAAGATTAGCAAGCAGCGAAACAATAGATAAAAACGTGCAAGAAGCTATACAAGAGGAGAAACAACATTGGAGGAATGTCTTGCGGAGGATTCTTGGCATTGTAGGAGTTCTTGCTTCTTAAAATTTGGCATTTCGAGAAGATAATGAGAAAATTGGTGATGTGAGGAATGAAACTTTTTTAGAAATAATTGAAGAGCTTGGTGAATGGGATCTTGTAATGGGAGAGCATATTCGGCGCATCCAAAGTAAGAAAATACATTATCACTATCTCAGTCATAAGATTCAGAATGAATTGATACAGTTGATGGCCGAAGAGGTAATGAGTAAAATTCTTAAAATAATCATGAATGCCAAATACTTTTTAGTGATACTTGATTGTACTCTAGATATAAGTCATGAAGAGCAAATGTCACTTGTAATACGATGTTTGGATTTTTCAACAAATCCCATAGAAGTCAAAGAATTTTTTATAAAATTTCTGGTTGTTAATGAAACTACAGGGTATGAACTTTTTAATGTGCTTGTTGAAGTTTTGGAAGACCTCAAACTTAGTTTTGGTTATATAAGAGGGCAAAGATATGATAATGGTTCTAATATGAAGGGAAAAAATAAAGGTGTACAAGAAAAGGTGAAGGAATTGAATTCTAGAGCTTTTTATACGTCGTGTGTGTAAGACCCGCAAAATTTTTAGCTATTTAAGTTCTTCCTTAAAGAGTAATAATAATAAAATAATAATAATGACATTGTTAACAATAGTTAGAAAGGACATTTTAGATATTATCACGATAAAAATAAGCACCCAATATAGTCATTCAAAAAGCATGTGACTCGTAAGTAGCCATTAGAATAGTAACTAGCCGTTATGAATAGTATCCATTTGGACTTCCATAAATAGGTATGAGTATGAGATTTTATTTATAAGAGAGTATAGAAGTAAGAAGAAGAATAATAAGAGTTATGACATCAAGTGCTCAAGTACCGCCATCCGAGAATAGTGTACGAGATGAAGATCGGCGAGCAATACGACTTGAAGTTACAAAGCTATGCTTTGCTGTAGATGAGCTAAATGCTCGTGTCCAATGGCTGCAATATAATGCGACGAGACACAGGGAGAAGTTTGAGGTTATTCGTGCGACAACCACGACAATGTTAGCCGAAGGGTTGTGCAGCTCTACTGCCGAAGCACAACATGTCCTACGCACATACGCTAATACAATTCAAGAAATTTTACGAAGACCATAGAATATGATATTAATGTTTATATTTAGGTTTATAATATTTTATGCTATAATGTTATCTTACTTTATTGTTTATTGATTATGCAATTATATTATTTTATCCGCGTAAATATTAAATACGTTATAAAAAATAAAATAATTTCTTATATGTCATAAAAAGTTTAGATGTTATATATTATGTCATTTAGTTTCTTAAACCAAATTACTATGGGTAAGTAAGTATTACAAGCCTTAACTTTACCAAAAGTATAAAACATAGGTAAGGCCCAAAAATTTGAATGAGGCAGATTCTGGAGGTCCCATTCAAAAATCCATAACTTGAATTATACAGATCCAATTGATATGAAACCAAAGCCTATTTGTTCATTTATGACTTAGATAAAACGTGTAGAAATTTCAGAATTTAATATGAAGCTAATCAATTCCAGAAGTTAAAATACTACACATAGGTTCAGTATGAACGGGTAAACATTTTAGTATGACTTTAAAATTCAATAACTTTTGTTATACATATTTAAAAGTTATAAAATTGATACCCATTTGTAGATATTTGAGTTAGTAATGCAATACAATTGGCCATTTGTCAAAAACTATAAAATTAAAAACGTTATAATTGAATTAGTAGGGAGTACACCAATGTGGAGTTTTGATGCCAAAGGAACCTTCTAAGTTTAAAAGTCTTAAAACATTTTTTTAATGGTAGGAGGAGATAACCACGTTTTTAATAAGAGATAATATGAAGAAAATAAAGTATTATATATATTTTAAATAATTTAATTTAATGCCAAAGTCAAATTCGTACACTATTTTTCACACTATTACACCTACCATCCTTGCCTATATAAGGAGTGTCTTGCCTCTCCTCTTAAGCACAAATCCCTCAAGCCACACCACGAAATTCCCTCTAAAAACACTCCCTTAAGCCCTCTTAACACCCCAAATACTCTACTCAAATCCTCTTTTGCTTTTGGTACTTACCAAGCGTCGAAGTTCTACGAAAGGTAATACTTAAGATTTTGAGATTTTGAAGTCACTTCTTATTTATTATGTAGATCTATATGGTTGGTTTTACCACCTCATATATACTATATTCATGGTTGGTTTTACCACCTCATATATATTACTTACATAGTTGGTTTTACCACCTCACATATGTGATTTATATAGTTGATTATATCACCTCGTATATACATGCATGGTTGGCATTGTCACCTTATTTTAAAATATGTTATTCCATTATAGCATTTTTATTATATAATTAAAGTAAAAATATGATAATATTGATTTAATGTTTCTTTTATTTTTACAGTTCTAGATATCAGAGGATCGTAAGGAACAACTTCGATAATGAATTCCCCCGACAATCGTCCTTTTTCTTCCGCAACCCCAATTGTTAATGCTTTAACCTCACAGCTATCCCCATCCTTATCTCCTTTAGATCTTCCCTTTAGACCCATGTCTAATATACCCTCATGGTTAAGGTGGAAGACACGTAGGAAGAATAAGCTTATCGAACGTCTTTTCCATTCACCCAATACAAGAAGTAAATCTTATTCAAAAACTCTCAAGGCATATAACATAGTTATTACATAACTCAAGGCTTATGATACATGGGATCGAAATAGGAGATGGAACAGCAATAAAAGTGGGAACCCAAATTAATATTCAACCCCACAAGCACGGTTTAGAACACAGAGAACGACAAGCGGATTGTAAGGGTTTTTCTCATCCCCCTTTTCTTTTTCATTATAATCTATATTTCATTATTATTGTAAGGGACTTTTCTCTTCCTTTTTATCTTGTTTTATCTTGTTTTATTTGGAATTATTATTGTAAGAGTTTTATGTTTCTTATTTTTCTAATTCCATTTTATTGTTGAGAAGATTAGATTAGTCTCTTTTTAATCTCTCTTGGTAATCTATGTTATTGATTGGGGTAGATAACCATTTTGATATTCGTGGTTATCCTTGTTAACTTTGAATGTTTTATTGAAATTCTATGTGATGCCTCATGTTATGTATGTTAAATTTGTTATAACCTCTTATGTTTGGACAAAGTAAGTTTATGATGGGTGGTTCCAGAAAGACTTCCAATGCATTGGGTAAAGAACATCACTGGAGAGTGTCAATCCAGCTGATAATATGTTATGTTATGGTATCTAGGTGGTTAACCTAGGTCATGATGTTATGATACGATGTCTAAACATAATCTTCCATGTTATGATTTCCTTGTGAAATGTTGATCATGTATGCAAATGTTATATAGTATTTCCTATGTTTGATATCTTCATGATTTTCCTTACCCGCTTATTTTACCCTTATTGGGCTATTTGATCTCACCCTTTTTATGATTTCTTTTCCAACCCCAGGTAATTAAGGGATGGAGAAACTAGGATAAGGAGTCGAGAAGTACTTGGAAATAAAGTTGTGTGAAATTTTAAAGATTTATTAAGTTGTTTGCTTGTGTGCTTTGTTATGTAATAATGGGTTATGGACACTTAGTCTCTAAACCCCTAAACCTTAAAGATCTTGGATTGAAATTTGTAATAATGAATGGTTTGTTTGATTAAATAAGTAATAGTTTGAAATTGATATAAAATTTGTATATTTAATTTCTGCTAACGCACTCGGTTTGGAGGTTCAAATTTGGGGGCGTTACAGTGTGATTGTCATAGTCTTAATCTTGCTCTTTGTGACATGGCCAAAACTTGTTCTAAAGCTACATCATTTTTTTGGAGTTGTGCAATGCATATATGTCTTATTCTCTTCATCTACAAAGCAATGGAAAGTATTCAAATCTCATGTGCAAAATCTCACGGTGAAGCCATTTTCACAAACACGGTGGAAAAGTCATGTTGAGAGTGTTAAACCAATAAGATATTATGCTCCACAGATAAGAGATGCTTTACTTGAGTTGGCAAATATGGAAACAGATCCTAAATCAAAGCATGAGGCTGAGTCTCTAGCAAATGAAATTGAGAATTTTGAGTTTTTAGTTACAATGATTATATGGCATAATGTATTGTTTGCTGTTAACAACGTCAGTAAAGCTCTTCAAGCTGAGGACATGAATATTGATGTTGTTATTCAAAAACGTAAGGAGTTACTTTCTTATCTTGAAAAGTACAGAGAAGTGGGATTTGTGGAAGCTTTAATTGAAGCTAAATAAGTTGCAAATGAATTAGAGATTGAGCCAATTTTTCGTGAAAGGCGTACCATTCGTAGGAAGAAACAATTTGATGAGAATGCGCATGTAGAAGTAGCATATTCAGCAGAGGAATCATTTAGAATTAATTACTTCCTGTATGTTGTTGATCGGGGCATTAATTCACTTAAAGAAAGGTTTACACAATTTCAAATATATGATAAAGTTTTTGGGTTTTTGTTTGATTTGGAGAAGTTGAAAACACTGGAAAATGAATGTTTGCTTACTTCATGTAACAAACTCGAAGAAATTTTGACCGATGGCCAGCATAAAGATATTGATGGGAGAGATTTATATACAGAATTGAAACTCTTGATAGATGGTCTCCCACAAAAAATAACAAGTCCAATTGAAGTATTAAATCACTTGATGGAATTAGATTGTTGTTACCCAAATGCTTGGATTGCATATCGGGTATTATTGACCATTCTAGTTACAGTTGCATCGGGGGAAAGGAGCTTCTCAAAATTGAAATTGATTAAAAATTACCTTTGGTCAATTATGTCTCAAGAAAGGTTGAATGAATTAGCTATGTTATCCATTGAAAATAATTTAACAAAAAAGATTGACTATGAAACATTAATTGATAACTTCGCAAGTGCAAATGCGGATGCAAGAGGAGCAAGGTTTTTATGATGTTTTTATTATCAGGTAATTATATAAAATACAATGGAATATTTATTTGATTATATGTATTTTATTTTTATGATTTTCATAATATATGTATTTATGTTTGTTTTTGAATGCAGAAAAGACTAGAAATTTACAAAAGTGACACATATTCACTGACCTATTGCTAGCCTAAGCTCCCAATATGATGGTAAGTTCTTTACTTCTTTTTTAGGGTTTTCTTAAAATTTTGTGATCATTGATAATGGTGATATAAGGTTAGGGGTGAGCCGAATGAAAACTTCATTTGTGTTTGATTACTCTAATATGGTTTTAAAAGGTAAGAATAAACCTAAATACCTAATTATGAAAATCTTATTTATGTTTAATTGTTGTAATATGGTTTTAAGAGTTTAAAAGTGAGTATAATGAAAATTTCATTTGTGTCTTTCTATTCTAATACTTCTATTAAGATTAACTCATCCTTTTGTTTTTATTATGGGGAGATATTATCGGTTTTTTCTTAGATTTTTTTTATTTTAGAAGGCATAATTTTTCTAAAAGCATGAGGACCTCATTTTAGAATTTTGCTTAGGGCCATTTAAAGTCTAGGGCCGGCCCTAACTTCGGAAGACAACCAGATAGTGAAAGTATTTTATATTATTATTAAAAAATAATTACAAAAAAATGAGTAGCAGATAAAGATGTTTGTACAAGCTTGGATATAATGAAAGAATATCTTTCTTTGGTTTATAGTAGCACTCTTTTACAATTACGCACACGCTAGCTAAAAGCTCTATTGAGCACACACAAAGCACTCTCTAAGCACACTCGTACAAATGTACAAAGTTTTATATTTATAAGTATCCCTTGAAGACATTCTTGGAACTGAGCATTTTGGTTGCTGAGCTTCATCAATGATCTTCTCGGAAATTCCCTTTGTTTTAATGTTGTAGATGTAGAACTCAAGATGTTGGAAGTATAAGTGAATTAATGATCGCTCTATGTATCTGTGTAATCCACATGTAAGATAACTTAAATGTCTTCAAAGAATTTCTTCTTACATCGAGACATAGCGAGCTGATAAGTTTGAATGCGCTGCGGTGATAAGGTAAGTAATTGAAGCAGTATCGTTTTACTCCATCGCAAGGTTCCTTACTTCGTGTTAGTGAAGTGCACGGATTCATACTCCGTGTTAGTAGTTTCTTACTCCGTGTCAGTTAAGTACTCAAATCCTTATTCCGTTGCAAGGTTCTTTATTCCGTGTGAGTGAAATGCTCGGATGTCTTATTCCGCATGAAGGTTCTTTACTCTGTGTTATTTGAATGTTTGGATCTCTTATTCCGTATCAGCGCTTCCTTACTTTGCGTCAGCATTTCCTTACTCTGTGTGAGTGCAAAGTTCGGACTCCGTCTCAGTATTTCCTTATTCCGTGTAAATAAAGACTCAAGTCCTTCTTCCACACAAGTGCTCTCTTACTCCGCGCAAGTTCTAAACTAGCATTCTTACTCAGCATCCTTTTGTCCTTAATTCGTTTGAGTGAAAGATGTGGATTTCCTATTCCATATCAATAACCCTTAGTCCATGCTAGTGTTTCATACTCCGTATCTTATGTTGACTTAGTTATTTACCAAGTCGATTGTCGACACTCTCATTGGTCCAGATCAGGATTATGTATCCTATCTTTAACTTAACTCTCACGAGTGACGATCCAGTTAAAGCTTATCTACAACAAGTTAGGATAGACATTAAAAAATCTCAAACCAAATTACATAAGGTTTTATCCGCATCATCCAAATTTTGGGTTCAATCCAATAATAACATGTAGGGCCGGCCTTGGACTTTGAGGGGCCCTAAGCGGGATCTTACAATGAGGTTCCTCTAGGATAGTAAACGTATAAAAGATTTTTTTTCCTATTGAATAAATAGATTTTTTTTTTAAAAAAAATTGATAACATCTCTTTATAATAGAAGTAAACCAGGATTTTATTACGGGTCCAAACCTTTTATCACCACTATCAATAATCAAATGAGAATTTCATTAGATTCACTCCTAACCTCCTAAAAAGGAATTAAAGAAATCAAAAACTTACCACTATATTAAGTAATTGAGAGCTAAGACAGCCAGCAGATTATGCCAATGTTGCCAAATTTCAAACTTATAGTGGTAATGTTGTAAGCTACTAAGGCTACAAGTTGAAACAAAACAAAATAATTTAGGGAATCAAAAAAGAAATATAGAATTAAACCTATAAATAATATAAATATTAAAGAAATGCTAAATAAAAAAATACCTATGTGTTGGACCCTAATTTGTCCGGGTTGGACATATTTTATCAAATTCAATTTTCTTCGATTTGTTGAAATTTTACAAAATGACGGAGTCGCGACCATTAAGCTATAAGTGCCCAATTTCAAGAAATCATGCGAAAGTCCCTCACTTGCCAAAGAGCCGGTCCTAGGCGATAGAAAATCAAATTCGATGATCAACGCCATCAATCGCGTCCAATTGTGAGGTCAAACGGGAAAAATGTGGTCAAAACAGCGTTCGGGCCGCCATCGGAGGTCAAAACGGTAATTGACTTTTCAAATGACACTCCGGATCAGGTAACGAACCTCACAATCTCATTCTACTCGTCGTTTTGAGAATTTTAAGATATATATTGCATATATTTGCGCCCGGGGCCTTTTTCAATAAAAATCAAAATAAATGCATTTTTCGGTAATAAGTAGTCGCAGTACAGGCTTGCCGTAAAAACATTATCGTTTTCCAACAAAATTGACACGGGGTCGCTCGTCACGACGCCCCGAGTCCAAAAACAATTTTTTCAAAATGTTTTGAAGTCCGGTTTGTCCTGCCGATCCCAAGAACCGAAGGACATCAGTTAAAAACCCAAAAACAAAATAATGTTATGCTTTTTTCTCCTTTCCCGCCCACTCCAAGCTAGGTGTCAACCTTCCATTGGTTGAAAGTAAATAATAAAAAAAAAAAAACAAAACAAAACAAAAAACAAAACAGGGCAGAAAAAAATAATAATAAAACAAAAATCAAATTTATTTACAGCCACTTAAAAACAGATCTCACGTGCTTCGTCTTCTTCCCCCCTCTCTCTCTCTCTCTCTCTCTCCCACGGCTGCCTCGTCTTCTTCCTCTTAGATCCGTCTCCTCCGCGTCGTCTTCCTCGCCTCCATGCCGTGCCCACCGGAGGACCACCGGAGCCCCATACCGGCGCCATCCCTCCAGCGCACCAAACCTAACTCAAACCCTCAAGCCTCAACCATGGTTCAGCCCCCTTCTCTCAAACCAAACCACGCCATTAACCCATGGTTGATTCGGCGCCGTGGCCCCAATCCCCGACTCAACCCTAACTCCTATCGCCTATATAAACACAAGCATAGATCGTCCATGGGGTCTGGAATTTTTTTTTTTTTGGGGGGGGGATCGAAAGTGGAAAAGAGGAGCGCATCACAAAAATCTCCACCCCTTTTCGTCCGAAAAACATCACCCAAAACCATCCTCCCCTTTGGCCGGAATCCACCGCCGGCCATCGACCTTTCCTCATACCACACCTCTCTCTTTGATTCCGTAGAAAACCAGTATCACGACCTCCATCGTCAGACCCTTTCCTCCTTCCATCCCCAAACCCTTTCCTTTTTCCACAACACCAAAACCAGACGCCCATCCTTCCCCTTGGCTGGCATACCACTCGCCGGTCACTGCGGGACTCGATCGACGTTGCCGTTGATGCATCCATCTGCCGTTCCTCCCACGGTCACCAGAAGAGAGGCGGAGGATCCCCGAGACCGTCCCACTAGATCGCACTAATTCGACGGAGGCATATCAAGGAGACACGGAGGGCATTTGGGTAGCAACTGTCGTCATCCGCCGTTGCTGTTGTTTGTTCGGAAGCCCGTGCAGAAGATACCCAACGTACGCGAGAAAAGGGGCGTTACAAACCCGGTAATCCTTTTCTTTTCATGGTGCTTTGTTCTGTGGTTTTCTTGCTTGGGTCACCAGTGACTTTCGTTCCCTATTAAATCACGTATTCGTGTGTTTGTAAGAATGTGACGGAAAACTTATTTTTGCTGCATTTGTGTTTCCCTTTTGTTGCTGTTTTTGTGCTGTTGTTCGGTCGGTCTGTGTGTTTGTCTCTAATCGTGTATTTCTGCTGCTGTTGTCTCGCTTATACTTACTAGTGCGCTGGCTTCCAGTCACGCTATATGAGTCCTTGTATGTCGGGTGTTCATGAAGAGAGTTGGCTAATCTTTATCCTACTTCTGTATGTTTACATTCTCCATTAGCCTTGCTTGTGATCATGTTGTTTTGTTTTCCAAGATGGTGAACTCATGTTTTCAAAAAAAAAAAAACAGCGAAAAAAAAAAACTAAAGCAACAAACAAGAGGTGTGATTCATTAAGACGTGTGGACTCGTGATCTGGTTGTGTTTCATCCATTTTTATCTGATTTTCAAAACGTGTGAATACTTTGGTCTGGCCTTAAAACATGTGTGAATCTACTGGTGGTTTTCAAAATGTGAGTCCTCTGGTCTAAGTTCTCCAAACCCCTAGTTTGATTTTCAAAATATGGGTGTGCACTGGTTTGGACGTGGTATTCTGTTTGAATAGTTTTTTTTTTAAATTTTTTTTTATTATGGTTGCTGCACTTTCTATTCATTGCTGTTGTCTCACTGTGTTTCCACCCTCTTCTTTTGCTTTTGTGCCTTGTTCCACTTTCCTTGGTGGCGTGGGCTGGACGAGTTCATGGAGGCCATTTCTTCCTGCGCCTGCATCCATTTTATTTCCAGCTTGGTTAATTTAAAGATTGTGTTTGGGTTAATATGTTTTGCTCTAGTTAATACCATATTATTGCATAGTGGGCTGTAGGGGGTGTTGGTTTCGGGCTCATAGGAATTTTGTTAGTTTGGGCCTTGTAAGTACGGGTTACATAGTTTGTAACTTGTAATTTGTAAATTAGTAAAAAAAAAAAAAGAGAGAGAGAAGAGAAAAAAAAAAAAAAAAGAGAAAAAAGAGAGAGCAAAAAAGAAAAAGAAAAAGAAAAAAGGAGTGAGTTTGTTTTTATTTCGTGGATGGCACATCATCACACACTATACTTGTGTTTGTTTTTGTTATTCATGTGTTTTCAAGGAAAAAAAAACGAAAAGACAAAAACATTTTGTTAAAAAAAAAAAACTTTCCCTAAATAAAAATAAAAAGCAAAAGCAACAAAACAAAAAAAAACGTTTAAAAAAAAAAACCTTTTCCAAAACAAAAAAAAAGCAAATAAATAAACTTTTCAAACTCAATTATTTTTCGTCACTTTGTTTACTTAAAAATTCTTTGACTTAGGATTTTTAATTTTGATTGCGTTTCAAACTTTTTCCACACTTAGATTTTTTTGTGCTTTGCATCTTTTCTTATCAATCTTTTTCTTAGTGTCATTCGTAGCGTGTGTATGAGAAATAAACAAAATTCAATTTCGGCTTAAGCATTTACCATTGGAACCAACTATAGGAGTCCCTTTAGAGATCTAGGATTAAATTAGATTTAATATTTAACTTTAACAAAGGATGTAGGAAATAAAATGATTGCTAGAACTCCCTTAGATGTTTAGGACAAATTGAATTTAAATCACTCCAACAAATAACTTAGGAAATAAAAAGAGTAGACCCTTAGGTCACATGCAAATTAAACATCACCTTTAGGCTACTTAAGCTTTGGATCAAACAACTAAAACAAGTTAGAAACCTCCCGATCTTAAGATAGGTACCGAAAGGGCGTTGTGGGGGTGCTAGTCCTTCCCCACGTGTAATCAACTCCCGAGCCCATCCCCCAGCGGCATTAGATCAATTTCCCTTTAGGTGGCCAATCGCACCTCAAAAACGGTTGGTGGCGACTCCATATTTTTCACCATTCGGATGAAGGTCGGGGGGAACCGCACCCCAAAAGCGGTTTCCCTCCCGGACGAAATCCGGTGATGACAGCTGGTGACTCCGCTGGGGAAACTTAGAGAGTTAGGCCTAATAGGATTAGGATTAGGAGGTTTGTTCTTTGTTTTACATTGTCTTTATTCTTTCGTTCTTTCTTTTTATTTAATCGATTTATTTACTGCATTTCTCGCACCGCTGTATGATAGTTTTGATTTACGCGCTTTGATACCATGATAGTTGTGTTTTACCGCTTTTCCTAAATTCGTCGCATTCATGCATAAACTCTATACCCGAGTTTTTAACACAGTTTAGGTTAGCGAGGTTTATTAGGGTGCCCCAAGCGTTGATCATTATCCGCGAAGGGACCCCGGACTCCTCACTCAGGCTTGAGGTCCTTTTAAGGCACGTCCTTTTAAGGCCCCCCTCCGGTAAATCCCATGGTGTACGGAGCCCTCTAGAGAGGAAGCTTGGGGACCAACGAATAAGATAGGGTGAGAAATCATGGCCCATTAAGGGCACACCGACCCACATGTTGTATGATTAAGCATGTCATGCTAACCTTGGTTTTGCAGGATAGTTGCATTAAGACATCCCTTATTTGTTTAAAATGTCAATATTTGTTTATTTGTCTATTCTGTATATATTTCTTTTTGCTCTCCTAACGTTTCCATGTTGCATATCACGCCATTCATATAGGGTGCATGGCAACATTTAGTCATCTCTTAGAGGGTGTATGGGAGAAGGAGACTGCTACTGAGGTGGCTCAAGCATCTGGTGAAATTCAACGCCGTCTAGGAGACTTCCCACCTGGAGAGTGGCACAAGGCGGATCGGGTCACAGTAGAATTTTCATGAGACTTCACTAGTGAGTTACAGGCCAAATGGAGTCAGTGGCCGGATGAAAGAAAAATTGCTTATGTCCGACAATTTGGTGATTTACTACATTTAACCGACCTACCAATTGACAGAGACATGCTTCAAGCTGCACTTCACTTTTGGGAGCCAAGGCGTCGATGCTTCGACTTCAACGGCATTGACCTTGTTCCTACGGTAGAAGAGTATAGAAGACTGCTTGACATACCCGAAGATCACAGAAGGAAAGTTTACTTACCTGATCCAAGAAGGGCGGGATGACGAGCTTTTACTGACATGATGGAGATCCCAATTTGGAATGCACCATTTCTGGTAAATCGCGAGCGGCGAGAGCAGCTATCATGGGACACTATCCAGGAGGTTATGTCGACTACTACAGAAACCGGATTTCACCGACTTTTGACCTTAGCCATCTACGGGTTAGTCATTTTTCCGCGCATCTCGGCGTATGTAGACATGGCAGTCATTGACTTGGTGCGGCAAGTGGTGCAAGGTTGTGATCCCACCCCGGTTATCTTAGCAGAAACTATCCGTTCCCTTTCCGATCTGAGAACTCATGGTTCTGGACAGTTCACTGGTTGCTTACCACTTTTCTGCACTTGGATGAAGGGACACCTCCCCTGTGCTGTCCCTAACTTTACACCGGTATACCAATTGCCTTATACCACACTATTGGACTTTCTGCTCAGTAAGTGGATTCTGCCTAAAGGAGTTGAAGACTGGAAGAAGAAGCTACAGGGCTTAAAGGAAGAAGACATCGTCTGGATTGCTCCCTGGATGCCAAGATACTCTATGACATACAGTTGTGGTGAGTACAACTGGGTTCCCTTGTTGGGCCCTTGGGGAGCCACTGCTTATGCACCTGGCAGAGTGGGAGACACTGGGAGATAGTCAGGTTGTTCCGGTACTGTATGGGATGGAGGACTGCGACTTCACCTATGGGCGAGCTATGCTAGAGGAGAAAGGGATGAGGATGCATCAAGCATGGTCCACACCTCGCAAGATTCAGCCTAACAACTCAAAATCCGGTATTTTCCCAGCTTATATCCCTTGGAGAGCACAGCACGAGCCACAACAGAGTTTGATCATGAGGACTATCTTGCAAGAGAACCAGGAGCTAAGGCGGCGGGTCCACAGACTGGAAGCCGCTTTGGAGAGAGCTACTCAAAGGGCGCAGTTGAGGGACAAGCAGTTGGAGACCGTCTTTGCGGCAGAGGGAAGATCTTTGGAGAAAGACCACCACAGAGGAGGAGGCACCGCACATGAAGACCATGTTAACATCTTGGAGATGACTGAATAATTGCCTTAGAGCCATGTAGTTTCTGTTGTTGTAGTTGGTTACACGGCATTCATGCATGTAATCTCTTTCCTTTTATCAATAAAATGGAGTTTGTTTAAACCCGTTCACTTGCATCCATTCACGCATCTCATGCATTCATATAAAAAGTGAAAACAAAGCTAAAAATGCTCACCCTTCGTGTTTCTTTCAGCCGAAATAGTTCTTCATCCAGAATTGGGCACACTTACAACCTTCGGTCCAGACACAAGCACACGTCCCATTCGATGGCCGACGAGAATGAAAACAGATTAATGGGGCTAGAGCAGAGCCATCAAGGCATGAGTGACACCCTTCAGAACCTGCAAGAACAGATAAACCGCATGGCAGAAATGATGGCTAGATTGGTCGAAGGAACTCCAAGGGGAGCTAACCCGCAGCCTAGGCCAGAAGTGACACAGCCTCCACCTCCCTCGCAGCCTGTGACACATAACACTGTTCCTGAGCAACTAGGCACGCCTAATCCAGGCCAATACACTTCACAAGTAATGGGAATGGCTACAGAAGTGGTAGGACCTCCCGCATACAAAGAGGAAGTTGAGTCCCCTGCGCTAAGGAGGATAGAGGAGCGATTGAAGGCAGTTGAAGGTACTGAGATTTATGGCATGATCAACCCCGATGAGCTGTGCCTGGTCCCTGGTGTCGTCTTACCCCATAAATTTAAGATGCCCGAATTTGAGAGGTTCAACGGCACACGCTGTCCCAGGACCCACTTGGCGATGTACTGTCAAAAGATGACCGCATACACCAGCGATGATAGACTTCTTATGCATTGCTTCCAGGAGAGTCTAACGGGAGCACCCTTACGTTGGTATTTTCAGCTAGACGGAGGACGTATCAGAACGTGGAAGGATTTGGCTACCGCATTCCTGGCACAGTATAAACATGTCACTGAACTAGCCTTGGACCGTCTGACACTGCAATCTTTGGAGAAAGGCCCTAATGAAAATTTCAAGGATTATGCAAGAAGGTGGAGGGAAACTGCAGTAGAAGTGCAACCTCCGCTAACAGAGAGGGAGCTCATTACATTATTCATCAACACATTGAAGGGTGTATATTATGAGAAGCTGATTGGTCATGTTTCTAGCACTTTCGCTGATTTGGTTGCTTCAGGCGAACTCATTGAGAATGGAGTTAAAGGAGGAAAGCTAAAAGGAGAAATGGTCGAGGCACCGAAGAGGTCACCAATACCGCCAAAGAAGAAAGAAGGGGAAACTAACTTCGTGTATCAGTCTGGCCCAATGATGCAACCAAACCCTCCCCAAATGCCCGTTTACTTCAGAGCACCTCCAGTAGCCGCATATGCCGCACCTACACCTATCCCGCAATTCCAACCTTTCCAATTTCAAGCAAGACCCCAATATACTTACCCAGCTCCACAATTCCCTCAACTACCTACCCCAGCACCAGTCCAAGCACCCGTCAGAAGCCCATCTACTGACCCAAAACCAAATCAAGCTCCTAAGAAGCACCAGGAGTTCGACCCAATCCCTATGACTTATGCTGAACTGTACCCGAGGCTCCTCGAGGCAAGATTGGTAGTCCCTTCCCCTGTGGGAGAACTGAAACCACCGTATCCAAATTGGTACAAACCAGACCTTCGTTGCGTATATCATGCTGGTGCCATAGGACATAATGTTGAGGGTTGCATCGCATTTAAAAGGAAAGTCCAAGCGTTAAAAGATGCTCACTGGTTGGATTTCGCGACACTATCCAATTCCCCGAGTATCAACAACAACCCATTGCCAGAACACTCTAATAATGTTACTGCCATCACCTCGGAAGCTAGGATTGCGAAGATCTCCCAAGTACGAATGCAAAGGGACCAGTTGTTTCAGTTTTTACTCAAATACGGATATTTGTTGACCAGATCCACTATTAACTGCGAAGAAGGGACCGACCAACAGAAAAGGTGTCTGTTCCATGAGATGGCTCCAGGACATGACATTAACAGTTGTATGGAGTTTGAAAGTGTTGTTTAGAAATTGATGGACTGCAGAAGGATTGAATTTTCAAAACAGTGTATCGACTCATCCGTCCAGATGGTCCAAGGGGATAATACAAACGATTTCACAGACATGCCCAAGCCCCTCAGGATTTACACTACAACTCCAGAAATACCCCTATTACCCCATGGGATCCAACCTCTTACAATCCATATACCCCCTCAACCTTCCTACAAAAGTGAGAAAGCTGTTCCTTGGAGGTACGGATGTGAAGCTGTAGCACAAGGGAACCCTCAAACAAAGAAGACAACTCGGAGTGGATGTCCTTATGCACTTGACGTGCTCGAGCAATCGAAGAAAGGGAAAGCTGTTGGGAAAGATATCTTGCCTGAGGAAATTCAGATTACTGAGGAAGACGCTACTGAGTTTCTGAAGTTGATCAAGCAGAGTGAATATAACATCGTGGAGCAGCTAAGCAAACAGCCCGCTCGGATCTCATTGCTCTCACTGCTAAAGGATTCTACTCCACACCGAGAAGCATTAATGAAGGTCCTTAGCAAGGCTTACATCCCGCCAACTATTTCGGTGGAGAACATGGACACTCTCACTGGAAACCTTGTAGTGGACAACTTTATATCGTTTAGCGGGGATGAACTGCCGCAGGAGGGCAAGGGTCACATCAAAGCTCTGCACATTTCGGTCAAGTGCAAAGAACACACCATCTCCCGGGTATTGATCGATAATGGGTCCGCTGTCAACATTATGCCTTTACAAATATTACAACAGTTGCCTGTAGATTCTTCATACATGCGGTCGAGCAACATGGTAGTTCGAGCCTTTGACGGAGGAAAAAGAGAGGTAACAGGGACGCTAGATATTCCATTGCTGATTGGGCCCACAGTATTTTCTATTGAATTTCAGATCTTGGATATTGCACCATACTACAGTTGCTTGTTGGGAAGGCCATGGATTCACACACGGGAGCAAGATCCTTCTACTCTGCACCAGAAACTGAAGTTCATGGTTGACGATCACCTCATTTGTGTATCCGGGGAGACAGACCTGTTGGTAACCAAGCCCTCATCCATGCCTTGTGTTGACAGCGGAGAGGACGTACCTGAATGTTCTTTCCGAGCCTTTGAAGTAGTCAATGTCACCTATGTGACACGGCCCAGTTTGTATCAAAGGATAGGAGCTCAGCTGTCCAAAGCTACCAAGATGATTGCACATACAATGCTTAGGCAAGGACATAAGCCAAGACTTGGGCTCGGGGCATCCTCTCAGGGCATGAAAGACCCGTTACGCATCTGGGGCACGACAGAACGATATGGGCTGGGTTACAAACCCACCAAAGCAGACCGGCAGAAGGAAGCCTCCAGGAAGAGGGGAAGTCGAATGGCCAAGCTACAGAAGCGACCTATCCAAGAAGAGCGGATGACATTTCCACCCTTAGAAGACACATTCTACAGTGGAGGTTTTGCTTATCAAGAGAAGGCTTCGATCATTGCTGCTGTGGAGAGCAAGGAGCCAGAAGCGGGCCAGGTGTTGTTCGTGCAGGAAGGAGCATCAGGACAACCTGTCAATAATTGGACTAGCACATGTCTCCCCATGATGTAATCCTTGGGGGAATCCTATTTGGATATTTGTTTATTTCACTTTTACGCCTCTTTCAGTATTTAAAAAGAGTTTATGTCTCTTTGGATATTTCGCTCTCAATAAAGTGTATGTTTTCCAAAAACGGTGCATTACATCTCATTATCATTCGCATATCATGTTTTGCTATCAACTTGTTGATCTTTTCACAAACAGGTACCATGAATTCAATGAGGGTGTGACAAGCAATGATGAGGCGGGATGCCCAAAGTTTGACCAAAGTCCGGATTGGGAGAAGTCAGTGCATGAGACAAGTGAGGCTGACTTAGAAGAGGAGGTCGATTTACCCGAAGATATCCTTCGACTGTTGGAAAGGGAAGACCAGTTCAAGACCCCAAGTGAGGACCCTCTAGAAACAGTGAATGTGGGGACAGACACAGAACCAAGAAGGCTTAAAGTGAGTTCTTCATTATCCGCGGAGATCAAGGGGCGGTTAATTGAATTGTTGACCAGTTTCAAGGATGTGTTTGCCTGGTCCTATCAAGATATGCCGGGCCTGAATCCAGATATGGTGCAACATCAAATACCACTGAAGCCAGAATGTCCGCCGGTCCAGCAGAAGCTACGAAGGATGAGGCCCCAAATGATATTGAAGATCAAAGAGGAGATCAGAAAACAGTGGGACGCTGGTTTCCTCAGTGTTGCTCATTATCCAGAATGGGTGGCAAACATTGTGCCAGTAACAAAGAAAGGGGGAAAAATCCGAGCATGCGTCGACTACCGCGATCTGAATAAGGCGAGCCCAAAAGATAATTTTCCACTCCCACATATTGATACTCTGGTGGACAACACGGCGAAGCATGCTTTGTTTTCATTTATGGATGGATTCTCGGGCTATAACCAAATCCAGATGGCCCCTGAGCACAAGGAGCGGACAACCTTCACGACATTATGGGGTACATTTTGTTACAATGTGATGCCATTCGGACTCAAGAATGCGGGGGCCACTTACCAAAGAGCTATGGTCACTTTGTTTCACGATATGATGCACAAGGAGGTGGAAGTGTACGTGGATGACATGATAGCCAAATCATCCAGTACGGAAAGTCATGTTGAGGTACTCCACAAACTCTTCCAAAGGTTGCGAAAGTATCAACTCAAGTTGAATCCAGAAAAATGTACTTTTGGTGCTACATCGGGTAAGCTATTGGGCTTCATAGTCAGTGAGAAGGGGATAGAGATTGACCCTGACAAGATTCGAGCTATCCAGGAGATGTCACCACCAACCACTGTTAGGGGAGTTAGAAGTTTCTTGGGGCACTTGAATTACATCGCTAGGTTCATTTCACAGTTGACGGCCACATGTGAACCATTATTCAAATCGCTTCGAAAAGACAACCCAGAAGTTTGGAATGAGGCCTGTCAGGAAGCCTTTGATAAAATCAAGCAATACTTGATAAATCCACCGATCTTGGTTCCACCGGTACCCAACAAGCCACTCATCCTATACCTAACTGTCCAAGGCTCGTCAATGGGTTCTGTATTAGGACAACATGACGCTTCGGGAAGGAAGGAGCAAGCAATTTATTACCTAAGTAAGAAGTTTACCCCTGGTGAAGCAAAGTACACTCCATTGGAAAAGGCTTGTTGCGCTCTGGTTTCGACCATCCGGCGATTACGACAGTACACCCTCTATCATACGACATGGCTGATTGCGAAGCATGACCCGCTCAAATACTTACTGGAGAAACAATCAATTTCTGGGAGGATTGCCAAGTGGCAACTGTTGTCCGAATATGATATTGTGTACGTGCCTCAGAAAGCCATAAAAGGAAGTGTCATAGCAGATTATCTCGCAGAAAGGGCCTTGGACGACTACGAGCCAATGAATGTAGGCTTCCCCGATGAGCACATCAATATCATTAAAGAGGAATCTGACTCATGGATCATGTGGTTTGACGGTGCCTCTAGCCTGCTGGGACATGGTATTGGGGCCATCTTGATATCCCCAAAGGGTGAGCATTTCCCCATGGCAGCCAAATTGACATTCCCATGCACAAATAACGTGGCCGAGTATGAAGCTTGCTTGATGGGTCTTCAAGAAGCTATTAATCGAGAAATAAAGAAGTTACAAGTTTTTGGAGATTCAGCCCTTGTGATCTATCAAGTTAGGAACGAGTGGGAAACCAGGAATCACAAATTGATCCCATATCAGAAGCTCATTTGTAGACTGATCGAACAGTTCGAGGAGATTACCTTTGAGCACATGCCAAGAGAGCATAATCAGATTCCCGATGCATTGGCTACCTTAGCCTCTCTCATTCGACTGGATACAAAACTCGAGGTTCAATCCTTTGACATTCATATTCGAGACATGCCAGCTCATTGTATGGCTATTGAAGGAGATCCAGAAGAGAAGCCTTGGTATCACGATCTCAGGCAATACTTACTCAAACAAGAATATCCTGAAAGTTCGTCCGACACAGACAAGAGGAATATTCGGCGAGCTGCGACCAAGTATTACCTTGATGGCTCCATCCTATATCGACGAAATCATGATATGGTGTTGCTGCGTTGTGTCGAAAAGGAGGAGTCATCACAGCTAATGAAGGAACTTCACGGAGGGAGCTGCGGATCCCACGCAAACGGGTATGCATTGGCAAGACAAATTATGAGAATGGGTTACTACTGGGTCACTATGGAGAAAGACTGCATTGATTATGTGCGCAAGTGTTTCAAATGTCAGATATACGGTGATCGGATTCAAGCACCCTCGTCTCAGTTGCATGTGATGACTTCACCATGGCCTTTCTCGCTCTGGGGCATGGACGTCATCGGACCTATATCACCGAAGGCATCTAATGGACATCGCTTCATCTTGGTAGCCATTGATTACTTCACTAAATGGGTGGAAGCCGCATCTTACGCTAACGTGACACAAGCAGTGGTGGTCAAGTTTGTTCACAACAATATCATATGCCGTTATGGACTCCCAGAGCAAATCATCACAGACAATGCAACGAACTTGAACAGTCGAATGATGGGTAATTTGTGTGAGCAGTTCAAGATCCAGCACCGAAATTCAACCCCGTACAGACCCAAGATGAATGGGGCAGTCGAAGCAGCTAACAAGAATATCAAGAATATTGTTAGAAAGATAACTGAGACATACAAGGATTGGCATGAGAAGCTGCCCTACGCATTACACGCATACCGCACTTCGGTGCGTACATCAACTGGGGCAACTCCGTTTTCATTAGTCTATGGAATGGAAGCGATGTTACCGATAGAAGTGGAGATTCCTTCCCTGCGGGTACTTAAAGACACACAGTTGGATGAAGCAGAGTGGGTTCAAAGCCGGTACGAACAACTGAATTTTGTGAAAGAAAAGCGCATTGCAGCGGTGAATAGAGGCCGTTTGTACCAGCAGAGGATGATGAAGAGTTATGACAAGAAGGTGAAGCCTCGAACTTTTCAAGAGGGAGAGCTTGTACTTAAGAAGATCTTGCCTATCCAAGCTGACCACAGGGGCAAGTGGACACCCAATTATGAAGGCCCATATGTCGTCAAAAGAGCTTTCTCTGGCGGAGCATTAATCCTTGTCAAAATGGATGGAAATGAGCTACTAAATCCGATTAACAGTGATGCCGTAAAGAAATTCTATGCTTGAGCCCTGTTACAACATTGTATTGGATTCGGATCAACATGTAATCAAATAACTCTATCCATATCAAACCTTTTGTTGCCATTCTCTTATCTTTCAATACATCTCACTGAAGTCCCAGGATGATGCCCTACACTGGGGCATTTCCTATTCAAATACCTATGCGACACGAGGAGTGGAAGCAGGCATGCCCAAAACTCCTACTTAGCCTAAAGTAAAAAAAAAAAAAAAGAAAAAAAAAGAAAAAGAAAAAAAGTGCTCAACCAGTTCAGTAGCACAATTGTTCAACATTTAGTGACGCCGTGTCCTCAATAATGACCTTTGTAGTAAAAATAACCAAACATTTTCTCTAACCTTTTATCCCCGCCAAAAGCCAACTGCCAATACCTACACCTTTCCATAGTCTTTGATTACATGCCTGGTCTTTTCCCAGTTTAATATAAGTAACAGGACATCTCAAAGCAGAGAGCGGACTTAGTGAAAACCCGAAAGGGCGCTAAGGGTAAAATACAAAGCTCAAGAATGAAAAAAATTGAAGCCGGGCTTAGTGAAAACCCGAAAGGGCACTAAGAGTAAAATACAAAGGCAAAAGAAAAATCGGACTTAGCGAAAACCTGAAAGGGCGCTAAGGACAAAGCAAAGACAACAGAAAAAGAACCCAGCAATGCAACGTCCAACACTTGGGGTTAGAAATGATCATAGAACCAAGACGAAGCAGTCAGTAGGGCAGTCATGTACTACAAGGAAGAGAAGGACTTTGGTCAAACTGAAGGCACACCCAAATCAAAATTGCACCTCACGCTTTTCAAGAAGTCAGGTTTTGTTTGTTAAAGTTAAGCATGTTGTGCCTTATATGATGTGATTATGATAAATTGAGATCATGCTCATAAATTCTTTTTCAAAATGTTTGGTTTTAAAAATTTTTATCTCGCTGTAGATTGAAACCTTCCAAAGTCCTAATAGACTTCCCCAAGGATTGCCCCACAGGAAGAAGTTGCTACGAAGAATCATGAGGTAACACCAAGGCCCCATGGATAGAATCCTCGAGAAGGGCCAAATCATGACAATAGATGCTGCCAAAAAAAGACCCATTGACAAAACCAGTAGAGCTTGGAGAAGACAAATTAGTGACACTCGACGTTGTTAAACAAAGGTAGTGATTCTCTATGGAAGCCAACAAAGCTCGATAAAGACTTAACCACGACAATGGATGTTGCAATGAAATGGTGGCCCATCATTGAATCTAGCAATGCAGAAGCCTAGCTCCTGACAAATGTTGTTCCGTTGAAGCCAGCAGAACCCCGGGAAGAATCGAGCAGTGAAAGTCAAGCATCATGCCCCTCCATCAAGAGCTCTACCTCAACAGAAGGATGGGAGCACAAAGCGCTTGGGATATTTAACCCTCCCCTTTCCTCCTGAATTTTCAATAAGAATGATTAAAATTTCCATGCATCCATGCACATGCATCATACGTTCACATATTCTAGGCATGCTTTTGCACTTCGTGACTACGTTTCAGGGACCCTGTACATCGTGGAGTTTTCATTTCAAGACGATCTCAAATCACAATCAAGCATCGGATATCCCTCGAGCCTTTTGACCCTTTTTGAAGTCCAACATTTTTTAACATCCCCTCAAAGGTTTTTCATTCCCCATTTTAGCTTTTAGGACTTTAACTTTTTTTTAAATTCCTGTTAATCTCAAAAGTTTTCATTTCAAGTGTTCAAGTTCCCGTCTACAACTTTTTATCCACGTTTTAAAATTCCCGTTAATCTCAAGGATTTTTCATTCATGTTTTAAACCTCAAGGGCCTTTCAATTCCGAGTGTTTAAATTCCTGTTAATCTCAAGAATTTTTCATTCCTGTTTTACACCTCAAGGGCCTTTCAATTTTAAGTTTTCAATTCCTGTTAATCTCAAGGATTTTTCATTCCTATTTTAAACCTCAAGGGCTTTTCAATTTCACGTTTTAAAATTCCCGTTAATCTCAAGGATTTTTCACTCCTGTTTTGAGCCTCAAGGGCTTTTCAATTTCCGTTAATCTCAAGGATTTTCATTCCTGTTTTAAACCTCAAGGGCTTTTCAATTCCAAGTTTTGAAATTCCTGTTTTAAACCTCAAGGCCTTTCGCCCCCTCCCCCCCCGTTTTAAAATTCCCGTTAATCTCAAGGATTTTTCACTCCTGTTTTAAACCTCAAGGGCTTTTCAATTCCAAGTTTTTTTCAATTTCCGTTAATCTCAAGGATTTTCATTCCTGTTTTAAACCTCAAGGGCTTTTCAATTCCAAGTTTTGAAATTCCTGTTTTAAACCTCAAGGGCTTTTCAATTCCAAGTTTTAAAATTCCCATTAATCTCAAGGATTTTTCACTCCTGTTTTAAACCTCAAGGGCTTTCCAATTCCAAGTTTTACAATTCCCGTTAATCTAAAGAATTTTTCATTCCCGTTTTACACCTCAGGGGCTTTTAATTTCAAGTTTTTAAATTCCTGTTAATCTCAAGGATTTTTCATCCCTGTTTTACACCTTAAGGGCCTTTCAATTCCAAGTTTTTAAATTCCTATTAATCTCAAGGATTTTTCATTCCTGTTTTTAACCCCAAGGGCTTTTCCTTCAAAGTTATTAACTCCATGTCGACCTCAAGGACGTAACAGGTAAGCCAGGTAAGCAATCCAACCCGTCCAAAACAAGTCTGTCCTATCTTTGTGCATCGTTTGTACACAAACAATACACAAAGAGGGGCAGCTGTTGGACCCTAATTTGTCCGGGTTGGACATATTTTATCAAATTCAATTTTCTTCGATTTGTTGAAATTTTACAAAATGACGTAGTCGCGACCATTAAGCCGTAAGTGCCCAATTTCAAGAAATCATGCGAAAGTCCCTCACTTGCCAAAGAGCCGGTCCTAGGCGATAGAAAATCAAATTCGATGATCAACGCCATCAACCGCGTCCAATTGTGAGGTCAAACGGGGAAAATGTGGTCAAAACAGCGTTCGGGCCGCCATCGGAGGTCAAAACGGTAATTGACTTTTCAAACGACACTCCGGATCAGGTAACGAACCTCACAATCTCATTCTACTCATCGTTTTGAGAATTTTGACATATATATTGCATATATTTGCGCCCGGGGCCTTTTTCAATAAAAATCAAAATAAATGCATTTTTCGGTAATAAGTAGTCGCAGTACAGGCTTGCCGTAAAAACATTATCGTTTTCCAACAAAATTGACACAGGGTCGCTCGTCACGACGCCCCAAGTCCAAAAACAATTTTTTCAAAATGTTTTGAAGTCCGGTTTGTCCTGCCGATCCCAAGAACCGAAGGACATCAGTTAAAAACCCAAAAACAAAATAATGTTATGCTTTTTTCTCCTTTCCCGCCCACTCCAAGCTAGGTGTCAACCTTCCATTGGTTGAAAGTAAATAATAAAAAAAAACAAAACAAAACAAAAGAACAAAACAAAAACAAAACAGGGCAGAAAAAAATAATAATAAAACAAAAATCAAATTTATTTACAGCCACTTAAAAACAGATCTCACGCGCTTTGTCTTCTTCCCCCTCTCTCTCTCTCTCTCTCTCCCACGGCTGCCTCGTCTTCTTCCTCTTAGATCCGTCTCCTCCACGTCGTCTTCCTCGCCTCCACGCCGTGCCCACCGGAGGACCATCGGAGCCCCATACCGGCGCCATCCCTCCAGCGCACCAAACCCAACTCAAACCCTCAAGCCTCAACCATGGTTCAGCCCCCTTCTCTCAAACCAAACCACGCCATTAACCCATGGTTGATTCGGCGCCGCGGCCGCAATCCCTGACTCAACCCTAACTCCTATCGCCTATATAAACGCAAGCATAGATCGTCCATGGGGTCTGGAATTTTTTTTTTTTTTTGGTGGGGGGGAGTCGAAAGTGGAAAAGAGGAGCGCATCACAAAAATCTCCACCCCTTTTCGTCCGAAAAACATCACCCAAAACCATCCTCCCCTTTGGCCGGAATCCACCGCCGGCCATCGACCTTTCCTTATACCACACCTCTCTCTTTGATTCCATAGAAAACCAATATCACGACCTCCATCGTTAGACCCTTTCCTCCTTCCATCCCCAAACCCTTTCCTTTTTCCACAACACCAAAACCAGACGCCCATCCTTCCCCTTGGCTGGCATACCACTCGCTGGTCACTGCGGGACTCGATCGACGTTGCCGTTGATGCATCCATCTGCCGTTCCTCCCACGGTCACTAGAAGAGAGGCGGAGGATCCCCGAGACCGTCCCACTACATCGCACCAATTCGACGGAGGCATATCAAGGAGACACGGAGGGCATTTGGGTAGCAGCTGTCGTCATCCGCTGTTGGTGTTGTTTGTTCGGAAGTCCGTGCAGAAGATACCCAGCGTACGCGAGAAAAGGGGCGTTACAAACCCGGTAATCCTTTTCTTTTCATGGTGCTTTGTTCTGTGGTTTTCTTGCTTGGGTCACCAGTGACTTTCGTTCCCTATTAAATCACGTATTCGTGTGTTTGTAAGAATGTGACGGAAAACTTATTTTTGCTGCATTTGTGTTTCCCTTTTGTTCTTGTTTTTTGTCCGTTGTTCGGTCGGTCTGTGTGTTTGTCTCTAATCGTGTATTTCTGCTGCTGTTGTCTCGCTTATACTTACTGGTGCGCTGGCTTCCAGTCACGCTATATGAGTCCTTGTATGTCGGGTGTTCATGAAGAGAGTTGGCTAATCTTTATCCTACTTCTGTATGTTTACATTCTCCATTAGCCTTGCTTGTGATCATGTTGTTTTGTTTTCCAAGATGGTGAACTCATGTTTTCAAAAAAAAAAAAAAAACAGCAAAAAAAAAAAAACAAAAGCAACAAACAAGAGGTGTGATTCATTAAGACGTGTGGACTCGTGATCTGGTTGTGTTTCATCCATTTTTATCTGATTTTCAAAACGTGTGAATACTTTGGTCTGGCCTTAAAACATGTGTGAATCTACTGGTGGTTTTCAAAATGTGAGTCCTCTGGTCTAAGTTCTCCAAACCCCCAGTTTGGTTTTCAAAATATGGGTGTGCACTGGTTTGGACGTGGTATTCTGTTTGGATAGTTTTTTTTTTAATTTTTTTTTATTATGGTTGCTGCACTTTCTATTCATTGTTGTTGTCTCACTGTGTTTCCACCCTCTTCTTTTGCTTTTGTGCCTTGTTCCACTTTCCTTGGTGGCGTGGGCTGGACGAGTTCATGGAGGCCATTTCTTCCTGCGCCTGCATCCATTTTATTTCCAGCTTGGTTAATTTAAAGATTGTGTTTGGGTTAATATGTTTTGCTCTAGTTAATACCATATTATTGCATAGTGGGCTGTAGGGGGTGTTGGTTTCGGGCTCATAGGAATTTTGTTAGTTTGGGCCTTGTAAGTACGGGTTACATAGTTTGTAACTTGTAATTTGTAAATTAGTAAAAAAAAAAAAAAGAGAGAGAGAGAAGAGAAATACAAACAAAAAAAAAGAGAAAAAAGAGAGAGCAAAAAAGAAAAAGAAAAAAGGAGTGAGTTTGTTTTTATTTTGTGGATGGCACATCATCACACACTATACTTGTGTTTGTTTTTGTTATTCATGTGTTTTCAAGGAAAAAAAATGAAAAGACAAAAACATTTTGTTAAAAAAAAAAACTTTCCCTAAATAAAAATAAAAAAGCAAAAGCAACAAAAAAAAAAAAAACATTTAAAAAAAAACCTTTTCCAAAAACAAAAAAAAAGCAAACAAATAAACTTTTCAAACTCAATTATTTTTCGTCACTTTGTTTACTTAAAAATTCTTTGACTTAGGATTTTTAATTTTGATTGCGTTTCAAACTTTTTCCACACTTAGATTTTTTTGTGCTTTGCATCTTTTCTTATCAATCTTTTTCTTAGTGTCATTCGTAGCGTGTGTATGAGAAATAAACAAAATTCAATTTCGGCTTAAGCATTTACCATTGGAACCAACTATAGGAGTCCCTTTAGAGATCTAGGATTAAATTAGATTTAATATTTAACTTTAACAAAGGATGTAGGAAATAAAATGATTGCTAGAACTCCCTTTGATGTTTAGGACAAATTGAATTTAAATCACTCCAACAAATAACTTAGGAAATAAAAAGAGTAGACCCTTAGGTCACATGCAAATTAAACATCACATTTAGGCTACTTAAGCTTTGGATCAAACAACTAAAACAAGTTAGAAACCTCCCGATCTTAAGATAGGTACCGAAAGGGCGTTGTGGGGGTGCTAGTCCTTCCCCACGTGTAACCAACTCCCGAGCCCATCCCCCAGCGGCATTAGATCAATTTCCCTTTAGGTGGCTAATCGCACCCCAAAAATGGTTGGTGGCGACTCCGTATTTTTCACCATTCGGATGAAGGTCGGGGGGAACCGCACCCCAAAAGCGGTTTCCCTCCCGGACGAAATCCGGTGATGACACTATGTAATCAACAAACATAATTTCTTCTATCAATGTTTCATATCAACTTTATGATTAACTTCTTTTGCATTCAAGAAGAAATATATACATATTATATCATAAAAATCATAAAAATAAAATATTTACAAACAAACAAATATTCTCATTTACCTACCATCGCACAAACAAACAAGTATTCTTTTAGGAAGCATGACTCACTTTACCAATCCTAAAATAAAAATAAGTAAATAATTCAAACTCTAATATATTTTTATCAAAAATTCAATAAAATCAAACTTAAATCAATAACAAATAATTCAATTCACCCACCATTGCATAAATTATGTAAAATATGTAATGTAATTATGTAATTATAACTTGAGGCAGGCAGGCAGCATTGTGTACCAACTATGGCAAAACCACAGAGCATACGAGCAACAACGAGCCGAGCGGTTGAGGGGCAAGGGCTAACGTAGATTTGGGGGCTGGCCAGCTGGGGGGACTGGTGGCCGACTAAGGTTTCGCTGTCTAGGGAGAGCCGGAGGCAGGACCGCAAGACTCGACGCCGATGGAGCCCCTGAGGCGGAGGCACAGAGTGGGGCTGGGGACTAAGATCTTGGGGAGGAGAGGGGTTTCGCCGATGGAGTCATAGCCTTGTAGGGCGGAGTGGAGCTGAGGCGTAGAGGGGGTTTAACCGTCCAAGCACCAAGCCTTTGAGGATCGGGGGGCTGAGGGAGACTGACGACGACAAGGAGCGACGTTAGCAGTCTAGGTGTGAGGCGTCGAACGCAGTGTGGGTGGCCGGGGGCAAGAAGTGAGACGTGAGAGAGGTGGGAGGTGAGACGTGAGAGAGGTGAGGGGTGATGAGGTGAGACGCTGAGTTACCCTAAAAATATTTTTGAGCCCCATTAAGCTGGGAGCCTTAATCCATGGCCTTAGGTTACAAAAGCCTAGGGCCAGCCCTGATAACATGCCTCTCTCTCTCTCTCTCTCTCTCTCTCCCCTCTCTCTCTCTCTCTTTCTTTCTCTCACACATGTATATAGGCTAAAAATATTATATAAAATATTATAATTCTATGAGTGTTTAAATAACATTACTAAATAATATATGAAATTTTATAAAATCCTTCATGAGTATTCATAACTTTATATCGTTACATGCTAACTTCATTAATAATACAATTAAATACATTACTTTCAATGTTTGTAACTAAACAATCATTTATTCATTGATCTCCAATTCAATTAGGCAGTTACTATTTTATATATTTCATTGATGAAAAACTTCTTTATGATTATAATTGTGACAAGAAGAGTTCAAATTAACTTCATAAGTAGATAAACTAATGAATATGTAACATCTTTCTTTGCCTCTATCATCTTTTTAGCAAGCTCATGAATTCCATTTAGTTCTATAAACATGTCACTAGATTGCCCATCAACAATATAATTTTGAATTTGAATGTCAAGTGCCATTAAATCCAACTCAAAAAAATCCTATGGATATAACTCTCTAAAACAAATCAATTTTTTCTTATTAAAAAGCATAAAATAAATTATTATGATTCAAGCAAGCCATACAAAGTAATAAATCTATATTCGCCCATGAAAAATAGTTTATCAGATCTTATTTCAGCCGAGTTGGATCCACAACCACATTCAACAAAAAAAAAAGCACATGTAGAAGATCCCTCTCACAAAGTGCCTTTGAGCCAGTTCAAATGGTATAGGATGAAATTTAGTGATTAATGCACTTGATTGTGTTCAATTTTGAGCAAAAATAAAGAAATTTGGACAAAACAATTTCGGCCTCCAAAAGAGTCAAACTTGGTCAAAAGAAAATCAATTCATTTCCCATTGTTGTAAAGGGATGAAATAGTGTCATAATAATGCCATCATGTTCTAAGTATGTTTGATCATTACAGAATTTATCTTTAAATTTGTATATAATGTATGAGCTTTAAGTTAATATTTAATTAATTTGATGTATTTTTATAATATATTTTTATTTCAGTTATTTATTATTTTTAATCACTTTTATAAATTTAATATTAATTCTGTTAGTTTTTAATGTTAAATTAATTATTTTAATTTTGATATTGATTTTTTGAGTTTAATTTATAATTTTACTAAGTAACTAATAATGATCTAAATAGTAAAATTTTGTCTTTATATATATTTGAGTTAATTGAATTATGATTTTTAATTGATTGTGAATATATGAGTAACAAAGGCTTGTAGTGAATGGAAAGAGAAGCATTAAATGGTGTGGAGCTCACATGAATTAAATAAAAGAAAAGAAATAGCAATTTGTGAAGTTGAATGCATAGTTATCAGAAACGGATTGACCCAGCTGGTCTGACCGGTGAACCGGTGACCCGGGCACTTAACCGGTTCGGTTTTCTAATTGGACCATTTTTGCAAAAAAATCAGAAAAACCCGATTGACCCGACCGATTTTTTGTGACCCGACCGAGTTTTATAGAACTGGCTAATTTTTTAAATAATAATAAAATATTATTTATTTTATTTTATAATATAACTTTAATTTAAAATTAATGACTAATATTAATATTTCACTTTAACATCGTTCCAAACTTTATCTGATTTTTATTTTATTATGAATTTATGTCACTATATTTTAAAATTTATTAAGAATTTATGTTAGAAACACACATTAGAAATAAATAGTATTATATTAGAAGTATAATTTTAATATGTTAGTTTAAAATATTTATTTTATATTAATATATATTTATATAAAATTATTAATTATATGACCGGTTAAACCACTAATCTGACGGTTGAACTAGTGAATCGACCACCAGGTGCCTTAGCTGGGTCGATGTCCGGTCCAGCTCTAACCATGATTGAATGCATCTAACTAAAAACAAAATACTACACGTGCATAGGAAAAAAAGGAAGTTCATGGGCATATTAAAAGAGCCTCGTCAACAACCCATTCCTTGTCTCTCCATCATCACACAATCCCATCGCCCCAGCCATCGACCACCATCCATATAACCTGTAGCGTAGGAACGGTAATGGATTGGGCCTAAGTACTGTCCAACCTAAAAATTTATAACCCGTTTCGAATTCAATCCAATCTAGTGGTTTGGGTAGTTTGGGGCGAGTTGGGTCGGGGCAGATCAACATTTTTATCCGATATTTCTTTAAAAACTCTGGGTTGGAACTGGTTGGCCAAGACTCGGACCCGACTCAATAGCTTGTCGGGTGGGTCAAATTGGATCGAAGCGGCTCAAGGTGGTTCGATTTTGTCATCCCTACTGTAGCATCGTACCATCCCATCGCTCTGACTTTTTCACACCACCAAACGTCCCTATGCTACATTTTATTTTCTATGAATTAACTTTTCATATTTTATTTAACTTCAAATTTCAATTATTATTTTGAATCTTGATTTTTCATTTTAATGATTTATTTATATGCTATGATTTCCAATTCGTTTCTCTATCTGTTTTGAATTCTTTATAATTAATTTGCAATTACAATTAATTATGAATTATTTAAAATATAATTTTTAATTATAATTAATTCATGATTGCAGTTAATTAATTTGGGATATAAAAATTATTATTTGTAGAGTTCGATTTGATCTCTCGAGTGTAAAACATAATAGTTCTTAAGATTAGTACGAATTTAAGTCTAATTTCTAAAATAAATTCATAATTTAATTATAATCATAAATTATTGGTTTAATTAAATTATAGAACATTAGAAGAAAGAGCTCGTCATTGACAACTTCCACACACTCCAGTTCTTTTTACTATATCTGGTTTAAACCTATGACCGTGATAATCTTTTATTCTTTAGTATTTTTAAAGAAAAATCCTTCTTATCTCCCACTCTATGTTTTAACTAAAAGATAAAATAAAAACTTACCCTTTTCTAGAAAAATAGAGCATAGGCCAAGGTGGTCATAGGGTTGAACAATTGATGTTCATATTGTAGTTGCCTAGACTGACATCAAATATGCCAATATTTTTTTGTTTTATTTTGTTTTCTTTCGCATCTTAGTATGTTAAAAACCTTTTCTTGTTGTTTTCCAAAACCTTTGTTGTAGTGGACTTGACTCCTACATTTTTTCCTAAAAAAGATACTTCCCTTTTTAATATATAATGAAGAGAAAACATAAAATAAGTAAATTCTCATAGATCAAAAATATGTATCAATTTTGCACAGGTGTGAGAGTTTTTATCCTTTCATCGCATGTAATCGACTCCTAAACCTTTTTCTCTTGAATCGTAAACCATTCTAGGTGACCAATTGCACCCACATCATAATTGGTGGCAACTCATTATTTGTTTTCTTTTTATATTTTAGTTTTGTGTGAGTCATTTGCGATGATGACTTAAGGACCAAACTCTATCCAATTGAGCTTTCTAAGCTAGTTACAAGCTCCGTTGGGGACAAGTTAAGAGAGTTTAGCCACAGTCTTGGTTTTGGGAGTGCTTATTTATTGTTCTCCTCTTTTTTATTTCTTTTTATACAATTGCCACATTTGTGCATAAACCCTCTTCTCAGGTTCTAGCACACTAGGTTAGCGAGGCAAAATACGATTTGCCCATGGGAATTTGATTGTGCTTGTGTATGTGGAATTCCCAAAAATACTCTACTTAAGTAGCGGTCCTTTCCTATAAATACCCTTAAGGTATGGGGAGGATCCCTTACATCATCACCCTTTGGGTATGTAGGTTCTCTACTAGCTCATGTTAATGTCTTTGAGGTACAAGGCTAAGTAAGGTTTACTTAGGAATACAAAATAGAATAGGTGTAGATGTATGTGCCCCTCAAGGGCCTTGACCTTCATGTGTATGCTTTATCGTTATTACTACCTTGTTTTGATGATCGTTTGTCGACATGTCATATTTGTTTTACTTATTATTCTATTTGTCTTATTATGCTGCCTTAACACATACATCCTTTTGAGTTTTATCTTGTGCATCCTCGTGTCATACTATTTCATGCATGTATCCAAGAAGTATGACAAGTTTTGATTAATTCCTAGGAGATATAGAAGAAGGAAGGGATAAAGGAAGGAATAAAGGAAGTAGCTTATACAGCACTACACATCCAACATCAGTTGAGGAACTTTTTAAGAGAGGATCTTGGGCAAGCTAATGAGATACATATGAGGATCCAAGCAGCCAACTAGGAAAAGTTGAATGCCATATGAGGTTAGTGGCTTTTTCACACCCAGGTCGCCTACATCACAAAATTCAAAGACTTCATACACTTGACTTAGGTAACCATAGATGGTGTTATGTTAAAAGCACCTGTTCATTTTTTGGGATCCAAGGCAGATATGCTTCTACTTAATAGCATCAACCTAGCACCAACCATAGAGGAATATCAACAAATGTTGGGCAAGCCAATTAATGAAGGGGCAGACATCTTTTTGCTCGATATCCATAAGTCTCTTTTACCAATCCTAGTGCAATTCCTAGGAGTTACAAACAAAGAAGCCTCTCAAATTATACAATGTAGAGGCAAACTTGAGGTTATCCAATGGGAAGTCATCAGGGAAAATATATAACATATGAGGGGAATTGAGTTATACTCCTTCACACCATCTGCCTACGGACTAGTCATATTTTACATGACCTTAGGTTACATTGATGGGTTAATATTAGAGCTGGTAGTGTAACTCATCGGAAGAGCCGATCCAGTCCCTACTATCACTACAAAAAGAAAAGGCTATTGAGACTAAATTAGGGACGAAATACTAATTGTCTCAATTTAGGGACAGAATTTATCATCCCAAAACATCACAAAATTATTAAATCTCAAAACTGTCCCAAATAAATAAAAATTAAATTTTAATTTATTAAATACATTAAAATTTATATTTTAATTTGTATTCCGTCCCAAAGCGCGGGCGAGAATACTTTCCGTCCCAAAATGCTCGGGCGGGAGTAATTTTGCACAATTTTTTTTCTCCCTCTCCCTCCTCTCTCGATCTCAGCAATGTCGTTCCCTCTTCCTCTTCACGCACACGCAAAACGTCCGTTGCTCCCTCTTTATCTTCACACAGGAACGTCCGTTGCTCCCAGTCTGCGGCAAGTGTCCAATCCCTCTTCCTCTTCACAATCTCCAGCGACCATATCTGGTGATTCAATCCCTGGATAGGTTCAGCCTGCACGGAATCTCGTCCACCAGGTATTTCCATTACTCCCGCTTTGAATAAAATCGATAATATATTTTGTAAAAATGATTTAGCGTGACTGGAATCAGTGTTGGGTTTTTGTTGCTCTGTTTAAGTATTGGGTTTTTGTTGCTATGTTAGTACCTTTCTTTTACTTTCAAAAGCTCAGGCAATCGACAGGTACAATATATAGTTGTATATATCAATTATGTTAGACAATTATTTTTGGTGGCTGGATGTTGTTTTTCTATAACTATTGTAGTTGTTTCCAAGGCCTTTGTCTGTTCTTCAACGCCATTATATATGGCTTTGTTTGTAATTACTTATTAGAGAGCAGAGAGTAAAATGAGTGATTGAAGTCCTTTCTTTGATTTTCTAAAGTGTTCTCATGCTTCCAGTATTGTTCTTAATATCATAATTGGTGTTCTTAGCTTTAGTATAAAGAGCATACCTCAACCCTTTACAAAGTGCATACTCAAACTCTAAAAGAGTGTACTTAACATCAAAGAGGAACTTGTGTAACGGTAATCTGCAGTTCAGCTGCAGAGCTTCTTAGAGTTCAAAACTCTGTCCTATTGAATCACTCCACTTGAATTTTCTAGTCGGGGAATTTCCTAAGGATGTCAAACTGATACCCGTGCACAATTGTACTGCATGTAGCCAGTGGAGTAGTGTATTAGCATGAGAAACTTTAGAAATTCTAGACTTATCCTATGAAAGATCCGTTTTCATGATTTGTCTGAAGAATAGCGACTATTATAGCTCCCAACGAGGTGGAAGTAACCAATTTTCATAGCAAATGCCTCAGTGGTGCCCAATAATTTCTTCAAGATGCACTGAAGGTTTAATGTGTAAAGTGGGAAAAAGGAGTGCAAACACCTTACAAGTTTAAAATACTCCTGAAATACATGAAGAAGAACTAGGCTTCAAAATATATTGTTGCTGCAAGACAAAATAATTACATAGATAATCTGCAGCGATGTCATATTTTATATTTTCCATAAATTTTACATGACACATCATACAAGTGAACCGTAATAAAAGGTGTCGGGATAATCAGCCACTCCAAGTACTAAAGACCCACAAGATATCCAAGAACTCAATACCAAGATGAACATTTTTGCAGTTTACTTTTATGTTAATTCTCATATACAAAGAATTAACATCCAGAACATTTCTGATACCAAAATTTGTATCTATGAATTATGCCATTTTACAACAGTTATGTTCTAATTGATATATACCATGATAACATGAATATTGTATTTTTACGGTTATAATTTTGTCATACCTTCTGTCATGGATAGAAGTTGGGTCAATCTTATGCGATGGACTTCAGAGTACAAATATAGAGTTAATAACTTCCTCGATTATGCATTTGTAAATGCATCTACAAATGGAAAGATATATTGTCCATGTAAGAGGTGTTGTAATAATATTATGGGTGAACGAGACTTTGTGGAAGAACATTTAACCATTAATGGAATGTCTCCTGGATATATGCATCTTAGATGGGCTAAAAGTCTGATTCATCCTCAGGAGATATGTCTGCTATAAAAGGGGATGGTGATGAAAATTTTGATGATATACAAGGGATGTTACATGAAGCATTTGGGTTCCCATATGTTGAAGGAGGGACTGAGGATGACAATGATATCATCGATGTGCCAAATCTTGATGCGGCTAAATTTTACAATTTAGTAAAAGATACCAACGAAGAACTATACCCTGGATGCAAGAAATACTCTGTTCTTTCTTTCGTTATTCATCTATATCAATTCAAATGTCTACATGGATTCAGTGACAAGGGGTTTACTGCATTGCTCGATTTCTTAAAGGATGTATTTCCAGATATTAATAAAACAATGCCAAAATCATTCTACCGTACTAAAAAAATGATACAGGACTTAGGTCTTGGGTACTCTAAGATTGATGCATGCCCCAATGATTACATGTTATATCGGAAAGATTCACTTAATGATACTATGTGCTCCATATGCAATACTTCAAGGTGGAAAACCATTGACAATGGTGTGGACTTTGGATTCTGTTGATTTCTCACGAAATTATAGTTCAACCGTTAGTCCCCTGCATTTCTCTATTTTTATTTCTGTTAAAATTTCAGTCTTTATATGTAAAATTAGTCTTTGTATTTCCTGATGTTTAATCATGTTCATATGCTCTGTTTATGTTTTGTTTATCTTTGATTTGTTGTATTTTTCTAAAAAAAACACCATTGTGAATCTTGAAATTCTGGACAGTACTGCCATGCCCAGAATTCGGTCCATCATCCATGGCCAGAATTGTGGGCAGCACTGCCATGCCCAGACTTGCTCAATTCTGTGCAAATTACATTTTCTAACTTTATTTGCTTAATTCTATGCAATATAACTCCTGCATTAAGTAAACATATGTGTGATCCATTGGAGTTATTAATCCGGACGGACATAGACAGACATATTGCAATATAACTCCTGCATTAAGTAAACATATCAATGTCCCGCATAGACAAACATGTTATAACTCCTGCAATATTGCAGTCATATGATAATGGTATTGTAATATTAGTGATCCATTTTAAAAAATTACAACATATATTGTGCTAAATAAGTAAACATTGGAGTTATTAATCCGGCTAACATCCAATTAGATAATAAATATCTTAAAAGCATTCTTTATATATAGTTCACTGTAGGTTCTGGTTGTATATATGCCTATGCTGATCGTACACTTACTGATAGTACAGCAGGACTTCTAGAGGACTGGATCAGAGCTGTAGTTTTTCTTTTTCTAAAAAAATAATAAATCTACTTTCCTCATTGAACAACGCAGAAGGCTAATTATGCAATATGTTGGCTGGAAGTGATATGCAGCTATGCAAGGGATATCCCTTGTTTGATGTATATGAAACCCATCATGTGATTGTTGAAAAATAATAAGAAATGAAAGAAGGGAGCCATCTTGACTTTTCTTATCTGTCATTGTCAATGAGCGTTTTAATGACAGACTGATATATATATGTACACGCATGTAGAGAAACATAACCCAAAGGACAAGGATGGAGATTATGGTAGAAATTCAGAATAAAAAAAAAACGAAATTTCTAGTCTCCCTGTCTTTCCATCTTCCATCTACCAACAAAGCAAGCCTAGCGTAATCAATTTGAAAGCCAAAAGCCCACAAGACGAGACAACACCAGTGAAAGAGCTCGTGTCCATACACGTATGACATATATCTATAGTTTTGCATTGCATTTGCTTTGGTGGTTTATTTTTTTTTAAATTACAACAATGGTTGGAGTACGCAGGAGGCGCCTCACCTATCAGGGTAGTATTCTTTTGGCACGTGAAATGACTACCAGGTGGGTGCATTTAAATTACCTATTTTTTTTTAAAATCACTTGCGAGATTGGCGTTTGTTTATCTTCATATATATATTAACGGCACTCACTGAAAACGATGGATGGTCACTGATATTAGTGATAGCAACATCCCTGTGGTGTGCTTGACCTTGAACTGGGATGGATATATGCTAGATTTAAATACCTTATGCTTTTATTGATTACTTTGCAGGTTACGTTACCCTTTTCAATATGCGAACTCGACGTACTCTACAAGTTGAAACCCGATCAAGCATTCCACTTGATAATGTACCTACTGATATTCCAACACCAACTGTATCCACAAACAAAGATACATCAACATCAGGTATTGATATGTCATAATTACAACTTGTGCACTTTATATTACTTTTATGTCATAATTAATTAGTATTGTTTAACTTTGATTATATACTATGAGATACAGGTACTACTAGACGAAGAGGGAGAAGTTTGAGAAGGATGTTGAACGAGGAGGGTGGAAAGCTGAAAATTTGTACAAATGAATTTGGACAAGCTAACAATCCTAATACAACTGCACTTGTTGAACACATAGGGGGATTGTGAGTAATGGTAGCATAATCCCATTGGACGCAATGAAATGGAAGGATGTGTTGGAGGTAGATAAACAAACCGCATTGGATAAGATTGATGTAAGAAATATACATTTTTATTGCTCAAGTTTTTGTTTATAAAATCCATATTTAATTGACGAAATATGCTATAATATTTGCTTCTTGCATGCAGTCCCGCTTTGAGTTTGATAATCGTCCACAAGCAGAGAAATGGTTGAGGGCAAAGATTAATGAACGTTGGAAATCTACAAAGAATAGGCTTAAAATGGGTTGGCATATGCATGACATGGACATAGTTGCACAGTACGACCATCGACCTTCTAACATTGATGGGGACCAATGGAAGCGATTGGTCGACTATTGGTGGAGTGATGAAGGCAAGGTACGTAATATAGAAAGTTTATAAAATTTGTTGTAATGTTAATATTTAATAGCTTTTAGATTTGAATTGTTTGAATTAAGTGTGCACTTTTGATGTCGTACGGGCATCTATAAATTTACTGTACATTATGATATAATCAGATGAAGCTTTGTCCCATTAGTTTTCTTCTCATTCTGCAAGTACTCGGCTGTTTTGAAGTGGTGAAGGATAAAGGTGAAAGTGTCAGTCGTTTGCTTCAAGGCTTTGGGAGTTTCAACACATCAACATTTGTCGAATATTCTCACCTGGGTGTTCAGATAGCTAGAACCAACCTATTGATGAGCTCAAACAAAATGAGGTGTTCCTGAGAGACAGGATCCCCCTTTGGGTAGCTGGTGCAGGAGACGTCACCTTCGCCTTGGTCTCCACTGTTATTATCCCTCTCATGTTCCCCCAGCTGAAGTGGTACTTCATCGCAGCTGCCTACTTCCTTGCACCTTCCCTCGGCTTCTGCAATGAACCTTCTCATATTCCCCCATAGGCATTAATGCATACAGGGCAGGGCTTACTGACATTAACATGACCTAAAACTATAGGAAAGTTGCCCTGTTTGTCCTCGCAGCCGTGTCTAGTAAAGACACTGGCGTGGTTGTTGGCCTAGTGGGCTGTGGCTTGATATATTAAATCCATTACCTCCTTCTCATCAGATTTGATGCACGACTTCAAAACCTAGCACCTCACGCTAACCTCCCAGCAGTTGATGGTTGTGAGTCAGGCCATCGGCACCGCCATTGAACCAATTAATTAAACTCCCAACAATTAAACAAATCCCTTGAAAATTCAACACATATATTAGAAAATTATTCTATTATGTTTCTTATGATATTTGTAATTTGTCTTTTTGGAAATGTATAATTTAAATTCAATTAGAATTATTGATTTTTTAGTAAGAATCATTTCGTTTGTTTGCTTGTTAATATTTGTCCATAATTCATTTATCATTCGGCAGATTTATTGATTTTTTTAGTAAGATTTATTGGATTTAAATTTAGCTTTGGGCTCATTTAATATGTTTAGATTTACATATTAATTAATACATATGTATGAATCTAATTGAATTATGCTAGAGACTTTCAAAATATATTACTTACTTTGTTATTGGACTAATTTGTAATGTGCAGATAAAAAGTCAGAAGAATCATGATAATCGCCTCAAAGTAAAAATGTATCATCGTGTGGGCAGAAATACACCCAAAAAATAAAGGAAATGGTATAGTTTTGTTTATTTATTTTTTCCTAATTTAGGTAGTATTTTTTTATTCAATTATTGTTTATAAAGGATAACTTAAAAATTTATACTTATGATTTTGTAGACAAATGCTCATAATAGTTCACAACTAAATGATCATTGTCAGGGACTAATGGTAAGTTGATTCTTGGGCTATTTTAACTGAGTGGTATTTGGAAATATGTTATGGGAATTCGTTTTCTTACCCCTTAATTACTGTATAACATGATGAATAATGCAGTCAGATATGGAAGTACAAGTGAGTATGATGCCAGACGGGACACCAGAGGCCATTGCTCGAGATAAGGCATTACTTGAAGTGATGGGAAATGCAAAACATGGACGCATACCTCTTGTGGGATTGATTCCTCCAGGGACTATAGTTCGTCGGAAATATGAGACTGTGGCCTCTGAGGCATTGGCTGAGAAGGAAACTGCTCGAATTGATGAGAAGCATGGTCAAGAGATGATGCTCATGAAGGAACAGATGGCTGAAATGATGCGAGTACAACAAGAACAAGCTAGTATGATTGCTGCATTGGTTAGCACTCCGGCCTCGATTACAAAGTTACTAGCTCGGGATTTATCTCAGCCTCCTTTTCATAGCAATCATCAATCTTCTGATTCAGATGAGACATTGGCACCAGATTCATTTCCAACTATATAATTAATGAATACATCATATTGTGGATTTAACTAGCACACAATTTTGTGGATGGGATTTGATTTTATTTGGTTAGCACTCTGGCCTCGATTACAAAGTTACTAGCTCGGGGTTTATCTCAGCCTCCTTTTCATAGTAATCATCAATCTTTTGATTCAGATGATACCTTGGTACCAGATTCATTTCCAACCATATAATTAATGAATACATCATATTGTGGATTTAACTAGCACACAATTTTGTGGATGGGATTTGTTTTTTTATGGATACATATCATTTTGTGGATTTGATATTATATGGATATATCATTTTGTGGATTTGATTTTATATTGATATATCATTTTGTGAATTTAATTTTATATCGATACATCAATTTTATTCAATAGAAAGAAGAACTTTGGGACAAAAATTTAAAATGGTCACAAATAATATTTAGAAACGGATATAAAATTGTACGAAATAGTATTTAGGGACGGATAAAAAAGTGTCTCAAATGATATTTAGAAATAGATAAACAAATGTCCCAAATGGTATTTAGCGACGGAAATAACAATGTCCCAAATAATATTAGGGACGGAATTAAAAATGTCCCAATTAATATTTAAGGACGGATGAGAAAATGTCCCAAATAGTATTAGGGACGGAATTAAAAATGTCCCAAATGATATATTGGGACGGATAAAGAACCGTCCCAAATAATATTATGGACGGATGAAAAAAAGTCTCAAAAGGTATTTAGGGACGGATACATACCGTTACAAAATGGGTTGTAAACCGAATTTACGTTAGGACCGATAAAACCGTTGTAAATATTTAAGGACCAAAAAAACCATTGTAAATAATTTCAGACGGAATAAACCGTCCCAAATTTTATTAAATTTAATTAATTAAGTAAATTAATGTTGGGACGGTTTGAAGTCATCGCAAAAAAAAAAAAATTAGGGACAGAAAGATGTGTTCCGTCCCAAAAATTCTATTTAGGACACCAGCAATTGAGACGGCTATGCGATGACTTAAAACCGTCTCAAATACTAATTTAGGACGAAATTGTATTTTTATTAGGGACGATTTTCAGTCCGTCTCAAAAGTTAATTTTTTTTGTAGTGTATATATCCTTGCCGAAATAGTCAGGTCCTTATTCCATATACGAATAACAAGGAGAGGCCAATTTAAGAGTTGCCTCTTGCTCCTATGTGCATGGCTAAAAAGTCACTTCCCATGTGCCCACTCACAATTTAGGGAGCTATATACCTTACCCCATGTTATGTTAGCAAAAATTATCCAAAGCAGATAACAACTTCTTGAAAGCGAGGAAGGGTGGATGTACAAGCTATGAACATTAACTAAGGACCAAATTGTTTGGGCTGCTCCATGGAAATCTAGGGTCAGTATGATCTACAACCATAGAGGATGTAATTGGCTCCCGCTACTTGGTCCATGGGAGGGTATTGCTTATGCTCCGCTCCAAGCTCCAAGTATTGACTTAATATTAGATCATCCCGGTGCTTCATAAACTAGAAGCTTGCAATTTCGGATACAATGATGTGGGGGCTTGAACGAAGTCTTTCATGATGTACTAGGCATGGCTTGCACATCAGAAGATAAGAGACAATACATATTACTCTGAAGTTCACCCAGTATACCTCCTATGGCGACAACAACATGAGCCACGTATTGAGGCCAATGAAGGATAAAAACGACAACTTCCTCAAAAAGAGTTAGTGTTATAGTGTTGACTAGAGGAAATATTAATAAAATATTTAGTCCTTTAAGATTGAAATCATGGATTTAATACTTAGATGTATTATTATATTAGAACATACACACACAAACATGCACATATGATATTAATAATAACGACCTCAGAAAACGTGAGAGTTGGTCTATTAAAAAAGTCATTTGCAGATTGAAACAAGACACAGTACGGTGATACTTCCATTAACATGCAAATAGAAATAAAAAATGGGAAATGAATTATATTATTTTGTAATGGAGAGATCAACCTGATAGCGAGGAAAAAAATGAGCATTAAAGATTCTTTTTGAACATTACAGTTGCTAATCATAGAAGTCGAGGCCATTCCGGGACAAATAGTGGTTGATCTTATTCTGATGATGGGATATGTGAAACTTTGGTTCTCTTAAAATTGTGGGATGCTTCATTGATCTTTGTGAGAAAGAGAAATATTTTTATTCATTTTGCTAACACACTGGATGTACACATATATATACTACAGATTTTTTGGTTGCTCACATCAATAAATCTGAATTAACTTTTAACAACCTACATTTCATGTAACCTGCATTTCTACATTTATGTCAAATTACTATGATGTCAACAAAAGGAGAATAAGACAACAAACAGACCATTTTGGAAACCAAAAAAAAAAGTCTCAGGGAATTGCATAGAATGACACTTACTAGAGAGATGAGGGGATTTAAACTGCTCTGAATGAATGATATCAACATTTTTTTACCACTGCTCAGGAGTTGGGTCAATGCCAGTTGGATTATGTTCACAACCGTGAAGTGACACAATAGATCCTTCAGGTGCCTCCTGTACAAACATCCCATCAAAATCCAATCCTACCATTTTCCGATTATATTACCGATATGCAGACCAGGAAACACTAGCATCATTAAATATATTCTTGTGATTACCTGCAAAGATGGCATAACTTATGAAAATTAAATTCCCTACATAAACCTTTAAGAAAGATCAAGTAAAATAAAAAAAACCCCAAGTTAGAGAATATATCGGAACTTTGGCTCCAGGAATATATCTTTCTATTAGTGTTGTAGCAAGTTGGAGAGAACTAGCTCCAAAAAGCACTTGAACAGTGCAACCTGAAGTGAAAACAAAAGACAAAAAGCTAATTAAAGCTATAGATGAGCTCTCTAGATTAAAAATGCACGATTTTTTTTATCTTTGCTATGTTAATGGAAAAATCCAGATATTTTCACACTCTTTGTTGCTTAATCACTGGGTTGTCTGCCCCAAAAAAGGAATCCCGCTGTAACTTTATTGAATGCAGCCAAACCCTCAATTGGAAGATACTACAGCGTGATATTTAAAATCAAGTATAATTAAGTTCAAACATAAATGCCAAGATAAACCAAATACAATTGAGCACACATGATACCTCTTTGTTTTCCTGTCTCTCAGTTGGTATAAGCTTCTCTGCCTAGAAAAACAAATCAAAGACAATCATTGATCAAAAACATCAGAAATAGTTGCCTTGGGAGGAAACCCATGGTCTGTAGATAAAATATAATACATTTTCCCTAAAAACAATTCTAATATTCATCAGCAAAGGTAACATAGAATTGTAATATCAGACCTTACCCGAGCTAAGCTGGCTTTTTTTGATGGACCAGTGGAAATTGCACTTTTAAGCAGTCCCTGAGCCTGAAAACAAGCTAAAATAGATAGTCATGGTGCAATAAAACACACAAACTTCAAGAAAAGAGCACCTTTTGAACTATTCACACTAGTTTATTTTGTACCTCATCAAGTTGTTCCTTACTACAATGGAAGAATTATCAGATTTTCAATCCTACTACTTGTTTTGATTGGAAGGAAATTCCATCTTGAGGTTAGCATCTCTCACTTGTGCATCATTATTATTAGGCGCATCAACAATTACAAACTCATTTTTCTCTTGGTCAATCTTTAAAGGAACATCTGCATCTTCCATTTTGTTGCTCTCAGTAGCATCAATGGGATGATCTTCGTTGATAACCACATCTTCTGAGGCAGAGTATGGTAAAGACATAAAACCTTCTTGAATTTTTGAAGGATTCTTATCTACTAAGTGACCAGGTGAAGTTAAAGTGATGACTTCGGGAGCAATATCTGTGACTGGTAGTTCTGTATGATAATCAGGATCATGTTTATTGTCATTATTTACAATTACCCCAGCCGATGAAATTCCAGACATGAAGGCATCTTTATCAACGATTTTCAGCTGCACACCACCTGTTTGGGTGATAGAATCATTTGAGCCAATATCACCATTTTCTAATGACAGAAGAGCCCTACCCTTATTTGGTGTGTTAGTTGTTGTGTGCTAGTTTGTTTTGGGGTAGTATCACTAGATTTATATTGTTCTAGGAGAGTAGCTTTTGAGCCTATAAATGACCTTGTAAGAAACATCGAAGAATTCAACTTGCGGGTACCGCAAATTTTAAGTGGAAATGGATGAAAATCTTGCTGGACATTACCTTCACTTTTGACTTATTTCTTGACTTGAGATTCTTGCCCATCAGAAGCTTATCGTGATAAAACGAGACAAAAAATAATAATAATTATAATTAGTACAATATATCCGCACAAATAATTGTTAAATTAGACTCTCCAGCACACTTTCCTGCTACTTGAACATTATAATTAGTTTTCCAGCACACTCATTATTACTTCAAACACTATTTCCTACTACTTGAACATTATTTAAAACACTTGCTGATGAATAGCAATTACATGACATCATTTGAAACGCCTTTTTCTCATCAAGAAATCTGCTACTGAGATTAAATGGAAAACTGGACGTATAGGACTATGAAAATTCATGAACATCCATAAAGAAAAGAAAATAAATGTTTAAAACAGTGGACAAAGGCTAGAAACCCATACCTGACAGATTCAACGTTGGTGCCCATCCAAAATACTACCGCTACTACAACAACAACGACGACGATGATGACAACGATGACAACAACAACAAAGAAAGAGAGGGAGAGGGTTAAAAGTTGGTTGATTAAAGAATACTATTAATTTCTTTCTACTTTCCTCAGAAAATTGTATCCGTGGTAAAATTCAAACCACCAGACCCAGTACATGTAAAAAGAAAAAGAAAGATTAGAAACAGTAATAGTCAAGTGTGAGATAAAATCTCCTAGGACAATGAAAGTGGTTTTTTTATTTCCAATTTCATGATAATTAAATTATCTGTCCTTAGTAAGGTCTAAGCACTCTCTATTGGTAGCAAAATGTATCAACCCCCGATCCAAAAGGTCTCTTCCCTTTACATATATACCACCATTATCCTTATTGGAAAAGAAGATGTTTGGGAAATCAGAGTTTTATGTTGTTATTTTTTTTTTGTTAGTACAACATTAATTTCTATCATAATTTACAACGTTATTATGTCCCTTTTAATTTCTTTATCTCCTTTTTCTCTTTCAATTTACAACATTAATTTTGTCCCTCAACTTACAAAATTATTCATGGCATTTTATTTTTTATCGCACTAGTAATAAATATTCTATAAAAATTTATTTTCTTTTCTTCAGGAAAAAATTTAAAAAAAATCATAAAATCATTTTAACAACAAAAGTTTTATATTTAACTTTTTTATGACTTTATATAATATTTTCTAATGTATTGGAAAGTACTGTTTACTTTATATAATTATTAAATTATATATAAAAATTCTTTTACTTCTCTCTTTTATATTTTTTATAATTTTCACTTTTATTTCATATTAAATTATAAAAAATATTAATAAATAAAAAATAGTATAAAATATTTTTTTAATAATAGAAGGAGTGATTAAGGAAATTTGTTGTAATGTATGTTTGTATAGAAAAGAAAAAAATAATTTAAATATATAAACTTAAGAAAAATAGTTAGATAACTGATGTAAGTACCCTTAAATCCATTACTTAGTTCAGATTATTGTCTTGTTCAGGTATATAAGTAAAATAGTGCATTTGAAAAACATGAGTTAGTATGTTGTTAGTTGACTAATTGATTGAGGTCCTTATACCAAAATGAAGTGTTGAGGCTCTCATGTCAAAGATCCTCTTTTTATATACAATATTGCGTTAAAGTTTTTTTTCCTAAGTTTAATTTCATGGTGGAACCTCAAGACACATTTTTATAACATATGAGTTAGTAAGGTCGTAAGTCAGTAACATTAAAGACTTGTTGATAATGAACTTGAACATTTGCTAACTTAAACTAATTATTAGATACAAGTGCCAATATTCTCCGTTGAACCTCACAACTAATTTTTTTTATTCATAGAACCTTTTGCTCAATCTCTCTTATAGCTATAAATATTTAGGGGGTGCTTGATAAGATAGTATTATTTTAAAAAATGAGATTATTTTTTAAAACAGTGAGTCCGATGAATTTAAAAATATTTATAATTAATAAAAATTCATCTGAACTCATAATTTTTAATTAAAAGCAATCATATTTTAAAAAATAATAAGAATATACCAAATGTAACCCTATAGTTTCCATAGCTATCGTTTGCATCTTAGCGTTTAGGTACCATTTCATTGATGGACATTTGATGCTAAAAGAAACAAACTTGAAAAGAAGTGAATAATGGAGAGAAAAGGATAAATATGTGAAAGTGAAAAATAGTTAAGCAACCATATTTCTCTACGTGTTTTATAAAATCAGACTAATAAATTCTCTAATAGAGTGAGATGCAATGAATCTAGGTAATATGAGCTACAATTAATTAGTAGGCTTTGATGAATGAGTTATGATCTAACTGTATAAAGCTAAACTAGATCTCTTCAAACCTTAGTTTGCATAAATAGACAAGTTTATATTTAGCCAGAAATCTCATGTTTTGATGTAAGACTCTCATGCACCAACGTAAGGGGAAATTGAGGGGAAGACATTGTTCGATTTTTTTAGTATTTCTTCATTCATCTATGTAGTCTCAATATGAATTTTCAGCTAGTATTTACCCTAATAACATGGGAATGCCTATCCTATGAATAATGGGAAGTGGAACATCAAACTGTACGGTTGGCAGGTATGCTGATTTGACGTCAGCGGACGGTGCAGGGAAAAAAAAAGAGACGAGGATAGGGACGAGAGATGGGAGAGACAGCTCACATGGAGGCCACATGGGCCTTCACTCTCCATGCCACCAAAGACCACCCCTTCGCTTCTCGATTCCCATATTTGAGGCAACACTTTTGATTCCTTTTGGCCCCTCTCATGTCCACACCCCCGCCTAATCCCCTGGAGAGGAAAATGCACATAATTTGGGTAAGTTGTGAGACTCAAGCCAGCATTAAGTATATGTAGAGGCCATGGCCTAACCATTGAAAAGAAACTTTAGTCTCAATAAAATGAACATATTTATGTAATAATTAAGCCGTGCTGGACGTGGTGACACACAGCCGAGCATTTGGGTAGGCTTATTATGTCTATGTGACAGATGAGGTTTAACTTCTTCTCTTTATGCAGTGAAATTTGTTATTTACAGGAACTGATCTCTGTGTATTGCGGTTACCTTTTTGTCGCTTTTGAAAAAACACTGATGACAATATTTCAATTTTCGTCTTTGCCTTGATATACCAATGGCCTCCCGTGAGAAAAATAAAATAAAGCTTTGTATGCATTCACTTGTGATGCCATTTAATTGTCCTGGCTTGGCGTGACAGGGAAAAGAAAAAGAAAAAAAAGAGGGAAGAAGACATTGCATGTTTCTGTTTTGTTTTTGTAATTGTTTGAAAGAGGTTCATTTAAACCCATAAATAACTGAAATCATGTTCATAACTCCAACTCCCAATCTCGTCAAAAATTACCTATGCCTTTATTAATAAGTTTAAACATAAGAGCTTTACTAGCTACAGTACATTGGGACGTCACTCCGCAGAAATTAGTTGCAGACTAATCCCGATATCAAAAATAACAACAATAATAATAAGTTTAAACAGATTTTGCAAATTTAATGCAATTATATATATATAGCATATACTATTAATTAAAAAATCAATACATAAATTGTTTTTGAAAAAAGAAAAAAAAAAAAAAAGAAAACTACATCCAACCCGTGACCATACACGAGTACCTTACCATGAGCTAAAACAAAATTTACAAATTAAATCCAATTAAGCTATATTGGTAATTAAAAGTTTAATACAGAGAATTTATTTGATCAAAGATGCTCGTAATTAGTTTTAAATTGATTGTTTTCATTATATAATGCATCTAAATTCATGTTTTTAATTTTCATATATTTTGTTTACATCAAATTTTCAAAAATTGCATTTATTACACTAAATTTAAAAAATGATGTAAAGTTACATTATATATATATAACCATGAGAGAGAATCACTTTTAAAAGTTGGATGACATTGGTGATTTTCTAAAATTATTACAAATTATAGGTTGGATGTATTTTTGAGTCCATGCTTCTTCATCCGCCGCATGCCTTTAGAAAAAAAAAATCTAAAGTTGGTGATAGGCGTATAGTATAGTATTAGACTAGGAACAAATCTACTTCTCAAGATATCGTTTGTTTTATATTTCCTACATCAGTCTCGTGGATTTCAAAACATGTTTTTGACATTAGAGCCTTTTATGTAAGATATAAGCTAGCAAATAACTTTTGCTCTTGTTTCAATGTGCGAGACAACACTTGCAACTTATTTGCATGATGTTGGTATAATTTTCTAAATTGAGTGGAAGAAAACCATTCATGAGATTTCCCAGTTATATTATATATTAATTAGGACAACATGTTGAAATAGCCTTGTGTACATTAAAAATAAGTTGCTACATATAGTATTGAAATTGGAGAAAAATAAGCTAGCATCACGATTTGTTCCGGCATCATTTACCTTCTGCTTGATTAATATGGAAAACCCGTATCGAAAATGTATGGACTTGGTGACTATAAAAAGGGTGCTGGAGAACATTTGTCTCTGTGGATGTGAAACGTTTTTTTTTTTTTTTTACGTCCATGACCATGAAAAGAGTTGAAAAATATATATAGTAACAGATATTTTCTTCCCGCCTCAGCAGCCCAGTTATCTGGCAATCAAAGTATTTCAAAAAATATTATTTTTGTCATTTTTTATTTTTAATTAAATTATATAAAAAAAATACTTTTCACTTTTTTATCTCAATCAAATAATTATTTTTTTATTCTTTTTCTTTCCATCTAAAATTCTTTCAACTTTTGTCTATCCTTTATCAAGCAAAGGATTTGAGCTCCTTCATTAAATAAAATAAATAAATTTATTTGATTATCATATTTTTTATTTTTATTTTTTAAATATTTTTTATACACACAATAGAAAATTTAAAATAAAAATATATTATTTTTATTCTTGAAATATGTTTTAAAATAAAAATAATTTTTTATTATTTTTAATTTTCAGTTTTCTATATCATAAGACAGTTCTTATATTAGGGGAACGAAAACAAAAAAACATGATAACCAAACTTACGAGTCTCATGTCATATTTACTTATTGAAATTTAATAATATATATTTATATAAATAAAAAAAAAAAAATATATATATATATATATATATATATATATATATATATATAATATATATATATGTAGAAGGTTTTTCGTATCCGTGGAAACTGATCAATCAAAATTGTTGCAAACGCAAGTAATAATGATGACCCAACACCAAACCCAAATGACGACTCAGGAGACTGATATTTGTAGTTCTATATATGAGAAATGAGCATCAACCACCCACACACTTAACCCATGAGGAAGTCGTTGGGGTGGGGGGGGTTGAGTTCTAATCTTTGATTATTTGATCACTTCCTACTTTCTTTCATTCCACCACTGGAACAACCTTATATACGCATATATAAATGTGGTTCGTCCACTCATGAGGCTTTCCTTAACACTCACGCTCGTGACTTTGTCTCCATCTTAGCTTTGATTAAATCAAAATTTACGCAGATAGTGTCCATGACAGCAACAACCGCATTTCTCTTGGTGTACAAAATATGCACAAATTAAACCTTTTGGGTATCAAATTTCTCTGGCGGCAATAAATTGTGAGGCAATCAACCTGCTGACTCTATATATCAATATATCATAAAAACGGCCGACAGTAAGTTGAGAAATTGCCAGGACGCCTTGTATTCGTGATTAGTGGTTCATCTAATTAACTTCCCATTGAAATGTGTTCTCTTTTATATATATATATATATATATATATATATATATATATATATAATATATATATATATATATAAACGTGTAAGTGTAATCACAATCTCGTTCAATTATTATGATTGTATAGTTTGTATTTTTATTAAACTGTTCCCATCCCAAAAAATATAAAAGTAACATTATGTGCATTACTATCAAAATTTTAGTATTTATAAGATTTTCAATTTATATGATCAAATAAAAAAGAAATTGCTGTCAAAGTTTCAATACATAAAATTGTTCTTATAGTTCCAAGAGAAAAGTACTTTCAAACTTTAACTTTATATTAACTTTACGTTTCATAAAGGGTTATATACCTGAAATTTATCCCAAACTAAACCATTAAACTAATTTCGAGTCCACTTTTAATTAGTTCAATAAACATCTTCATGATTTCTCAATAGCGGCTAAATTGCAATAACTCTTTCTTCTTCCTCCTCTTATGTTTTTTTTTTTTTGAAATAAATTACTTATGGAATACTTGTTTCCTGAAAATTAATCAATCCGAGTAAAATCTTCTATTACTAATTAAATGTCACATAATAGTATACGTGAGTGGAAATAAGTATTTATGTTAGTTTTCTGATTTTGCCGTATATAATCCGTGCATTGTTGATATAATTTCTGGTAACGGTACGCATCTATAAAAAATGTATAACAATTGTTAGGTGTTAACGACAACAATAATTAGGTAGGAATAATAATAATTAGGTGAGGTTTGGTGCACAAATCCAATTAGGTGGTCTGTTTTTTCTTTTCTTTTTGTCAATGGTGCTCCTTTTTCCTTCTTCCCTGGTGGTCTGACGACTACTTGTTGATTATGGTGGAGATGGATTTTTATATTTATCCTTCCAACATTAATTATTCAATTTATTTTCTATTTTTAATTTATAAAATAAAATATGATTAAAGCAAGAGCAAAACTAACAAGACAAAAGAACAAGAAATACCAAAATCGTGAGAACCAGGGTAATAAAGAAGCTAGAAGGCCAACTAAGTAGAAAAAACTAAGGTGCTAACCAAATGAGAGTGGAGTTTACCTATATATTATCGTATCCTGTTTCTACATATGTGGATAGTAAAATTTTGAAATCGTATTCCGTCTCATATGTAGCGGGACAAGATATCCCGTTCTATGGTGGGCTTAGCGAGGAGGTCCTCATGTGTAGGCGGACAAGATATCTTAATGTTCTATGGCGGGCTTAAATAAAATCAAACATCGAGACACCACTATCTAAATTTGGTTAAATTTAAATAAGTTGTCTCGATGTTTGGGTTTTAATAAGTCCGTTCATCCGCTAATAATTTTATTGATCTAAAATTTTTAAAACATTAATCCCAAAACTTTTATTGATCTCTTTTAAAACAAACTTGCCTTTTAGATGCTCCATGAAACAGTTAATAGAAGTGATTCGGATCCTATCGGGGGCGAAATCAACTTATTACAATATCTCGCCCCGCTTAAGTGGTAGATCAAATTTTCAAATTATACCTTACTCCATATATAGGTGAGGCAAGATATCTCATTTTTTAATGTGTCTGCGAATGAAGTTTCATCTTCCGCATCTTGCTATCGCTTTTTATTGAATATGTCCATATCAATAATTTTGACTTAAATCAAATTTCTATATCATTTGTAACAAAAAAAATTATAAAAATGATTTAATTTTACAATAATAAATACCATTTAAAAATATCAAAATCATAAATAATAATTAAATAATAATATTTAAAAATTATAAAATTATAAATAAAAATTATTAAAATTAAGCTATGCAAGGCGGACGGAGTATCCTGCTACCTATTACTCCTTTTCATCCCTGCCTAGGCGAGGTGTTAAGTTTAAAAATCGCATCCAGCTCTTACCTGGACGGAATAACCCACCTCACATAGCGGGGGCAAAACGAATAGAGTAGCGGATGAGGGTATCTATTGTCCACGTAGAAAAAGCTATCATTGCCTGTGATTAGCTAGCGACACTGGAGTTCCAAAAACCCAAACTGCAACGCTTTCTCTCACAACTATCATGCATAGGCAAATGAACAACTATTGCGATCGAAGCATAAAATTCATGTGATTGTAGGCAGAAATAATTGCAGAAACTGGTTGCTCTCATCGACAAATAGCCCCTACCAAGCAAGAATAGCCCTCTCAAATGAGCATTCCTGCCAAATGAATCAAACACTTCGTGAATATTTTCGTCAGATAAAAATTTATTTATGTTTATTGATTAAAAAATTATATAGTTTGTAAACATGATATTTACAAATTAATATTTCATGAAAATTATTAGAATAATTAATAAATTAATTACTATATATAAAAATATTTTATTAAATATAAATTTATAAATATATAATTTTTTAATTAGTATTAATTAAAAATAAATATTTTATTATTATGTTGTTGTTATTAAATATATGTTTAAACATATTTAACAATAATAACATAGTAATTATATTTTTTATGAGAAGTCTATAATTTTAATTTTCTTGGTGAATTTTTAGGATTCTGTGATTGATACATTAATCGTTTGTTCTTGAAAAGTGTGTTCGTGAATGGTTATAAATTTTATGAACGAATAAATATTTATGCAATCGGCTCGCGGCATCTTCGCGTAACCGTGAGGGATTGGACGATTATGATCTTTTCCTTTTTTTTCTCTCCCCCCTCCGATGAATTGGTAGGTTGCCACATCGTCACGATTACCCAAAGATTACCCAACCCCGGTTGTACCTAAAATTACCCTTTATGAACTTATTCATGAACAGTTTAAATACTTTGTTAATTGACTTCTTCCCATTTGTCTACTCATTACTGTAAAATGAGTATACTTGCTATTTATTTATTTATTTCCGAGTATGAGTCAGTCATTGTCCTTGCTAGATGTTCTAATTATTATTTGTTTACATATGCAGCATATATTTAAATTAAAATTAAAATAAAAGAATATATAAAATAAAATAGAATTAAAAGAGTTCAAGTTTAAATGAAATGAATTGAATATGTAATTTACTTAAATTTGAATTTGAAATAATAATAAAAAGAAGTTGAAATTGTATGAAAAAAATTGAATTGAAATATATTGAAGAATGGAAATTGAAATGAAATTGAACTGGAATTTAAAATTGAATGAAATAAATTAAAAAATAATTAAAATTGCAATTGCAAGAATAAAAAAGAAATCAAAATTAAAAATATGAAAAATAATATGAAAAAAACAAGTAATCCGCGATACATTCTTATTATTATTGAATTAATATTAATTGGCGCCAATGTTTTACATATTTAGCATAATATAGCTTACTCCTCTTTGTACCATGTTTAATAACCCTCTCAGAGAGGATATCCTAAAATAAACAAAAAGTATATGGTACATAAGGACACTAGAATTTAACTCCTCGAAATCAATGACAAGGAAGGAAGAAGCAAAGTGTGAGATAAAGTGTTAGTGTGGTAATGTTGTGCTTTTAAAATTAGCTACTTTTAGCTGTGTTGAGAAAAATTACTATAAAAATAAGCAAATGAATATTTAATAAACTATAATTTTAAAAGTATTACAGATTCTAAAAACAAGTAATATGTGTTTGGTAAATAAAAACTAAAAGTATTGTTAATATTTAAAAAGACAAAAATATCCTTTAAATGAATGAAAAGAAAACAAAGCTACAAGTGTTTTCTGTTATTCAAGATTTAAAACCCACCTAAGACCTACATAAAATACAAACATTTCCCATCATTTAAACAATACTCAACATAAGTTAATCTCTAATCAACATTCAACCCAACAATTCCATAATCCCAATAATAAATTGGGTATGGACAACAAATTAAGAACCAAAAAAACAAGCAAACATGATTTAAATGAATAATATGCGAAAAACCACACGACAAACCATCGCAATTCCCAAAAGTATAAACAAACCAACCCCATTTATAAATCAAATAGAACCAAGACTTCTTAAATCCAGCTAAACAAATAAATACTATGATCTAAATCAATAATCTAATTTAAATTCGGGCAATTAACTTGGATTTCAGATGGGCATGAGAAGAATATTGAAGCAGGTAATTGCATTATGATCTTGGCGCAGAGAGAGAGAGAGAGAGAGAGAGAGAGAGAGAGAGATCTTGAAATGGATGGTTTGACGGGAGATGGTGAAATGGGTGAAACTTGTTTTGGCAATACAAAAACGATGATGAGAGATAATTTTACATAGTGTAGATGATGGGAACAAGATAGAATTGATTTTTTTAAAATCCCTAGTTGGCAAAGCAGCTTTTAAAAGAAACTCTTAAACTATTTCTGTTTTTTATCATAAAAAAGCATAAACCTTTTTATAAATACTTTTTTAAAGTTTATCAAAAAGTATTTGCTGCTTCTGCTTATAAAATAAGTAAAAACAGCCTTTCAAAAGCATTACCAAACTAACCAAAAGAAAGAAATGGTATGATTTTAACATGTCTATTACCTATAACCGTGTAGCCACAACCATTTGCATCGTGTGTGTGTGTGTGTATATGTTTACTTTGGTTTTTCTTGCTCAAAAAATCATTAAAATAAGGTATTATATAAGCTATGACACCAAAGTAAATAATCTATCTGACATTGTCTCCAAACACATATCCATAATTACCTTTAGCTTATAAATAAGTCATATTTATAGAGTCATCTTATACTATCAACACAAGTTGCAAGTCTTGCTACCGTTCAAGATACCCTTAAAGCTTAAAATGTGTATCATTGGTATGTGTTGGATCCTATTTTGTCCAGGTTGGACACATTTTATCAAATTTAATTTTCCTTCTATGCCGCTTTGGTTTGTTGAAATTTTACAGAACGATAAAGTCATAACCATTGAGCCACAAATGCTCGATTCCAAGAAATTATTTGAGAAAAGCCTCCAAATGCCAAAGAGCCAGTCCTGGGCGATAGAAAAAAAAATTCGAGAATCAACGCCTTCGATCACACTCAATTACGAGGTCAAACGAAGAAGATATGATCAAAATAGCGTTCAGGCCGCTATCGAGGATCAAAATGGTAATTGACTTTTCAAACGGCACTCCGGATCAGGTTATAAACCTCATTTTCCTATTTTACTCGTCGTTCTAAGAATTTTGACATATATATTGTATATATTTATTTCTAGAGCATTTTAGATAAAAAAAATCAAAAAAATAAATAAGTTTTTTTGTACTAAATAATCGCAATACAGGCTTACCGTAAAAACGAGATCATTTTCAAATAAAATTGACACGGGGTCGCTCGTCATGACGCCCCAAGTTCAAAAGTAATTTTTTTCAAGATGTTTTGAAGTCCGGGTCGTCCTACCGATCCCAAAAACCAAAAGGCATCAGTTAACAACCCAAAAACAAAAGAATTTTCTGTTTTTTTCTCTTTTCCCACCCACTCCAGGCCATGTGTCAACCCTTGATTGGTTGAAATAAATAAATAAAATAAAAACCAAAACCAAAAAAGCAAAAACAAGACCAAAAAAACAAAATAAAAAAAAGTAAAAACATAAAACCAAAAAAATACAGCCACAAAATTCGCCCAGCCTTATCCTCTCCCACCAACTCTACCGTCGTCTTCTTCTCTCTCTCTGCACCTGCTCGTCCTCGTCATCGTTTCCACGCCATAGGTGTTGTGATCCCGGATGACCACCTCGGGCCCACCGGAGTCCCATACCGGCGCCAGCTCTCCTCGCCAAACCAAACCATCCCTCAAACCATGGTCACCTTCCACCTCTCTCGATCAAACCCCACCCCTAACCCATGACCGCTTCCAAGTCGCCAGCCAACCTGGACATCCATAACCTTAACCTCTCTCGCCTATATAAACCCGGTCGTTCATCCATAGACTCTCTCTCGTTATGGCCGAAAAATCCAGACACCCTCCTCCCTCTCGGCTCTTCCCCCGACTTCTTTCTAAGAACACCATCGCTCAAATCGGCCGAAGCCCCCAAGCACCTTTCCCTTCATCCTCCCTCTTCTCCCTCAAAGAATCCCAGAGCCAAAATCTAGAACAAAAGCCGCACCCTTTTCTCTGGGCTCCGAGTTACCAATACCATATCACCCATGATCCTCTATCGCCGAAGCCCCTTTCCTTTCTCACATCACCGAAACCAGACACCCGTCCTTTAATTCCCCTTAGCCGGCACACCACCCGCTGGCCACTGTGGAGCGCAACCCCAAAGTCCACTGGTACACTGGACATCTACCGATCACTCCTGGTCACCGCTTCCACTGATACATGCACTATCCGGCATCCCAAAGTCTCTACCAGGAACCTAGAGAAGGCGTTGAAGACACCCAGACAGCATAGAGGGCACTTAGTTCGCACGCGAGAGGACGATTGTCGCGCATATAAGAAGTAATTTTGGTAATGTCTCCTCTCTTTTCTTTTCCTCATGCTTTGGCTCCATGATGTTCTTCAATGATGCTTTTTTCTGGGATTATTGAACCGCATATTTGTGCACCTGTGTGACAGCCAACGGGAATCCATCTATGTGGTCTGAGTACCTATGTTTTGTGTGTTTGCCTAACTAACAATAGATTTACAGTTCTTGTTCTTCTATTTTTATTTATATATATTTGCAATCTCTATTTGTTTCTATTTGGGATTGTCTGGTTTTGCTTTCCAAGATGGTGAATGTGTGTCTGTATGAATCCAAATGAAGTGCTTGTGATTGTCCGTTTGTAAAAGATGTGAGAATGCTTCATTTGCGCGTCTATTTAGCTCTCCATTTGCATGTTTTCTTTTGTCACAACATGTGACATGAGTTGGATTCATCTGATTCCAAAATATGAATGCTCCAGTCTGGCTTGCATGTCAATGTGTTAACGAGTGTATGCTCTCTTTTAGTTATTTTCAAAGAAAAAGAGTGAAAAAGGTTGCTGTTTAGTGGTTTTGGTTATTTTCAAGAGATGTATGGCCTTGAGAACACATCCAGTCTTGGCCTTGCTTTCTATTTGGCTCGCCTATTTATCTTGATGATTGGTCACTGTTTGCCCCCTTTTTTTTCACATTCGATGTTGGTCACTAGTTTTAGTTTTATGTGGCATGACATGCAGCCCATGGTTATACCTATTGTGTTTTATGTTCATGCTTATCTTTTTTTCTTTCTTGTTTTGTTCCATGTGTCTCTGGCAGCATTTATTTGGTGAGTGGGCTAAACGGGTTAATGACATGGAGGCTATCCCTTTTCGAGCCGGCATCAATTTGGCTTGTTGGTCATATGTTTGGGGTCTAAAATATTTTGGTTTGGTGACTTGGTGTTATTTTGTTTTGGGCCATAGAAATATGTTAGTTTTGGGTTAAAAATGATTTTGTAATTATGGGTTCCTACCCAGCATCTTGTATTATGTAAACAAAGCTCATAAAAAAAAAAGAAAGGAAAGAGAGAAAAAAAAAAGAAAAAAAGAAAAAGGAAATAAAAAAAGAGATAAAAAAGAGCTTGTTTTTATTTTTATGGGTGGCACGCCATCACACACAATACTTGTTTGTTTTTAATTATTTATTCATTGTGTTTAATATTTAAAAAAATAAAACAAAAAAATGTTTTCTAAATTTTTTTTCTTTAAATAAAATATGTTTTCCAAAAAACAAAAAACAAAAAACAAAAAACTTTTTTCATTTACTTAGGATTTTCAAATACTTAGGTTTGTCAACACTTGACTTCTATTTTCTCTTATACTTTAGGTTTAATTTTGATTGCGTTTGAAACTTTTACAACACTTAGAATTTTTCATGTACTTTTTATCCTCTCTTATTAATATTTACCCTTAGTGCCATTAATAGCATGCGATTTAGAAAAATTCAATTTCGGTCTTTCTTTAGATTTAAGTTTTTAAACTTAGAACAAACCATAGGGTTTCCTCTAGCATCTAGGACTAAAGTGAATTTAATTTGCAACTTTAAAGAATGTAAAAATAAAAAAATCAAATCAAATTGTTTGGACTTCCTTTAGGTGCTTAGGACAAATCGGATTTAATTTTACTTCAACAAGTAACTTCAGAAAATAAAAAGAGTAGATCCTTAGGCCATATGCAATTTCAACATCACTTTTAGACTAGATAATTTTAGGCTAATAGTTAAAACAAGTTAGAAACCTCCAAATCTTAAGATAGGTACTGAAATGGCATCGTGGGGGTGTTAGTCCTTCCCCATGTGTAATCAACTCCCGAGCCCATCCCTAGGCAGCATAGATAATTTCCTTTTAGGTGGCCAACCGCACCCCAAAAATGGTTGGTGGCAACTCCATATTTTTCATCACCATTCGGATGACGTTTGGTAAAATCGCACCCCAAAAGCGGTTTCCCTCCCGGACAAAATCCAGCGATGACAATTGGCGACTCCGCTAGGGACAGTCAGAGAGTTAGGCCTAAGATTAAGATTAGGACGTTTATTCTTTTATTTTTTATTCTTTATTTAATTGATTTATTTGCGGCATTTAATTCTTGTTGCATGATAGTTTTGATTTACGTGCATTGATGCTATGATAGTCGTGCTTTACCGCTTTCTATAATTGTTGCATTCATGCATAAGCCCTATACCCGGGTTTTATTATAGTCTAGGTTAGCGAGGTTTATTAGGGTGTCCTGCGCGTTGATCATTATCCGTAAAGGGACCCCGGACTCTTCATTCAAGCTTGAGGTCCTTTTAAGGCATGTCCTTTTAAGGCCTCCCTCCGGTAAATCCTATGGTGTGCAGAGCCCTCTAGAGAGGAAGCTTGGGGACCAACGAATAAGATAGGATAAGAAATCATGGCCCATTAGGGGCACACCGACCCACATGTTGTTTGCCCATTTTAGCCTTCCTTTTGAAGGATAGGTTCATCCACATCAAATCATGTTATTTTGTTACTATCTTTTATGTATATTATCTTTTGTGCTGTCTTTTTACTAACTTTGTTTTATGCATTTGTTTTCACTAACCTTGTTTTTATGTGGATTGTATTATTATTATTGTTTTTTTCCTAACCATGTCTTATTCTTCATATTAATCATACACTCTAGGACACATAACCTTGACATTCATCATAAGTCCACCTAAGATTTGTGTTTCATTCCCTTCCTCATGTATTCTTTCGATCACATAAACCACCTCGACACTGTAGAGTTAGGTGTCCATTCAAGAATCTACCATTCAATTTAGGTATATAAGACATTAGTCCTCATTAGTCCATGGGTATTGGGTGCCCATATTGGGTTACTCATATACATTTTCATTCGTGTTTTTTTACATATTTACAATCTCCTTCATATAATATCAACACTTATGACTCATGTCATATTTCCGTCACATCATGTAAATCCATGCATGCATGTCAAAAAAAAAAAAAAAAACAAAAAAAATCATCATCGATCAATCATGTCATGTAGATCCATGCATGCATGCCAAACAAAAACAAAAAAAAGGCAAAAAACAAAAGAAACAAAATGAAAAAAATCATTAATCATGTCATGTCATGCATATATGCATAAAAAAAGGTCAAAATAAATGGAAGTCAAATAAAAATCAATATAATAAAATAGGGAGCTTATTATTTTGCTGATTCACTAGAACCAATTAGAAGCGACCAGCAATCTTGGTCCATGGCAGAGAACATAAAGGCAAGACTAGTCAGTTTGGAACAGACCTAACAAGAAGCGTACAAAAATCTCCGAGATTTTGTAAGAACAAATGAATCATTTGATGGAAGCGATGACAATATTAGTCAGAAACCTGAGAGAAGGGATCACAAATCAACAACAAGGTCAAGAAGCATTGCAACCACGAAATCTCACACAAATGGAGGCACAAGTTCATGACCCTACTCCTGCACATCAAGGTATCCCACTGATTGTGGGGCATGGGGCAGAGGTACCGAAGTCCCCAGCACTAAAGGAAGATATTGAATCCCCCGTAATAGTGCGACTTGAAGAGAGACTAGAAGCAATCGAGAAGACCAAAGCTTATGGCCTGATAAGCCCAGATGAGCTATGTTTGGTCCCTGGTATAGTCTTCCCTCCAAAATTCAAGATGCCCGAATTTGAGAAGTTCAATGGTACCCTAGGCCCAAAATTTCATTTGATCATGTATTGTACAAAGATGGCTACTCATGAAGGGAATGACAAACTTTTGATACACTGTTTTCAAAAGAGTCTAACTGGAGGATCCCTTCGATGGTATTTTTAACTCGATAAAAGTTGCGTCAAGACATGACAGGCTCTTGCAACTGCTTTTCTTAATCAATACAAGTATGTTTCGAGCTAGTCCCTTATAAGCTAACATTACAAGAAATGGAAAAGAGGCCAAGTGAAAACTTTAAAGACTATATGAGGCCTGGAGGGAAATAAGAATGGGGGTCCAACCACTATTGTGAAAGGAAGCTTACCACATTATTCATTAATATGTCACGCTCCCAAATTCCAGGGAGCCGGAACCAAGAACATGACTTTCCCTTGCCCACACCCGAAAGGTCAAGGGGTTGGGGACTAGCATCAATAGAGACTACATGCGGGTCTTGTCTCAATCATGCAACCCTGTACAATCATACATCAAGGGTAATCCCGTACTTTCCCATATATCATCATGCATACAATAAGTCAAACAGTCATACAGACATCACATCACAAATAGTATGCAAATACAATCGTCCACGGACCCATGTCTGGGATATCACATAAAACAATATAGAATACAATATTGTATTATACATCGAGTAGTGGGCATGTCCTCCTGGAAGAAAGTCCTCCACTAGTCTCGGGTCACACCTGAAAAGAGAAAATAACAAGTAGGGGTGAGCAACAAGCTCAGGTAGGTGACCCTAATACTCCACAAAATGCAAACATACAAGTCTATACTATATGCTCGTGTACTCGTGCACCGTGTAGTGTGCACAATCATCAAGACTCAGCCTGCGCAAACAAACATCAGGACTCGGCCTACCCACACAAGATAGCTTTTCCATGATCCTCCACAGGATCCTAGCTCAGGCACTCGGCCTTAGCTCCATGGCTCACGGCCACACACCTCAACAAGATCTCCGGGCACTCCCTACCACAACGCTATATGCCCGACCACGGTGCCACACGGCCTCGCCATCAACGCATATGCCCGACCACAGCGTAATATGCCCGACACACGGTGCCACACAGGCCTGCCATCGGCACATATGCCTGCCCTGTCAACCACATAGCATCATCTATGCTTCACGGTGAGAACCCAACAAGTCATAGAGCCCAAGCCCCAATTCCTCAAACCAACACACCAACACCGATATGACATTAAGGTTCACCATACTCCCTTTATAACTGAAGCCCGTTTTCACAAACCAATCATCATTCCTTGACCAAGGAAGGAGATACCCATAGGAGTTCTTTTCTGGAAATAAAAAGTCCCGACATTGGGTTCCCATATCATAACTAAGATAATTTGACTTTTGGAGATTTTTCTGAGATGTCTAACCCCACTTTCCAAAAATTCACCTCTACAAAAAATTAGATTTTTTCTAGATTTTACACTAAATCCCAATTTTTACATTTTGAAGGAGTAAAAATTTAATTTTTTAGTATTTTTCTTTGAATTCGAAAAGGGGGTATTTCATTATTTACATTATAACTTAACTATAATACTTAAATGTGGAGAGTCTTAAAGGTTACAATGTAAATGGGTCCAGTCTAGTGCAGATGCACTGGCTCGAAGCTGTAGAATTGCTCGTACGCGGGACTATGACTGAACCGCGAACCACGACTTAGCTACGGAAATGCGGCCTCAAAGACTCGAAGTCGCGACTGCGACCTTCGACCTTCAACTTTCGGATCTTCGACCCTACGACTATGGGTCTACGGACCTTCGACCTTACGACTACGGGTCTACGGACCTTTGACCCTACAATTACGGATCTACGGACCTTCGACCCTACAATTACGGATCTTCGACCCTTCGACTATGGTTTTTCGACCCTTCGACCTAAATCTTCAGGTCTTCATCCTTTCAACCCAATAGTTCACCTAGGGTATTGTTCATCGTCGTTCTTACCTTTTTTCGTTTGGAATCAACCCAGTGACCCCCAGACGCTTACAAACACACGTTTTACGCAATAGACTACAATATCTACCTCAAAATGGGTCATGAACGCCTCTAAATCGCACAGTAACAATAGAAATACACACATAAGTGCAGATTTCCAGAAATCTAGATCTAAATCCAGATTTCCATGGTTGAATTCTCAACCCTCATGGAATACGTGAGTTAAATAAACCCAGGATCACGAAACACATATCCAAACTAATATCAATCAATTCTTAACCACGGATCTTATGCTAAACCATTAGATCTAACCCAAAATTGAATTCCCCCATGTAAAGACTCGTATTTGGGTAGTTTTGAGAGATAGTCATTTTATGGGAATGTAACTATCTGAACGGTAGTGTAGTCGTTGATGTGAGCATTTTGACCGTACTTGGGCCCAATTCCAAGTCGGGGCCCCATTTGACCCGATTGTTGACTTTTTGGGGGTTTATTGGTTGACTTTGCGTTTGGGCGGTCATTTGGGTGTAATAATATCTGTTTAGTGTTGTGCTCGTCATTTCGAGCGTTTTGACTGTAGTTTGACTCAATTTGGAGTTCAGGGCCTTGGATGTCAATTTTTGTGTTGGGAGGTCAATTATTGACTGGGTCAATGGTTGACTAGGTCAGTTGACTGGCAGAAATATAAATAGCAAAAAAAAAAGAGAAGCTTTCACTTTACGTTTCACATTTGTGCGTTTGAGAGAGAGAGCTTGAGAGAGCTTTGAGGCCTTGGCGATTTGGGGCAATTTGGGTTCGTGGAGCTCAAAGATTCACTTTAAGTAGGTGTCCTTAAACTTCTTATCTCTCTCTTGTTTTAGATTTGCACGAATTTATCATGATTTATGAAATTGAGCATGAACCCTAGAATTTGGGGAAATCAAATTTTGGGTTAGATCTAATGGTTTAGCATAAGATCTGTGGTTAAGAACTGTTTTATATCATTGTGGATATATGTTTCTGTGATTTTGGGGTTGATTAACTGTGTTTTTCATGAGGGTTGATAAGTCAACCATGGAAATCTGGGTTTAGATTTAGATTTCTAGAAATCTGGAATTTTATACATGTTTCTGTTGTTTCTATGTGATTTAGAGTCGTTCTGGACACGTTTTGAGGTAGATATCGTAGTTTGTTGCGAAACAGGGATGTTAGTGAGCATCTAGGAGTTTCTAGGCGTGTTCCAGATGAAGAACAGGCAAAAACGATGATGAACAGTACCCTGGGCGCGTTACTGGGTCGAAGTAACGAAAATCCGAAGTTCTGGGTCGTAGGGTCATAGTTCGTAGGTTCGTAGTTCAAGGTTCGTAGTTCGTAGTTCGTAGGTTCGTAGTTCGTAGTTCGAAGGTTCGTAGTCCGAGGGTCGAAGTTCGTAGCCGAAGGGTCAAAGGTCGTAGCCTCGCTTCGAGTCTTCGAGGTGCGCTGCAGCTCCGCACTCCGCGCCTACGAGTCGCCAGCCTACGAGTCGCAGGTTCGAGCTACGAGTCGCAACTCTTGCGGAGTGTAACTGGACACTGGACAGCATTGGACTGGACCTATTTACATCGTAACCTATACCCATCTACACAAGTATTATACTTAAGTTACTATGTAAATAACGAAATACCCCCCATTTGGATTCAAAGAAAAATACTAGAAAAATTAATTTCCACTCTTTCAAAATGTGAAAATTGGGATTTAGTGTAAAATCTCGAAAAACCCAAAAGTTCGTAGTGGTGAATTTTTGGAAAGTGGGGTTAGATATCTTCAGAAAAATCCCCAAAAATCAGATTATCTTATTTATGATATGGGAACCCAATGCCGGGACTTTTAATTTTAAGAAAATAGCTACTATGGGTACTTCCTTCATAAATCAAGGATTGAGGATTTACTTGTGAAGACTGGCTAGAGTTCCAAATGAAATGTTGAGAATGACATGCCATACTAATGTTACTATGTTGGTGTGAGGTATTGGGGCATGGACTCCGTGACTTGTTTGGGTTCTCACCGTGATGCACCGATGGTGCTATGTGGTTGACGTGGCAGGCATATGCGCCGATGGCAGGCCTGTGTGGCGACTGTGGCTGGGCATATTGCGCTATGCCGTGGCAGGCATATGCGTCGATGGCAGGCCCGTGTGGCGACCGTGTCCGGGCATATAAGCGCGTGGTAGGGCCGAGTGCCCGAGCTGGGATCCTGTTGAGGATCGTGGACAAGCCGTCTGTGTGGGCAAGTTAGGTCCTGATGTTTGTTTGCAGGCCGAGTCCTGATGATTGTGCACACTACACAATGCACGAGTACACGAGCATGTAGTATAGACTAGTATGTCCGCATGATGTGGAGTGTTGGGGTCACCTACCGAGCTTGTCACTCACCCCTACTTGTTGTTTACCTTTTTCAGGTATGACCCGAGACTAGTGGAGGACTTTCTTCCAGGAGGACGTGCCCACTACTCGATGTATGATACAATACCGTATTCTATATTGTGTATTGTATTATGTTTGTATCCCGGACATGGGTCCGTGGACGATTGTATTTGCATCTTGTTTGTGATGTGATGTCCGTATGATTGTTTGACTTATTGTATGCATGATGATGTATGGGAAAGTACAAGATTACCCTTGATATATGGTTGTACAGGGTTGCATATTTGAGACAAGACTCGCGGTGTTGTCTCTATTGGTGCTTAGTCACCAACCCCTTGACCTTTTGGGTGCGGGCAAGGGGAAGTCATGTTCCTGATTCCGGGTTTTCTTGGAATTCGGGGGCATGACACCCCAAAACCTAGGGTTCATGCTTAATTCCATAAATCATGAAAAATTCATACATACCAAGGACAGAATCAAGATAAGAAGTTCAAGGACACCTACCTGGAGTGATTTTTTGAGCTCCACGAACCCAAATCGCCCCAAATCGCCAAGGCTTCAAGCTTTCAAGCTCTCTCTCTCAAACGCACAAATATGATAACGTAAAATGAAAGCTCTTATTTTTCATTCTATTTATATTTTTGCCAATCATTGACTACTAATTAACTTAGTCAATAATTAACCTCCTAACACAATAATTGACCTCTAAGGTCCCAAACTCCAAATTGAGTCAAATTACAGTCCAAACGCTCGAAATGACGAGTACAATACTATTCAGATATTATTACACTCAAATGACTGCTCAAATGCAAAGTCAACCAATAAACCTTGAAAAGTCAATAATCGGGCCACTCGGGGCCCTAGCCCAGAATCGGGCCCAAGTACTATCAAAATGATCACATCGACAACTACACTACCATCTAGATAGTTGCATTTCCCATAGAATGACTATCTCCCAACACTACCCAAATATGAGTCTTTACATCCTCCCCACCTTAGGACTTTTCGTCCTCGGAAATAAACACATGCCCAAAGGACAGCAAAATTCAAGCTCAAGCACCGCACAACAACAAGACACAAACACATGGTCATCAATATGATCACCAATCACACAAGTACAATGCAACTCACAACAAACCAAAAAGGCTCACAAAATGCCAACAAACAATAACCATATCTCTAGTAGAACCACATAAAAAACATACGCAAAACAAATGCATAAAACATAACTCATACCTCAGGGAAGGTCCTCACATCCTCCCCACCTCAGGACTGATTGTCCTCGAACAGCTCAAGATGAAGAACCTGAATTTGGATCTCTTTCTCCTAAGTCTGCTCCTCCATGCCTCGGTGTCGCCATAACACCCGAACCAGTGAAATCGTCTTGCCCCGCAAGACCTACTCCCCCTTTGTCCAAAATCCGTGCCGCCATTTCAACAACGGCACCATCATTAGCCAAGTCTATGTCGCGATAGTCCAACACATGAGAAGGATCTGGGTGATACCGTCTCAACTGAGACACATGGAACACATCATGTACTCGCGCCAATTCCGATGGCAAAGCTAATTGGTAAGCCACTGCGCCTACGGTAGCAATAATCTCAAATGGCCCCACAAAACGAGGGGAGAGTTTGGATCCACGTCCAAACCTCTAATGCCCTTGACGTGGCGAAACCCGGAAAAATACACGATCCCTCACCTCAAACTGCAAAGGTCGATGCCTGTGGTCCACGTAGGACTTCTGCCTACTCTGTGCTGTCAACATATGCTGTCGAATTAACTACACTATCTATATGGTCTCTCAAACCATATCGGGACCGAGAACCACTGTCTCTCCCGTCTGTGCCCAACACAAAGATGACCTACAAGGCCGCCCATATAGCGCCTCATACGGAGCCATCCCAATCGTGGCATGATAACTATTGTTGTAAGAGAACTCCACCAAAGGAAGGTGAGTCTCCCAACAACCTCCAAAATCTAAGACACAGGCACGTAAAATATCCTTGAGCGTCTGAATCGTCCGCTCCAACTGACCATCTGTCTGCAGATGAAAGGCGGTACTCAGGTTCACCCTGGTACCCAAAGCTCACTGCAACTGTCTCCAAAACTAAGAGGTGAACCTCGCATCCCGATCAGATATAATAAACAATGGGACTCCATGCAATCGCACAATAACATCAAGATACCTCTGTCCCAAAGTTCTCACCTGGACTGTCTCCCGAATATGAATAAAATGCGCCGATTTGGTCAATCGGTCCACAATAACCCATATGGTGTTGTGTCCCCTGGAACGAGGAAGTCTAGTGACAAAATCCATAGTTACGTGGTTCCATTTCCACTCTGGCATTGGCAATGACTGCAACTCACCAGCTGATCTCAGGTGCTTTGCCTTGACCTGCTGACAGGTCAAACACCTCCTCACAAAATCAGCAATGGCCTTCTTCAGGCCTGGTCACCAATACTGCCTCCTCACGGCATGGTACATCTTGGTCCCACCAGGATGTACAGCTAACCTCGACTGGTGAAATTCCTGAAGAACCTCCTCCTGAAGAGAAGTGGGAACTATCACTCGACCCCTGTACCGCAATACATGCTCTACATCCTTAGTCCAATTAGAAGATGTCTACCTTGTCTGAATCTTGTCCCTGATGACCTCACAGTCAACGTCCCCCAGCTGATCCTCTATGATCCGGTCTTGCAACTCGGGATCGCTACAACAACACTAAGCATCACTCGCCCATCACCGGTCACCATCTCGCAATCTCATCGTCGCTAACCGACCCATCATCTCCCATTCCTTAATGGCACAATGGGCCACAGGTGCCTTGCTCTTCCTACTCAGAGCATCTACCACCACATTACCCTTGCCAGGGGTATACAGCATATCAAACTGAAACTGCTGCAAGTACTCCACCCACCGCCTCTGCCTAAAGTTTAGGTCTCACTGAGAAAAGATATACTGCAAGCTCTTGTGGTCTGTATACACCACAAATTTCTCCCCAAGGAGATAATGTTGCCAACTCTTTAAAGCAAATATCACTGTAGCCAACTCCAAATCATGCGTGGGATAGTTCTGCTCATGTGGTCTCAACTGCTTAGATCCATAAGCAATCACCTACTGAAGTCTGCATCAACACACAACCAAGCCTCACCCTAGAGGCATCACAATACACCTCAAAAGGCACACCCTCCTGTGGAAGAATCAGGATAGGTGCTGAGGTCAATCGTGCCTTCAGCTCCATGAAAGCACTCTCACATGCATCATACCAAACAAAAGGAACTCCCTTCCTGGTCAGGTTCGTCATAGGAGCTGCTAACCATTGACCACTAATTAACCTAGTCAATAATTGACCTTTCAACATAATAATTGAATTCCAAGGTCCCAAACTCCAAATTGAGTCAAATTATAGTCCAAATGCTCGAAATGATAAGTATAACACTATTCGGATATTATCACACTCAAATGACCGCTCAAATGCAAAGTCAACCAATAAACCCTAAAAAGTCAATAATCGGGCCACTTGGGGGCCCAACCCGGAATCGGGCCTAAGTACTGTCAAAATGCTCACGTCGACGGCTACACTACCGTCTAGATAGTTGCATTCCCATAGAATGGCTATCTCTCAACACTACCCAAATACGAGTCTTTACAAATACCATGAAAGAGACTTATTATGAAAAGCTAGTAGGAAATGTGACCATCAGTTTTGCTGACCTAGTCGCCTCAGGAGAAAGAATAGAAAGTGGTATTAAGCAAGGGAAGATTTGTGAGGATAAGGCAGAAGAATCTAGAAAGCTATTACATGCGGCCGAAAAGGAAAATAAATGTTTGGGCAATCAAAAGACTATCTATAAAGTACCACAATTGACGGCTCATATTACACCAATGATTTAGAATCAGGGCAAGCCAGAAAGAAGAGAAATTGAGCCAATCCCGATGATGTATGCCAAGTTGTACCCCAAATTACTGGGGGTAGGTTTGGTAGCTCCCATACCACCGAAAGAGATAAGTCTTCCATACCCAACAAGGTACAACTCGAGAGCCCGATGTGAGTATCATTCTGGAGGAATTGGTTATAATATCGAGAGATGTATGACTGTCATCACTGGATTTCGTCCGAGCCCGTTTGAGGTGGGCACAAACTAAACCAATGGTGAGAAATTTTGAAGTCTCCACCAACTGTTTTTGGGGTACAGTTGGATACCCTCTACTTTGAGTAGTTTAAAGTGTGTGGTCTGCGTCATCAGAGAAGGGTTCGGGAGTTGGTTACGTGTAGGGAAGGATTAGCACCCCTACAGCGCCCTTTCGGTATCTAATTTAGGAGGAGGAGGTTTTTATTTTATTTGTACTACCATGACTAGGTTAAGTTTCCTAAAGAGTCTATGATTTCTCTTTGACTAAGTTATTTGTCAAAGTTATGGTTAAAATTGATTTACCCTAAATCCCTAAAGGGAATCCTAAAAGTTTTGGGTTTTTGTTTGAAGTGAAGAATGAGATCCTACAAATTGATGTTGGTTTTGGTTTTTTCTTTTGGAAATTTAAGTCCTAAAAAATGGTTTTTATTTTCCCCATTTTTTTGGGTTAGAAAATATACATTTTTGGTTTTTGTTTTATTTTTTGTTGTTTTTTGTCTTTTTTTTGTTCTTTTTTTTGGTTTTAGAAATTGATGTACTAATTTTGGTTTTCATCTTTTTTTGGCTTTAAAACATGAAAACGTTTTTTTTTGTTTGTTTTTGTTTTGTGTTTTTCAAGGAGACATTTTGAACACATTTTGAAAACTTTTTATAGAAAAACATTTTATAGAAGACGTTTTGGAAAAATATTTTGTGGAATACATTTTGTTATTATTTTTTTTATTGTGTGTTTTTAAAGCATTGAACCTAAATCTACGCGTTTCAACAATTAAAAATACATAGGAACACATATATCAAAATAGACGTGGAGTGTGTGAATGTGACATCCACAAAAGAAAAATAAAAGCACTCTTTTTTTCTTTTTCCCCCTTTTTTTTTATTCATATCTTTTTTTATGCCTCTCTTTTTTTTGCCTCTTTTTTTTTGAGTTTCCTTGCTATTACATATTACAACTTTGTGAGAAATGACAAGTACAATCAATAAAACAAAAGAAAATGAATAAAAAGCAAGACAATAAAAAGAAACAACACAACACAACAATTACAGAAAAAAACAAGCGAATAGCGTAAGGCAATCGAAATGAAAAATTAACCCGACTTTATCTTGGATTTGGGGCTCCGATTGCTGCAACGTTGGCAGGCAGGCGTGACTCCTTTCTTGGTGTTTTTGAAGAGAGGTGGCTGGGCGAAATTGGCAGCAAAACTGGGCGTTTTCTGGGACTGAACTCTCCTTCCCCCCTTTTTTGGATCAGGGAGCTGGGTATGAGGAAAAGATGGCAGCAGGTTTTTTTGTTAGAGATAAGGAGTCTTTCTGTTCTCTCTCTCTCTCTCTCTCTGGACGTTTTTTGCAGGGAAGAAACTCGGGCGTTTTTTTTGATATGAAGACTTTAGGGAAAATGAAGAACTCCCCTCTTTTTGCTGGGCAAACTCTCTTCTTTTCCTTTCTGTCGAACTCCCCTCCTTTTTTGGGCGAGATCTCTGTTTTTCTTTTTTGCACGCTGGGCGTTTTTCTCTCTGTTTGCGTTGGGACGAGGCTGGGGCGTAAATGGTAGCAGGTTTTTTCAACGATCCTTGGTCTCCTCTTTTTTCCTTTTTCTCTTTTTTTTTTTTTGCGCAGGGACGGACGACTGCATCTTAAAGGGCTGGCGGAAACCTTTTGGCTAGACTGTCATTAATTGCAGCATTAAATGCTATATTATTGATGCAGTATTTTAATTTGCAGACTTGATGCTTTGTCGGGTGGACAGCTTGTGCGGAAAACAGGGTAGCTCGTGATTGCCTTTTGAATTTGTATTTTAGCACATGTGACTGACATGGTCGTTGCAAAATTAATTCTTTGTCAGGTGGCCAGCGCAGAGGACGGGTCTCGTGAACAGCTAGCGAGAAAAAGAAAAAGCCAGCGCGAAAAGCCAGCGAGAAACGCCAACCAGCGAAGCTCAAAGGGGTCAAAGGCTCGAAGCATCGGCAGGTCGGAGTGTCGGCGGTGAAGTGTCGGCAAGGTCGAAGCTTCGGTGGGTCGAAATTTCGGTGGGGCGAAGGTCAACGGTCAACGGGTCGAAGTGTCGGCGGGTCAAGGTCGGGCAGGTCAAAGGTTTATAGGCCTCGCGTGTCCAGGGTCGAAGGGTCGAAGGTTAAAGTGTCGGAAGCGGGGCTTCGAGGGTCAAGGGTCGAAGGTCGGAGGTTCGCAGGTCAAGGCGTCGCAAGTCCTGGCGTCGTAAGTCTCAAGGCGTCGCATCTTCACAGGGTTTGAAAGTCCGAAGGGGTGAGTTGTAGGTCGGAGTGTCAGCAGCGGGGCTTCAAGGCTTCGAGGCTTCGATGCTTCGAGGCTTCGAAGGTCAATGGGTCGAGGTGGCGGTAGGTCAACGGTCAAAGCCGAAGTTTTTTTTTTTGAACTTTTAATTACCTTTTTACCCTTACCCACAATGCAAAAATGGACGACCTTTTAGGGATTGTTTGGGAAGACCCGTATTCGCCTACATAGACATTTTGGAGAGTTTCGCATGATCACTTTTGCGGGCAGTTTGACTAGAGGCATTGACCGTCTTTTGGCAAGTTTGACTTTTTCCAACGAAAGTTGTTTTGGCCATAACTTCTTCATTTTAAGTCCGATTTGAGCTCGATCAAGTGCGTTAATCTCCAATTTTCATCCTCTATCACCTGGTGTTGGTCTTGGGGCGCTTCAAGGACTTGTAGCAGAAGTCATTAATTTTGGACTCCCCCATCCGTGTCAATTGTATCCATCTTGTGCAAATTGGGGCTAACATCAATTCTGAACCATTCCTTGGAAGTATAGGATCATTGTGGACCTGTTCAACAAGGTATATGGCATGGGCAGAAAGGTATATCAAATGGGGTTAGTATGTCCAACCCGGACAAAATGGGGTCCAACAGCTGCCCCTCTTTGTGCATTGTTCGTGTACAAACAAGTGTACAAAGATTAAAAGGGAGTCATTTTGGATGGGTCGAGCGCTTACCCGACTTACCTGGTTTTAAAGCAGAAGGAGAAATCTGGCTGGGTGTAGAAGGTGTTGCAGAGGCCGTAGGATTACCGCCCATGATGCAAAGATACTGGAAAAGGAAAGCCTACAACAAAGATAGGCTTGGACTGAAACTTGAAAGCCTACCGCAACGATAGGCGTGAACGAAAAAGAAGGAAAGCCCACGGCAACGTTAGGCTTGAATTAAAAATGAAAAGCCCACAGCAACGATAGGCTTGAATTGAAAACGGAAAGCCCATAGCAACAATAGGCTTAAATTCTAAAAGGGAAAGCCTACGGCAACATTATACTTAAACTAAAAAAATGGAAAGCCCACAAAGAACGATGGGTTTGAATTGAAGATGGAAAGCCCATAGCAACGATGGGCTTGAATTGAAGATGGAAAGCCTATAGCAATGATAAGCTTGAAGTGAAGATGGAAAGCCCACAACAACGATAGGCTTGAATTGAAGATGGAAAACCCACAACAACGATAGGCTTGAATTGAAGATGGAAAGCCCACAGCAACGATAGGCTTGAAGTGAAGATGGAAAGCCCACAAAGAACAATAGGCTTAAGCCGAAAATTGAAAGGCCCACATCAACGATAAACTCGAATTGAAAATGGAAAGGCCCACATCAATGATAAGCTCGAATTGAAAATGGAAAGCCCACAACAAAGATAGGCTCGAATTGAAAATGGAAAGGCCCACAACAACAATAAGCTCGAATTGAAAATGGAAAGCCCGCAACAATGATGGGCTTAAGCTGGAAAGACCTGTTGGAGACATCAATTGGTATTTGGGGAAATGCCTTAAGAAATTGGTGAATTTGGGAAGTAACCCAATTTGGGCTCCCTCTACGAGTTCACTCAAGGAGATCGCTCTACGAGGTGACCCAAAAGGGGAAAAAGTTTGTCAAGTGCCAAAAGGATGCATTTAGAGCCTGGGGAAATTGCAAAGAAAGAGTTGTAAAGTTGAACAAAGAAAGCTAGGATAGCTTGGTGAGAAGCTTCTTTGGGTATGAGCTCCTAGGATCTTCGGAGGCGGCAACATTTCGAAATTACAGAGCATGCTTGAATGGATGCAAATGATGCATGGAATGCAATGTGATGTATGCGAGGATGCATGGTGACAATGTATGGCTAATGACCCAATATGAGCCGAGGGTTTATCTCCCTGGTCCTGGAGAGTTTAGATGACATCCAACTTGTTGGGGACTTTTTGTCTCTCGGGCCGGGGACACCTTTCTATCTTTCTTTGGGGGACTCCCTCTTTTATGGATGGAGGGTTTGTTTGACTTAGTTTCACTCCATTGAGGAGCTTAACTTGAGAGCTTCTCTGGGGATAGTGATATCCCGTGGAGATATGGGTACTCCGAGTTGGGGATTAACTTGTTTGGGGATTTTGAGCTTGGCCATACCCATAAGGCAATGCTAAAAGAGCCTAACTGGGGATTCAGGATATTCTAATTAAATGCGAAATGAAGACCATATAACATGATTAAAAAGATAAAAAGGGATTTTTCTTGGTTTAATTCCACAAAACATATTTATATCATAAAAAGTGTCCTATTGTTATAATCGATGAAAACGAATCACAAGTCTATAAAAGTATAATGTACAAATTTGATTCGAATGTGCCGCAGGTTTGATCAAGTCTTCCACTGTTTTGCACCGTTGTTTTTAGATGATGTTGTCTCTACTGTGTGCAAAGGACCCTATTTGTTGTGGTCCTGATCCTTTCGGATTCTCGACTGATTGATTTCACCCTTCAAGATTTATCGTTGGCTTTGTATTTTACCCTTGGTGCCCTTTCAGGTATTCACCAAGTCCGCCTTTTTTTTTTTTTTTTTGTCTTTTGTTGGAGCTTTGTATTTTACCCTTGGTGTCCTTTTGGGTTTTCACCAAGTCCGCTCATTACAGGAATTGTTGGGAGGTATGAGAATTAAGCATAAAACTTTTTGACGGCGTCGCTATTCACTAGATTAGGAAACTCATCTTCGTCCATTTTGGCAAGGATCAATGCGCCTCCCGAGAATGCTTTTTTCACAACATATGGGCCTCCATAATTGGGAGTCCACTTGCCTCTATGGTCGTGTTGAATTGGCAAGATCTTTTTGAGGACAAGATCACCCTCTTGAAAGCTCCTGGGCTTCACCTTTTTATTGTAACTATTCATCATTCTCTGTTGATATAGCTGTCCTCTGCAAACTGTTACCAAGCGCTTGCCTTCAATTAAATTCAACTGCTCATAACGACTTTGGACCCATTCTACTTCTTCGAGATGAGTATCCTTAAGTACTCGGAGGGAAGGTATCTCCACTTCGATCGGTAGAACTGTTTCCATGCCATAGACCAAAGAAAATGGAGTTGCCCCAGTCGATGTACGCACTGAGGTACGATAAGCATGCAAAGCGTAAGGTAGCTTCTCGTGCCAATCTTTGTACGTTTCGAGTCATCTTTTCGATAATGTTCTTGATGTTCTTGTTGGCTGCCTCGATCGCTCCATTCATCTTTGGGCGATAGGAGGTCGAGTTGCGGTGTTGAATTTTGTATGTTTCACACAACCTCCCTATCATCCAGCCTATTCAAATTGGCAGCATTGTCCATTATGATCCGCTCGGGAAGCCCATATCGGCATATGATGTTGTTCCACATAAATCGAAGTACCACGCCTGTGTGACATTAGCATATGATGCGCTTCTACCCACTTGGTGAAGTAATCAATGGCTACCAAAATGAAACGATGACCATTAGAAGCTTTTGGAGATATTGGTCCGATAACGTCAATGCCCCAAAGCGAGAACGGCCACGGGGAAACCATCACGTGTAGTTTGGATGGCGGTACTTGGATTTTATCGCCATAAATTTGACACTTAAGGCATTTGCGCACATATTCAATGCAATCCTTTTTCATGGTGACCCAATAATAGCCCATTCGCATGATTTGTCTTGTTAATGCATGTCCATTTGCATGTGAACCACATTCACCTTCGTGCACTTCTTTCATTATTTGTGTTGATTCTTATTTTGCCACACACTGAAATAATACCATGTCATGATTTCTTTATACAGAACGGGACCATCAAGTTAGTAGTTGGACGCTGACCTTCGGATATTTCTTTTATCGATTCAGGAGGCCTCTCTTGGGTATTCTTGCTTAAGCAAAATCTTGTTTGACGTCATCAAACCAAGGTTTTTCTTCAGTATTTCCTTCAATGGCCATGCAATGTGCAAGAGCATCTTGTATACAGATATCGAAAGACTGGACTTCCAACTTTGTGTCTAGTTGAAGGAGGGAGGCTAAAGTGGCCAACGCATCAGGGATCTGATTGTATTCCCTGGGCCTATGCTCAAACGTGATGTCTTCAAATTGCTCGGCTAACTCCGTAATGTGCTTCTGATACGGGATTAATTTGTGGTTTCGAGTCTCCCATTCACCCCTTACTTGAAAAATGATGAGTGTCGAATCGCCGAATACTCGTAATTTTTTGATTCCTTTGTTAATGGCTTCTTGAAGTCCCATCACACAAGCCTCATATTCTGCTACATTGTTTGTACAAGGGAAGGTTAGCTTTGCCGCTATAGGGAAATGTTCGCCTTTTGGGGATATCAGGATGGCCCCAACACCGTGACCTAAGAGACTGGAGGCTCCATCGAACCACATCGTCCATATATCTGATACTTCGGCCGAAATGATGTTGATGTGCTCATCTGGGAAGCCAATAGTCATGGGCTCGTAGTCTTCTAGTGCTCTGTCTGCCAAGTAATCTGCTATTGCGCTCCCTTTTATAGCTTTTTGTGGCACGTAGATGATATCATACTCCGATAGGATCAGCTGCCATTTGGCGATTATCCCAGAAATGGATGGTTTTTCTAAGAGATATTTGAGCGGATCATGCCTTGAAATCAGCCATGTGGTATGATAAAGAGTGTACTGCCTCAATCTTCTTGTTATCCAGACAAGAGCACAACACGTCTTCTCCAAGGGTGTGTAGTTTTCTTCATTGATGGTGAACTTCTTGCTGAGGTAATAAATGGCTTGCTCCTTCTTGCCTGTAGAATCATGTTGCCCCAAGACACAACCCATCGCTGACTCCTAAACGGTCAAGTATAAGATCAGAGGTCTATCTGGTACTGGTGGGACCAAAATAGGTGGATTAGACAGATATTGTTTGATCTTGTCAAAAGCTTCTTGACACTTGTCATTCCAAATTTCTGGGTTGTTCTTTTGTAAAGTCTTGAAAATGGGTTCACATGTGGCTATCAATTGGGAAATGAATCGGGCAATGTAATTCAGTCGCCCTAGGAATCCTTTAACCTCCTTGATGGTCCGTGGTGGCAGCATCTCTTGGATAGCTCGAACTTTATCCTGGATCGATTTCAACTCCTTTTTGGCTCACAATGAAACCCAATAGTTTTCCCGACATGGCTCCAAAAGTGCACTTTTCGGGATTCAATTTCAAGTGATATTTCGAGCCTTTATTGAAGAGCTTGCGGAGTACTTCGATATGCTCTTCAAGTGCTTCGTGATTTGGCTATCATGTCATCCACATATACTTCGACTTCCTTATGCATCATGTCGTGGAATAGGGTCACCATGGCTCGCCGATAGGTTGCCCTGCGTTCCTTAAACCAAAAGGCATCACATTATAGTAGAAAATGCCCCAAAGTGTCGTGAATGTGGTCCTCTCTTTGTGTTCGGGGGCCATACGAATTTGATTATAGCCCGAGAAACCATCCATAAATGAGAATAGGGCGTGTTTTGTTGTATTATCCACTAAGGTATCAATATGAGGAAGCGGGAAGTTGTCTTTCGGACTAGCCCAATTCGGATCTCTATAGTCGACACACATGCGTACTTTGCCTCCTTTCTTGGAGCCTGGTACAACATTGGCCACCCATTCTAGATAGTGGGAGACACTTAGGAAACCTACATCCCATTGCTTTTTAACTTCTTCTTTAATCTTCGATATCATCTCTGGTCTCATTCTTCGCAATTTCTTTGTCTGGCTTGCACTCGGCTTCACGGGTATTTGATGTTGCACTATATCTGTGTCTAATCCGGGCATATCTTGGTATGACCATGCAAAAATGTCGATGTAGCTTCTTAACAGCTCGATTAACTTCTTCCTAATGTCGGTAGCTATCAAACACCCCACCCTCAATTCTTTTGGTTCGGCTATTGTCCCCAAGTTCACTGTTTCTACTGGGTCCTCACTTGGAATGGATAAGCGATCATCCTTTTCCAATAGACGTATGATCTCTCTCGGTAGCTCGGGTGTCTCTTCTACCTCATTCTCGTTAGCTTCAAACACGGGCTGCTCCCAGTTTGGACTTTGGTCAAACCTTTGGCATCTCGTTTCGCCTTCGCATACCATGTTTTCATTGACATTGTGATACCTGCTTATAAGAGAATGACAAGTTGGTAACCAAATATGATATGCATATGTTATGAATGGAATGAACCATGAAAGATTTTGAAAAACATATTTTATTGGAAGGTTTAAGGAAAAACAAATGTTCACAGCTTCAAAATACATTAAAATAGAATACATTAAATCCCAGCGACCCGTAAGCATTACATTATGGGGAGGTCCAGGCTGGTCCAATTGTTCAATGGATGGTTGGGATCCTCTCGCACTAACTGAACCATCTCGCTTGGTGCATGCTCATTTGTGTCCAATACGGCTATAGTCCCCATCTTGGGCTCAGGTTGGCTCTTAGGGATAAACCCTCCACTCCGGAATGTAACATTCAAGGGGGGGAAGCTTCTCCTTTCTTCTTATGCTGGCCTTTTCTGCAATCTTGCCATTCTGACTTCCCTCTTCTTGATAGCTTCCCTCTGTCTATCAGCTTTTGTAGGGACGTAGCCTAGCCCAAACTTTTCGGTATTTTCTCGGATGGTCAGGGGTTTCTGAATCCCTTAAGCTGTCAGGCCTAATCCTTGCCCCGGTTTGTACCCCTGTTTGATCATAGTGGCTGCAACCATTTTTGCTGCCTTTGAGAGACGATGGTCTGGGGCAGAAGCGACATTCACCATCTCAAAAGCCCGATAGGAGCATTCTAGCACATCTTCGTTGCTTTCAATATAAGGAACTGATGCCGGTTTGGTGACGAGGAAACTTGTCTCTCTAGAGATGTAGATGAGTTGGTCCCCCATTACAAACTTCATTTTCTGGTGGAGACTTGATGGCACCGCTCCTGCCATGTGGATCTAGGGTCTTCCCAACAAACAGCTGTAATATGGCGTGATGTCCATCACCTGAAATTCCACCGTAAAAGTAGTTGGCCCAATCATGAGTGGAACATCCAGAGTTCCCACCACGTCACGCTTTCCTCCATCGAATGCTCGTACTTTCATCGTACAGGGATGTATATAGGATGCGTCGATTGGAAGTTGCTGCAGTATATGCAAGGGCATAATGTTCAAGGCAGAGCCGTTGTAAATGAGTACGCGGGCTATGGTATGCTCCTTACATTTGATCGTAATGTGCGAGCTTTCATGTGCCCCTTTCCTTCTTGGGGTAGCTCGTCATCTCCAAAGCTAATGACATTGTTCATGATGAGGTTACCTGGCGATTCCATCAACATTTGCCACTGAGACGGTCGGTGGAACGTAGGCTTGGCTTAGAACTTTTAGCAGTGCTTCCTGGTGAGGTTGGGAATCCATCATTAATGAGAGCAAGGAGATGCGAGATGGTTGTCGACTTAGTTGATCCACAATATTATACTTGCTTTGTTTCATGAGTTTTAAAAATTCCATGGTCTCTTCTTCGAGTGATTGGTGTTCCTTTCCTCGTTGCCTCCAGGTGTTGGCCCAATGTCCTGGTTCTCTGACTTTTTCCTTCCTTGCTTTGTCGGCCATATCAGGGGCATATGCCCGACCGCTCCTGGTCATCTTTTTTCTGGCTGCGGCGGCTCCCTGGACTACTTCACAACTATAGTTCCATGGGACCGCCTTATCAGTCTTATAAGGGAAAGGAGCAGGAACACCTATGGTGAGAGGTGCAATTCCATGCGGTGGTTGTGGGATTTCGGTTCTCCCCCCCTTGTCTGGCATGAGACTTGAGGCATGGATAGTGAGAGGCTTGATTCCATGTGGCAGTAGTGGGATCTCCGGAGCCTTAACATTTAAGACAAGGGGTGTTGGCACCCATGGCGATTTGTGTGGATCATCTCCTTGGATCATGTGGCTTTGGTTATCCGTTCCTCCTCTTGAGAATTCGATCATCCTTTGGTCCATGAGCTTTTGTACCATGCTAGCAAACTCGCTACAGTGTTCGATGTCATGCCCCCGTGACATTTTGTGATAAAGGCATTCTTTCTCCAACTCTGTCCCCTTCTCTGTCTTCAATGCATCGGGAGCACGTATATATCCATATTCCTGCAGCAGGTTAAACAAGTAGCTTTTCTCCATTTTTATTTGTGAAACCTTCTCTAGCCATCCTTCTTTTGTGATACTGGCCACGTCATGAGAATGTTCTAGAAGCGGATTACTGTTCACATTTGGTGTCCCAGCCAGTACGGAAAAATCCAACCACTTTGCATCCTTTAATGCCTGAACCTTCCTTTTGAATGTTATACAGTTTTCGATATCATGTCCAGCTCCACCTGCATGATATTCACATCTGGCCTCTGGCTTATACCAGGCCGGGGGAGGCGTCTTTATTTCTCCCAAGGGTGTAGGGGTTACCATCCTTGCCTCTAAGAGCTTGGGGTATAATTCCGCATAAGTCATTGGAATAGGATCAAACCCTTGTTGTGGTCGACGAGAAGCCTGATTCGCTCCTGCTTGCTGGGTCGGGGCCCTTGGTTGCCCCTGTCCTTGGAATGAGGCTCCTGGTCCTTCCTGAGTTACTGGCCTTGGTTGCTCTGGGTATGGCACTCTCGGATGAAATGAGTTAGATAACATTGAATATGGAAATGGAACCCCTCCTTGCAGTAAGTATGGCATGAATTGGGGAGGTGGTGCAGGTGCAGCATAAGCAGCTACCGGTGACCCTCTGTAGCATCCTGGCGCTTGGTAGAATGTTGGTTGTATTGACTGGTGTGCTTGGTATACCAGGTTGCTCTCATTTTCCTTCTTCTTTGCTGGTGGTTGAAACCGTTTTGATACCTCAGCCGCATCACCCTTTAGCTTTCCGCCTTTAATTCCACTTTCTACACGTTCACCGGATGCAACCAAGTCTGCAAAGCTGTTAGAGACGTTACCTATCAACTTCTCGTAGTATACGCCTTTTAGTGTGTTGATAAAAAGAGTGGTGAGTTCTCTTTCGGTAAGAGAAGGTTGGACCTTCACAGCGGCCTCTCTCCATCTTCGTGCATAATCTTTGAAATTCTCCTCGGATCCCTTTTCCATGGACTGCAGGGTTAATCGATCCAGCGCCAGCTCGGTGACATGTTTGTACTGTGCCAAGAAGGAAGTAGCTAATTCTTTCCATGTCTTGATGCGGTTTCCATTTAGTTGAAAGTACCAGCGAAGGGATGCCCCGGTTAGGCTTTCCTAGAAACAATGCATGAGGAGCTTGTCTTCACCAGCATAAGCAACCATCTTTTGACAGTACATAGCCAGATGTGTCCTGCGACATCGGGTCCCGTTGAACTTTTCAAACTCTGGCATTTTGAATTTTGGCGGTAGCACCACTCCAGGGACTAAGCATAAGTCTTGTGGGCTGGTCATGCCATAGTTGTCCATGCCTTCTGCGACTTTCAATCTTTCCTCGAGTCGGCGTAGAGCGGGAGACTCAATATTTTCCTGAGGAGCTGGGGAACCCATCGCTTCCATTACATTTCTCGGTGCGGGCATAGTGAAATGAGTTTGATTTGGAGTTGGAGGTTGTGCTATAGCAGGATGATTGGTGGGTGTCTAGCTTGGAGCCGGATTGGGCGGTTGAATTACTTCTTGCCTCTGCTCTTGGTGGTGATTGATAGTTTCCCCTGTCGGGGTTCCTCTTGCCGGGATTCTTTCTCTTTCTTCAGTAAGCTTGGTGAGCATATCCATCATCAAAGCCATTTGCCCCTGCAGGGCTTGTTGTGATTGTTCTAAACCCATGAGTCTGTTCTCTGCTTCGTCTGCCAATGGTTGTGGCTGTGATATTTGATTGCGGCGAGATCTGAGATTGTAAGTGTGCGCAATCCTGGAAAGAGGCTGCTACCCACCTGGGTACAAAGGAACTTTTATTTGACTTTTTTTTCTTTTTTTATTTGATTTGCATGTATGCATGGAATGTATATGCGGAGGGTTAGAAAAACAAACAACTTTATTGCAAACAAAACATATAATACAAACACTCAATACAAACATACAATCTCGAAATGCCATAAAAAATGAAAGCTATCACTACATGATCTTAAGGCATTCTCTCAATCATCTCCTAAGTAGCACGGCGCCTCTTCCTCTCGGGGTGGTCGCTCACCGCTTCCTCCCTCGTTTTAATATGGTCTCGATCTGTTTTTCCCTCATTGCAGTCTTTGAAGAGCTCCTTCTAGAGATGCTTCTAGCCTCTCGGATCTGCCGCCTTAAAGTTTGATTCTCCTGGAGGATAGCCTTCATGTCTGAAGTTAGTCGTGGCTTGTGTTGTGCCCTCCAAGATATGTATGCGGGGTAAACACCAGGTTTTGAACTGTTGGGTTGGATCTTGTGTGGTGTGGACCATGCCTGATACATCTTGTTGCCTTCTTCTTGTGAGCATGGTTCTACTATAAGTGAAGTCACACTCTTCCATGCCAAATAACACGGGGATAATCGATGACGCCCCACTTGTCTTCCCACCTGCAGTGGTGCATATGCAGTTCCTCCCCAGGGACCTAAAAGTGGAACCCAATTGTAGTCCCCCAGCCTATATGCCATGGAGACCACCGGCATCCAAGGAGCGATCCCAGGTAATGTCATCTTTCGTGAGGTTCTCCAACTTCTTTTTCCAGCTTTCAAAGTCTTTAGGTAGGCTCCACTTGCTGAGCAGAATATCTAGTAGTGTTGTGGCTGGTACCTGATAAACAGCAGGAAAACGATGAACACTACAGGGGAAATGACCTTGCAACCAAGTACATAGGAGAGGTAGGCACCCCATGAACTGTCCCGAGCCTTTACTCCTTAGATAAGTAAGAGATCGAATGGTTTCGGCCAAGATAGCAGGAGTAGGGTCACATCCTTTGAGCACCTGCTGGACCAAATCTACAATTGCTCCATCGATGTGGGCCGGTATCCTTGGGAAAATGACTAGCCCATATATAGCTAGTGTAAGCAGTTTGTGTGCCCCTGCTTCTGTTGTGGTCTGTATTATTTCTTTGATTGTTGCCCATGGAAGATATTCTCGCCCACCATAGGTTGTGACCGCCGGTGAGTCCCATACTGGCTTTCCCATTATCTCAGCAAAGGCCCTTCGACATGATCTTCTGGGCTCCGGTAGATAGATTTTCATTTTGTTTTCCACAGGGGTATCCAATAATCTTTTGTATTCTTCTATTGTGGGAACAAGATCTATGCTGTTGAAGTCAAAGTACTGCCATCGAGGCTCCCAGAAATATATGGTTGCCCCAAGCATATCCTTATCGGCCAGTAACTCGGTCACATGGAGCAAATCTCTAAACTGTTGTATGTATATGCTTTTCCTTTTATCTGACCACTACCTCCATATTGTCTGTACCTCCTTAGTGTAGTCCAGCTGATCTTCTATGATAACATGTTCTGCCTTGTAGGCTTCTCCTGGCGGAAAATTTCCAAGGCGAAGTTGAATGTCTCCAGATGCTTGGGCCACCACTGCGACAGCCTCCTTGTCCTGAGTTCCTTTTAGGAGATGACTGAAAGTTGTCATGCCTATATGAATGTTGTGTTATGCATGATAACAGGTTAATATGTATCAAGGCAGTTAGACAGGATAAAAAATAAACCGGTAGTAAAAAAGACAGCTAATATGTGCAGGGGATGACTTAAGGACTACCCTACAAACAAAGGTTAGCATGGCATGGAATAGCAAACAAAATGTGGGTCAATGCCCCTGATGGGCTTCTATTGCTATACCTATCTTATTCGTTGGTTCCCAAACTTCCTCAATAGAGGGCTCCGTACACCATGGGATTTACCAGAGGGGGATCTTAAAAGGACGTGCCTTAAAAGAACCTTAAGCTTGAGTGAGGAGTCCGAGGCCCCATTGCGGATAATAATCAACGCGCTGGGGACCGTACTGAACCTCGCTAACCTAAATTGTGCTAAACCCGGGTATAGGGTTATGCATGAATGCAACAAGTATGGAAAGCAGTAAATCACAACTATCATGGTAGTTAAAGCGTATAAATAAATCACAGTTTAAAGATAAACGACGATTGTTAAAAAATAAGTAAATCATAATTTTATCTAAAAAACAACTTAGCACGACAATTAAATATATACAACAGTACAAAAAAATAACCTCCTACTCCTAGTTCTAGACCTAACTCTCTAAAGTGTTCATTGTCCCCAGCAGAGTCGCCAGCTGTCATCACTGGATTTCGTCCGGGCCCGTTTGGGGTGGGCACAAACTAAACCAATGGTGAGAAATTTTAGAGTCGCCACCAACTATTTTTGGGGTACAGTTGGATACCCTCTACTTTGAGTAGTTTAAAGTGTGTGGTCTGCGTCATCAAAGAAGGGTTCGGGAGTTGGTTACGTGTAGGGAAGGATTAGCACCCCTACAGCGCCCTTTCGGTATCTAATTTAGGAGGAGGAGGTTTTTATTTTATTTGTACTGCCATGACTAGGTTAAGTTTCCTAAAGAGTCTATGATTTCTCTTTGGCTAAGTTATTTGTCAAAGTTATGTTAAAATTGATTTACCCTAAATCCCTAAAGGGAATCCTAAAAGTTTTGGGTTTTTTTTGAAGTGAAGAATGAGATCCTACAAGTTGATGTTGGTTTTGGTTTTTCTTTTGGAAATTTAAGTCCTAAAAAATGGTTTTTATTTTCCCCTTTTTTTGGTTTTTGGGTTAGAAAACATACATTTTTGGTTTTTGTTTTACTTTTTGTTGTTTTTTTGTCTTTTTTTTTGTTCTTTTTTTTTTTGGTTTTAGAAATTGATGTACTAATTTTGGTTTTCTTCTTTTTTCTTTTGGCTTTAAAACATGAAAACATTTTTTTTGTTTGTTTTTGTTTTGTTTTTTTCAAGGGGACATTTTGAACACATTTTGAAAACTTTTTATAGAAAAACATGTTATAAAAGACGTTTTGGAAAAACATTTTGTGGAATACATTTTGTTATTATTATTTTTTGTGTTTTTTTAAAGCTTTGAACCTAAATTTACGCGTTTCAACAATTGAAAATACATAGGACCACATATATCAAAATAGACGTGGAGTGTGTGAGTGTGACATCCACAAAGAAAAATAAAAGTACTCTTTTTTCTTTCCCCCCCTTTTTTTTATTCATCTCTTTTTTATGCCTCTCTTTTTTTGCCTCTTTTTTTTTTTTTTTGAGTTTCCTTGCTATTACATATTACAACTTTGTGAGAAATGACAAGTACAATCAATAAAACAAAAGAAAATGAATAAAAAGCAAGATAATGAAAAGAAACAACACAACACAACAATTACAGAAAAAAAAACAAGCGAATAGCGTAAGGCAATCGAAATGAAAAATTAACCCGACTTTATCTTGGATTTGGGGCTCCGATTGCTGCAACGTTGGCGGGCAGGCGTGACTCCTTTCTTGGTGTTTTTGAAGAGAGGTGGCTGGGCGAAATTGGCAGCAAAACTGGGCATTTTCTGGGACTGAACTCTCCTTCCCCCCCTTTTTTGGATCAGAGAGCTGGGTATGTGGAAAAGATGGCAGCAGGTTTTTTTGTTAGAGATAAGGAGTCTTTCAGTTCTCTCTCTCTCTCTCTGGACATTTTTTGCAGGGAAGAAACTGGGGCATTTTTTTTGATATGAAGACTTTAGGGAAAATGAAGAACTCCCCTCTTTTTGCTGGGCAAACTCTCTTCTTTTCCTTTTTGTCGAACTCCCCTCCTTTTTTGGGCGAGATCTCTTTTTTCTTTTTTGCACGCTGGGCGTTTTTCTCTGTTTGCCTGGGACGAGGCTGGGGCGTAAATGGTAGCAGGTTTTTTCAACAATCCTCGGTCTCCTCTTTTTTCCTTTTTCTCTTTTTTTTTTTGCGCGGGGATGGACGACTGCATCTTAAAGGGCTGGCGGAAACCTTTTGGCTGGACTGTCATTAATTGCAGCATTAAATGTTGTATCATTGATGCAGTATTTTAATTTGCAGACTTGTGCGGAAAACAGGGTAGCTCGTGATTGCCTTTTGAATTTGTATTTTAGCACATGTGACTGACAAGGTCATTGCAAAATTGATTCTTTGTCAGTTGGCCAGCGCAAAGGACGGGTCTCGTGAACAGCCAGCGAGAAAAAAAAAGCCAGCGCGAAAAGCCAACGAGAAACGCCAACCAGCGAAGGTCAAAGGGGTCAGAGGCTCGAAGCGTCGGCGGGTCGGAGTGTCGGTAGGGGCGAAATTTCGGTGGGGCGAAGGTCAACGGTCAACAGGTCGAAGTGTCGATAGGTCGAAGGTCGGAGTGTCGGCAGGTCAAAGGTTTATAGGCCTCGCGTGTCCAGGGTCGAAGGTCGAAGTGTCGGCAACGGGGCTTCGAGGGTCAAGGGTCGAAGGGTCAAAGGTCGGAGGTTCGCAGGTCAAGGCGTCGCAAGTCCTGGCATCGTAAGTCTCGAGGCGTCGCATCTTCACAGGGTTCGAAAGTTCGAAGGGGCGAGTCGTAGGTCGGAGTGTCGGCAGCGGGGTTTCGAGGCTTCGAGGCTTCGAGGCTTCAATGCTTCGAGGCTTCGAGGCTTCGGGGCTTCGATGCTTCGAGGCTTCGAAGGTCAATGGGTCGAGGTGGCGGCAGGTCAACGGTCAATGGTCAACGTCGAAGTTTTTTTTTTAAAACTTTTAATTACCTTTTTACCCATACCCACAATGCAAAAATGGACGACCTTTTAGGGATTGTTTGGGAAGACCCGTATTCGCCTACATAGACATTTTGGAGAGTTTTGCATGATCACTTTTGCAGGCAGTTTGACCAGAGGCATTGACCGTCTTTTGGCAAGTTTGACTTTTTCCAACGAAAGTTGTTTTGGCCATAACTTCTTCATTTTAAGTCCGATTTGAGCTCGGTCAAGTGCGTTAATCTCCAATTTTCATCCTCTATCACCTGGTGTTGGTCTTGGCGTGCTTCAAGGACTTATAGCAAAAGTCATTAATTTTGGACTCCCCCGTCCGTGTCAATTATATCCATCTTGTGCAAATTGGGGCTAACATCAATTCCGAACCATTCCTTGGAAGTATGGGATCATTGTGGACCTGTTCAACAAGGTATATGGCATGGGCAAAAAGGTATATCAAATGGGGTTAGTATGTCTAACCCGGACAAAATGTGGTCCAACAATGACATTCAAGAGAGTAGTTCAGGCTTTGAGAAGAATAAACCGCCTGAGCTTTTCAAATGATGGATCACCTATGCTCGAGTAATACTATGTAGTCCTATTGTTTTGTGAATCATGAAGGTTTTTTTGTTTTTCTTAAAAATTTTCCAAGGCCCCTTTACAATAAATGCTTTTTCAAAATCCATTTTCAACATCGCATTCATGCAATGGTTGTCATTTTCTTGTCCACTCTCATGGTGTGTGTATTAAAGCCTAATAGGGGCATATGAAGCAAAAAAAAGTTTGAATTACTACTTGAGCTCAAGGAAGATCAAAGGGAGAACTTGAAGACTGCGTAGATCAGGAAATTACAAATTTGGGTAACTCCATTCCCATTAAGAGGGACGCTATTAAAGAACCAGGACTGTTAGGTAAAGTTCCTTATGTCAAGAAAATGGATATAACTCTTCTTTGAACTATTTGAGAAAACATTTGATCATTTAAAGTGAGGAGAGGTCATCTTTTGTGTTATCTCGTAATAATACCCTTGCTACCCCCTTTGAGCCTATAATAAAATTTCCTTTCAAATTACCTGATTCATAGTTCACCCCTCACTGGGGCAGTTCCTTAAAGCCAAATCCCTTAACAGTCTTATAGAGTACATATGTTGGGGTAGTTAGCACCTTATAGAGTCCCTCATTGGGACAACTTATATCAAATTGGGGCGACCCCTTGGTGAGATAGAAAGAGAAAAAGAAAAAAAACTGAGAAAAAATTTCAACAAGGGCATTTTGAAAAAAAAAAAAAAGAGAAAAGAAAAAGAAGAAAACAACCAAGAAAGGAAGAGGGGGGGGGGGGGTATTTTGAACCCATACTGGGGCAGTTTAAGAAGGAATAAATCAACCCTTGGAGTAGTTTTCAAGAAAAAAAATCAGTCTTGTGAATCTCTTGATCGGGATAAAGCCCTACATTGGGGCAATCTAGTCCCTCCATTAAAAAAGAGATCAAAAAGAGAGGCAAAAGAATTAGCTTCTAGAGAGTTTAATCTAAACTATGAATCATATCTAACCTAGAATAGGTTTGAGCAAGCGTCGAGTAGGGGCTTAAGCAGTCATCGATCATCTCTCTCACAATCAGATCTACGGGTTTCTGAGTTCCATTTACTGTAATTTTCGAGAAAAACTTTAAACAGCCATAACTTTGCGTACAATGGTTCGATTTAGGCTCCTTTTTTGTGATTTGTAGGTATCGACAAGAGCTACACGGCTAAAATCCTAAATGGATTTTTCACTCTCGAATTTCCAAAAAATATCCTCTATCGCCTCCAAAACCTGATTTTATGCCATATTTCTACTTCCTCTCGTCTAAATTCACGATTCGAGGCTCCTCCATCCCTCCCGTTCTCTTTTTCTCTATCTTAGATTTGGTGTCCTGCGCGTTAAGTTTTAAATATTTTTACTGACATGATAATTAACACGTCAACTACTTGCGTAAGGTTGCAAATAATATTTTCTTTTTTTAAGTTAATAATTTAATAGTAAAGACAAATTGAATTGGAGTGGGTATATTTTAATCGCTATATAAAAATATGTGATCTGAAGAAATGTTTTACGGTAAACAAAAAGGAAAATTAAAACAAATCAACGTCAAATTTTTGAGGAATAAAATTTGGCAAGGGAACAGCGGAGGATGATCCTGCCCTGGCCCCGCCCCCACCCCGACCCCCAATCAGGGAGGCCTTGGAAAGGCGGCCATTCTGGCAGATCACTCACTCTCTGCCACGCAAGAAAGAGTTCCAGCGTGGAGACCACGTGCCGCCAGCTGGAAGGCACCGAATATGTGTGTGTTTAATTATTATTAGTATTATTTAAAAAAAAAAAAAAGAAAAAAAGTTTCAAGTCCGATGAAGATGAATAAGGGTACCGTCGTCCGAGAAACAACAGCCTGTCTGTCTGGGAAAGAAATCCGGCAGCGCACATGCGTCGTATGTGCCAGCGATGAGCGATTGTTGGGACACAAAACTAAACTGGTTCCCCACGGCCCACACCATCACAATTCACACACGACCACGATTCCCCAACGCAAAATAAACACTTTAGTCCACCCCCCATAATTTAATTAATGCCCTATCTCAATCTTTTTTTATTATAAAATTACCATGATTATAATATTATGCATTTAATTATTATATTTTCAAATTAATATTTGTCATCTGGTTTTTATTTTGATTTTTTTTCACTTCAATTTGATTTTCCTTTATTTTAGGGAAATATTAAAACGAACTCAATTTTAACATTTTTGAATCGAGATAAACAAAAAAAAGTCAGATATTAAATCAGTTACTTTACAAATGCTGCCGAATGCAAATCGGCTTTACCTATAACTAATTATTTTTATTATTTTAATAAACAGTCAATATCCAAATAAAATCCGTTTCAACTTTTAAAAAGAACACGAATTTCATATGACTTTAAAAGTTTTTTTTTTGTTTGGTTTTATTAAAGGAAATATATATATATATAAATATAATAATCAAGGTTTAAATTATAACGATATAAAATTTAACCCCAAAAAAAGCACGAGGGTATAATAACTATCATACCCAAGGGCCAAGGCTTTCTTTATATAAATAATAATAATTTGTCGTAATTTTGTAGTTACTGAGCAATATTTTCCTAGTCCACGTGAATGTTCATAAATTAAAAATAAATAATCCGGGAAGAAAGTGCAGTTAGCGGCATATTAAACAGTAGTCGTTTTTTAAAATTTTACCAGCTTTTATGAAATTACCTTATTACGGACAAGCCAGTTACAAGTAAATTAATAATAAAACCTGACATTAAAAGTTTGGTCTCAACACATATATGTGCCAACTCATCCCAAACAAAACAGGAGATTAATGTAACTTGACATTTATGAGCACCTGAGAGTTTATTTTAGGAGGTTTTTTTGAAGGAGAAGCGGTAAAGCTGCTATTCAAACGGTAGGGGAAAAACATCACTACCATAATAAATTATGCGTAGTTGAATTTATAACAGAATAGCCAATTAGACATGCTTGATACCGTTACACTAGCATGTTTCAAGTTAAACGTACGTGATCATTTATGATAGTACCTATGTTTTTTTTTTTTTTTTTTAATAAATATTGTTAATATCTATCTCGTCAAAACGTACAACAGTTATAACATCCTGCCTGCAACATTTGTTCCCTTGTAATTTTAAACCTGATTATATATAAAATACAAATTGTAAATTTAAAATGTATATGTTGTCTTATCGGTTATAATAAGTCACCATTTTAAAAAAACCAAAATACCCGCCATTTATAATTAGTGGGGTTAACAAATATCACATAACGTGAGTTGTTAAGTTTCAGTACTTTGTTGAGGCACCGATTCCAACTCTAGTTATCCAATCGTACAAGCAAATAGACTCATGATATGTAAGCCGTGAATTACAAGTACACAGCCCCACACACATACACACACAGAGAGAGTAAATGCGTTTGGTGTGAAATCGAACCACTCACTCAATATTTTTTAAAAAATACAAAACAAACCAAAAAAAAAAAAAAAAGTTTTGGAGTAAGAATGAATAAAAAACAAATAAGAAATAATTAACACGTTACAACTGTCCCTCACGCACGTCACACACTTTACCAATGATGAACGCGGCGATCCCCAGTCTCTTATAAAAATCGCTTCCCCATTCGTTCGTCTCCAACCAATTTTTTTATTTTTATTTTTATTGTTTTACAGTTCCCAAAGTTGCCCCTCCTGCCTCCCTCTCCCTCCCTAGGCCTTACACTGACTAGTCTCTCTCTCTCTCTCTCTCTATCACTTTTTCTCTCTCTCCGCGTAGTCATTCGTCTTCTTTCAATAAAATCCAACTTGGGCGTTCCCGCCGCCTCGCCACGCTTCGACGGAGCTTCCAAAAAATTAAATAAAAAAAATAAAATAAAAATACGAGAGAGAGAGAGATGAAGTGGGAGAGGGTGTGAGGAGGATCGAGGGTGGCCAGAAAATATGGGAAAGACCAAGAAACTCTGCTGCGTGGCAGTCCCGTCTCAGATGATGGACGCCCTGTCCGCTACCTCGCTCCACCTGAAGCTCGTTTCCCCCAAGAAAGCCTCCAAGAACCACAACCAGCTCGCCGCCGCCACCGCCAAGAGGCAGCGCCGCCTCTGGTGCCTCTTCTCCACCTTCGCCTTCGCGCTCTTCGGAATGCTCAAGCTCGGCTTCACCCTCGACCTCCTCGTCGCCCCGCCCTCCCCGATTCGCCTCCGGAACGCGCTGCTTCCTGCCTCCCGCTCCGAAATCAACGCCCGAAGCGCCGAGAGGTTCGAGGACCTGGAGCAGTGGGGTGGCCACCAGTGGGCCGACTTCTGGAAGCAGCCCGACGGGCTAGGGTTCCGCCCCTGCCTCGGCTTCAGCGGCGACTACAGGCGGACCAGCGCGGCGGTGATCAAGGACCGGAGCAAGTACCTGATGGTCGTCGTCTCCGGTGGGATGAACCAGCAGCGGAACCAGATCGTCGACGCCGTCGTCATCGCTCGGATTCTTGGAGCCGCGCTCGTCGTCCCAATCCTGCAAGTTAATGTCATTTGGGCAGACGAGAGGTTCGAAATTTGCCCTAATTTGATCCATTTTCTTGTCATTTCTGCTCTATATCATTCACTGATTATATATATATATATATATTTGGGTTGGTGCAGCGAGTTCTCCGATATATTTGATTTAGAGCACTTCAAGGCAGTTCTTGCCAACCATGTTCGAGTCGTATCTTCCTTGCCTTCGACGCATCTGATGTCTAGGCCCGTGGAGGAGAAGCGCACACCGCCTCACGTCTCTCCTCGTTGGATTCGTCAACGTTACCTTAGTCGGGTAAGCAAGAAAAGGTGGCTTTCAATTAATGGCAGCTAATTAATGCGGCCATGGGTTCGTTTGTTTTTTCCAAAAATGATGCAAATGTTAAGTTAAGAAATTAAGAAAATGTTAGCCTTTGTATTAAAGCCTTTTCGATTAAAGCTCAGTTAGTGGTCCATAAACCTTAACTTTTTAATGGCGTCATGATAATTCGATTTTTATTATATTTTTTCCGTTTTGTGAAAATGAGTCGGTCTGATGTGATTGTTGGTGAATTGGTGAATGCAGCTTAGGAGGGAAGGGGTCCTGCTATTGCGTGGTTTGGACTCGAGGCTTTCTAAGGATCTCCCTTCTGATCTTCAAAAGCTTCGATGCAAGGTACTATACTAAAATGGGCCTCATCTCCACTTATGTTACAATACTACTAAATATTACATAATACCATATCTGTATATGTAGGTGACAACCCAAGTTGAGTTTAATTCCATTAACGTATACTAAATTTGACTAGTGTTGATCTCTTTTTTTTGGTTTGGCGCTAGGTGGCATTTCATGCATTGAGGTTTGCCCCACAAATCCTCGAGCTTGGAAACAGACTCACAGAGAGAATGCGCAGCAAGGGTCCCTATCTTGCTCTTCATCTTCGGATGGAGAAGGATGTATGGGTGAGGACTGGGTGTCTGCCTGGCCTGAGCCCTGAGTATGATGAGATGATAACCAATGAAAGGAAACTCCACCCGGAGCTCCTAACTGCAAAATCAAACCTGACTTACCATGAGCGCAAACTTGCTGGTCTCTGCCCCTTGAATGCCATGGATGTTTCTAGGTGCGGTCAAATTCTCGATCATCCCTTGTTACGGTTCCACTTTAGGAAAATAATTTCAATTCAGTAAAAATTTATCTCACTTCGTGTATTTTAGGCTGCTTAAAGCTCTCGGGGCCCCAAAAAATGCTAGAATATACTGGGCAGGAGGAGAGCCATTAGGAGGGAAAGATGCCCTATTGCCTCTAATCAGAGAGTTTCCTCATTTCCACAACAAAGAAGATCTGGCCTTGCCCCGTGAACTTGAACCGTTTGCAAACAGGGCCTCCTCACTGGCAGCCATTGATTATATTGTTTCTGAGAACAGCAATGTTTTCATGGCATCACATGGAGGAAATATGGGCCACACAATCCAGGTTTAGCTTCAATAATTGTTGATGATTTGGGTAATTTTGATTGATTCAGTTTATATATATATATATATATATATTTATGTGTGTGTATGGAATTCTTATATATGCAAAAGTAAAACAATGAACTTAAGTATGATAACAGTTGTTCGATCATAATCGAATTATTTATATTGCACCGTCATTTAAAGAGAACAGCGTTTCTTTTGCATATATCATTACCATATATATATATATATATATATACACACATATATACATATACATATATCAATTTATGAGTCATTTTGATTTTTGTTATTTGATATTGACATAAGGATTTGTAACTGAAAAAGGAGGGACTAACTAAAGGCTAATAACGTTCATGCAGGGGCATAGAGCATATGCAGGGCACAAAAAACACATTACCCCAAACAAAAGGCAGATGCTACCTTACTTTCTTAATCCCTCCCTGCCGGAAGCTGAGTTCAACCAGATTATAATGGAGCTGCACCGTGACTCCTTAGGGCAGCCGGAGCTGAGGACTACCAAGGCAGGACGGGATGTTACCAAGTATCCCATCCCTGAGTGTATGTGCAACAACACCAATGCAGATTCTCGTGCATGATTCAATCAATCCCTGTGGGTGGCAACTCTCCCCCATCAATAGTTATATTAAGACCTGCCAAGAATTCACAGATGGCATTGAAGGCCTTTGAAAATGCTGCTCTGTTGCTCTCATTTTGGGCGCCACGATGCAGCCTCCTACAAGCGTCTCGTCTTGGAATCGAGAGGGCGGCGCTTCACTGCCCTGTAGTTCATAATTTACAGAAAGGCTGATAGGAGTATGCTATGCTGATAGCTTCTTACACGAAACTCGTGCAAGTGACACAATTGAGGATTATACCACGATTTTTTCAATCTTTATATTGGAGGGGTTTAGTTTAGGATTTATGGATGTATAGCCGTTTTTTTGTTTCAATTGCAATGCCATGTTGTATGCAATATACATGTATATTTTCTTTTTGTGAAGCAAGATTATTTGTGTATTAGCGAGTGCGTTGAAAAAAAAAAGTTACCCGTGACAGATTTCCTTCCCTTGATTTGGCCTGACCCTTAATAGGATCACAAATAACAAACATACGAAGAGAATCAAGGGATAACATAGAAATTTACACGATCTGATCAGAAAGACCTATGTCGACGGTGTACAAGAAGTTCTTCTGTATCATACTCAATTATGGTTTAAAAATGTTACAGAAAATATATATATAGTGCTGAGTTACAATTGAGCCAAAACAATAGGTTTCTAGATGGCTTCCAACTTTACAAAGTACGTGCACATAGCGAGCAACTTGTGCAAATACCTGCGTTATGTTTCAGTGCCCACATGCATGTAGTGAGCGCTACGCGTTGTGCTCCCTTCACGTACTTGTCGTGCTTGCTCCATGCAAGCTTGCTTTACAGTTCTTGAAAAAAGTTTTCCTTCGAGAGGCGGTCCCTGGAAAACTCCGCAAGTGACTCTACCTACTTGACCTCGGCTCCTATTGAGGCGCTCGTGCTTTCAGACGCTCCCAAGCGACCCGACCAAGAACCTAGTTGCAACAATCAAACTCTGCCTACTCAACAGCCTTCGGGACCCAAATACGGAGAGGACCGTAAACAAACAAAATCAAGCCGAATAATAAGGTATTCGAACTATTCATTACTATTTATTAACGAATTGAACCGAATATGAGTGTTAAACTATAATATTCTTGAACGTTCACGAATGCTATTCTTTTATTCACGAATGTTTATAACAAGTATTCACAAACTTATTTACGAACATTTACAAGCACAATTACAAAATTATAAAAATCTACAAAAAAAATTCACTACAAAGAGTACTAGACCATTGATCCTGAAATATCGATTGCTTGTTGACTCCCGTGAATTGCGTGAAAATAATATACTCCAAATTTGGGGTCAAAGAGTTTTATAATAATAGTAGTAAAAACAAACAAACAAATAAAATATATTTTTTATTTAGTAATAATATAAAAATATATGTGTATTAAATTATATTTAATAAAAATATATTTATATTTAATAAAATAACTTTTATACATATTAATTAATTTATTAAGTTTTCATTCATAAATGTTTTTTACAAACACAAACGGTATTCATGAACTGTTCGTGAATACTTATTCGTAAACCTTTACGAACGTGTTCACAAATATAATAATAATGTTCACGAATAATACTATTTCTTAATGAATAAACATAAACGATCTTTTATCCAACCGAATACGAGCTTATTCAATAGAGGGGTGCAGTGTACGCGAGACTTAAAAGCTTGCATAACCTAGGGCTTGACCATTGAGAATATGGCTTGATTCTGGCCTGAGAGGAAGTCGGCATGGTTGAATACTGAGATAGTCCAAAAGTGTCCCTACCCCTATGATGGGTTTCTCCCTCGTGGCAGCAAGCAGCTGTTGCAACAAAACGCAGCTGCAGGCGTTGTTTATTTATTTTCTTTTCAAAGCTCTGGGTTGTAATCCCAATCTCAACGCCTAATCAAGGTCAACGAGAGCTAAATCATCTATAGGTAAGCCGTTAGGACAAATTATGAGAATTGGTTTTTGGGATCATAATTTTATTTTTATTTTTCTAAAAAATAATAAACCCAACAAATCCTAGAACTAAAGTTTGGAAACCAATAACTTGATCCATTCATAACCCAATATCTAGCAAAAATAAATCCTAAAACTAAATTGTGAGTTGACTCTCTCTATGCTTACAACTCTAATTGTATCATCACCCGTCTTTTAAGAAATTAGATAATTTTCCATACAAATATTTAAAATGGGTCAAGTGACCAAATAGGAAGGGCTAATAAAAGATTGCATTCTAACTATATAATCATACAATTAAAAATCATAATTAGAGTAAGAGCATGATATATTCCATTTTTAAATATATTCAAAACCTTAAAAGTCCAATGATAGTTAATAGAATAAGAGCATTAGACTATAAATAAATATTTGTATAACTTGTTTGCTGCATCATCGCAAAATCATGACCGATTGGATGGTTATGATTTTTTTTCTCTCCTCTCTTCCGATAAATTGGTATGTTGCCACGTCATCACGGTTACTCAAAGATTATCCAACTCCGGTTATATGTAGCATTGCTCTTAGACTATTAGAGTTGTCTTATCCAAGTGCAATGTATAAAGGACTTAAGATGATTAGATTGCTGTAATTTACATAAAAAGTACAATATCCAAATGCTCAAGTTCTTTAATTTGGTATGAAATTATTGATCACTAATCCATTTGGTCTTCATTTAGAAACATGACTCATGTATTTACTACTGAATCCATGTGAATTAGGATCCAAATTGTTTTTAAATTGTTACAGCTTTTATGATTTTTAATTGAAAAATTAGGCTAATCCTAACCGCTAGCTAACCCATTGTTTTATAAGTTGTTATTAAAACTGTGAACTTTAATTGCTCTATGTATGAATTATTAATACTTGTCCTAGTCACCTAAAGTTTATGTTCAATTATGATATTATTTGTGTTTATATATATAGAGTTTTGCTACAAGGACATGAAGTAAACTTTTTATTATGAGAACTTTAATTTGAATTATTAAATGTTACAACTAATGATTTAAATTAGATTTTTATTTAATTGTACCGGAGAGCTACAGTTAAACAAAAGTCTAATTTAAACTGTTAAATATTAATTTAATGATCTAACTTAAAAGCTTTTATTATTAAAAGCTAACATCACGTTTTCTATATAGCATAATTCTCTCTCTCTCTCTCTCTCTCTCTCTCTCTCTCTCTCTCTCTCTCTCTCTCTCTCTCTCTCTCTATATATATATATAGCATAAGCGCTACTTCATTTATGTTTGAGTGGTAAGTCACATATTATACCCTATTTGTATGTGTTATAAATTTCCTATTACCATCTACTAATAAATTCAATTTAAATGTTTTGACAAAAAATAACCAATTATTTAGCAAGTGAAGGATGTTATGTTTGGAGTTAGATGATCCGTTCCGTGCGACTGGATAGACATTTTACATACTATATCTTTTATTTAATTGAAAATTTAAATTAATGTTGAAGTATTGGTCTTTCGAGCCATTTTGTTATTGTCTATCCTTCAAAGACCTTGATTCTTTGGGGGTGCTTTGTTATTGTTTATCCTACAGACATTGATTCTTTCATAGGTTAACATGTTAAATATAGGTTTGGCAGTGAATTGAGTTAAATTATAACCTTATAAAACTGGCCTAGGCAATAATAAAAATGATACAGCCCAAGTTTATGTTGTAGTGTTACAACATTATTATTTTTTTACGTGCTTACAATAATGACCCAAGTTTTAAAAACTGTTGTGCTACAACACTATAAATTTTAAAAATAATTTTCAAAAGTAAAATATTTTATAAATAAAGAATTTTGGTAAAACCATACAAGAACCCCTCAGAGGATTTCATCACTAGACTTACCAAATCGAGCCATAAATGAGATATAGAGATGTCAATTTAATCTGTACCTGCTCCGATCCGCCCCATACCCAACCCGATGGGGCGGTTTTTTTTTGAACTTATCAGAGCACGGGGCAAGCATCCCCGCCCCGTGGGTATTCCCATTACGACTCAGCCAACCCCCACATACCCGCCCCGACCGTCCACTGCCCACGCTCACCCCATCCAGCCCCCGGTCCGCCCGCGCGCACCCAACCCGCCCCCAGCTCATGCCCACGCGCCCCAGCCAGCCCCTTGGTCCGCCCCCGCACGCCCAACCCACCCATCCTGCCCGAAAATTAAGCAAAATATAATGCTTCCACTGAGTTTTGAACCGAAGACCTCCTCACATGTGCAGCTATCAAACCATTAAGTTAACTCTATTTTTTTTATTTAAATTTATGTAAATAATATATATACTTCTCAGATCACATATAAATAATAATAACAATATTAATGATAATTATAATTACTATTATTAATATTATTAATGATAATAATAATAATATTAATAAAGAGTGCATACTTTATTTAAAAAAAAAATAATTACAAAGTATAAATATTTGTATTATAATAAAAACTAAATATACTATTACTATTTTAATATAAAATATAAATTAATTAGATTTAAATTTAGTTTTAAATTTATTAATAAGTTGGTTTATGATTAGATGATCCAATCAAATATTATTTGATTGAAAATATATTAATATTTAAATTACTAATATCATTTATATATTTTATTACTTTTAATTCAAATATGAATTACATATTATCAAATGTTAAAAAACTTAAAATTCAATCTCACCATGTATGACTCATATCACGCATAAAATAAATTAAGGATAATAGTCATATTAATTTGATTGAAATTTAGTTTTAAAATTATTAATATGTTGATTTAAATCTAAATGATCAAATCAAGTATTATTTGATCGATAAATACATTTATATATGAACTTGTAATATTATTTACATGATTTATTACTTAAGCTTTTAACCCAAATATGAAATACATACTATTAAAAGCTAAAACTCACTCTCACCATGTATTTTTTAGTATATCAAACTTGTTAGTATTATTTAATTAACTAATAACATTAGTTATAATTATAATAGTATAGATATACTTATCATACCAAAGAATATATATACACTTGCACTCAATAATTAGTATTATCCAAAAATAATTATATTATTGTATTACTTATAACACAAATAAGTTTTTATTACATTAAGGAAAACAAGTTTGAGAAACATGACTTTTCATAATATTGTATTACTTATAACAAAAATAATATGATAACTATGTTATATAATTATATTAATTAGGTTTTCACTAATGTGTTATTATTTATTAACAATGATAATTGTATTATTCAAATTATTACTACTCGATATTCAAATTATTACTTATTGATTATAATTTATAAATGCATATATATAGTGACAATTATACAACTATATATATCATATATAACATAAGTAAGATGATAATTGTTGAATATCTAAAATCTAATAATTAATGTCAGAGAGTTTGTTGATAATTATATATGTAATAGATAATTATTGTTACTATATTTACATAATTGATGTATATACTTTAAATGTAACGTATAAATAATATTATATTTAATATAAAATACAAAAGTAATCTTATAATTATTAGTATGAACTAACATATTACATATAACATAAGTAATCTTATAATTATTCGACTAAATAATATTTAATTAAATTATTTAGTATTAAATCAACATATTAATATTTTTTAAATTTAAATTTAAATCTAATTAATGTTCATGTATAAATCATTTTATTCGTGATATGAGTCATATATTGTGAAAGTGATTTTAACTTTTAATAGTATGTATTTAATATTTAAATTAAAAGTAATAAAATATATAAATAATATTATTAGTTTAAATATTAATATATTTTCAATCAAATAATATTTAATTAGAACACCTAATCATAAATAAACTTATTAATAAATTTAAAATTAAATTTGAATCTAATTAGTTTGTATTTTATCAAAATAGTAATAATATATTTAATTTCTATTATAATACATATAATATATATATATATATATATTTACTTTATAATTATTATTTTTTAAAATAAAATATGTACTCTATTAATATTATTAGTAATTATATGTAATATAACAAATATATATATCATTTACATAAATTTAAATAAAAAAGTAAAATTAACCTAATGATTTAACAATACATTTAAGAAGGAGGTTTTGGGTTTAAAACTTAGTGCAAGCAATTTATTTTGCTTCATTTTCAGGCATGTGAGCTTGCGTTTGCACTATGCTCGACTGGGTGCGTGTGGGCAGGGAATCCCCGTGCCCCGACGGGACAGAAATGGGACAAAAAATTTATTACCTGTAGGATGCGGGGCAGAACTGAAACATATTTTCGTTATCAATGATGGGAACGGAGACAATCACTCTTCACTAGCAATGGGAGGGAATGCCTCATTTTCTGTTCTCTTTTCTGGATTGCAATAATGGATAAAAGGAAATCTCCACGCCAATGCTCTGCCATGAATAATATCTCCTAAGTTTAAAAGAAAAAAAGGTTTACCACAGCATTTAACAGCAGCATGACACGGAGAGCATCCATCATATCCAATCAAAACCCATTTTATTTTCTGCATTGGCAATCTGCCCTTCGATTGACTTTCTTGCCAACTTTCCGTGGCTCAGACTCCATCACTTCAACTGAATATCAATCCCATGCAAAGAAAACTAGAGAGGATCACCGACTTGCTCTGGTTCCACTATATAGCAGGAGACGTCGCTCATTGTTTCTGCTGCTTGGGCCTTCAAACCTCAAATTCAATTCCAGGCGGTGGACCATAGCATATTACATCCCAAAATGGAATGCATCAAATCAGAATCATTGCCTGTGAAACAGATTTAGAAAGAAAGTTCCCCATTTAAAAGCTGCTTCGAAGCTGGCCCTATGAACTGCTTGGTTTTCATTGTTAAAGTAAATAGGGTGCTGTGGAAAGTTCCAAAAACCAATATAAGGCATATTGCACCATGAAACCTTGTTTTTGTGCCTAAAAGTCATGGCTATCGAGCTGCTAACAAATCAGATGCTTTTTTACAAGATTGTGGCCAGAAGGGCGATAGTGCAACGACTTTCCCAATTATCACTAGTGTTGGTGATAAGAACTCTGCTGATTTGACCCCATCTGCCAGATCCTTCAGTTCTGCAAATACCTGTAGGTATGTGATGGACACTATGGTGAGCATCTCATACTAAGAACATGCGAATTTAAATATTACAAATTAGTTGCTTGATAAGAAAAGTACTTGAGATGCAAGGGCTCAATAACATAACATATCAAGCAAATAAATTGTTCAATTCTTCGAGGTGTGGCTTTTTCGAGTTCAAGATGTAGCAATAAGTCGAAGATCAAAGATAGTTGACTCGAAGGTGCACTGTAAAGAATTGCTCGAACTGCTGAGTGCTCAACAAGAAAATATGCTCGACAACATGACATATTAAGTAGTATAAATATCGAGCGCATGAACTGTCTGATTATTCAAGTGTACAATTACAAAGTGATAATTTTGAAAGTATAAGACTTTGAGTGTAGTTACAAATAACAAGAGTTTATATAACAAGACTATTGGAATTAAGAGTGGTGAATTTGATTTAATTTTGTAATAGCTTCCATTTTGTGGAATATTAGGTTGTTGTACTTTTTTAGGGGTATATTGATCAGAATTAATTTATTAGCTCAATCTATCCTTCAAGTGGATAACACAAATTTATGCAATTACACACAATTTGTTATAAAGATCAAGATATCATGAAACATAACAACCTCCATTTATTTTAAAACTTATTTACCCTGTTTGTTTCTTATCATTAAGAGTAAAGCTTCAAATTTTGTGCAATTCAATGCACAACAAGCTTACTGTGCGTTGTTGAGGTGTGGTCCCTCGCTCAATTGCAACAGCAGGTGTGTTGGGTGCCAAACCATGATGCATCAATTTGAGAGCAAGACAAGGGAGGGTTGACAATCCCATATAGATGACCAAGGTTGAGTCTGGGTCTGCTGCATTGTCCACTACAAACAGTGGATCTGCTCCTCCTTTCCTCGAGTGCCCAGTAAGAAATCTGACACTATTTGCCACACCACGGTGGGTTAATGGTACCCCAAGCTCTGCTGCTATGCCTGAGGCTGCAGTGATACCTGTGAAGAAAAAATCTAATTATCATACAAGTCACCCTACCAGCAAATATGAATAGCCAGCTCGAATGATTACCAACTGGCAGCGATCTCACTATAATACAGATGTGAACCCCATAAACCACCTAAAAGTGACCTCATTGTCATACAGATGTGACCCCCAGGCAGGATATTCATTTCACTTAGTTACTCAAACAAGTATGAGTTGGATGCTGGAATGAAATTCTATACAAGTGAAGAGCATCCTTCCACACATAAAATGTAAAATTCACAATTTGATGCTTTCTTGGGTCCATAAAAAACTGCAGTAAAATAGTTTCCTTTCAAGCAAAAGAGGGAAGACTTTTTTGGTTCCTCCACTACCATGAGGTATGCATCAATTTATATGAATTAAAGCTGGCTATGTTCAGAATCTGAATCATTCATGTAAATCAATTCATCCCTCTCTAATATTAAAGTACTCTTTTGTTCATATCTACATCAATTTATATGCTTTCACATTTTCAGCTTTAACGATTATCATAAAAGTTCACAGATATGTCATTAACATTTTTTGACACCCAAAAGGACATCTCACATAGGGCGATCAATGGACTAGTTAGGATGCCGATGCTAAATGGAACCAATGGAAACTGCTCTAATAACATAATTAAAATATAATCAAGTCACAGGCACAATTGAAGATCCACGAAAATCCAAATAAAGTTGGGGTATATTATTATTAACATCTGTTGAAGACCAAAAAAGAAAAAAAACAAATAATAATAATAATAATGCAAATGCTAGCAAATTGAAAATGGGAGAAAAACATGAATGATGATCTTATGAGAGAAAATATAAGGATTGATCTCACGGGAGTAATTATGAGTTCCCATGTACAACACAATTATACCATCTCAAGGACACAAGCGGGAACTGGGAATATTGAACTTGGATACTACAAGGACATATATAGACTAATAAAACAGCACAAATTGTACTACCTGGAATAACTTTAACTTGAATCCCTTGTTGCTGCAGGAAATCCATCTCCTCCCCCCCTCTCCCAAATACCTAATATCCACCTCCAAAAAAAAAACATTGGACAAAAGTGCAGGAATCATTACAAAAAGCAAAAAAGAAATACCAGAGATGGTTAAAAGATCTAAAACAACACATCTTATTCTAAGACCAAATCGATATTAACTCACAAGAGGATCGCCTCCTTTGAGCCTGACAACATTAGCTCCTGCTTCAGCAAAGCTTAAGAGCAACTCGTGTATTTCCTCCTGCGCATCAAGTCCTTCACTTTTACAAGAACTCAGAACCCAATTACAAAATGACGAAGTTCAAAGACCATTCTGATTTAAATCCCACATGGCCAATTCGTTCAACGCGTTGGCTTTTCAACAAACATAGAAATCAACTCAAAGCGCTAAGCGTTTTTTTTTTGGGTAAAAGCTCTACATGCCCAGCTCGTTCACTTTTCCAAATACAGAACCCTTTTTCCTTAAATTATGAATTTCTAATACTGAACCCATCACTTCCAACTCTAAAACTTTAAACAATCAAAACGAAAGAGGGAGAGAGAGAGAGAGAGAGATTAGCTACCTGGGTTCTGCTGTGGTATCCGGCAGTCTTGCCAACATAGAGAAGCCTAGCATCAGGGCCGACCAAATCGAGCACATCAGTGGACACCAACCGATCGTACAACAAGAGATCGGCGGTCTCAATCGCTCTCACGGCCTTCAACGTCAACAGCTCTGGGTCCCCAGGCCCCGTCCCAACCAGGAACACGTTCCCGGGGGGACCTTCGTTCCTCGAATCCGAAGATCCCCCGATCCCATTCCGCCGCCTCTTCTCTCGAAGAACCCGAAGGAGATTCCTCAGCTCGGGCAGCTGGAGGGCGATGTCGCTCTCTTTGGTGGGATTGAAGCCGGGGCGGCTCGGTGGAGGAGGGGGTGGGTGACGCTCCTCCAGCGACTGGTAGAGCCATGAGTCTCTGCTGTATTGTTCGCGGGAGTGTTTCTCTGTAAAGGGCGAGGAAGGGTAAGAAGAAGAAGACGAAGAAGGAGATGGGGATGGAGATGAAGGAGGGTAGTGGATTGAGCGAAGTTGGTGTGGTTTAATGGGGGGGTTGGGTTTTGTGAATGATGGCGAGGGAAACGGAAGTGGGGTTCCCTTTGCTAGTGCCACCATACCTGAACGATTTTGTGATGTTTTTTGTTTTGTTTGGGTGAGTGAAGAGAGGGGGGGGGAGAGAGAGAGAGAGAGAGAGAGAGAGAGAGAGGCGAGTGTTGGAAATGGGGTTTGGTTTTATATGTGATGTGGGGTGTGAGTGAGCGAGGAGTGTGGAGAGGTTGAGCTTTTGCCTTTTGGAGATGGGGAAGAGGCGGGTTGCGTTGCGTGGTTTGGTTGGGTTGGGGTTTTTGGGACGTCGGAAAGGACGACAACATTCTATGATATATAATAATAATAATAATAATAATAATAATAATAATAATAATAAATGTTTTGTTTCCTTCTGATGAAATCAGGAAGACGCAACGGGTGTCTAGATTCAGCGCCAATATGCTGTACCCAAATTGCATTGGTATCTACACACACCAAACCAATGAAATAGATTCGGCGCCAATATGCTGTAACCAAATTAAATAGAATTTATTCCCATGCCATATTTGATAGATGAAAAATGCAAGTAGATGAATAAACTGTAGAGCCAGCTGCCATTCTAATTTGTTAGATTGGACCCTCAATTTGTTTTAAAAAAAATATTTAGTACTTAATGTTGACCACAAGCATCTCACTCATGACGCATCATTCACGCGTTCAAAGCCACGCCGCCCACCCGATCGACCTGCACATCCTAACCAAGCGGCTGACGCATCGCGATTCACGCCATCAAATATGGGATGGGACAATGCGTCGATCATGTTCTTCGGCTCTCCTCCCCTCGCGCCGCTGATGATGACTAGCGACAATGCGTCGATCATGTCGCTCTTCGCTGTCTGATGCTGTACAGACAATCGAGGACTGACGCCCAACCTGATCCGACGAGGCGATGTCTGCTGTCCTGGACCTCGTTCCGACGTTCCGCTGTGCGCCATCCAGTCTCCCCCCTCCCTCCTGAGGATGATGGTAATTACGACACAATGCATTGATGGTCGACCGGTCAATGCCAGACCTCTGCTCCTCACCCGGCTCCTTTTTTTCTTGACACACTTGTTTTTTGCTACTGATATGGTAACTGTAGACGCCTAGGCACTGGACGAGGTCTCCACCTAGTAATTTGGTATAAATTTGGTAGTGTGCTGCTCTCTGTTTTTTTTTTTTTCAATTCTTGTCGCAAATTTATTTTGATAACTACTAATTTGCTATTTAATTAAGTTTTGAATTATTATTTGTTAGGGTTTTGAATTTGATTTAGAAAAATTTAAAATATATAAATATTTACCTTAACTAGTGTTTATATATTGTGATGACTCATATTATAATTTGATGAATAAATATTAATTAACATCCTGAATAATTTTCCTAGAGCCGCCCTTGTGTGTGCATGTGTGTGTGTAGGGTGATCCTCCCATCAGCTGCCATGAGGGAGTGTCGCGATGATGCCTGGCACGCTCCACAAGGCTAAGACCTGTTCTAATTTCTTTATAATGTCGGGCTTCATTGTTGAATTCGCCATCGTCGCCTCCGTTCATGCCCTAGACAGCGTGTACGGTACACACTAGCTAGCTAAGTTTCTCTTATATTACAATGTTTTCTCTGAATCGTAAGTTTTAGGTAGTGAGCATATATGTATACGGATATCATGTTATTCCAATGTTGTCGTGATACATGACGATTCAAGTTTGACACAGGCAGTTCTTGTGATTTTTACAGCCTTAATCTATTAATTAGATATTGATAAAGCTACAAGGAACTCCAATTTGATGAACCCATCGGGGTACCCCTTGTGGAAAAACAACAACTCTAATTTGATGACCGACTTAGTCACTCTTCAAGCGGGTAGCACATATGTGTGCGTATTGTATGTAAAATTGATGACTATTTATAAAGCTGACTTACTTTTATGCCATCAGCTTGTTATTTGGTATGTCTCATCGGTGCATTATTTTTAAAAACCGGTAGTTTAATATGAACTCATTCTAATTTTAAAATAATAAAAATTAAAATTTGTTTTAAAAAATATGAATATCATTGCTATTTTTTAAAATTATTTTTTTTATTTTTAAATATAAATTTAATTCTGTCGGAAAATTTAAATAATTTTTATTTTATTTTATTTTATCTTATTACTTGAGTCTATTCATTTTTTAAAAAATTATAAGGCCTAATTTTAAAAAATACATACTTTTAAAAATAAATTTTCTCTTCTGTATTTTTAAATTATAATTCAACATAAACTCCAATAGAATATACAAACCAAAAAATCATACTAAACAAGTCCTAAATATTTATACGAAAATCCAACTTACATGAACATGATTCTATTAATACTCACAAATAACAAAATTGATATAGATGGCAGAAACAACATAGTGGCGATGATAGTTACCTCTAATGTTTAAAATTATCAATTTTTTATATGGTCCTAGCATCTTATGTTGAGCATGTGGAGTTTGATAGTTGTTGCTAAGACCTTGACTGCATCACTTGTGGGAGTTCGAGGACGTGAGTGCCTTGGTGGGAGTCTACAAAGTGAGCTTACACATAGCAAAAGATACATAGATATAATAAGTGCATAGAAGGAGCAAACATGACACATAACACTCACTATGTGCATGTGTCATGTTTTTGTGAGCAGTTGAGCGCAACACAAGTTGTTACATGAAATGAGCATGACACGTAACTCTTGTTACGTGTATCGGACATGCAAAGGTTGAAGACGTCTTGAAGCCTATCGTTTTGGCCAAGTTATTAATATATATATATATATGTATATTACTATATATATAATAATATTTATAAACCCTAATTGATTATAATACAAAAGAACTTTTGGTGCGCCATGAATAGAGACTGAGTCACGTAAATTTCTATGTCAGCCTTTAATTTTTTTTCTTTTTATATCGTGATGGTCTGTGATGATTATTTGCAATCCTAAAGAAAGGGGTTGATATGCTTTTAAAAAAAACTTACCTTATTTTGAATTATTGGCAAAATAGGATTACAATGTGGAGATGACATGAGTTTTTCCTATCTAATATTTAAAAGTAATTTCAAAAGACTCTCTATTGTCTACAACTAGAAAGTCAAATGCCAAAAACAAGTTTCTATAAATTTTTCATTTGACTTTTCACATGAACAAAATGTTATAGTAAATTTTCATTTTTAAGAATTACTATTCATTCTTTACATACTATTATATTATTTTTTATCTTTTCTTTTCTTTCTTCAAATGAAAGTTTATTATATTAAAAATATAATAAGAATTATTATTTTAATAAAAATAAAAATAAAATAAAAAATATTATTCGAATTTAAATAAAAAACTACTCTCCACAGATAATAAATTATTCATATATGAAAATAAAATATTTAGAAACTTTTATATGATTAAATTTGAAATTTCTCGAAGCTTTAACATTTTTGTCTTTGGGATTATGTAGATATCAATTCCAATACTACGAAATTTATTCCACTCAAATCAATGTAAAATACCGCCAACAAAAAAATCTTGAATAAAAGTTGTACGCACATCAAGATCTTCTCTACAGTTCCCCCCGTGGTAATTTCCTTCCCTAGTACGTACCTTTTGTATTTTGAGGAATTATCCTAGGCCTTTTCTGTTCTATGTTTTATGACTTTACGCTCCTTATTTGCTATTTTTTCGCTCCAATCTTCGCTAAATGCCTACAAAATAGGCCAAAACAATAGGAAGCCCTATATAAAGATAATATAATGACAATTGAAACATACAAAACATTAATTATAAAAACACCAAAAACAGAGGATGGATGACCACATGGATAAATCTATATAAAATATGCTGATCGGTCGTCCTCTCCTGATCCATTACGACGTGGATCCTGGTTAAGGCGTCGTTCTCCTTGCACAAAATATGAATGGTCCGATGAAGCATCCTGAGGGTGAGATAAACGATTTATTGGGGGCTGATATATGTATGATCTAATCGATCCCACTGATGAAAAAGTTTTATGTTCCACCATTGTTGTTGTGACGCACCACCATTCCAATGTCATAGAAGGTAGAGGATTCATTGGAAGGATTTGACCACAGACTACACTGTAAGTCTCATTCAAACCCATTAAGAATTACATTAATTTTTGTTGGTCAACCTGTGCTGCGTCTGAATATGAAGCTTATTCATCCCGGCCATAAGCCCTTTAATTTAGTGTAATAGACACAGACATAGAATTGCTCTCGTCAAAGAAGAGCAATATATATATCGTAGAATTGCATGTGTAGCTGCGATCGAGCAGGTACGTTAAGTGTGTTGAGAGAATCAATCATAGAGATCTTCCCAAACTTCACGGGCAGTAGAATAATAGATCAAGCGTACTGTTTGCGATCGAATTTTTGATTGAGAGTATTGAGATCCAATCCAAGAATAAACCACGTACGTCGTTAGACCGCGCGCGACCGATCGAGTTGCATGGCCGTCAGGATCAGCCTTCTCCGAAGGAACTATGGTAGTACCATTGACAAATCCAAGCTTGTTCTTAGAGCTCAAGGGTAGAGTACTCATAGCTCTGTCCCAACCCGTACGTATATAATTATTATATCTCCATTAAAAAATTTAGAGACCAGAACCAATCCCGTATGATACATCGATCAGATTCGGAGCGATGAATTTGAGATGTCAGTTTTTAATTTGAAGAATTGGGTGAATCGGAGGAAGCAACAGTTTTGTTGGAATAATCCATCTTCTCACCATCCCCATGAGAGATTCACCAAATTACTCAGTCGTCCAATCCAGCCGATCCCCTTCTCTCTTCCGTCGCCGATGATGAAATTTGATAATGTTGAGAGGCTCAATCCTTGTTTATTTTTCCCAGATGACTTATTTCTCATTAAAGAGAAATCAAATAAAACTATGAGAAGACGAGAAATTAAATGAGACCGAAACCAGCTGAAAAGCGATTGATGCATGCCAACAATATTAAATTAAGAAGAAACCATCATATTAATTTAAGGAAATTCATACCAACAATATATATTCAAAATACAACATCACACTGGCCTCTTATTAGGGGAGGGGGTGGTGGGTTTACATTAATATTAATGGAGTATCCTCCGATATATCCTCCATGCAGTAGAGCAGACAATTTGGAAGTACACACACCAGCCATGGACAAGGCCCAACGCCCAAGGAGTTGTTTATTATAAGCGAGACGTGTAGGACTTTACTGGGAAGTAGGAAGTTACGATCGGAGCACCTCCCTGCTGTCCTCCTTTTCTTGGACTACTACTGCTGCTACTACTCTTCGCCTTCTCCTTCTCCATCGCCACCGACTCCGAGCTCGAGGCAGCCGACTTGTCAGAGACTCGGGAGGATGGTCCAAACCACTTGGTGACGGCACCCGATAGCCCCATTAATTTAGTTGGTGGGAGTGTATTTGTGCATGTATGTGTATGCCGTGTCTAAAGCGCAAGAACAGATGTTTACTTAATTTATAGTGGGATTTGAATGGCTCTTCTCCTTCTTCTTTTTTTATTTTTTATTTTTTATTGGTTGCTTGGTGGTTAAGGAATATTATGTCATGGCTTCTTTTTATTATTATTATTATTATTATTTTTATTATTATTATTATTATTATTATTATTATTATTATTATTATTATTATTTTCGCTGCTTGGTGGTTAAGGCAGCTCATATATACTGTCAGGCTCTTTTTTTTTGTCTTTCTCTGGTTAGTGAAGTTCAAACTGTTTATTGTGTCCACGTGTACGTGTATCATTGATTGATGACTCGGCATGCGTTTTAGAAATTTTGGATTTTCAAATATCAACTTGTTAGTGAAATTTTGGATTTGTCCTTTTAATACACAGTCATACAACTTGTTAATACTTGTACATTTTGGGGGAAAAAGGATAGATTTGAAATTTTATGTGAGAAAAGAAAAGGAAAACAAGGTGAGTTTTTTTTTTTTATATTCCTAGAGAGAAATAATTTTTTTCCTTTTATTTGTAGGTAGGAAAGAAGATACATGAATATAAAATTTAAATAATTATATTATTAATTGTCCTTAATGATATTAATTAGATGACATTTTACTTTCTCTCCAAATCTTTCTAACATTGGATGAAAATTTTGGAGAGAAAGTAGGTCATGCTTTCTTTTCATTTTCACTTTTTTTTTGGTCATTGAAAACTCCAAAAAAAAAAAAAGCTAATTATTTCCTTTCTAAATATTTTAATAATAGATGTACCTCTTATTTAGTTCCTCTTATACTAATGAGGGTGGGGGAACTTGTAGGTCAATAAGGTGAGCTAGAATTTTGAGGTGGACACCTTCTACTACACTCTTCATTCACAAGCTAATGAAAGATTCTACTAGTAATGTTTTATAAGCTCACAATAAACTAATCAACTTTGAGAGTTAATAGGAAACTGAATTGTTTCATATCGCAACCAATTTACATGGTGTTCAATACTTCAGGAACAAAACTAAAACAAACCTAATAGTCCTTTAAGCGGCTCAACAAAGCCAATAAGAAATAAATAAATTTGAAAGTTGTAACTAGCAATTAAAACATAAATAAGAAATTATTATACCATGTTTGGTATGTGAATAGAAATAAAATTATTAAGGAAATAAAATTGTTAAGAGAATGAGAAAAAAATTGAAAGAATGTAAACATTTGTTTGGTATGCTCATCAATGTAAATGAAAAACATTCTTCTGATTTTAACTTAAAATAGTTATTCAAAATAGGGGTCTTCTCTCCCCCGCCGGTCTTGCATATCAACCCACGACCGAAGCAATTCAAAATAATACCAAACTTTTTTTTTTTTTTTTAAGTTCAATGGTTACTGTAATTTTTTAGGGCGCAGAGTGTATATTGTGAGGGGGTATATATATATATATACATATGACTAATGCGGAATTAATTAAGAACTGACAATATATCAGATCTCGTTCGGGAATAATCGTTCATGATCTTTTATATATATTGAAGGTAATTAATCAACTTATATGCCCCATATTTCCATTCTAATTAATAATTGTGGGACCATAAATGCAGAAACAAATAACTAATTATACAAAATAATTCAATTAATGAAGAAAATTGGCACACCAATATTCAAAACACATCGTATCGTGAACGAAAATTATCAAACAACGTTGGGGGTACACACGCCATGGCCGATCGATCGTGGTGTTGTTTATTATTATAAGCGAGACATGTAGGCGTTCACTGGGAAGTAGGAAGTTACGATCGGCGCACCTCCCTGTCCTCCTTTTCTTGGACTACTACTGCTGCTACTACTCTTCGCCGTCTCCACCGACTCCGAGATCGAGGCTGCAGCCACCTTGTCGGAGACTCGGGAGGATGGTCCGAACCACTTGAAAACGGCACCCAACAGCGCCATTAGTCTGGTTAATGCCTCTTGATAACAGTCTCTCTCTGTTAGCTACCTAATTAGCACTCTTGGTGGTTTTGTAATATATTCGTTTATTATCTGCAAATATATTTATGTGTGTATGTTGCCTGTTGAGGAATAGAATGAGATTATTTATAGCGGGTTTTCAATGGGAAGGAAGGGGATTGAAATTTTAATGTTTTTTATTTTTTGTTTTCTAGGTGGAAAGGAGAAAGAAAAGTCAATCCGGCTTGCTGGGCAAGGAAGCTTGTACTTGTCCGTGTGTTTTGTTGGATGTGTGACCATGCATGAGTTTGACTAGGTTGGTACTGGTACATGTTTTTTCATTTCAATTTCTTTCGTGCTGCTGCTTAGAGCAATTTCAAAAGGCTCTCTATTATTTATACATAAAGAGCTAAATATTAAAAATAAGCTCCAACAATCTCTTCATCAAGTTCTCTATATCTACAAATTACTATAGTAGCTCTTCAAAAATGAATAATCACTATTCATTCTCTACATAATATTTTATTATTATTTTTATCTTCTTTCTCTCTCTCATCTCTCCTCTATCTCCTCTCCTCACCTCCCTCTCTGTCCCCATCACGCCTCCCCTATCCCGCACCCCAACCGCCTCCCCCTTCCCCACCCCCGTCGCCCCATCTCTCATCCCCGACACCCCCTCCCCCCATCCCTAATGCCCCTCGACGTCGCTTGCCTCCCCCCCACCCCCCCTGACGCCCCTCCCTCCCCCCCTATCCCATTTCCTGTGCAGTTATTATTATTATTATTATTAAATTATTATTTTAATAAAAATAGAGATAATTTAAAGATTATTGTTGGAGTGTATGTTAAAAAATAGCTTTTAACATGTGAAAATTTTTGTATATGTAGATAAAACTGTAGAGAGACTCTTGAAGTTGCTCTTAGCCGCCACATGAGTGGCTTTCATGGACTTAGTAAGGTTTGATCCTTTTAAAATGTAGCTTGCTCTGTTTAGGCTTGTTACGGGCGCAGACGCCCATGAATATTGTCTTAAAAATTTAATGCAGGTATAATATTATGAAATTTTAATTGAATAATTATATTTTATATTTTATGTAAAAAAAATATAAATTTTAAAAATATAAAAAAAATTATAGATATATATATTTAATTATATATAATATGTTAAAATTATTTTATATTATATAAGTAATATAAATAATTAACTAATTAGTTAATTATTAAAATATTAACTAATTCGTCACTACTCATTATAAATAATTATGAAATAAAATCAAAACTAATATTGATTCCATTAAAATATATTAATTAATTTTAAATATAGCGGGTTTTGAATGGGAAGGAAGGGGATTAAATTTTTTTTGTTTTTTGTTTTTTTGTTTGGAGGTGTACAGGAGAAAGAAAGTCAATCCAGCTTGCTGGGCAAGGAAGCTTGTACTTGTGTCCGCGTGTTTTGTTGGATGTGTGACTACGCATGAGTTTGACTAGGTTGGTACTTGGTTTTCGTTTCAATTTCCTCCATGCTGCTACTTCGCCGCCACAAACGGAGAACAGATGCGCCACGTGAGCGCTTCCGTAGCGCACTGCACGTACACCACACATTAGTGTGACTAGTCAAAGAATTCACATGCCTTCTCATCTCTTTTGGTGGAAGTAATAATATGAGAGCAATGCTACTTATATATTACGTATGAAGTCTTTTTTTATTAGGTTAATATTATTTTTGAAAAAATATTTTTTGAAAAGTCAATCCAAAACATACCTAGTCAAAATATATCTGCATAATATATACAAATTTTCATTAAATACACAACTAAGACGTAATAGTAAGAGCCACATATTTAATTCATTTTAAAATAATAATAATTAAAAATATTTAATTATGACTGCATGTGTATTATTTTTAAAAGATTTTAAAAAAAAATATTTAAAATATTTTTTTTGTTTTAAAAAATATAGTCAATGTCTTATATTTCCAAACTATTGTTACAAAGAGTAAGGCTTCGTTTAAGAGGATTGAGCCGACACGTTTTCTAGTCTTTATTGAAAGCTATCAAGGATTTCTGTTTATGAGATTGGATACCAGACTATCATTTTCTTCTAGCATTTCCTTAGAACTCTCTAACAATTGGAACTACATTTTAAATATTTTAAAATAAAAAGCAAATCTTAGAAGATCAAGTAAAACTTCGCATATTTAAAATAATTATTAAGTTTCGGCGTAGTGTGAACATTAATAATCTTTTTTTCGTACAAAACTATACTCCCAAACTTTGCTCTAGTAATCGTAAATAATTTTTACTGTCTTTGATAGCAAGTGTTTAATTACACCAATTTTCAATTGGTGGCAACTCTAAAATCAAATAAATTTCACCAAATTAAAGTTTATGCCAGTATTCATCACAATAAAAACTCTTTATTAATTTAAAAATTCAGTGACGAGCCCAAATGAAAATTGATATCATCACTTCATATGGCCATTCTCCTTACAAAGAAGCACATTCCACTTGTCACCTTAAAATCAACAGATTGACTACCAATACCTTTTTTATGATTGAAAGAACTAGTATTTGATATATTTTTTCTAAAACCCTTCAAAGAATTCATTTTATTGCATTTATAGGTGTTTTTGAAAGTGGTCAACACAAAATGACCTCCATCCCTCCTAACCTTTCCCTTTTCAAAACGCATCTTGAAATAAGATCATTTATTATGATCGAATGATTTCAAATTTAGACGTGACATTTATTAATGCATGATGAACCAACACAATAGCAATGATACTCACATCGAGTGCCTTAAGTTTATCTTGCTAGTTCCTTATTCTAATAATACAGTCTCAAACATGTAAGCTATCAAACAATTTTTGTATTAGAAAACTAATATTTTTGTTGAGGAGTTTCATTAGGATCCAATAATAATCTAAAGATGGATAATAAAATTTACCCAAACCCTAGCCCAAGCGATTCATGTATTAAACTGAAAAAGTCAAAATAAGAATAAACCTCAAATATGAGAGTTTATAATTGATAAAAGTCTATTTCGATGATTTATTATGTCCAAATACAAGACCTATTTATAGACAAGTTAGTAACTAGGAATTGGAAACCAAATACAATTAACAAACTAAAGTAAAATACCAAAATATTCTAATATGAATTAAATAAAGGAAAGTAATAAAAAGGAAAGACTTCTAATACGATAAGGAAACTAAATATAAGAAGAGTATCGGGGATGGAAGATGTCTTGTACAATAGATACGTGCATGTGGTGATGCGCGTATCACATGTCGCGGGCAATAGTTCTTTACGGGCACGCCATGGGGGCACGAGTTGACACGTACAGGTTGCATGGGTACGGGCTGATATGGGTAAGTCTCATTATTCCCTCGCCCTTCAAAACTTCCCTTGTCCTCAAGGGAAAATTGTAGAAATTATTCTACATCTAAAGTATAATGCCCCATTAATAAAAAAAAGCCTATAATCCTTTATAAATTTTCTGACATTCTTCCTTAGATGAATCTCCTGTCTTACTGGCTCAAAATTAGGTTGCTGCAAAAACATAAACGGAGCAGATCTCGGATCTATCATGAGTTCTGCCAATATCTCTGGTTGGTTGTTCTTTACATCGAGGGTACCGCCTAACAGGGCATTGGCGAGGACAAATATCACTTTATTGAGAGAGTCTTTGATGGTGAAAGCCTTAACGACTTAGACTTGGGCATCGTCCACCATGGTAGAGGAAGCCAAAAGAATCAAGAACTCTAAAGTTGGAGTTGGTCATCAATCCCTTTAGATGAGTCACTAGATGGGAATTCAGTCTCATGTCGTGATGTATGTAAGCTCTGATAACATGTCTTGTCTTCAACACTAAAAGTATCTTTCACTTCCTGCGAAGTTCTTCATGACCCACGATCATCTTATTGAGTTCGTCTGTATCCTATAAGATCTTTTCTCTTGTATGGAGAATCGATCAATTTTATAATTAATTTTGTCTTGGAATCGAATCATGTTTGCCAAAGTTGCCAAAAGCGTTATAACAGAATGCTTCAGGGCTTGGTTGTCTTGGTTGCCTCCTTTGTCATCTCAATGAAAAACGCGAAAGAAGAATGATAACTCAATGAGAAATCTTTATGGGGATCTCTCACAGAAAACACCAAATTGTTGAAGACCTTGATTAGGATCCAACAACAATCTAAAGATAGATAATAGAATTTGTCATCACCCGTTTTTGACCGGGCTCGTATTGGCTTTTGTGAAAAGGACTCTATGCTAGTTCATTCAGTTGATCCTAGAGTCATCCCTGCACAAGGCTCACACAAACCATGAAAGAAAAGAAAAACACAGAGTCGCCACCAAACAAATTAGAGGTGTGATTGGGCACCTGAAAAAAGAAAGGTCTATGGTTCAGAGATTTAAGGTTCGGAAGTCAGTTACGTGTGGGGAAGGAAGAAGAATTCTTACACCCCCACAATGCCCATTATTGGTACCTAGTCTTGATCTATGGGTGCTTGCTTGCTTTATCATTTATTCAAAAAGAGTTTTTGTATTTTCAATTTTAAGAAAAAAAAAAGAAAGATTTTAGGATCTAGGCCTTAAAACAACAAAGAAAAAGATTTTAATAAAGTAAATAAAAAGGGACATTCTAATTTTAGAAAAAGAATGTGGGATCTAGGCCCATGTGACAGTATTGCATTTTTATAAGAAAACAAAAGTAATTTTCCTTTTTTAGAAAAGAAAACAAAAGCAATTTGAATTCAAATAAGGAAATACTGCCACAATTGATATTGGCCCAGGCAGACTAGGATGTGAGCATCTAAGGCTCAACCCTCATGACCCCCCAGGCCTTGTTTAAATTTTCTAGAAAAGATTTAAGTTTTGTTTTTATATATATATATTTTTAACAATAAAGGAGAGAAAGATATACAAAATGTTTGTTTTTTTTTGTATTTTCGTTTTTTAAACTATAAGAAATAATGAAAAAAGAAAATAGAGAAGTTTTTGGGTTTTATGTTTGAAAACAACACAAATAAAATAAAATAAACAGAAATGGAGAACCTGAAAGAATGAATGATGCAGGTTTGAGTTCCTTTTCCCTTCAAGTGACGCTTTCCTGAAAACATAAAGGTTAGAAAAAAGAAGCCTTTCCAACCTCAGCTCCTTCCCGTGAACAACATTGATTCTGGGTGCTTTCCCCTTTGCAAATGAGTATATATCTCTTTGAAAATTTCCAGGGTACGCTCTCCCTCTCCGATTTTTATCTCTAAGAAATCTAGTCAGAAAGCTCTCTCCCGGAATAACCTCTTCTGCTACTTGATAATTCATGCCCCCTCCTTGCCTCTTGGGGCAGTCTATTTATAGGAATCCCAGGGGAGACAGCCCGTGCCTCGGCATTTATTGGATGCCTTACAGTCCCCATGAGTCAACTACATCGTTCCAATGAATTAATGACTTCGGAAATGGGATTCTCGGTTCCTAGTGATTTACAATAATTCACGGTTCCCGTGCTTTGAAAAAAGGAGTCCCCAGTGCTCGAAAATAAATAAATCGTTTGAGATTATTTAATCCTCTGTTGTACCTGGACGCCTTGATGGGTAAGGGCGGAATGCATTTCCGGATGTATTGGAGCCGTTGGGAATTAATAGTTATGCAATCCCCAAGGTCAACTGTGATGTCCCGATGAAAATGACATTTAATTACAGAGGTCTTCCGTCCCTATGCTCAAAAATGGAGTTCCGAGACATTTGAATTTAATATTCGGAGACTCCTCAATTCCCACGCTTAAAAAGGGGGTTCTGAGACACTGGTGGCATTTAATGCACTTAAAAAGAATTTTCTGGATTTTTTAGAGTCTCGGTGCTTTGGAGTCACTCCCGGCCTGTGAGGAGCTATTTTGGAGTTTTTCCAAATTATTGACCAGGTTTGACCTCCTGGATTTGGGCTTATTCCGGGTCGGTGGCCTTATTCCGCATCAATAGGTCCTTATTCCGCATTAACAAGTCCTTATTCCCACTTTGCCACTAATGAGCTTATTCCAGCATCAACCTGGGTTTGACGCCGGAGCTCGGGCTTATTCCGGATCAGTGGCCTTATTCGCACGGGTCCCCTCGCATCGGTGGGCTTAGCTCGGATTTGACCAAGTTTGACCACCAGATTTGGGCTTATTCCGGATCAGTGGCCTTATTCCGCATCAGTAAGTCCTTATTCCGCATTAGTGGGCTTAGCTCGGATTTGACCAAATTTGACCACTGGATTTAGGCTTAGTCCGCATCAACGGGCTTAGTCCGGATTTGACCAAGTTTGACCGCCGGATTTGGGCTTAGTCCGGATTTGACCATGTTTGACTGCCGGATTTGGGCTTAGTCCGGATTTGACCAAGTTTGACCACCGGATTTGGGTTTCCTCAAAAATTTCCGTGTGTGGGCTTGGTCGTCACGTGGCACCTCTACTTGGCTTTCTTAGGCCTCTCTTGTTATCACTTGCTGTGTAAAGAGAGTGCCTTTGTATATATACTGGGCGAAGGAGAAGCAAAACTGGCAATGTGGGACAAACATGCATATGACGAACCAAAATTCGTGGAAAATTGGCAGATTTCTGGAGCAACTTCAAAAATTCATAACTTTCTCCACAGAGCTCGGATTAGAGCCAAATTGGTCTTGTGTTTCTCGAAATTATGTTATCTATCTTCTGAAAGTGGAATCACTCCAAAAGGATCATCCATTTAGGAGAAAAGTGGGAAATACCTCACAGAAGTACATGATAAAATGAGCATTCTGCCCGTCCGATTCAAAAATTCATAGTTAATTGCACAGAACTCAGATTACCCTAAAACCAGTTAGAGATGATAGATAAAGATGTTATCTAACTAATGAAATTGACTTTATTTAGATCCAATAAGTATTGAGAAAGTTATTGGCAAAATGGTGCGCTGCGCACTGGCTGTCTCCCCCAAATTGGTACAAGGTTTGGTTGCCAACTTTGAAAAATCATAACTAATTGAATACAGCCCGGAATATTCTCAAACCAATTGGAAATGATAGATAAAAATGTTATATAATCAATGCAATTGACTTTGTTGGATTACAACAAGTATCGGGGAAGTTACTAATAAAATAGCGGGCTGCCCACCGGTTGTCCAATTTAACTTGGTACTTTTGTCATAATCATTTCATTTCTCCTCGGAATCAAGTGTGGTCAAGTGCGTTGTCCTCCAAATGTCATCCTCTATCACTTAGAGCTTGTCTTTCGCCAAGTACGGTTGCGATCTAACCCGGTCAAAATGGGGTACAACAGAATTTATTTAAACCTTAGCTCAAGCGATTCAAGTATAAAACTAAAAAAGCTGAAATAAGAATAAACTTCCAATATGAGAGTTTATAATTGATAAACATCTAATTCGATGATTTATTATATCCAAATACAATATCTATTTATAGGCAAGCTAGTAACTAGGAATTGAAAATCTAATACAATTAGAAAACTAAAATAAAATATCAAAATATAAATTAAATAAAAGAAAGTAATAAAAAGGAAAGACTTCTAATACGATAAGGAACATAAATATAAAGAGTCCCAAGGGTGAAAGATGTCTTGTGCAACACAATACATACATGTGATAATGCGTGTACTGCACATCGCGGGCAACATCTTCATACGGGCATGCCATAGGGGCACGAGTTGACACGGACAGGATGCATGGGTATGGGCTGACATGGGCAGTTCTCATCATATTTGCATTTAAGGAAATATTATATTTCTCATTGAAAAATAATAAAACTTGCTCTATGGCGCAATTTGTGGGAAAAAAATACTCTTTAAATATTCCTGAATCATCCTTTCTATCACATATAAACACTTTCATTATCCTTCTTCCCAAAATCATAAATTGTAATATCTACTGTTGTGAACATATCAGTAATCTCAAAGGCTTGTCCATAGTAAACATATCACCTAAGTGTGCCAATCCCATTGAAGAAAACTAATTGATTCTCTATTTTTGTAATTTGAACAATTCAATATTTCAACGACAACATATATCTCATTTAAAAAGACACTTTAACAACTTGTCAAGAGTTGCAGTTGGGTTATCAAGAACGGATGAATTTTAAACAATGTGAAACTTTCAAAAAAAAAGCCAAAAGCTCTACCAGTAAATACAACTCAATTGTTAAATGGTATGACTAACATGTTGTTTTTCAACAAAACGCAAACTAAACGTAACTTAAAACATGGCTCGAGGTTTATAAATAGGCATCCCCAGAAGCATGTAATTCATTCCAAAATTTAGAGTGAATCTCGTATGTGATATATATATATATATATATATATATATAAGAGAGAGAGAGAGAGAGAGAGAGAGAGGAGAGAGAGGGAGAGAGAGAGAGTTGTGTAATACTCAGTACTTGAATAGGTTAAAAAATAGCTTGTATTTGGGGTTGAGAATGTCGTTTTGGTGTTACAGCCAAAAGTATGATAATTTAGACTTCAAATGGGCTTTATTTGAAGATTTGATGACCCAGAGATATTATAGTAACATTTAGTTGCAAAATAAATGGTAAAATAGTCAATTATGTTATTTGGAATTTAATAATATTGTCATTAAATTGATATTCGGGTTTTACCTAATTAAGGGCATTTTAATATTTTCTGGACTTAAAAAGAGGAGTTTTAGTGGAATTAGGAAATCTGATATAAGGAGGTTACTTGTTGGTAAGAAAATTGTGTTTTAATGTGATTTGGACCCTTGTAAAGAGAGGAGAGAACTATATAAAGAGGAAGACCATCCTAGAGGGTTGATTGTTGATTTTTCGCGCCTTGAAGAGCCTTAGCTGTTCAGGAAGGTGAGGAGAGAGAAAGAAAGGACAAAGCTTGAAATCGTGAAGTGTTCTTAGGCGTTTTAACGGATGTAGCCAGTTTCTACGGATTTGAGGTAAGTGTTTCTACTCTTCTTTCTTTCCTAAGGGTTGATAACGTCTAAGGTTAATTGGAATAGGGATCGAACCTAAAATGAATATGTTTTTTAGGTAACTAATATAAGGTTTAGAGAACTATGGACTTTACATGAGATAACAGTGTGAAAGCATGATAACGTGTGGTTTTTATATAGGGACTTGATGAAGATGCTTTGAGATTTAAGGATCTCACCTTTATGCGAAATGGGTCAAGATAGGGTCTGCAAGATCATGGTTTAAAGATGTTGAATGATGGGGGTAGTGATCGGGGAAGCATTAGGGCCGTATGGGCTAAGGGAGGAGCCACCGCGGCCACGGGCATAAGCACAGTTCGTGGCATGCCTGTGGGACCCCCACCACGATAGTTGCCACAAGAGAGAGAGAGAGAGAGAGAGAGAGAGAGAGAGAGAGAGAGAGAAAGAAAGAAAGAAAGAGATAGTATGTACATGGTGCACGAACATAGTAAATGAATCAAATGTTCATGAACAAACTCACGTTCGCTCGGTAAAAAATTGTTTATGTTCGTTTGTTAAGAAATAATATCATTCGTAAACACCATTATTATATTCTTGAACACGTTCGTGAACATTTATGAACAAGTGTTTATGAATAGTTCGGAAATATTATTTGTGATAATAAAAATTATTCATGAACAAGAGATAAAAAAATAATTAATATGTATAAAAGTTATTTTATCAAATAAAAAATATATGTTTATTTATTAATTTATTATTATTATTATTATATTTTTATGAACTACATATAGTAATTGTTTAAACATATTAAACAATGATAACACAACCTAATAATTAATTAATTGTATTTTTTTGATAAGTCTACAATGTGTTTTTTTTAGATTTTTAGAATTTTATAATTGTATTCTTAAACATTTGTGAACAAATTTATGAACACTTGTTTGTAAACGTTTGTGAACAATATAGTAACGTTTGCGAAAAGTTCGTGAATATCATAGTTTGACTCTCATATTCGGTTTGGTTCGTTATTGAATAGTGATAAACACATTCGAATACCTTACTACTCGACTCGTATTAGTTCGTTTACAACCTTATGTATGACACAAACAAGGTAGGAATTATCCAAGGTTGGGTTTTTGTTAAAAGTTTTTGATTTATAACTTACTGGGGGGTCTAAGATAACTTAGTGTGAGTCCTTTAGAATGGTTTAGAAGGTCTAGATTGGACCTACCGAGATTAGTTGTGAGGAATTGGTGAGTGTTGAACTTGTTAGGGTTTTTCTGGTATATTGAGATAGTTTGATTGACTGTGAACATGTTTAAGATTGTGTGAAATAAATGACTTTATATAAATATGGGTTATCAACTTATGAATATATTTTTTTCTTTTCTCGTAACAAAATCAAATCACATAATCAACTAAGGGTGAGACAAAAAAAATTCACTTAGATAGTTTCATTTATTATTTGTAACTAAAACCTCTAGAAAACAAAACAAGTACATGATTACTTGCTTTCACATAAATTAGTGGTACATAGAAATAACCCTAAAATAATATTACTTGTAATTATACACTTCTAGTTAGAAATAATGGTAACACAATACATTTAATCAAAATGCTACACATAATCCCCAAGGCCCTCTAAAATACTTTAGCGAGGATATTAAAATCCTAAAATTTTAAAGACAGATATATTATACCAATTAATACGATACCATTTTGGTGAATATAACCCTCTTATTCATATAGTAAGCAAAATTAAACCAAAATTTTAAATTTAATTTACATATGGATATAATAAATACATTTAATCATAATTAAAGTTTTAATTTTAAAACCATGAATTTGTGTATTTTACCTTAGAAATCTATCTTCTTTTATAAAGAGTAATCGTACATATATATAACCGGAGTTATACAAATGGTAATCGTGATGACTTGATAGTATACCAAATCATTGAAGGGAAGAGAGGAAAAAAATTACAATCGTCCAATTAACTATGATTTTGCAGTGATACCGCAAATTAATTAGACAAAACATTTTATTTAAAAATGTTAATTTTAGTGTCATTAAATTATTAAATTGTTAATTTTAACCAAATAGTCTTACCTAAAATGACTTCATTGGGCATATTCATAATATTAAATCATTAATCGATGAAATATAGAAGATCAAATAGTTAAGCTCGTTATTATTTGGCAGTGTTGCTTATGAGTAGAAGATCAAATGTAGAAACGCACCAGTCGTGAAATGATTTTTATTTTTAAAAAAAAGTAATTGATTTACTGCGTAAATCTTGTGAATCATTGGTTGACATGGCACCACAATGTCAATTAGAACTTGCATCAAATCAACCGTTTGTTATTCAATCACAAATGACTTGTTGGCGTTGGCCAATGAGTGCTTGGCGTCGGCGGCGGAGGGTGGAGTTCCAGTGGTTTTTGATGGCGTTTGTCGGTGCGTCCGGGGAGGAGGCGAGCGATGGTGGCTCACTTGTTGCCGTGGACGTCGTGGCCTTGGATAATGACGGCGTCCTCGCCGGGGGTGAAAGAGCGGTGCTGGACGACGGGGCTGAGCTGGTCAGGCGGCAGGACTAGCCGGATCGGCCATGGATTCCGGCGCATATGATTGTACGTGTCCCAATTTGACTCGATGGAGTAAGATTTTCTATAATACGGTATAGTTATTTAAAAATTACGCTGTTTTTGTGCTTTTTACGCGGCTAGCTGTTTTGGTACGTAGAACTTTAAAAACACACATCAAAATAAAGAAACAATAATAATAATTATAACTTTTTTAATTTAATAGAAACAATCAAATTAATAAAGAAAATCCAAACAACAATATGTATCGGGGAGGAATTGATAGGGAGGAATTGGCCAGTTCAACAACACGCATGCCATGGCCAAGGTGTTGTTTATCATAAGCGAGACATGTAGGAATTCACTGGGAAGTAGGAAGCTACGATCGGAGCACCTCCCTGTCCTCCTTTTCTTGGACTACTGCTACTCTTCGCCATCGCCACCGACTCCGAGCTCGAGGCAGCCACCTTGTCGGAGACTCGGGGGGATGGTCCAAAGCACTTGAAAATGGCACCCAACAGCGCCATTAGTTTGGTTAATTAATGGTTCTTGATCGGTGGTTTTGTAATGTGTTTGTGTATTATCTGCAAATTGCATGCAGAGGAATATAATGAAATATTTATAGCTGGATTTGAAAAGGCGCAGAGAGAAATATTTTTCGTTTTTTTGAAATAATAAATTTTATGGTCAATCCTGGTGGCTGGGCAAGGAAGCTCATGTTGTCGATCGTGTCTGGGCCTGTGGTTTGACTAGGTTGGTAGGTGGGTCGAGATGTTCAGCTCAGGGTTTTCAACTTCCTCGATGCTGCCTCGCCGTCATAAACTGTGAACATAAAAAAAAAAAAAAACAGCTTCGCTAGCACGCCAATTTTATTTAGAAAATTAAAAAATTAAAAAATCACATGTACTATGTTCATAATTTTATATGTAATTTTTTTCTTTGTTTTCCTATATAAAACATAATCACATTTTTTTTAAATTAAACTACCTGCGAAAAGGGCCACATAATTAATATACTCATCTCACTACAAGTTATTTCCCACCTACTTATATAGCCTCCCCCCGCTACGATATCACCATAACGACCTATAGCGGGCCGTCGAGGCAACGGCTAGGCCCCGATGAGTAGGAGGGCGCGGCAGTCGCTACAAAACCTATAGTACGAACCCAGGCGGAGTTGGATCAGGGGGGTCTTACGGCGACGACAACGATGACGATGACGGCAGTGATGGCGGCGGAGGAGAAGAAAAGATTTGAGAGGAGGTTGGTGAAGTACCAGGCATTGCCGGGGTATCTGAAGGACAACAAGTTCATTCTCGACCACTACCAGTGCGAGTGGCCTCTCAAGGATGTGGTTACACTCTTGTTGGATCAAACACAGAATTTGGATAATGCTGATAAAACCTTATGTAATTTGATCTGAGATCTCTTGTGTTTATTTGATCGTTGCAGAAGATATGTTATTAATCCGGAGATACACTCGTGAGAGCAAAGCTAAGGACAGGATACATAATCCTGATCCGGACAAGAGTGAGTGTCGTCAAACACTTGGTAAATAACCAAGTCACCAATACATACGGAACAAGGAACATTCGTGCGGACTAAGTCAAATTGACGCTAAGTAAGAGTCTTGGTTTACAAGGTCACACGAAGTAAAAGAAGACACGGAGTAAGGCATCCGAGTCTTCCATACATGCGGAGTAAGGAAGTACAAATACGGAATAAGGACCCGAGTCTTTATTAGACACGGAGTAAGGAAATTAGATGCGGAGTAAGGAATCTGGACAACTTACTCATACGGAGTAAGGAAGTTACATACGCAGTAAGGAACTTACATGCGGAGTAAGGAAGCACTGATACGGAATAAGTCATCCGACCCTTTAAGACTCGCCCGGAGTAAGGAAATTACATACGGAGTAAGGAACTTACATATGGAGTAAGGAATTTACATACGGAGTAAGGAACTTACATGCGGAGTAAGGAAGCGCTGGCACGGACTAAGGATTCCAATACCAAATAGATACGGAGTAAGAAATCATTGACACGGAGTAAGGTTCCGAGCTTCATTAGCTACGGAGTAAGGAAAATTACACTGGACCAAGAAGATACTGCTTCAACTCAACCGCATTTAAAGTTATCAGCTCGCGGTGTCCCGATGTAAGACAAACTCGTTGAGAACCTGAAGAATCTTACACGTGGATCACCCGGATATGTGGACACAACCTTAATTGTATTTGAGAACTCACAAACACACTTATACTCTTCAAACCCAAGATCTTGAGCTCCACAAACCACAGCAGTCAAGGCAGAGAGATTACCGAGGGATAGTTAGTGCTGAACGCATTCCGGAACTACAAGTTCCAAGGTTGTCTCTTAGGAATGTTTTGTATAAATATTCATACTTGTACATTTGAAAAAATAAAGGAGGAGTGATTGTGCTTTTGTAAGAAAAGATTGACCCTGTGTATGCACAAGCGGATTTAATTTTTGGGAGATAGAATTTGGCTAGTGTGTGAGTTCATTTGTAAATAGAGTGTAAGAGAGTCTTGCTTCTATTTTGTTGTATTTATCTTGTGATAATAAAACAAAATACTTCCACTATCTGGTTATCTTCCGTGATGATTCTATCACTTAACTAGATAAGTGTTTGTGTCTTAAGAGAAAGAAAAGAGTTTCGATAAGAGCCTATTCACCCCCCCTCTAGGCTCCAAGGGACCATCAAGTGGTATCAGAGCAAGTACTATTTGTTCTAAGTAGAGATCCCACTCTTTCAATCTCAGAAATGGCCGAAGAAAGCAGTATGCTATTCAACACTCGCCTTAACTCCGGAGGTGCACAGGAGCCCATCCCGAATCGAAGCAGCAGTGAAAATGTTGACCCACCTCAACCTGCTGCTGCCGCCGCTTCTCAACCACGGAGTTCTGGCTTTACTCTGACGAAACCGCCCAAATTCACACCTGAGCTTTTCTCCCAGTGGAAAGCTCGCATGAAGATGTTTATGGTATGCCATGATCATCTTATGTGGCCATGTCTTCATTAGGAGATTCCAATTCCGATAACTATCGGAGAACATGGAGTTAGGAGGCCAAAGACAGATCTTGAACTTACCAACGATGAAAGAGCCTGGCGGTGCGCTAGTGAAAAGGCTCGGCTTATGTTACACCGTCTTTGGATTCCGAGGCTTTCACGGACGTCCAGGGCTGCACGACGGCAAAAAGCTGTTTGGGACAAACCGACAATCCTCTATGAGGGGAGTCGGTCCCCGGATGCGAACGTGATCTGTACTCTCAGACAGAACTTTGAGAGTTTTAATCATAAACCGGGCGAATCACTCGAAAGCATCTATCGGAGATTCGGCAAGCTCATTCTTGAGCTGAAGACTATCAATGAGCACTATTCTCAATCCCAGATCAATGACAAGTTCTTTCGCTCCTTGCCGGATCGCTACTACTCCAAACAACTCCAGATGCAATCAGACAAGAACGGCAGGTATGTTCCCCTTGAAGAACTATATGGAGAGCTGCGGACTCACGAAGTCAGGTTTAAGTACTCGACCGGGATGAGAAAATAGCTCGGAAAGAAAAGGGGGTAGCTCTCAAAGCTCGAATGTCTAAACATACTGAGGAATGATGATACGGACGTGTCCGAGAATTCTGATTCTGACGAGGAGGAGGAGATAGCACTTCTTGTCAAATCCTTTGAGCAATTCCTACGGAAAAGCAGAAAAGGGTTCAGGAGACACTCATCATCATCTTTCCAAAGGAAGGAGCGACCGGAGTCCAGTTCCCAGGAATGCTTCAATTGTGGGAAAACCGGTCACTGGGCCAAGGAATGCAGGTCCAAATCAAAAGTGGCTGAGAAAAGTGACAGGGTAACTCCTCGGCGCTCCACCTCAGACAACAGCAAGAACAAGAGGAAGGCGCTCGTGACAAAATACATGAGTGGCTCGGAAGAAGAGGAGGAATCCTCGGATGATGAGCCAACCACTAAGCCGAACGTCCGCCTCATGGCAAATCTGAGGTACCTTCTATCTTCGAGCTCCTGAGTAAATTAGAATCTCTTACTACTGCATGTGATCATGAAAAGAATGAGAGACTAATAATTACTCAAATGTACAAAGATATGGAAAGTCAGAATAAACGTCTTGAATTTACTATTAATAGACTCGAAAAGGACATCACTGACTTCAGAGGAAAAGAAGCTTGGTATCACGATCTAAGAGCTGAAAATCATTTGTTAAATACCAATCTTTCAGGCCTAAAAGTTATAGTAAAAAGACTCGAAAATGAACTGGAACAGGAAAAGGAAATAAATCGTAAGTGGCAAAAATCCGGGGAAATAGCCTCTACCTTTAGGACTGATCCTGACGACATTCGATTCAAACCTGGCCTAGGTTCCGAGTCATCAACATCCATAGCTCAAGCTACTGAGTGTCCTCCGGATTTCACTCCTAAACTAACCAACTTATATCCTGTTAGTACATCTAAACCGTTGGATGGTTTCATTTCAGGTGGCACCATAGTTTATGATTGTGGAGTCGAGGTCATTCTCGCACTTCCCGAAGCAGTAGGACCCGTAACTAAAGATGAAGGGAAGGCTGCTGCAGTTAAAGCCAAAACTGTAGCACCCAAAAAGAAAGACAAGGCTAAGGCTGATGCATCTAGGGCCAAGAGTGCGTCACCCAAACGCAATGGATTAGGCCACAGGAACAGTAGAAAGTCGTAAAATCTAAGAGACCCGTATCCCCTGTTTGTACTTCACATTATAGTGTCTGTTCCATCTGTAGGGAAATAGGTCATTATCACTATGAATGTTGGAGTTTATCTCGATAACCTGGCTTTGTAATCGGTTTCATATCAATAAAGATCAATTAAACAAAAAGGGTTCTTCGAGCAAAACAAAATCTAAACCTCGAAGGAGTATCTCTCCCAAGAAAACCCAAATAAAAGAGGTAAGTTGAAACTAACAAGCTAAAGTCAACTTGGAGAGCTAAAAGTCCTAGCAAAATCAAATCCGTAAATGTTGACAATCTCGCTTGCTCTCTCTAACCGCCCGAAACAAGTTTGGGCACCAAAAGTGTAAACCTGTTGTCTTTCAGGAGCATCTCTGGAATGCATTGCCGGATCACTTGAAGTTAAAGATCAATAAAAGCAAGTGGATCCTTGATAGTGGATGCTCCGGACATATGACGGGTGATCGGACTCGCTTGTAGAAGTCAATGATAAACAAGGTCCATCCGTTTCATATGGCGACAACAGCAAAGGTAAGACTGTCGGGTATGGCACCTTAACTAACGACTGTGTATCAATCACTAGAGTTGCACTAGTTGAAGGTTTAAAGCATAATTTGCTAAGTGTCAGTAATTTATGTGACAAAGGATTCACCGTTTCCTTTTTTGTCCAACACCGTACGAAGAGAAAACTTATCCGGAGATGTTAAGTTATCCGGATCAAGAGATGGGGACATTTACTCGGTGGTCTTAAGAAATAATTCTTCGACCCTGTATGCTTCCTCACTAAAGCATCAGATGAAGACAGTTGGCTATGGCACAAGCGATGCGCACATTTAAACTTTAAGACTTTGTCTAAATTAGCGTCACTTGATCTTGTCACTGGTCTACCTAAACTCAAGTTCTCCAGAGACTCTCTTTGTCGAGAATGCCAATTGGGAGGATGCTTGCGTTTCCCGACTGAAGTCGTTTAAGCTAACATGATTAAAGTTTATATGAGTTACCTCTTTCTGGTTTCATGATCTTAATTTCCACTAATCACCACATGACAATAGCATGTTCATTTAGATTACTCTATTAACATGTATAGTTGAAGAAATGAAATGGGTTAGCTCGGAATGCCTGGTGGATGAATACTCAATCACGATCTGGTCACTCTAAAGTATAGTTTTCTAATAAGATAGACAGTGCTGAATTCTACAAACCGGAAATGTCAATCGAGAGGATTGCACAATCTAAGGGGAGAAAATGCTTTATATATTATTCGAGAATACCCCCGTATATGTCTCATGACCTCTTTCCTGGCTGTCTATTTGAGGGGGAGCTTTTCATTGAGAAGATTAAATGATCTACGGGGGAGCAGTAATGAACCCCTAATATGTCTCGGATACTCCCTCCTCTAAACTTTTACTTCTGGATCTGACAGGACATGCAGTTTTGAATCAGAAAAGTGGCCTGCTTGGATATATTTTCTTTCTTCAACCATGCATTTTAATCGACTAATCACCTGCTTACTTTTGACATGTGTTCGCTTCCTATTTTTCACTCATGAATCCTAAATTGGCCAAATCATATGGTCTTTAATTAATCTTAGCTACGTTGTTCAGCAAGACGGTTTCGCTATGTTGACCTATATGAACTTGTGTATGGTTATCTGACATATGCCCTGATTCAGTAATATTGCTCATTCTCACGTATGTATATGTCTCTTACATCTCTGGAATGCATAAGTTCTGTTTCTCATTAGTTCGGATTATGTCATTTTTCACTGATTATTTTCCCTAATCCGTACTAATCCTTGCCTGTTAAGCTTTTGTATTTTCAGTTCATTTTTTTAGCTACAGGTTCAGATTCTCTTTGCAACCATATCGATAAATCTAGTCCATAGTCTTGGATTTGAAGTGTTGTGGTACTTCTCTTCTCTTCGACTTATTGACTGCAAAGGAATCTACTTTACTCTCTCACCGAACTCTGTCTACTACGGACACGGTCTACTTTTCATCCGGATACTCTTCCTCAACTATTATTTACTCTGGATGAGTGTCGGTTCATTCCTCCGGACTCCTGACACAGTTTAATTGCGACAATCCAAGTCTTCCTATATGTCGCGTGCTTTTGAGGAGGAAACGTGATGATTCATTAAATGCAAATCTCGGGATGCACACACACCTCTTTGGATGGCAACCAGCTGTTACACTTACTTAGTCATGCGGTCTCCACGACATCGTTTCATTCGGAGACGCATCAATATCCAGACTCATGACATCAGCCTGTCAAACGGGTCCCTATCTCACTCGCACATTCCTAGGCCCGCTGACATTTGCGGATTCGATCTTATATGTACTGATCATTCCTGCAAAGCATGAGTATTGCTCATTTCAAATCCCTAAACCTCTCGTTGCTCCTTCCATCCCCAAGACCTCACCTTTCCTCTTGTCCTTCAAATTTCATTTGCAATGGCACCCAGAATCTCTCTTTCCGGCGTTAATCCTGGCCATCTGGTTGATTGGAATGCTGTTTCTAATCCTCTGGATTGGTTTTCCCAGCTTCGCCCTCTCCTTGAAGCCTCGCATATACTCAACCTGATCTCCAATCCCGTCGATCTTCTTATCGACGACGTCCTTGAGTATTACCAACGGATTTGCTGCACCACCGATTCCATAACCTCTTATGTCCGCGGTGAATCCATCATCATCACTCCGGCCGTTCTCCGCGCTGCTCTCCACCTACCTCTTGGTGAACCACAGCGGCATTCTATGGGTTGCACACAAAAAGGCAAGGAATACAAGGTGAAATCCTTCCAAGGTCGCTATCGATGTATGGCGACCATCTTGAGTCGATGCTTACTGGCTCGCACATCTGCCCTCGACTCCGTTCCGTACGACCTTCTCCTGGCCATGTACGGCGTTTTTGAAGGTCTTCCGATGGATTGGGGGATGTTCTTGTTTCGGTTGCTGCAGAATGGTCCCAAGAACCATTCCTTCGGGCGCATCCTCAGCATTGTCTTCCGGCATCTTAATCCGGACCATTTCGCCCGATATGATGCTGTTCCATTTCCTCCAGCTTATTACCTTCGTTATCTTACGCCGGATGGGAACATGACCGCCCGCCGACCATCTGCAGCTCTCCGCATACTCCCTGCCTCAGAACAACAAGGCAGTTCTGTTGGTGACCCCTCCGCCAGCCAAGCCCCCCGACGTCGATTCGCACCCCGATCCTCCCGGATTCGGTCCGTTGCAACACCCTCTCATTCTCGGGCCTCCCGACGACAGCGTTCGTGCCAACCCATCCGAGGTTGCGGGGCCCTCTCAGCGCAGTGCTCCTAAAGCTGTTTCCTCAGCCCCCTCTGCTATGGATGTCCCCACTCCCTCCTCCTCCGCTGTTGCTGCCGCGGTTGATACCGCTGTTGCGGCCGCCACTACTGATGTCCCGACCTCTTCTCCGGAAGCCCTTTTGCCTCCCCTACCTCAACCCCAAGATTACCTTGACCATCTCTCCGCCGACACCTTAACGGACCTATGGCTCCGTTTTAGCCTTGCCCACACTGCCTCCATTCCTGACAACGATCTCCGGGTGTTTTACACACGCCATACCCAATCCGCGGAGACAATGATCATTTGGAACTTGGATCATGGCTTTCTTACGCCGGCCTCCATTCCAGATGTGGCGTTCACTACTCCCTCCAGCCCAGCACATTCCGCCAGGGGTCCTTCTCCTACTAAGGCTGGCCCTTCTTCTCCTGCCGCCGCGATTCCCGTGGTTGACTTATCTGGTCAAAGCGGATCCATTGCTCCGGATGCCTCCAATGCTCCGGATGCCTCCGATGCTCCGGATGCCTCTGATGCTCTGGATGCTCCTGCTGCTGCTGCTGATACTCCTGCGGACTCCTCTGCCCAACGCATTCCTGCTCCTGTTCATGCGGGGGAGTCCTCCAAAGCTTCGGAGTTGGTCCTTGGGCGTGCCTTTTTTGGCACGGTCCACTCCGACGCTGTGCTTTCCGCCCAGCTAGACCGACACGCCCAAGCTCAAAGCGCCCAAATTTCCGCCATCGCTGCCAAGGTTGATGCCCTCGGCGCCCAACTCCTCTCCGCTCTCACTGACTCCTCCACTTCAATGGAGCAGAAAATGGATCTCGTCGCCTCGTCCGTCCATTCATTGTTTACCTCCTTCGCGGACTTGGCGCACACGATGGCTTGTCCTCCCGTTGCTTCCCGGCGATCTGCCAAATCGGGGGAGAAAGTGTCATCTGATCCGTCTGCTCCTTCTGCACCACAACCATCTACTCGGACTGAGAAGCGGCCTGCCACTTCAGTGCTTCAGGGAGTTAGAATTCCCAAACGAAGTCGCTTCTCTCAACCAAGCTCCTCTACTGCAACTCTTGCTCCTCCTCCATCCTCCTCATCCGCAGCCGACACCTTCCTCCCATCATATGCGGCGTTTGACCCTTCTGATGCGGATGGAAGTGTTCGCAAAGCAATGAAGTCCTATGCAGCATCTTCTACTGAGAGAAGATGTCTTTTTGAAATGTACCCTTTCTCCCCGGACGACATTTAGACTCTTTGTTTGGAGAAAGGACTCTTTACTACAGAAGACATTGACAACTTCTCGAGGGCTGCTAAAATGGAGATGAGGCTGTTTCCATCTCTATACAAGGACGGGCACTTGTTTAAAGTTCTGCCGTGTTGGAATGAAGGCTATCTTCCCAGTGTGGATCTAATTCAGTCCTTCATCGACGGAACTGCTGAGGATAGAAAGCCATGGAAAACTCTCTCAACTATCCTCATTCCGTACCGGATCATGACGCCACACTTCATGATGGCTGTCTTCATGATTCAGTCCAAGCAAATGATTCTCATTGACTCTCATCAGATAGTGGAGCACTTTGTAAGAAAGAATCAATGGGAACCACTGTGTTTCAGGATGACTGAAGCTGTGAAGAAAGCCGGTTTATATGAAGAGTTGGGCATCACACCCTTGGGTCCAACTGAGAAGCTGAAGGCGACATTCCGGGGCAAGAAGCAAGTGCCACAACAGCCGGATGAAGATAGGCTGCGGGGCCTTTGTCGTTACTTCATCAAGTCCTTTTTGACCGTGGACAAATCGTGGAGCCAACACACTACTTATACGATGAAGCGAGACAATGGAGCATAGAGAGAAGGCAGCAACTATGATCTTCAAGTATAGTAAGCCTTATGTACCTTAGTGAAAATATTGTATTAAGGCTGAATTGTACTTAGTTCTTTGTTAAATGAAATTGGTTGTGATGTATATTCTGTATGTTATCTTTTTGCTCGCTTACCAGGATCGATTACAAAGGGTTTGGGCATATCCATAATTGGGGGAGATTGTTGGATCAAACCCGAATTTGGATAATCTTGATAAAACCTTATGTAATTTGATCTGAGATCTCTTGTGTTTATTTCATCGTTGCAGAAGATATGTTATTAATCCGGAGATACACTCGTGAGAGCAAAGCTAAGGACAGGATACATAATCCTGATCCGGACAAGAGTGAGTGTCGTCAAACACTTGGTAAATAACCAAGTCACCAATACATACGGAACAAGGAACATTCATGCGGACTAAGTCAAATTGACGCTAAGTAAGAGTCTTGGTTTACAAGGTCGCACGAAGTAAAAGAAGACACGGAGTAAGACATCCGAGTCTTCCATACATGCGGAGTAAGGAAGTACAAATGCGAAATAAGGACCCGAGTCTTTATTAGACACGGAGTAAGGAAATTAGATGCGGAGTAAGGAATCCGGACAACTTACTCATACGGAGTAAGGAAGTTACATACGGAGTAAGGAACTTACATGCGGAGTAAGGAAGCACTGATACGGAATAAGTCATCCGACCCTTTAAGACTCGCCCGGAGTAAGGAACTTACATACGGAGTAAGGAACTTACATACGGAGTAAGGAATTTACATACGGAGTAAGGAACTTACATGCGGAGTAAGGAAGCGCTGGCACGGACTAAGGATTCCAGTACCAAATAGATACGGAGTAAGAAATCACTGACACGGAGTAAGGTTCCGAGCTTCATTAGCTACGGAGTAAGGAAAATTACACCGGACCAAGAAGATACTACTTCAACTCAACCGCATTTAAAGTTATCAGCTCGCGGTGTCCCGATGTAAGACAAACTCGTTGAGAACCTGAAGAATCTTACACGTGGATCACCCGGATATGTGGACACAACCTTAATTGTATTTGGGAACTCACAAACGCACTTATACTCTTCAAACCCAAGATCTTGAGCTCCACAAACCGCAGCAGTCAAGGCAGAGAGATTACCGAGGGATAGTTAGTGCTGAACGCATTCTGGAACTACAAGTTCAAGGTTGTCTCTTAGGAATGTTTTGTATAAATATTCATACTTGTACATTTGAAAAAATAAAGGAGGAGTGATTGTGCTTTTGTAAGAAAAGATTAACCCTGTGTATGCACAAGCGGATTTAATTTTTGGGAGATAGAATTTGGCTAGTGTGTGAGTTCATTTGTAAACAGAGTGTAAGGGAGTCTTGCTTCTATTTTGTTGTATTTATCTTGTGATAATAAAACAAAATACTTCCACTATCTGGTTATCTTCCGCAGTGATTCTATCACTTAACTAGATAAGTGTTTGTGTCTTAAGAGAAAGAAAAGAGTTTCGATAAGAGCCTATTCACCCCCCCTCTAGGCTCCAAGGGACCATTAACTCTAATTTCTTTAAAGTAACAACATTGGAAGCAGATGTGGTTCCGATGACAATAGGAGAAAATGAAGTTAAAATGCCAAAGACAGATGCTGAACTCACCAACGAGACCGAATCATGTAGAGGAGGTATTTTTTTCTCACCACCCATCAAAACAATCATAATAACTGATGAGTTTGTAATTCATTTTTCTCACCACTAATCAAAACATATAAAAAGGACATGTTTATTTTGATATTTTTTTTAAATATGATAGCTATTTTTAAATATAAAAAATATAAAATTTAAAATAATAAAATACTATTTTCATTCTTTAAAATTTAAAAAATAAAAATAAGTTTTTGTAGTTTTCAGTTTCATATTTTTTTACATGAAAATAGTTATTATAATTTAAAAATAAAAACATAAAACACTCTAATCAAACATACTCATAATTATCTGATGACACCTTTGGCTACATGGATGACGTATGGGTGGCTGCTCGGGGGTGTTGGGGGTAGGATAGTGTCAATGACGTGGTTGCATGTACAGGGAGTTGAGGCTACTTGTCACGCCTTGAAGTAGCCAGAGCAGCTGGGGCATCTTCCAATGACGCGATCCAGATTTACATTTGTACTACTTAGAAGAGGGACAATGTGAAAAGCGTAGCTAGTGCATTGAGACGTAGCTAGTGTATTAAGAAGGTTCCGAGATAGTTCATGCGGAAGAATCGATGGGAGTTCCTTCAGAGTTCAAATGTGTTGATCTAGTTAAATGCGAAGAGCATGCCACTAGTTGTGGACTTGATGATGAAGAGGGAATTTGATCATCCTCATACAAGCCCAAGGCAGGGCAAAATTAATCTACATATGTCTTAAGTAATAAGACTTGCTTAGATCACGCTAAAGTAGCCGAGGTGATTAAGTGCCGCACAAGTTGAAGTTCTCGCCCGTGATGTATTGCTAGTGTGTCTGTGGCCCTTGCGTGCTTAGAGCACTAATAACATATGCTTCTCTTCATTTAGAGAAGAAAATAAAAAAAATTATAAAATGATCCTCACAATAGAAGTCATATATTCATTCTTTTTATTTAGGTTTATATAATATTTATAATATATTGGGATATACTCTTCACTTCTTATGATTATTAAAATATTTATTTATCTCTCATCTTTTCTATGTGTTTCCCAAATAATAAAATTAGTAGTATAAAATATTATTTTAATTGTATAAAGGATTATGAAGGAATCTATTGTATGATATATATTTGCATATATATAGAAGCAAAAAGTAATTTAAATTTATAAACTTAGGAAACTAATTAGAAAGTTATTGTTACTGCTCTTATGAACGAATAAGTATATGACATATGATATATTAACAACTAGTGTTTGTGCATAAGCTCTATTAAGGCTCAATAAGGTAGTATATGAGCAAGGAATAATCAACATAGGTATATAGGTTATTGTGGAAGGACAGTTGGCAATGTGATTACTTGTACTGATAGTTGAGGCTACTACTAGTGCCTTGTGGGCTTATGTACTTAAAATATGTATATGGTATACCAACTTCCATTGCTAGTTTTTGTGTGCAAACTCTATTTGGACTTAATAGGGTATTATATGATGAGCAAGGTGTCATTACTCGTTTTTGACCAGGCCGGTACTGGCTTTGTAAAGGACTCAATGTCAGTTTATTTAGTTGATTCCGAAGTCATCCCTATACAAGACTCATACAAACTATAAAATGGAAAAACAAACACAGAGTTGCCACCAAGCAGTTTAGAGGTGTGATTGGACACCTAAAAAAGAGAGGTCTACGATTCCAGAGAATTAGGTTTGAGAGTCGGTTACGTGTGGGGAAAGAAGAAGGATTTTTGTACCTCCACAATGCCCATTATTGGTATTTAGTCTTAGTCTATTGGTGTTTGCTTGCTTTATTGTTTATTCGAAAAGAGTTTTTTTTTTTAATGTTAAGGGAAAGGAAATTTTAGGATCTAGACCTTGGAAAACAAAAGGAAAATGTTTTTAAGTAAATAAAATGGGACATTCTAATTTTATAAAAAAAAAGATCTAAGCCCATGTGATAGTATTGTATTTTTTTAGGAAAATAAAAGTAATTTTCTTTTTTAGGAAAGAAAATAATTTGAATTCAAATATGGAAATACTGCCACAATTGATATTGAATTCAAAAGCAAACTAGGATATGAGCCTCTAGGGCTCAACCCTCATGACCGCTCGGGCCTTATTTTAATTTTTCTAGAAAATGTGATCTTTTGCTTGTCTTTTTTATTTTTAAAGAAAAAAGAAAGAGAATCTAAAAGGAAACGTTTCACTTCAAAACATTTAAGAAAAGAAGTTTTAACAGTTTGAATATGAAGAAATTAAGGAGAAGAACTTGAGTGGTCTTTTTGTGATTGAATATGGTGATCTTCCTTCAGAAGTCCCCATGAGAACAAAAGTTTAGAAAGATAACTGTAAGGAATCGTGTTTGAGTAACATTGTAAGCTGATTTATTATTGAGGATGATAATATTTAAAAGGCGATATAATTGTCGATGTGAGCATTTTGGCTGTAAGTGGACTTAGTTTGTAGTCTAAAGTCCCATAAGGACATTTTAGTATTTTTAAGTATATTATTATTATTCTTATTATTGTCATTATAATTATTATATTATTAAGATTATTATTATTATCATTAAATTGTTATTATTACTATTATTAATAAAATTATTGAGGTTAATGTTAATATTATTATTATTATAATTATTAAGATTGTTATTATTATTAATCCTATAATAATAATAATAATAATTATTATTATTAGTGTTATTATTTAATATTAAAAGAAAATATAAATAGTGGTAGAATTTAGACAGAAACCTTACGTTCCTTTTTGTGGGTGCATAACCTTATTGAAAGAAGAAGAGAGAGAGAGAGAGTTGCATTCCAGATGTTCAATCCTTAATCCAGGTAGGTGATTCTTGAACTCTCCTTATACTATTGCATGAAACTCCGACTGTTAGAGAAAGCGTGTAACCAACCTTGTAAATAGATAAGAGTATATAAATATATATACGTATATGGCGTCGGTTTGGAGAGGGGCGATCGTTTGTAGTGCAGTCCGGTGGTGGTTTGGTGCTGTGGGGACTTTCTCCTTCGGTCGGAGATCTCCGACCAGCTCCATGGCTTCGGGTTCGCAACTCATCTCTTCTTGTTCTTCGTCGGAGATTATGGCGGAAACCGACGAGCTCTGGGCAGATCCAGCGACTTAGGGGCGGGTGCGGGTTTTGGTCAACGAGTTTGATTGTTTAGCATTATTATTAAAATTATTATTATTATTATTATTATTATTATTATTATTATTATTAACATATTTAGCATATTATTATTATTATTATTGGGTAGGGGGAAGCTTGTGCCGGGGCCTGACAGCCTCGGTTTTCAGTAGGCGAACAGATAGCCTGGTTGGCGGCAGGGTTAAACACTGCCGCACTTTAGTGGAAGGGGGCGGCAGCCCTATGCCGCCCCCGTGTCTTGTTTGCGCCAGCCCTAATAGGGCTGGCAGTGCACTCGGGTGGGCCCTCCATGGGCCGTTTTTTTCTTCCTTGGGCCCGGGAGTTGTATTTCCTCTCCCTCCTTTTGTGCCTCAAATAATGGGCATAATTGCCATTTAGAATATTATTTTGACGCAAATGTGTAGTATATATATACATATGTATATATGTATGTATATTTATAGCTTAATTAATTTGGCATTAAGAATGTTAAATTGTGGTTGATGATATTATCTAGATATTGAAAAGATTATAGGTGACTTAACATTAAAAGTTTGATTTTGAATGTATATATATATATCTTTTAAGGTATGTTAAATATATTGTTTGGGCTGCAACTGTAGTGTAAACAGAGTAAATACAATTGGGCTTGATATTACTAAAATTGACTTTTGGGATTGCCTTATTGATTGTGGCTTAATATCAATTGTTTAGTGTGTGTGTGTGTGTGTGTATATATATATATATATATATGTACACATATGCGTATACAAATATCATTTTGAGATATTGTTAGTAATAAAAAAATATTGTTTGAGCTTGCTGTTTAGTTATGTGATATAATTATCATTAGTGGCATGTTATTGTTGGTTTAACGATTTAAATGAACTGCATGATATGATACTGGTTTACGGAATTATTATTTGTTGGTTACATGTGGAATTAATGGTAGAATTGGTTGGGTTAACCATGGGTCCCATATAGGGCTGGCAAGAGGCCGCAGGTCCCCTATGTGGTAGGTAACCCAGGTCCCATATGTGGCTGGTTGTCGTTAGGGACACCGCAGGTCCCACATATGGCTATCAAGAGGTGACTGTGATACTTGGAGTTAGTGGCGGGAATCCTGTGGATGAATGAATTAGCGGTGTGAACCATTATGATTTTATTGTGATGTGATGTCTTATTTTGTGATTTAATATAATTTAACTGTGATAAAATACAACACTACACTGGCACAAGCATACACTGATCATATAGACCTAGGAATTTATGTAATAGGATACTGGAGATGGGGATCACCTACTGGGCATTCGTGCTCACCCTACTTTATTTTTATTTCCTACAGGTTGTAGGGAGTAGCTAGTGGAGCCATAGCAGAGCAGGTCGGGACATCTTTGGTGTAGATTTTAGTCTGTGGACTTGTTTACTATTTTATTATTTATTTCCCGGACTAGGGTCCGTGGCAGTTGTATGATTGTATTGGTAATAACTTGTTTGGGTTGGTTCTATGGTGTTGAATTGTCACACTCCGAATTTCCAACCTGAAAAAACCTGTACGTGACTCCCCTTTACCCACCCAGTGGGCAAGGGGTTGGGATTAATTCCACACAACCTTATGCACATCCACAATAAATATCCACAAAACAAAATCTTATTAATATCTTCAAACCACAATGTTCCATTGGAGAAACCACAATACTTTATTAATTTAAAAATCCTTTTACAACATCTCCCCATTCGGGTTACAAAGGTTTCACAAAATAACATAACACAAATTACATTTAACAAAGCAACAAAGCAGAACTGCCTTCCACCTTGGTGTCCCCACCTAACGCCTATAGGTCCCTGAAAGGAAAATAAAACACATTAGGAGGGGTGAGCAACCACATCTTAGTAGGAATCATGTGTCCCCGACCCATCCCATGTTCCTAGTATCTACATGTTAATGTGTACAGGTGTAGTGTCGTGGTACGAGTTTTTAAACAGGTATAAACAACATCCACAAAGAGTATGTCAACACAAACAAGTCACAGGAACAGATACAACCACAACTACAGCCACACAGGCTCCACATTAAGCTACACAGGCTCCACATACATAGCTACACAGGCTCCACAATCAGCCACACAGGCTCACATCAAACACATAGCTTGCATCTCAGCCACACAGGCATATAATCAAACCCATAGCATGCATCTCAGCCACACAAGCATATAATCAAACACATAGCATGCATCTGGATCAACAATCATTATATCAAGTATCCCCCCCCCCCCCCCGAAAACCCCAAGGTTTCCCACGAGATCCTACAACGGAACGAATCCTAACGAACCACAGACATCCCAATGGCCTCTAAAGGCCATTGCCCTGCAACGAACCCCGAAAGTTCCCATACCCCGGACTCAACGTTAGAATCAAACAAAACATGCCATTGAAGGCCAACATCCATATAGGAAATCACACCTATATGGATTATACATATATATATATATATATATATATATATATATATTATAACAACAACGACAATACTCTACAAATCATCCACCACAGGGCCTAACCTCGGAATGGGTACTAGAAGAGACAGAACCTCTACCTCAGGAAGATCCTTCTTGCTCTTGCTCCCACATTCGACGCCGTCCACCCACGCGAGTCACCCCAGCAGCAGCGCTCAAGCTCTCTCTCTCTCTCTCTCTCTCTCTCTCTCTCTCTCTCTCTCTCTCTCTCTCTCTCTCGCGGCTGACAACAAAAACCCTAAACCTAAAACAAAGAGAGCTCCTCCTTATATGGAACTCACTTATCAAAATGACATAGTTTTTTTAAATGAAATCCACCATCAAAATGACGTAGTTTTGATAAATGAAACACACCATCAAAACGACGTAGTTTTGATAAATGAAACACACCATCAAAATGACGTAGTTTTGATAAATGAAACACACCATGAAAACGACATAGCTTCGATAAATGAAACACTCCCTCGAAGACTCATAGAACACTGCCTCAAAGATCACCGCCTCGGAGCCTCGTAGTCGCAGCCTCGAAGATCGCTGGAAATGCGGCCTCGAAGATCTGTCTCGAAGATCAAACCTTCGACCCTCAAACCTTCGAACTTCGACCCTCAGACCTTCGGTCCTCAGTCTTCGACCTTCGACCATCGGTCTTCGACCCTACGACCCAAATCTTCAGGTCTTCCACCTTTCGACCCAAGCATTCGCCTAGGGTACTGTGCATCTTCGTTCCAGCTTGTTCTTCCCAAAACACGGGTCATTACATTCTCTCCCCCTTAAGACTTTTCGTCCTAAAAAAGAAACTACATGCCACTAGGACCGCGAGGAATAACAAACACATGCAACCCACTATACAAAACGCAAGCCATAACACACAAATAGATCATACACCGCACACAACACATAACAGGACATCCGTCCACAAACTCAACAAGGCACCACCACAATGCATATAATACATACCCGCATGTCACAAATACACATCTCAAATACAAATTAATGTCTAAAAAGGACAATACACAACACATAAACAACTATCTCTTGGCCAACAGCCACCTCCCACCTTCAAGCTTGGTCGTCCTCGAACAACTCCGGGTGCTGCTCACGCATTATGGACTCCCGTTCCCATGTCTCCTCCTCAATGCCATGGTGCTGCCACAGCACACGAACTAAAGGAATAACACAACCACACAAAAACTTCTCCCATCGATGCAGTATACGGATAGGAGCCTCAACAATGGACATGTCATCCTCAATGTCCAATGTTCCCCAATCAATCACATGAGTAGGGTCGGGATGATACTTTCTCAACTGGGACACATGGAACACATTATGCACCCGACTTAACCGCGGTGGCAACGCTAACCGGTAGGCCACTGGCCCCACACGAGCCATAACCTCAAAAGGACCAATAAACCACGGAGAGAGCTTGGAACCTCTCCCAAACCGTCAATGGCCACAATGTGGAGAAACACAGAGGAACACATGATTGCCCACAGAAAACTCCAAAGGTCGCCGCCTTCGATCTGCATAAGATTTCTGGCGACTCTGAGCTGATAACAAGCGCTGACGAATCAACTTAACCTTCTCAGTAGCCTCTTAAACCAACTGTGGTCCCAATAGAGCAATCTCCCCCACCTCATTCCAACACAGAGGTGATCGTCACGGCCTCCCATACAATGCCTCAAAAGGGGCCATCCCAATGGATGCCTGGTAACTGTTGTTGTAGGCAAACTCCACCAAAGGAAGGTGAGCTGCCCAAAAACCACCAAAGTCTAACACACAGGCCCTTAACATATCTTCCAATGTGTGATTCGTCCTCTCTGTCTGACCGTCAGTTTCCGGGTGAAAGGCGGTACTCAAGTTAAGCGTTGTCCCCATGGCCTCCTGTAAGCCTACCCAAAATCGGGAAGTGAACCTCGAATCTCTATCGGACCCAATCGATGATAATACTCCATGCAATCTCACAATCTCGTTCACATAGAGCTAACTCAATGCCCCAATGGAATCCCGCTCCCGAACGGCAAGAAAATGGGCCGACTTGGTTAACCGATCCACAATCACCCATATCATGTCTTTCCTCCCAGTGGTGGGTGGAAGACCAATCACAAAATCCATCACTATGTGGTCCCACTTCTACTCCGCTATTGGCAATGGTTGTAACATGCCTGCCGGCCGTTGATGCTCCACTTTCACTTGTTGACAAGTAAGGCACCTTGTAACAAATGTTGCCACATCACGTTTCATCCCAGGCCACCAAAAATGCCCCCAAAGTGTATGGTACATCTTCGTACCCCTGGATGTACCACAACTCTAGACTGATGGAAAGCCCTCATCACCTCGTCTCTCAGAGAAGAAGCCACTACCAATCGTCCCTGAAAGGACAACTCATGCTCAGGACCCTCTGTCCAATCCTCAGATAGCTCGCCAGCCGCAATACGGACACAGAGAACCTCACACTCTATATCACCCAACTGTCCCTCCCGGACTCGCTGGTACAACTCAGGCACAACAACAATGGGACTCAGGACTGTCCCACCATCACGAGCAATAGGCTGCAACTGCAACATCACCAACTGCTCCATCAGCTTCCACTCTCTCACTGCCACCTCAGCTTTACCTTTCCTGCTCAACGCATCAGCCACGACATTACCCTTGCCTGGGGTGTAGGCAAGAGTAAAATCAAAGGTCTGCAAATACTCCACCCATCTCCTCTGCCTCAGATTCAAGTCCTTCTATGTAAAGATGTACTGAAGGCTCTTGTGATCTAAGAATACCACAAACGTTTCCCCCAATAGGTAATGTTGCCAACTCTTCATGAGTAGGGTAATTCTGCTCATGAGGTTTCAACTGTCTTGATCCATAAGCTACCACACTGTGCTCCTGCATAAGCACACACCCCAAACCAATATGGGATGCATCACAATACACCTCATATGGGACGTCCTCCCTAGGTAACCTTAACATAGGTGCATTGGTTAAACAGGTTTTGAGAGTCTCAAACGCCTGCTGACCCTTGTCAGTCCACTCAAACCTCACTCCCTTCCTAGTCAAAGCCGTCATAGGAGCTACCAAATGGGAGAATCCTTTTATAAAACGACGATAATACCCCGCCAAGCCAAGAAAACTACGAATCTTGAAAACATTAGTTGGCCTCTCCTGCGATGATACAACCTCAATCTTGGTTGGGTCTACTCTAACCCCTTTAGCTGACACTACATGGCCAAGAAAAAGAACCTCCTGTATCCAAAACTCACATTTGCTAAACTTAACAAACAACTCCTGGTCCCTCAAGGTTTGCAACACTGTTGCCAAATGCTCCACATGCTCCCTCTCCGTCTTGGAATACACCAAAATGTCATCTATAAACACCACCACAAAAGAATCCAAGTATGGAGCAAAAACCTGGTTCATTAAATGCATGAACACGGCTGGTGCATTAGTGAGCCCAAAAGGCATCACTACCCACTCATAATGCCCATACCTGCACCGAAAAGCAGTCTTAGGGATCCTCCTCTCTAACCCTTAACTGGTGGTACCCCGACCGCATATCTATCTTGGAAAACCACTAGGCCCCACTCAACTAGTCAAACAAGTCATCTATCCGAGGGAATGGGTACTTGTTCTTCACAGTCACCAAATTCAGCTTCCTATAGTCAATGCAAAGACGAAGCGTGACATCTGCCTTCTTTGCAAAGAGCATTGGAGCACCCCAAGGTGAGGTACTCAGTCTGATATATCCCTGGCCCACCAACTCCTCTATTTGCCTCTGAAGCTCCCTCAACTTTGCTGGTCCCATACGATAAGCCACTTGAGAGATTGGACCCGTCCCCGGTACCAGCTCAATGGTGAACTCCACACTCCTTTTAGGTGGTAAACTCCTCAACTCCTCAGGAAAGACATCCTGAAATTGGTCAACAACCGCTGGCCACACCCTCTCTTCCACTTTCTCCTCCTCAGCAAAGGTTAGGGCTGCCAACCTATAGTTAATGGCACCCCACTGGTCCAACACTGGCCCAGCTCGACTCGCCTCACGATCCCACTGCCCCTATAGGGTGCAAGAAACCCCTGCAGGTGACACGAACGTTACCCGTCGCCAGTAACAATCTATCTTGGTCTGGAAAGCCATAAGCCAATCCATACCCAAAATCAGATCAAACGTCCTCAATGACATCACATACAAATTAAAGCTAAGCTCCATATCTCCTATGGTTAACACACATTCATGACAAACACGTTGCACCTCAATCATACCTCCCACCGGAGACTCAACAACTAGGGGTCTCGCTGCCTCAACACATACTACTCCCAAGCCATCCATTACAAGCTCAGAAATAAAAGAACATGATGCACCCATATCAAAAAGAACAGAAGCAAGCGTATGAGAGATCAAAAGGGTACCTCTAACCACCGATGGTCCTGTCCCACCCTTCGTTGGTGGAGGTGGTAGCTCAGCCTCCTCCTGGGGTGTCGCGTTCAGCGCAAACACCCTCCCCCGGCCCGTGCCACTGGTCGGCTCACTCACTGGGCAGTTCCCGCCCTGACCGCCTCCAGCATCAATCTGTTGTCACTCTGGTCTCCCCTGAGGTCGGGACTGACTGGATCTTGCCTGACTAGCCTGCCACTAATGAGCTGGTCTCTCTATTGGTGCACGAAAACTGGCATCACTCCTCATGCTGGATGCCATGCCCCCTGCTCCCTTGTTGTTGCTCCTGCAAACTCGGCTCAAATGGCCCTCTCGTCCACATTTCTTGCAGTGCCAATCCTTCTTGGGACACTCCCTCTTGACGTGACCTTACTCCCCACAACAATAACAACCACTGGGGAGACCTCCTGCTAAACCTCCCTGCCTGCTGCCACCAAAGGTGAACCTCCCTAGGTTCACTGTTCATTGACCCCTACTGCGGAAGGAACTGATACCTCCCTCCTCTATCTTGGGCCTCTTGGGCCCTGACCCTCCCTGTAACTGTCGACCCTGCTGGGCCTACCTCCCATCATCAAGCTCCCTCTCAGCTATACGAGCTGTTTCAACAACCTCAGCATAAGTCCTCAAACGCAGTATCGCCACCCTTTGCCTAACGGATGGCCTGAGACCCAAGGTGAACTTGTGGGCCTTCAGGTCCTCCCTTGCCACAGTTTCGGGAGCAAATTTACTCAAACTCCGAAACTCTCGCTCATACTCGGGCACTTTCTTCGACCCCTGCCTCAGGCTGCCGAATTCCTCCCTCTTTTGCCACCTCAATGACTCAAGGAAGAACTCATCATGGAAGAGTTGCAGGAACTCGTCCCCCAATATGAACTGCACTTCATGGCTTCCCGCGACACTCTGCCACCACTCCAAGGCATTTCCCTCTAGCTGCCGAATGGCCAACCTCACCTTATCCTCCTCCCATGGTAGGAGAAAGGAAAACACATGCTCAATCTGCCTAAACCAATGTTCAGCTACCACTGGATCTACCTCTCCCTTGAATCTCGGCGGTTGTTCATTTCGGAACCTCGTCACAACGTCATCCTCTGCACGGTGCATGGGTACGCCACCCAGCGAACTCTCACGCTCACGAGGTAACTCCCCCACTGGTGGTGGCGGTGGTGGTGGCACCACCTGCTGTGCTGCCATCTCATGGCGCACTTCCTCCCGCACCTCTTGCCGGATTCCCTCCCTCAGCTCTTGGACTTCCTGTCGGATGCCCTCTCGCAGCTGTGCCAGCAACAGCTTATTTCCTCAAACGGGCTGTCCCGCACCTGGACCCTCATGGGCAGATGACTCATCAGCCACTGCCCCAAACGCACGCGTCACTCTCCTCGGTGGCATTCTTACTACAAGAAGTAAGAAAGACAATCGTCAAAACACATTCGAAATCTACCGCGTGTTGTTACCTCTACCCCATTTATCAATTCAATTATCGTATGACATTACACACTTTGCACACATTAAATCACATTGCACAAGTAGGAATTTCCCAAGTACACAACTCAAGTTATCATAAAATCAGAGTTACATAGATCAAATCACGTTCTTCGTATTTTCCTATCACATGCTTTATCTCAGTTATCCATATAATCACACATAAACAACAAATGCAACTAGTGCCCTAATGCCAATGTATACAACTCCTACCACAAGACTGGACTATCCCAAGTACACTATAGAGGCTCAAAGAGGACCATGTTGATCAGGCATATCCCTCTAGGCTCCTCCAAAGGACTCAAGATAACCAAATCCGCCCACTACCCTAGGTTAACTAGACCATGCTCTGATACCATATTGTCATGCCCCGAATTTCCAACCCGAGGAAACCGGTACGTGACTCCCCTTTACCCACCCGGTGGGCAAGGGGTCGGGATTAATTCCACACAACCTTATGCACATCCACAATAAATATCCACAAAACAAAATCTTATTAATATCTTCAAACCACAATGTTCCATCGGAGAAACCACAATACTTTATTAATTTAAAAATCCTTTTACAACATCTCCCCATTCGGGTTACAAAGGTTCCACAAAATAACATAACATAAATTACATTGAACAAAGCAACAAATCAGAACTGCCTTCCACCTTGGTGTCCCCACCTAATGCCTGTAGGTCCCTGAAAGAAAAACAAAACACAGTAGGAGGGGTGAGCAACCACAGCTTAGTAGGGATCATGTCTCCCCAACCCATCCCATGTTCTTAGTATCTACATGTCAATGTGTACAGGTGCAGTGTCGTGGTACGAGTATTTAAACAGGTATAAACAACATCCACGAAGAGTATGCCAACACAAACAAGTCACAGGAACAGGTACAACCACAGCCGCAACCACATAGGCTCCACATACATAGCCACACAGGCTCCATATTAAGCCACACAAGCTCCACAATGAGCCACACAGGCTCACAATGAGCCACACATGCTCACAATCAGCCACATACAAGCTCACATCAAACACATAGCTTGCATCTCAGCCATAGAGGCATATAATCAAACACATAGCATGCATATCAGCCATACAGGCATATAATCAAACACATAGCATGCATCTGGATCAACAATCATTATATCAAGTATATTCCCCCCCCCCCGGAAACCCCAAGGTTTCCCACGCGATCCTACAGCGGAACGAAGCCTAACGAACCACAAACATCCTAACGGCCTCTAAAGCCCATTGCCCCGCAACGAACCCCGAGAGTTCCCATTCCCCGGACTCAACGTCAGAATTAAACGAAACATGCCATTGAAGGCCAACATCCAAATAGGAAATCACACCTATATGGATTTACATATATATATATATATTACAATAATACTCTGCAAATCATCCACCACAGGGCCTAACCCCGGAATGGGTACTAGAAGAGACAGAACCCCTACCCCAGGAAGATCCTCCTTGCTCTTGCTCCCACGTTAGACGCCGTCCACCCATGTGAGTCACCCCAGTAGCAACGCTCAAGAACTCTCTCTCTTTCCCTCTCTCTCTCTCTCTCTCTCTCTCTCTCTCTCTCTCTCTCTCTCTCTCTTTCTGCGACGGCTGTGGCGGCTGACAATAAAAACCCTAAACCTAAAACAAAGAGAGCTCCTCCTTATATAGACCTCACTTATCAAAATGACGTAGTTTTGATAAATGAAACACACCCTCAAAACGACGTAGCTTTGATAAATGAAACACTCCCTCGAAGACTCATAGAACACTGCCTCGAAGATCACCGCCTCAGAGCCTCGTAGTCGCAGCCTCAAAGATCGCTGGAAATGAAGCCTCGAAGATCTGTCTCGAAGATCAAACCTTCGACCCTCAGTCTTCGACCCTACAACCCAAATCTTTGGGTCTTCCACCTTTCGACCCAAGTGTTCACCCAGGGTACTGTTCATCTTTGTTCCAGCTTGTTCTTCCCAAAACACGGGTCATTACATAAATATGTATGAAAAGATACATGTATTACTATGTTTCATTATTAGATTGACTTTTGTATTGGTTTTCATTGGTAAGTACAATGCTACCCCTGTTTTAGTATTGTAGGATGTGGGTCAGTTACTAACCCCTCGACCCCTGGGTGGGGGCGTGGGGACGTCGCGTTTCTAGTTCCGATTCTTCCAGAATTTGAGGGCGTGACAACAACTGCAGTTTTCCTTCCCCACAACCTTCAATTTCCATGACTTTAGAAAGCCCTTGATTTTTTATCTCTCAAAAATCCATTTCGATAACCCTCTCTTGGTTTATCACTCATGCCCTTCCGTAATAGCTTTCTCTCCCCTTGTCTGCCTCTTGGGACAGTTTATTTATAAGTGTTAAAGGGAGACAACCAATGTTAAGCATTAATCAAATGCTTTGCAATTCCCATAAGTCAATTGTTATGTTCCAAGGAATTGATGGCTTCAAAAATAGGATTCTCGGTTCCAGGTATTAATTAGACACAATTTACAACAATTATTAGTTCTCATGTTTTGAAAAAAAGAGTCCTAAGACATTGGTCGCATTTAATACTGATGGTCCCTTGGAGCCTAGAGGGGGGTGAATAGGCTCTTATCGAAACTCTTTTAATCTTTTATGACACAACACTTATCTAGTTAAGTGATAGAATCACTGCGAAAGATAACTAGATAGTGAAAGTATTTTGTTTTATTATCAAAAGATAAATACAACAAAATAGAAGCAAGACTCTTTTACACTCTGTTTACAAAAGGATTCACACACTAGCCTATTTTATATCTTTGAACTCTTGTGCATACACAAGGTTGATTCAGGCTCGCTCGCACACACTTTCAAATGTACAAGTATGAATATTTATACAAAGACATTCCTAAAAGACAACCTTGGAACTTGTAGTTCCGAAATGCGTTCAGCACTAACTATTCCTCGGTAATCTCTCTGCCTTGACTGTTGTGGTTTGTGGAGCTCAAGATCTTGAGTTTGAAGAGTATACGTGCCTTTGTGAGTTCCCAAGTATAATTAAAGTTGTGTCCACATATCCGGGTGATCCACGTGTAAGATTCTTCAGGTTCTCAACGAGTTTGTCTTACATCGGGACACCACGAGCTGATAACTTTAAATGCGGTAAGTTGAAGTAGCATCTTCTTGGTCCAGTATAATTTTCCTTACTCCGTTGCTAATGAAGCTCGGAACCTTACTCCGTGTCAGTGGTTTCTTACTCCGTATCTATTTGGTACTGGAATCCTTAGTCCCTATCAGCGCTTCCTTACTCCGTGTGAATGAGAAGGTCGGAGTGCTTATTCCGTATCAGCGCTTCCTTACTCCGTATGTAAGTTCCTTACTCCGTGCGAGTTTCTTACTCCGTGCGAGTTTAAAGGATCGGATGGCTTACTCCGTACTAGTACATCCTTACTCCGCATGTAAGTTCCTTACTCCGTACGAGTTTCTTACTCCGTGCGAGTTTAAAGGATCGGATGACTTACTCCGTACTAGCACATCCTTACTCCGCATGAGTGAGTGGTCCGGATTCTTTACTCCGCATCTGGTTTCCTTACTCCGTGCGAATAAAAACTCGGGGCCTTATTCCGCATCAGTACTTCCTTAGTCCGTATGTATGAATGGTCCGGATTCCTTACTCCGCATCTTTTACGTTCCTTAGTCTGCACAAATGTTCCTTATTCCGTATGTATAGGGGACTTGGTTATCTACCAAGTGTTTGACGATACTCACTCTCGTCCGGATTAGGATTATGTATCCTGTCCTTAGCTTTGCTCTTACGAGTGTATCTCCGGATTAATAATATATCTTCTGCAATGATTAAAGACAAACACAAAAGATCTCAAATCAAATTACATAGGGCTTTATCAGCATTATCCAAATTTTGGGCTTGATCCAACAAATACACTTGGAAAAGGATTTTTCTTGATTTTTCATAAAGTCTTGATGCCTTGGAGTCACTTCCAGACCTGTGGAGGAGTTATTTTGAAGTTTTTTCAGATCATTGGAGCTTATTTCGAATCATGGGGATGATTTCTAAGCTATTAGGAGCTTGTTCCACATCATTGAAGCTTATTTTGCATTATGAGGATGATTTTCGGACCATTGAGAGCTTATTCCGCATCTTCTTGGCTTATTCTGAATTTGACCAAGTTTGACCGCCGAATCTGATCATGTTGACTTTCGGATCTAGGCTTATTCCAGATCCAATGGTCTTTATTCTGTATCATTGTGTATTTTAGATTTGGCCAAGTTTGACCTCCAAATTTGACCAAGTTTGACCTCCGAATCTACGCTTATTTCGTATCATTGAGCTTATTTCGAATCATTGGGTCCTTATTCTATATCATTGGGTATTTTGGATTTGATCCAGTTTAGCCTCTAGGTCTAGGCGTATTCTGTATTATTGGTCTTATTCCGTGTTATTGGGTCCTTATTTCGCGTTTGACCAAGCTTGACCTCCGAATTTGGACTTATTTCATATCATTGGATCCTTATTCCGTGTCATGGGGTCCTTATTCCGGGTTTGACCAAGTTTAACCTCTAGATTTGGGCTTATTCCATATCATTGGGCTTATTCTGGATGATTGGAAGCTTATTTCGTATCATTAAAGCTTATTTCGGATGATTAGAAGCTTATTTTGTTTTATTGAAGCTTACTCCGAATGATTGAAAGCTTATTCCGTATCATGGAAGCTTATTCTGGATGATTGAAAGCTTATTCTATATCGTTGAAGCTTATTCTAGATGATTGCAAGCTTATTCCATATCATGGAAGCTTATTTTGGATCATTGAAGTCTTGATATAAGGACCAAATGTTCTGAATTTGACCACGATGATTCGAATTTGGCCACGATGATCCGAATTTGACCACGACGCCCCCCCCCACCACAAGGCCCCCCCCCCCCCCCCACCCCGAAACCACCCCCCCACCCCCCCCCCCCCCCCCCCAGGCAAAAAACAACCAAAAACCCCCCCCCCCCCCCCCCTTTCAAACATCACAACACATTCAAGAAAGAATGTTCATACAAATAATCCAAACCAGTTATTAAAAAGAATTATTTCCAACCCATCCCCATGGGGTTACCGGTTCCAAAAACAACCAAAAAACCCCCCCCCCCCCCCCCCCCCCGAAAACAACATAAACAAGAAAGGAAAAAAGGCCCCCCCCCCCTGGGGCACCCCCCCCCCCCCCCCGCCCCCCCCTAAGTTCCGAAAACAAACAAACACGGGAGGGGGACAACCACCCGGAGGGACAAGTCTCCCCAACCCTTCCCATGCTCCTAGCGGCTACAGATTGCACGGGTGCGTGACGTGTTACAACAATCTCAACAAACAAAACAAACCACAAGCTCACAATATCCACCACACAAAACACAAGTGATTTAACCGCCTCTTCGAGCAAGTTATTAACCGCCTCTTCAAGGCCAAGGTTTAACCGCCTCTAAAAGCAAAGTTCTTTAACCGCCTCTTCAGGCCGATACCACTCAAGCACACAACACACATGGTCACTCAGCATACACAAACACTTGGTGTGCACCCATTCCAGCGCACAAACCCAACCATTCGGAAAATAGAGCAAACACACAGATACAACATACCTAAACCACAAATCCACCACACGGCATATACCAAACATGTAATGGGCATATACATAATATATTCCACGGCATTTCATCGAACACAGCTGAATCCCCAAGAATCACACCAACATGCCACGAAGGCCAACATTCATATAGGAGGTCCCCTATATGAATTTACAATAAATAATATAATATTCGCCATAGGACCCTAGGACAGAGGAGGATTTGGAAGAACAGAACCCCTACCTCAAAGAAACGCACACACCGGTCGACCCAAGCCGAACCCGTCCACCCACACACCGACCACCCACGCAGACGCCCGGCGGCAACCAGGAGCTCCCCTTCCTCTCTCTCTCGCGACGCGGTGAAGCAACAACCCTAAACCTAAAACAGAGGGACTCCTCCTCCTTATATAGACATCCAACATCAAAACGACGTAGTTTTGATTAGGAACCCAGGATCAAAACGACGTAGTTTTGATCACACAAGTTACCACCTTTCACGCACCCATAAGGCCAAATCCGGAATTTCACATGGTCCTTTGGGAAAGTTCCTGAATGGCAAAACCAAGGGAACCATGCAAAAATATGCCGCCGTCATGCCGCCATCCCCAATGGCGGCGCTCCAAATGCCTAACTTCACCACAAGTCTCCTTGCTCTTGTAAAGGCCGAGGAGCAAAATATGCTTGCACGTGAAATGGGTGAATTCACGTTCAGCTCCAAATGCTCGATCGTGGTAGATGAGGACCTCATTCTAAGACTTTTGTTCTTGCACGCCATTGTTCGAGGCCATCTACAGGTCAAAGGAGCCCCAACAAGACACAAAAAATTAAAACCCCCTTAAACGCAAGCATCTTCCTAGGGCATAAATGCGCTATCGCGACACTGCACCTCTCAAAAGTCCCCTCTTGGGCTCATCTCTTACCTTAAACTTGTGACCAACACCAAGGTGTTTGTGGTTAACTCCTTAACACACGGGTTACACACGGGTCATTACTCCTCCCCCCCTCCCCCTAAGACTTTTCGTCCTCGAAAAAGAAAGACATAGAGGAAAACAAACACAGCTACCCATTTGCCACACGGCGAGCTACAACACCCAAAGGGGTCTCACCCCCACCGAACTCAATCCCGAATCCATAACCACAAACCACATGTCACGAATACACTCTCAAGGCACATCACAAACAAGAACACATGTCTTTAAAAGACAAACAAATACATCAACGAATCAAGAAAACACATCCGAAAACATCCTATCCACCGGCCAAGCCACCTCCCACGCTTAAGATTGGTCCTCGAACAAGTGCGAGTGCTCACGCATCGTGGACTCCGTTCCCATGTCTCCTCCTCAATACCACGGTGCTGCCACGACGCGAACCAAAGGAATAAACGACCACGCAAAGCTTCTCTCGCCGATCGAGGATACGAATAGGGGCCTCAATGCGGACATGTCTCCTCAATGTCCAACGTCCCCAATCATCACGGAGGGGGTCAGGGTGATACTTCCGCAACGGGACACGTGAAACACGTTGTGCACTCGACTCCGGTGGTACGCTAACCGGAGCCACAGCCTACACGATCCGGAATCTCAAAAGGACCAATAAATCGCGGAGATACTTGGAACCTCGCCCAAACCGTCGATGTCCACGGTGGAGAGACACGAAGGAACACATGATCACCAAGAAACCCAAAGGTCGCGCCGCGATCCCATAGATTCTGCCGCTGCGACACAACGCCGCGAATCCTTGCCTTCTCGGCCTCTAACCACCTGGTCCCAAGAGGCTGTCTCCCCACCTCGGTCCAACACAAAGGTGATCGACACGGCCGTCCACACCCTCAAGGAGCCATCCCAATGGATGCCGAAGCGTTGGTAGGCAACCCACAAAGAAGGTGAGTTGCCCACGACCCCGAAACCACACAAGCCCTCCATGTCCTCCAGGGTCGTTTGTCCGCTCGCCGACCGTCGGCTCGGGGGTGAAGGCTGACTCGGATGAGCTTGGTCCCCATAGCCTCCAGCACCCGCGACGGGAGGAACCTCGAATCCCGGCAGAGACACCGAGAGGGTCGCCATGCGTCTCACATCTCGTTCATGTACGCGACTCAAGGTCCCAATGGGTCCCGCCGCAACCCGAAATGGGCCGACTTTGTGAGTCGATCCCAATTACCCAAATCATATCCTTCCTCCCAGTGGTGGGTGGAAGACCGGCCAAATCCATCGCTATATGGTCCCACTCCACCCGCTAGGGCAAGGGCGAACATGCCCGCCGGCGCGATGCTCGCCTTTCCTGCCGACACGTGAGGCACCGCGCAAGGCGCCACATCGCGTTTCATCCCAGCCACCAAAAATGTGCCCAGCGCATGATACATCTTCGTACCCCTGGATGCACGCACTCAGCCGTGAAACCCCCTCATCACCTCATCCCCGAGGGAAGAGCTACCCCGCCCCGAAAGCCTCATGCTCGGGACCCTCTGCCGCCCCCAGACTCCCCCTCAATACGGGCCGGAGAACCTCACCTCAATGTCCCCACCCAATGTCCCTCCCCGGACGCGCTGGTACAACTGAGCACTACCACCAAAGGACTGGGTGTCCCACCATCATGAACACAGCCACCGCCATCGCCCATCGCCTTCCACTCTCTCACCACCTCGCTTTTCCCTTTTTCGCTCAACGCTCGGCCAAACTTTCCCTTGCCCGGGTATAGGCAAGAGTAAAATCAAGGTCTGCAAATACTCCACCCATCTCCTTTGCCTCAAATTCAAGTCCTTCGAGAAGACCAAGGCTCTTGTGATCGAGAACCCACAACCTTTCTCCCAAGAGGTAGTCCGCCAACTCTTAGGGCGAAGATGACACCGTACCAGGTCGAGTAGGATTTCCGCTCACGAAGGCTCCCCCGCCTCGACCCATGCTACCACCCGTGCCGCAAGCACCACCCCACCAACCCTGGACGCATCACATACACCTCATATGGAATATCCTCCTAGGCACCTCAACACGTGCGGTGGTCAAACGGGTTTGAGAGTCTCAAACCCCCCGGCACTTGTCGGTCAATCAACTTCACCCCTTCCGAGTGCCATAGGAGCCGCCACGGAGACCTCTACAAACGACGATAGCCCCGCCAGCCGAAACTACGGATCTCAAACTTGGTGGCTTGCCCACGATGCCCGGCCTCATCTTGGCGGGTCCACCCTAACTCCTCAGACACCACAGGCCAAGAAAGTGAACCTCCTGCAGCCAACACTTCCTAAACTCCCCCAGCTAACTTCCGCTGCGTCCCTCAAGGTTTGCAACTTGTGCCAAGTGCTCCACATGTTCCTTCTCGGTCTTGGAACACCAAGATATCGTCGATAACCCACCACACAGCAAGATGGGGCAAGACTTGGTTCATCAAAGCATGAACACCGTGCCAGACCCGAAAGGCATCATTACCCACTCATAACCCACCTGCCCGGAGCCGTCTTAGGGAGTCCTCCTCCACCCCGCGGTGATCCCCGACCACATCTTGGAAACAGGCCCCACCGGCACAGCTCACCGAGGCACGGCTGTCTTCCCGCAGCGCAGCGGCCACGCCTTCTAAGACCGGCCCCCAAGGGGGTCTGGTCCGAAACCCGGCCCCCACTCCTCGATTTCCTCCGCCCTCACCAGGGCCCCAACGCGACGGGAATCGGACCCGTCCCGGTACCACTCAGGTGAACTCCACACCCTCTTAGGTGGCAACTCCCCGCCAGGAAAACACCATTGGTCCAACGGGCCACCCCTCTTTCCACCTTCCCTCCTCGAAGGCGCCGTGGGTAGGCCCCCCTGGTCCACCCGGCCCGGCCCGCTCGCCTCACACCCCCCCGGCGGGTCCCTGCAGTGTCCGAGTCCCGCCGAACCGAAAAAAATATCTTGGCCTGAAAGCCAGCCAATCCATCCCAAGATCAACCCCTAGGCTCCATGCAAGCACGCCCCACCTCTCCTACCCACACCCTGTCGTACCATCCCTCCCCGGACTCCACAACTAGGGGCCTCGCGGCCTCACACGACCCCAAGCTATCATCACGAGGTCAAGAACAACGACCGAGCCCGTGAAGACGAAGCTAAGGCGGGAGATCGAGGGTACCTCAACCACCGAGGCGCTCCACCCTCATGGTGGGGGTGGTAGCTCGCCTCCTCTGTTGCGCCTCCAACGAACCCCTTCTGGCCCGTGCCCTTGTCGGCATCACCGGACGCTTCCCGCAGGTTGCCTCCAGCCTCGGTCTTGCCCCGCCTCCCACGGGGTCGGGTGGCGCGCCTGGCGGGCTGCCCGCGAGCGGCCGGGTGCACGAAGCAGCATCCCCTCCGCGGATGCCGCGCCCCACGTTCCCCCTGCCCTCCCGCAACCGCGCAAAGCCCTCTCGCCCCGCCGCCGCCCTTGGGCACCCCCTTGAGGACCCCCCTCCCAAATCCACAAAAGGGCCGACTCGGTAGACTCCCCTTGGACCACCACTGTCTTCCGCCGCCAAGGTGCCTCCGGGGTTCACCTCCCCCTCCCCCCCCCCGCGCCGGGGGATCCCCCCCCCCCCCCCCCCCCCCCCCCCCCCCCCCCCCCCCCCATCCCTCTCCTCCGTCTTGAGCCTCTTGGACCCGCTCTCGACGGCCCGCGGCGCCCCCGGGGCCGCCTCCCATCACCGGCCGTCGGGCCGTCCCACCCTCGATAGGTCCTCAGCGTGAATCGCCACCCCTCCCAAGGGCGGCTCGAGACCCAAGGTGAACGGCCTCGGGTCCTCCCCCCTCGAGGAGCAACCTACCACCGCTCCCGCTCATCTCGGGTCCGTCTTGGATCCAAAGCGCCAATTCTTCCCTCTTCGCCTCTCACGACCGGAAGAACCTCTTGGAAGAGGCAGAACTCCTCCCAAAACAGGTGCCGCCGGCTCCCCACACCTCGTCCACCACCCAAGCGTCCCCCTCCACCCGAACGCGCCTTTATCCTCCTCCGGGGCGGAGAAAGGAGAACACAGCTCAATCCGCCCAACCATGCTCGCCTACCACGGACTCCCCCAAACGCGGAGGTTGTTCCTTCGGAACCGTGTCACCACGCATCCCCCCCCCCCTGCCCCCACACCACCCGGCGACCTCACGCCACGAGGCGCCTCCCGGTGGTGGTGGTGGTGGCACCCCCCGTGCCGCCTCCACCCCCTCCTCCCGAACGTCTTGCGGGTCCCTCCCGTAGCTCTCGTACCTGGCCGGATGCCTTCTTATAGCAAGCAAACGCAGCCCTCCACGGAGGCCCGACCCGGACCTAGGGCAGATGACCACGCCCATCGCCCGGACGCACGTGTCCTCTCCTCGGTGGCATTCTTACTACAAAGAAGATGCCAAATGTCGGACGCGTTTGACTACTAATAAGTTGACTACCTCTACCCCATTATCAATTTCACTAACACAGACATTACCCTACATTGCCAATACTTCACATACACCAGACTCAAACAATCGAGTGCACATTTCACTTAATCATGGTCTTATCCACGTAGCTCTTCCAAAGCACAGGCCCTAAGCCATGCTGCATCTATCCCAAGAGGACCCTAATACCCTGGAGGCCAAGAGGACCATGACGGCATGCCCCAGCCCTCAAAGGCTCAAGAAACCAAGTCGCCCACCAACTAGACCATGCTCATCCATATGCCGCCGGTTCCCGAGGAAACCGGCACGTGACTCCCCACCCACCGGAGGGCGGGGTTGGACAAACCAAGAATTACATTCAACATCCCAACACTTCGAAGATGTAACAAAAACACATTTATTACAAAAGATTATCAACCCATCCCACCGGGGTTCACGGTCCAAAAAGAAAACAACAAACAGAAAGAAATAAGGTCCTCACCTTGGTGTATCCACCTGAAGTTCGGAAAACAACAAACACAGGAGGGGTGAGCACCAACCTCGGAGGACAAGTCTCCCCAACCCTTCCCATCTCTAGCGGCTACATGTGCACAGGGGTGACGTGTTACAATCTCACACACAACCACAGCGGCCCACCCCAAACCAGGATTACCGCCTCTTCCAAGTTTACCCCTCTTGGGCCAAGTGATACCGCCTCTGGGGCAAAGTTACTTTAACCACCCACAGCCCCCAGATACAGCAACACACACCATGGTCACTCAACACCACCAACACTTGGTGTGCACCCATTCACAGCGCACAAACCCAACCATTCGAAAATAGAAAACACCAGATACACACCAAACCACACCACACACGCTACCAACGAATGGGCATAACACTAATTCACACGGCTTTCATCGCAACAGAACCAGACACACCAACATGCCACAAAAGGCCAACATTCTAAGGAGGTCACACATATGAATTTCAAAAAAATATTCCAGGACCCTAGGACGAGGAGGATTTAGAAGCGCCCCACCTCACGCCACACCGGTCGACCAGCAGCGTCCACCACGCACCACCCAGCAAGCGCCCGGCCAGGAGCCCCCCTCTCTCTCTCTCTCTCGCACGGGGGAGCACAAACCCTAAACCTAACAGAGGGACTCCTCCTCCTATATACATCACAACACAACGACGGTTTGATTAAGGAACCCGGGATCAAAACGACGTAGTTTTGATCACACGTTCCACCTTTCGCCCTAGCCAAAATCTCAGAATCCAGGTCCTTTGGAGAAAGTCCTTAGAGGCAACCAAGGGAACCACAAAAAGCCCGCGCACGCCCCCCAAGGCGCTCCAAAGCCCAAACTCACCACAAGTCTCCTTGCTCTTGTCGAGGAGCAAAAACCGGAAATGGGTGAATTCACGTTCAGCTCCAAATGCTCGAATTCGGGAAAGAGGACCTCTTCTAGAAACTTTGTTCTTGCCCAATTGTTGGCCATCTACTAGGTCAAAGGAGCTCCAAGATCGCAACTACCGCTGACGAGATCTTCCTAGGGCAAAACTATCGCGACCTGCCCTCTCAAAAGTCCCCTCTTGGGCTCATCTCTTACCTTAACTTGTGTACCAACACCAAGTTTTGGTCCCTTACCGATTACCATGATGCTTCAAACTCAATGCTCTAGATTTGACCCCGGTGCTTTAGATTTGACGTTTCTTGATGAAAGTTGTTTTAGCCATAATTTATTCATTTTAACTCAGAATTGTGCATAGTCAAGTGTGTTGTTCTCTAAATTTCATCCTCTATCACTTATTGCTTGCCTTGGGGAATTTTAAGGTCTCCCAAAGTGGTCCTTAGTTTTGTGGTCCTTCACCGAGTACAGTTGTGATCTAACCTGATCAAAATAGGGTTCAACAGCTGCTTCTCTTTGTGCATTGTTTGTATAGAAATGATGTGCAAAGATAACCAAACACTGATTTTGAAGGGTTACATCTCTTTGGTCTTTTTTTCTCATAAGAGTTGATTCCTTGGAGCTTGGTATTGCTATGAGAGTGAGGTGACATCTTTTGTTTGGACTTGGATGACCTTTAATGTTTAGGGGGATGGATTTTAGGTCCAAAAGGAGAGCAACATCAATGGTTATGGTCGTAAAATGACATCTTGGGTCAAAATAGTCAGCTTCTAGAGTTGTGGGAAGAAAACAACATCTTGGGTCGATTGAATGACGTCTTGGGTCGAATAGCTCTTGAGCTAAAGGGATGGCTTTTAAAGCCAATAGATAAGCAAGGATTATGTAGCCAAGCATAATAATCTCTTGGATTGATTGATATTGGCTTCTTGGGACGAATAACTTCTTAGGTTAGATACGACATCTTAGGTCGAATAGCTTTTAAGGCTGGATATGACATCTTAGGTCGAAGCTTCTTGGGCCAAAGGAGTGACATCTCAGGGCAAATATGATATCTTGGGTTGAATAGCTTCTAGGAAGGAATAATGTTTTGGGCCGACGTGGTGAAATCTTGGGTTAAATAGCTTCTTGGGCTTTAAGGATGGCTTCTTGGGCCAAATATGACATCTTGAGTTGGATATTTCTTGGGCTAAAGAGATGGATTTTGAAGCCAACGGATGAGCATGGCTTATGTAGCCAAGCATAACAATCTCTTGGATTGATTGATATTGGCTTCTTGGGCCGAATAACTTCTTGGGCTAGATACAATATCTTAAGTTGAATAGCTTCTTGGGATGGATATGACATCTTGGATTGAATAGCTTCTAGGGCTGAAGGAATGGCTTCTTGGCTGAAGGAGTGACATTTTGGGTCAAATACAACATCTTGGGTAGAGAAAATAACTTCTTGGGCCAACTACGACATCTTGGGTCGAATAGCTTCTAAGACTAAAGGAATGGCTTCTTGGACCGAATATAGCAACATCTTGGGTCGATTAGCTTCTTGGGCTATGAAGGTGACATCTTAGGTTAAATACAACATCTTGGGTCAAACAGCTTCTAGGGCTAGAGGAATGGCTTCTTGGGCCACATGTAGTGACATTTTGGGTTAATTAACTTCTTGGACTATGACGGTGACATCTTGGGTTAAATGATAGCAAGATAGCATCCTGGGCTATGGATAGGTGACTCTATCATAGCTCCCTCTACGAGTTCACTCAAAGAGATCGTTCTACAAGGTTACCACTTAAGAGTCATGTTTGGGCTTACGATCTAGGTCAGTCGAACTTGGTCTTTAGGTCCTGAAAATGAAATCTGTTTGTAAAGGGTGAGTCCTCATTTGTCTTTAGAAATGGTCTTTGAAGCTTGATTGTTAGTGGATCATAAGATGAATCCTCATGCCATTATGACATGTAGTCAATCCTATAAGTAAGAAGAGTAAACATGTAAGGATGTGTGCTAATGATGCATGAAGATGCTAATTATTTTGAGAATGATGAATGCATGTGAATTTGTGATTAAGTTTTGAAGCCCTCTTTTTTCTAATGGGGAAGGAGGCTAGTAGGTGTCTTATGCCTTTTGTTCTCTTTGCTGCAAGAGATCGGGACTCTAGTATTACTTTGTGTTGGAACCCCCAAAGGTGAACTAATTTTCTTCTAGGGAAGAAGAAGTCAGGTGATCTTCACTTGCATATTGGGTATACTGGGAATATTTGGACGTGGCATTTAGGGATGATGGAAAGTGACGTCAAGGGTCAAAGTGATGGACATTGAGGAAATGACTTCTAGGGTTGAAAGGGAAAAGCAGTGTACAGATAAACAGGTAATTACAACACAATTAAGCAGTAAATTCAAAATAATTGACACTTTGAGTGTATAAAAAGAGAGCTGCTTGGTCACACAAGACCTGGGTAGGTGTCAAGTTGAGCGAGGCAACATGGCTGTGCAGACGTTAAAATTCAGGCACCAAAGAAGAAGGACTGGTGGTTGTCAAGATTCAGATGTAGTGGCAAACGAAGGACCGGTGGTTGTCCCCCTTAGCACGATATTTTTCGGTTTAGGGCCCAAGCCCAATCTCCGATTTTGTTCTTGGCAGTGCCACACGCACCCCAAAAGGCCTCGTGCCAAGAGAGGTTTCCACGCCCTCTTAAGAGGCACGCTTCGTTCTCCTCCCCAGCTGATATGGGACTTGTAAAGTCCTTAGACTCTACAATCCACCCTCCTTAGGAGGCTCACGTCCCCATGGGACTATGGCACACTGACCCAGTCCCCAGCTCTAATACTATTTGTAATAACCCAAGTCTCCCGTAGCACGATATTGTTGTAAAGACTCGTATTTGGGTAGGTTTGAGGGATAGTCATTCTATGGGAATGCAACTATCTGGATGGTAGTGTAGTCGTCGATATGAGCATTTTGACTGTATTTGGGCCCGATTCCGAGTCGGGGCCCCATTTGACCCGACTGTTGACTTTTCGGAGTTTATTAGTTGACTTTGTGTTTGGGTGGTCATTTGAGTGTGATAATATCTGCTTAGTGTTGTGCTCGTCATTTTGAGCATTTTGACAGTAATTGGGCTCAATTTGGAGTTCGTGACCTCGAGAGGTCAATTATTGCTGGGAGGCCAATTATTAGCAGCAGTATAAATAATTAAGAAACTGCCTTATCCCTTTAATTTGCTTGGTGCGTGCGTGTTTGAGCAAGAGAGAGAGAGAGAAGGTGAAGAGCTTCCCTTGGTGATTTGGGGCGATTGGAGTTCGTGGATCGAAAATAATCTTCCCAAGTAGGTGTCCTTGAACCTCTTATCTCGATTCTGTCTTTGAATATGCATGAATTTATCATGATTTATGAAATTGAGTATGAACCCTAGGTTTTGGGGAAAACCCAATTTTTGGGTTAGATCTAATGATTTAGCATAAGATATGTGAGTAAGAACCGATTTATATTAGTTTGGGTATGTAATTTTGTACCTGTTTAGTAAAACGTGTGTTTGTGAGTGCTCGGGGGTTCTTTGGGTTGATTCCAGACGAAAAATAGGCCAAAAACGATGATAAATAGTACCCTGGGCGAACCGTAGGGTCGAAGTTCGTAGATCGCATTGTGGAGTCAGCGACTATGGTGTCGGCAGTGTGGAGTCAGCGTTATGGTGTCGGCATTGTGGAGTCAGCAGCTATGGAGTCGATAGCTTCGTAGTCGCAGCTATGGAGTCAGCGACTATGGAGTCAGCGGTGTGGAGTCAGTGACTATGGAGTTAGCAACTATGGAGTTAGCAACTATGGAGTCAAGCAGTGTGGAGTTAGCAGCTATGGAGTCGAGAGCTATGAGGTCGCAGCCTTCGTAGTCAGCATTGTGGAGTCAAAAGCTATGGAGTCAGCAACAGGAGTCGTAGGCCGTGGAGTCGATAGCTATGGAGTCGAAGTGTGGAGTCAGCGACTTCATAGTCAAGAATCGTGGAGTCAAGACTTCGTAGTCCGGATCAGTTAGTTCGGATCAGTAGTCCGGATCAGTAGCAGTGATCCGTAGCATCGCTCCGCAGCAGTGTTTCCATAGCATCAAATCCGTAGCATCAATTCCGTGATAGTGATCCATGACTTCAATCCGCAACAGGCAACCGCATCGCCTGGACCATTTACATTGTAAACCATTATGCCTCTACACACATTTAAGTATTAAGTTACAATGTAAATAACAAAAGACCCCCACTTTGGATTCAAAGAAAAATACTAGAAAAATTAATTCCACTCCTTCAAAATGTGAAAATTGGGATTTAGTGTAAAAGCTCGGAAAAATCCAATTTTTTGTAGAGGTGAATTTTTGGAAAGTGGGGTTAGACATCTCAGAAAAATCCCCAAAAATCAGATTATCTTAGTTATGATATGGAGACCCAATGCCGGGGCTTTTTATTGCAAGAAAATAACTGTCAAGAAATGAGGAACGACTTGTGAAGACTGGCTACAGTTCTAAAGGGAGTGTTGTACACCTTAAGACCATATTGGTGCTAGTATGTTGGTTTGTGGATTTGGGACTTGGGTTCCATGACTTGTTGGGTTCTCACCGTGATGCACCAACGGTGCTATGTGGCTGACGTGGCAGGCATATGCGCTGATGGCAGGCCTGTGTGGTGACTGTGGCCGAGCATATTGCACTGTGGACAGGCTAAGGCCTCAGTTGAGCCATGGAGCTAGGGCTGAGTGCCCTGAGCTGGGATCCCGTGGAGGATCATGGACAAGTTGTCCTATGTGGGCAGGCTGGGTCCTGATGTTTGTTTGCAGGCTGAGTCATGATGATTGTGCACACTACACAGTGCACAAGTACATAGAGCATGTAGTATAGACTTGTATGTTTGCATGATATGGAGTATTAGGGTCACCTACTGAACTTGTCGCTCACCCCTACTTGTTATTTCCCCTTTCAGGTGTGACCCGAGACTAGTGGAGGACTTTCTTCTAGGAGGACGTGCCCACTACTCTGATGTATGATACAGTACTGTATTCTGTATTATTTTGTATTATATCCCGGACATGGGTCCGTGGACTTATATTTGCATACTGTTTGTGATGTGATGTCTGTATGACTGTTTGACTTATTGTATGCATGATGATGTATGGGAAAGTACAGGATTACCCTTGATGTATGATCGTACAAGGTTGCATATTTGAGACAAGACCCGGTGTAGTCTCTATTGGTGCTAGTCACCAACCCCTTGACCTTTCGGGTGCGAGCAAGGGGAAGTCATGTACCCGGTTCCGGGTTCCCTGGAATTCGGGGCGTGACAATTGTCTGGTTCAAGGCCCAAGCCCAATCCTTGATTTTGTTCTTGGCAGTGCCACATGCACCCCAAAAGGCCTCATGCCAGGAGAGGTCTCCACTTCCTTTTAAGAGGCACGCTTCGTTCTCCTCCCCGGCCGATATGGGACTTGTAAAGTCTTCAGACTCTACAACTATAAGCATCATCCTGAGCAGGAACACCCTTGGTGACTCTGGTGATCTCCATTGGCTTCGGAAGGGGAAACCCACCACATCCATTCCCATATCCTTGCTTGACACAAGTGAGAGTGCGATTGAACTCGCAAAGCTGTTCCCGCTTATGTAGGATAGGAGTGGTAGGCTTGGAATCATAAATGAAGGTGTGTTGTTTGGCGAAGTCGATCTGAAATAAGAACCATTGAAGAAATTGGGATAGGAAAGGAATAAGCACATGATCAACTTTGTTCCATGGATGGAAGGATTGCCCGCATTTGCGTCCCTGAATAAGCTCTATCATTGTGGTATCATCAAGGAGCTGATTTTGCATAATGAACAGACAGAGCTCCACCCGAGAGTTGTAGTGAACGGTGAGTGGGAGATTTGCCAGATAGAACTTCTGCACAAAGATGAACTGGGTCATCTCAACATTATCCATCTCTTCACCGTCATGGAGGAGTCAGCACAACTCAGATATAGTGAAGAACACTTCGTAGCCACATGTCCACGCAGTGGTGTCCCCAGAAAGGTGTTTATTGAATTCTTCAAGCACAGCTGGGGTAGCTCCTATTGTGACTTGGCGTGGCGGGATCTTTAGGGTGTCAGTGGTTGGTTTGGTTGGGGAAGGCGGCATGGTGGGTTGAGGTGTTGGTTGAGAGGAGGAACTGGGTTGAGTAGAGGGTCCTGAGGGAGGAGGAGCAGACGAAGAGGCTGGATGAGTAGTGGGTCGCCTCTTCATCCGTGAGCTTATAGGCACATTATCATCATCAGAATCCGAGGGGAGGGGCCTTATAAGCACGCTTCCTCCCACGGGCATAGGTGGCTTCCGGTTGAGGTTAAGGGGCTGGAGGTTGAGATTCAGTGGTATCAGGCCTGGTTTCAGGAGTGGGATTCTCAACTGGTATGGGTGCAGGTCTGTACTATGAGAACTTGTGAGGAGGCATTACGGTCAAAGTGATCTCCCCATGAGCCAGGTGGTGACACTCTGAAAGGATGGCCGCCATAGTCTCATTGAGACCGTCATAATGCTTTTTGTAAGCCTCCTTAATGTCTTCACTGTGGTCTTCTAATCGTTTGAAACCGGTGGAGATTGTTCTGATGAGAGATTCCATTTATATCTTGATCTTTTCCAGGCTAAGGTCCATTAGCTCCACTAGCTCCACTTCATTCCTCAACCTCTCTGCCTCACCTTCAAGTGAGGCGAACCTTGCCTCAAATGCTTGCATAATGGGTGGGAAATTCAATTGCCCAGAGGTAGTCAATTTTTCCACCACTTTGTTAGCAATAAGGTCCAATTCTTCGGTAGTCAGGGAACAGGAGTGAGTCACAGCAGCCAAGGGAATGGCCATTGGAACTTGGGTTACAGATTCCTCACTCACTTGAGTGGCCACTTGATGTGTTTAAGGTGCAAGTGGGGTGGCCATCTCAGGTACATCCACATGCTTAGAGGCATGGGGTACTTCCTCTATATCAAAGTTACTTGCTTCTTCAGTAGCAAGTGTTTCTTTTTCCTCAATAGGTGGAACTATCTCAGCATCATGAAGAGGTGATGGTGCAGGTGCTTCTGCCACGATGGGAGATGGAGCAACCAAAGACACAGCCTCAACAGGGTCTTTGCTCACGAGACCCTGCTCAACTAACCAACAAATCAGATGGTCCTTGTCCACCATCTACTTCCCGAAGGCAATCCATGCCTTCCTCAGAGCCTCAGAGCTTCGGGGGTCATGTGAGCTTTAGCATACTCAACATAGAAGTCTTTGAGCTCAGACTCCCTGAGTGAGTTTAATAGTACATGCTCTTTTCCCCTGACCTCCGGGGCTTCTTGTACTAGGGTCTGCCCTCCAGCTACAGGCTCTCTATCCTCTGTAGTATCACTGGGCAGCTCAACTAGTTGCTACAGATGTAGGATCAACTGGGAGATAGGTTTCAGCTATTTTTTACACCATTTCAGCTATGTGTGCAGTTGCTACAGATGTAGAGGAGACCCGAGAAGTCTGGGGAATAGATGCCGGCTATTGTGGAATGCAGCCGGGGCCCTAACAAGGCTGGCAGTGTCCTCAAGAAGACTCCTCACACTCGACCCAAACTGCTTCCTTTGCTTAATTTCCAACCGGCCATCCTCATAGATGCTCTTGAATATTTACTTGTCCGGTAGGGGCACTGAAGGGCGAGTGTTAAAGATGGAAGGATTGAGGTATCGAAGAGTCTTCGTGAGAATTAATCCAAAACCATCCCTTCGAGTCTTAATCATACTGTCTAGTATAGATCCCCAGTCAATTATTCTATTATTGACTACACAGTAGACCATCTTCATCTACTCATGATTTACTGAATCATGAGTAGTCTTTTTGCACATTAGGCACTGTCCCACCAGGATGACAGCTGCCAGTGCTTGACCAGAAAACCCTATCTTTAGAGCTCCACGACCTTTCTTTCCAGGGTCGAGTAACCCAAAGCTTCTTTACATTTGTCTTTGGAGAGAGTAGGGAGTGGGAAGAAGTTACACGTGGGGAGTTGGAGAGCTTTCCGCGGTGTTTCGGCTGAAATCCAAATCTCCACCTCTTGAACCGTAGCCACCGGTTCCTCTCCAGAGGTTGACACTGTCTCATGGAATGTTGAGACATCTTCCACCAAAATGTCTTGCATCCCCCGAGCATACGGATGCCATGCCCGACTCATCTAGGTGATTTTCGAACTCGCTCGACCCAGCTGTCCTTTGAGTCGCCTATGGCTTCCCAATCCACGATGAAGCCCGAGACGATATCGCATAGTCTGTCTCGCCTTAGATGAGCTTGGTCCTGCCATGGAGGTTGAGAGAGAGAGAGAGAGAGAGAGAGAGAGAGAGAGAGAACATAGGGTTAGGGTTTGAATGTGAAAGCGAAGAACATACCTCTAGGCTCGTCTCTATCTGTGGCTTATATATGATGTGGGAAATGTACCGTGTAAGCCACATACGTTGTCGGTTCGTCTTCTAGATCGGCTTGTTTCTCTCGACATAACCCATTTCTCTTCTTTCGGATCCACCTGTTGGAGTACTCAAGAAATAAGTGCACGTCATCCCTTGTCGGTGTAATTTGAATTTTAAGTGCACAAGTGACATGCTTACGTGTCTTTGATGCTTAAGTGACTCAGATGTTGAATTCATCTTGCTTCGACCCATGGGATTGCGAATCTTTGAAGCTGCATGTAGGCTAAGTCTTCCACTCTCCAAGCTTCGAGGCTTCGAGGCGAATCTTCGAGGCAGCGCTTCTTTGAAGCTGTTTGCTTTGTGGTCGATGCTGGATTTAGCTACAGAGGTGGATTTCTCTAGACTTTTTCAACACTTAGCAACATGAAAGTGAAGTATAGACTTTTTCTGCTGCCCCGGATGCCTTCGATGCTCGGCTGGTCCCTCTGCTACTCGCTGATAACCAACCCCTCTCTCCACTGCCGACTCCTCTACCGACCGCATACCCGCCCCTCTTCATGTTGGGGAGGCTTCCAAAGCCCCGAGTTTGCACTTAGACGTGCCTCATTTGACATGGTTCACTCCGACGCCGTGATCTCTGCATAGCTAGGCCAGCACACCCAAGCCTAGAGCGCCCAAATTGCTGCCATCGCCATCAAGGTTGATACTCTTAGCGCCCAACTCCTCTCCGTCCTAACCGACTCTTCCACTTGTATCGAGTAGAAGATGGATTTAGTTGCCTCTTCCATGCACTCCCTGTCTACCTCTTTTGCGGACTTAGTGCACACAATGGCTCGTCCTTTGTTGGTCCCTAGGAGCCAAGAGGGGGGTGAATAGACTCTAATCGAAAACTCTTCGCTCATCTCTGGCACAACACTTATCTAGTTAAGAGATAGAATCAATGCGGAAGAGAACCAGGATAGTGGAAGTATTTTATTTTATTATCAAGAGATAATTACAACAAAATAGAAGCAAATTAAAGCTTGTAAAGCTTTTCAATCTATTGAACAATTCTCTTAACATTGTTTACAATTACTCACACACTAGCCAGGTATCTTTATGAGCTCTAGTACATGTACGTGCGCTTTCTCTTTTTATTCTTACACTATTACACTTTCATGCACGTACTCTTTTTTGCACACCCATAAAATATACAAGTGTTACTATATATAACCATCCGTGAAAAACATCTTTGGAACTAGTTCTTTCGAGCAACGTGCAGGATTAACTGTTCGTTGGAAATCTCTCTGCCTTTATTGTTGCGGATGTGGAGTTCAAGATCTTGAGTTTGTAAAGCATAAGTGTCTTTGTGAGTTCCCAAGTGCGGTTAAAGTTATGTCCACATATCAGTGTGATCCACGTGTAAGATGCTTTAGGTTATCAATGAGTTTGTCTTACATCGAGATGCGGCGAGTTGACTACTTTAAATGCAAAGATACTAAGTTGAAGTAGCGTCTTCTTAGTCCATCATAAAGTTCCTTACTCCGTGTTAATGAAGCTCGGATCCTTACTCCGTGTCGTGGTTTCTTACTTCGTGTCGGTTTGATACTAGAATCCTTACTCCGTATGAAAGAGAAGTCCGAAGAGCTTACTCTATATCAGCGCTTCCTTACTCCGCACGAGTTCAGAGGCCGGATGGCTTACTCGTATCAGCGCATTCTTACTCCGCATGAGTAAAAGGTTTGGATTCCTTACTCCGCATCTATTTTCCTTACTTCGTGCAAATAAAGGACTTGGGTCTTTATTCCGTACAAGTCGTTCCTTACTCCGCACGTATGGAAGACTCGGATTCCTTATTCCGTGTCTTCTTGTCCTTAGTCCACTTGAGTGAAAGACTTAGCTTTTTATTCGTCAATAAGTGTCTCTCACTCCGTGCTAGATGTTGACTAGGATTCTTGTTCTGTATCTTTTTAAGTTAGTCCATTACGGTGTTAGACGCAGATTCTTTAGTCCGTAGCTTTGAGCGTTTAATCTGCACGAGTGATCCTTATTCCGTATGAAGTGAAGACTTGGTTATTTACTAAGTGTTTGACGACACTCACGTTTGTTCGGATTAGGATTATGAATCCTGTCCTCAGCTTTGCTCTCACAAGTGAACGTATGGATTAAGATCTTATCTTCTACAATAACTTAAGAATAAACATGTAATGTCTCAAATCAAATTACATAGGGTTTTATCCGTATCGTTCAAAATTTGGGCTTGATCCAACATGTTCTTATTGTTCCTCGGCGATCTGCCAAAACGGGAGAGAGAGTGCCATCTGATTCTCCTGCAACTTCCTCCCTTCCTGCTGGTAAGCGGCCTGCATCTACACTTCTTCCGGGAGTTCCTATTCCCAAACGCAGCCGCTTCTCTCAGCCCAGCTCCTAAAGTGCAACTCCTCCTTCGACATCTCCATCTGTGGTTGTCACCTTCCTCCCATCATATGCGGATCGTGATCCACATGATGTGGATGGAAGTGTTTTTAACGAAATGACCAAGTATGCCACTTCTACTGCTGACCGAAGATGTTTGTTAGATATTTATCCCTTCTCCCCTGAAGATATTCAAACTCTACGTTCTGGGAAGAGCCTGTTTACCATTGATGACATAGACAACTTCTCTCGGGCGGTAAAGATAGAGATGAGGCTGTTTCCGTCTCTGTACAAGGACGGACACTTGTCTGATGTCTTGCCATGTTGGTTTGAGGGTTATCTTCCAGACGTAGCCCATATCTGGATCTTCATTGACGAAACTAATGAGGATAATGGAAAAATCATTCCTCAGTCCTCATTCTGTACCGGGTCATGACGCTGCATTTCATGCTGATTGTCTTTTTGATTCTGTCCAAGCAGATGCTCTTAATTGTTTCTCATCAAGTTGTGGATAACAAAGTCAGAAAGAATCAATTGGAACCACTGCGTCTTCGACTGATAGAAACACTAAAGCAATCTGAGCTTTATGAAGAAATGGGTCAAATTCCTTCCGTTCATACTGAAAAGTTGAAAGCGGCGATTCGGAGCAAGAAGCATGTGCCTCAATAGCCCGATGAAGATAGCTGCGGAGCTTTTGTCTGTTTCTTCATCAAGTCTTTCATAAGGGTGGATGAGGACTGGAACAACATCCACGACTATACGATGGAGCAGACAATGGAGCTTCGAGAGAAGGGAACAACAATGATTTTCAAGTATATTAAGCCTTATGTACTTTAATGTAAAATTCTTGTATGAAAGTTGAATTGTACTCTTGTTCTTGACTTAATGAAATGTGAAAGTTATTTTTTTATTTCTATATGTTATCTTTTGTTTCACTTACCAGGATTAGATGACAAAGGGTTTTGGCATATCCATATTGGGGGAGATTATTGGATCAAGCCCAGAATTTGGATAATGCGGATAAAACCCTATATAATTTGATTTGAGACATTGCATGTTTATTCTTAAGTTGTTATAGAAGATATGATCTTATCCGGACCTTCACCCATGAGAGAAAAGCTAAGGACAGGATATATAATCCTGATCCGGATCATCGTGAGTGTCGTCAAACACTTGGTAAATAACCAAGTCTTCATACGGAATAAGGATCACTTGTGCGGACCAAATGCTTAAAGCTACGAGACTAAGGATTCCGCATCTTACACTTTAAAATGGACTAAGTTAAATAGATGCAGAATAAGAATCCCAGTCTACATCTCGCACGAGTAAGAGAAAGTTATCGCAGGATAAAAAGCTAAGTCTTCCACTCAATTGGACTAAGGACAAGAAGACACGGAGTAAGAAATCCGAGTCTTTCATACATGCGAGTAAGGAACGACTTGTGCAGAATAAGGACCCAAGTCCTTTATTCGCATGGAGTAAGGAATCTGAATCTTTTACTCAAGCGAAGTAAGGATGCGCTGATACGGAGTAAGCCATCCGGACCTTTTAACTCATGCGGAGTAAGGAACTCATGCAGAGTTAGGAAGCACTGTAATGACCCGTGTGTAACCCGTGTGTAAGAAGTTAACCACAAACACCTTGGATGTTGGTGCACAAGTTTGAGGTAAGAGATGAGCCCAAGAGGGGACTTTTGGGAGGTGCATGTGACAAGTGATAATGTACATTTATGCCCTAGGAAGATGCTATGCATATACAAGCGGTTTTAAGTCGTTTTGGCTGATCTTGGAGCTTACTTTTGATAGGGTAGATGGCCTCAAACAATTGGCGTGCAAGAACAAAAGTTTCTTAGAATGAGGTCCTCTACCTACCACAGAAATTTTAGAGCATTTGGAGCTGCACGTGAATTCACCCATTTCACGTGCAAGCATATTTTTGCTTCTCAGACGCCTACAAGATGCTAGGAGGCTTGGGGTGAAGTTTGAGTGCATTTGGAGCTGCACGCCAATTGGGGAATTGGCGTTCAAATTGGCGTGCAAACATGTTTTTGCATGGTTACCTTGGTTTTGTCATTCTAATGATTTTTTCCCCAAAGGGCCATGTTGGAATTGTGGATATTTTGGCGTGTATAGAAGCGAGAAGGTGGTAGCTTGTGTAATCAAAACTACGTCGTTTTGATCCTGGGTTTCACTTAATCAAAACTACGTCGTTTTGATAGTGGGAGGTCTATATAAGGATGAGGAGACTCCTTGTTCTAGGGTTAGGGGTTTTTCACCCACTGCGCCGTCGTGGAGAGAGAGAGCTAGAGAGAGGGAAAGGAGGAGAACCGTTGGTTACCGCCGGAGCGTCTTGCGTGGGAAGGACGGCATCTAACGCGGGAGCAAGGAGGATCTTCTTTAAGGTAGGGGTTCTGTCTCACCTGGTCCGTTCTGGGGGTTAGGCCCTGTGTAGAGGGTTTCTCGAGTTTCTATTGTTATTGTTATATTATTTATATGTAAATTCATATAGGTGTGACCTCCTATATGAATGTTGGCCTTCAGTGGCGTTTTGGTGTGATTTCTGAGGTTGGGTGGTTAGTGCATGTTAAGTGTTCGATAAAATGCCTGTGTGAATATGCCTATATGTATGCTCGGAACGTGTTTGAAATATTGCCTGTGAGGCTATGCATATTATGTGTTTGAAATAATATCTCGTGTGGCTGGGTTTGTGAGTCTGTGAATATATGCATGCTAAGTGTTCGACGTTATTCCCGTGTGACTAAGCATATTAAGTGTTTGATGTTATGCTTGTATGGCCTTATGTGCTGCGTGTTTGCTTGTACACCCGGTGGCTGTGGAAGCCCGGGACTGTTTTGTGTTAGCCTGTGAGGCTGTAGAAACTATGCCTGAGAGGCGGTTAAATCATTGGCCTGAAGAGGCGGTTAAATCACTTGTGGTTAAAGTGTTAGCCTGTGTGAATGTAGAAATGATTGTATTTTGCTGGTGGTTTGTTATTATATCTGTTGGAATGTATCACGACACCGCACTCGTACACATGTCATGTAGATGCTAGGAGCATGGGATGGGTTGGGGAGACATGATCCCTACCGAGGTGTGGTTGCTCACCCCTCCTACCGTGGTATGTTTTCTTGCAGAACCTACAGGCGTTAGGTGGGAACACCTAGGTGGAGGAGTTCCGTTTTGTGGCTTTGTTTTATGTTATGTAATTTCGTTGAGGCCTTGTAACTCCACGGGGAGATTTTGTAATGAAGTTTGAAACATGATAAAGGCATGTGGTTTGAATTTAATAATTATGTGATTTTGGTCTCTCGAAAATAAAATGTGAAGTGTATGTTGTATCCTACCCCTTTATCCAAACCCGGGTAAAGGGAGGGTCACGTTCCGGTCTCCTCGGGTTGGAAAACCGGGGCGTGACAAGCACTGATACGGAGTAAGCTCTCCAAACTTCCCATTCATACGGAGTAAGGAAGCGCTGACACGGAATATATATTCCAGTATCAAACTGACACGGAGTAAGCAACTACTGACACGGAGTAAGGATCCGAGCTTCATTAACACGGAGTAATGAACTTTACGACGGATTAAGAAGACGCTACTCAAACTTATTAGCCTCGCATTCAAAGTCATCAGCTTGCTATGTCCCAATGTAAGATAAACTCGTTGAAAACCTAAATCATCTTACATGTGGATCACACGGATATGTGGACACAACTTTAATTACACTTGGAATCATGCAAAGTAATTCAAAGTTTAAAGACCCAAGATCTTGAGCTCCACATCTGCAGCAATAAGGCAAAGAGATTTCCAAGGAATAGTCAATGCTACACGTTGCTCGGAAAAATATGTTCCAAGAATGTTTCTAACAGATGGCTATATATATTAACACTTGTATATTTTCATATATGCGCGTATATGTACAAGAGCTCTTAGAGATCTTATTGGCTAGTGTGTAAGTCATTGTAAACAGAGTGTAAGAGAGTTTATAGTAGATCGAAAAGCTTCATTAGCTTTAACCTGCTACTGTTTTATTGTATTTATCTTTTGATAATAAAACAAAATACTTCCACTATCTGGTTATCTTCTGCACTATTTTTATTGCTTAACCAGATAAGTGTTGTGCCAGAGACGAAGAAAGAGTTTTCGATTAGAGCCTATTCACCCCCCTCTAGGCTCTTAGGGACCAACAAGTGGTATCTGTAGGTCCCAAA